>JAPZDV010000010.1:14740332-14754609 GCA_029814665.1 Acanthurus lineatus
GATGCAGACCACAGTCTGAAGTTTGAGGGAACCTTTGAGGATGTTTCCATGGAGACATTCATTAAGGCAAACATGGATGGCACAGTGCTCGAGGACTCTCTAGTATTGGCAATCCTGGACAATGATTTTAATCTGTACCTAAATAATGACGGCCTGCGTTCCACCTCCAAGATTATTGCTGATGCAAAACTCAACTATGGCACAACCAAAGTCTTTGGCATGGATGTAAATGAGAATTTTGCTGTTGAAGCATCCCTGAGTCGTGTGTATGTAGTGCTGAAGTATACTGGCAACAACGAGGCAAATGTGTTTGATTTCAACACCAATGGGAAGCATGTTGTCATGGCAACCATCGACTTTGTACCAATATCTTCCTTGACTGCTGATATGGAGATAGATATATCACAACCCAGCAACCTGGGTGACCTCTCCATCTTTGAAAAGACTGTTGTTGACATGACAGCTGGCAAGCAGAAGATGTCCACCAATGTCAAGTTTGTCAGCCCACTGTACACCACAAACATGGCAGCTGAAGCAGAAGGCAATGCTCCCGTCTTCAAAGTCACCTTTCAGTCCTCTGCCACCTCTGCCATTGTCTTCTTAGAGTATGACTTTGACTGTAAGTTTGTTAAGTTTGTTTTTTTTAAGCATATAATATAATTAACTAAATATCATAAGTATACATATAATTAACTAATTATCTGGTTTAACTAAAGTGAGTTTACCTCAACAGCTTCAATTACCATCAACTTTGAACATGCCGGCGTCAGCCTGACTGGAAAGGCCGTTTTCACCCACACTGATCTGACAATTAATACTCAACATGCTCTTACACATACACCGAGGTAACTTTGAAATAAGCTTTGTGGTAAATATTTTGTGGATTTTGCAGTTCTAATTTCACCAGTTGGTCCTCATTTTTATTTATATCAAAAGAAATATCAACAGTATCGTAAAATATATTTGTGATTGTTTCCTTCAAAATACTTTCTGTTATATATTCCAATCTGACTCTACAGTGAATCCCGTCTCACCCAAAATGTGGACATAACCAGCCCTGCCTTCACTGACATGAATTTGCGCTATGCTGTCAGAAAAGATGGCATCAGTGCTACAGTTTCTATCCCATCTGCTGGCTTCCTGGGTCTTCAGATCCATGGCAGGGTCCCATCTCAGATGAATGCCAGGCTTTATGGCCGTTATGCTGTAAGGATCTCATAATACTATCATATTTTCACAGGTACTCTTACGCTGGTCAAGAGATTTACGTCTAATTTGACTTTTTTTCTCTGTTAAACAGTCTGATCCTGAGAGAGATGTTGATGTCTTCACCATCAGAGTTTCTATCAGAGATTTAGAGACAATGAATCTGAAGATGGTCTTCAACATGGACGCCCCTGAAATCATGCTCAGCGGGCTGCAGGAAAGACTTCCTGTTATCACTTCTTGTTTTTCTAGCTTTGCTGAAAAATATCCACTGCTCAACCAAGCTGCGCAGCTCAAGAATATTATTGTTGACTTTACTGAGGAGGCCTTTAATGTTGCAAACAACAATGCCTCGGATCTGAGCCAGGTGTCCATCCTCTTTAGGAACACTGTTGTTCAATATCAGAGGGCTGTTCAGGTCTTCCTGGATGCTGCCGTCAAGGTGCTGAGGGAGACTCAGGTCAAACTGCCTGGCTCTGAGGAGACGACCCCTCTCATTGAGTTGCTCAATAAGATGTTCACTGGCCTTACTACTATGGTAGAGAAGGCATTCAACCTGCTGGCTGTTAATGTGGAACATGCGACCAATGCTGTAATTGGTGTGATCAGTAAAGTCCAGGTCACAATGCCTGTCGGTGATGTTATAGCTGTTAAAAAGTTATTTGACAGAATTAGGAATGAGCTAAAGACTATGCCTAATCCTGTTGTGGAATTTTTGAAGAACCTGGAGAGACCAGATTTGTTCCTGGAGAAACTGGGAAACACCTTAAAATTCTTTGTTGACAGATCTCAGGACTTTGTTGACGTTATCCTAGAGACTGATGTCCTTGATTTCATTGCTGTCTACATGAATGCTCTCTATGACAAATACATAACCCTAATGAGAACAGTCACCAAGTACGTAAACACAGCTATGGACACTGAGTACATAAAAAGCACCATTAATTACATCCTGGAAATTTTTAGATCTGCAGTGAGTCAATTTAAGCTCACTGTTATTCACTATTTGGAGCAAGCTCCCAATCAGAACAGACCATATGTAAGAGTTAACGGTGAAAAGCTTGAGATCAATATTTGATTCCACCTTTCACAGTAAGCTAATTAATTGCTACATTGAATTGAGTTGAGTTTTATTAAAAATTAGATGAAAGTATACATGAACCCATTTCAAAGTAACATGTTCTTTTTTGTTTAAAAATAGGTGGATAAAACGGTACATGAGCATGTGATTATGTTATTTCCTGCAATAATCTGTATACTATTTGTGTTGCAAGTCACTTTTCTCAGTTGTTGTGTTTGATAGTGGTATGAAATAAAGTATGTTTTGCAGAATGAAGTTTTGTAGCAACTCTTTTGTTTTACTCAATGAATACAAGTCTCCATGCCAGTGCAATGCCATAGGCAGCTAATGAACACAATATATGAATGCACGAAGAGTTATTAGAGGTTGAGAAAGTTGCTCTATCTGAATGACAAGAATATGCTTCATTCTGTCATTATTTACAAATAAACACATTGAATTCAATTGAATATTAAATAATTAATTTTTGCAAAATGTACTTTTAAATCATATTAAGTGTAGGCATATTACTGCACCATTGTCTTATCATATTGCTTAAAACAGTGCATGTATATCACTGTTTATTATGTGTGCAACCATGTTTTTTTCCCTATTTCTGTGTCAATGCCTTTTAAACGGTCATTTAGTATAGTCTAGGTAATTAGTATAAACTATTTGCTGAGCTGTTGTTCAGTACATTTTATCATCAACAGATGGCGCCGGTGTTCAGCAGAAGGCGCCACCCTTCGTCGCCTCTCTCAGTTCCTCCACCAGCTGCAGGCAGAGCAAACTTCAGCTGGAGTTTTGTGATGGTCACATGACGATGTTGTGAGTATATTACTTCAAATGTCTGCGCTTGTTCTCCTGCACAGAGTTGCTGTCTGTCTCTGAGGGAGAAGGTGCGTGCATGGTGCACTGCTGCAGTGTTTTTACTCTCACGGGTCAGTTCATTTAATGCACTTTTGACAGACACATTGACAGCTGATAGACTGAGCGGAGAAAGCCTGGAGTTACAGCGTCAAGCCGCAACTTTTTGTGGGGAATTATGAGAAACGTGCAGCTGTGATTTTTGCCTCCAATTGACAGCTGACGAGGTGAGAGAGACATGTTACTGCTTCTTCTAGCCTGTTTTAATGGAGCTTGGTCTTTTATGCAGGGCATCATTAACTTAATCTGAAGTGTTAAAACTTTGTACCCCATGCAGTGCTTATTAAAACAAGCTTATGGTTGTGCAGTGACTGCACCTGTTTTGAGCCCCAACTGACAGTCATGTCTTTCCTGTCAAAGAAGATATAACGTAAAATAGCCACTATACTGGAAAGCTCTTGCATTTAGGATCAGAGCAGCACATTCAGATTTAATAATGTGTTAGAGTGATTTGGCAAAAGCATAAAGTTTAGTGATTAATCCCCTTTGTGTTGAGTGTAAACAGGTCAATTTTATTCATTCAGGAAATTAACTCTAAGTCACCACCTGATTTATTGCTGGGTTTATTATAGACCACACTAATTTTTTAATGTGGCAAACTCGTTGACCTCTGTTAAGTACTAATTGCGAAGCTGATTTAATGCATGTTATTTATTAGAGCGGTATGCTGCAGAACAACAGGACAGGAAATGCACGTTCTATGGGACTCATCTGCAGAAAATTGTTGCTTTGTTTTTCAGCGGTCATGGGTGAAGTATCTCTGCTTTCTTTAATTAACCCAGAATATGGGTTAATGTTGCACATGGATGACTGAGCAATGATATGGGATGTTTGCCTATAATTAGGAGGGAATTGTGCTTTCAAGGGCTCCAACTAAGCACAGGACTTATTTTAAGGAAATCATTATAACATTATGACCTCAGTAGGATTGGCTTAATTGCAGATCAGACTCTGCACTGACTCGTAAAATTGTTTTAAATGTAGTAAACTGCTGGTATGGTCTGACTGCTTGCACTGTTTAGTCCTTTAATACTTCCAAATTTCAGTGCTCATACATTTCAATAGCTGCACTGCCGCAGACCACACGCGCTGGTCCCCTCTGACCTTGCAGACAATCAGATGTTCAGTTGGGCGCATGACAAGATGACAATTATTTCCTCTCATGCTGAGTGAAGCTCCACCAGTCTCTCCACACTTTTACTCCACTACATTTTTATGACATTTTTAGTCATTATCTTCTTTACAGCTTAAGATTTTACATAAAAAAAAACAGAAATCATATCTAAAAACACAACCCATTCAAGATTCGGCCAAGAGTTCTCAACCTTCTTGTCTTGTGACCTCTCACATATGATCAGTGTCTGGTTGAGGCTCCTTGTCACGTTTCAGACATTTCAGACACTTTGAGTTGTCAGCAGTTCCACCGGGAGATGTTTCCCCTCTTGACCTCTCACATGTAAATAACTGCTTAAAGAGGCTCAAAGAGGAAAAACGACCCAGAATTTCACAGATGAGCATTTATTACACCCAGATGATGTTCAAGCTCATGCAAAGATGCAGAATTCACAGGTCTCTGTATCTCCATGCTGGTGTTCTGATGGGGCTCTAGTGCACATTGATTTAGCCTTCTTAGCTCAAGAACCACTAAGTCAGAACTATTTCAGTGATTATCCAGACCCACATATGAATGTGACATTTTAATTTGCACAAAAACAGACTCTGATTTAACACTTGCTGTCCTTGCTTATTAATACTTTTTATGAAAAAAACGGACCATTTCCATAATATTTAGGAAATTTAGTTTGCAGGCACATTAAAGCCACATGGGGGCAGTATTACAAGGTGCAAACACGACAGAGACATATTATCATGTCAAAATTTTAACACCGGACGATATTTTAGTGTCAAGTTGTTAATGATATACAAGAGCTCACAGCTTTTCATGCAGCTTTGCTTCCTTTTGGCTTGTTGTCATTCTGCATCTTGAACCATTTGTAGTGTTTGTATGAAGTCTGGGAAGGCCTTTAGTCATTTGAGGGTTTAGAAAAGGGAAAATCTTCCTTCCCTGTGGGTTCAGTCCCATTTAATCACCAGATTTAATCCCTCTCAGCTGTTCACCACCACACTGAACAGCTGATATTGTACATTGAAGTCATGTTTTGGTGTTAAACCACTTGCAAAACCTGGATGGAAGAAAAACAGAGAGTCATAAAAGCAGGCCTGTATTTTGTCACAAATCTTGACTTGTGGGTTTGTTGTCATTACACTAAGTTGGGCATTTGAATGTTTTAGGGTTTTGAAGGACTGTAAACGGTGGTTTTTCGGGGCCTCTTGTGGCTTATGGATAACCTGTCCCTTTAAACATGCACACTCACCTGTGAAACAAACTTCCTTGATGAGGTTTTCTAACTTTTTTTTCCCTGGTGGTTTCTATTATTTTATCTTTGCTTTCCCACCATCCTCTGTTGGCAATAACAGAGTCCAGTGAGTGTGTGATAAACTGTTGAATCCCACTAACAGCAGTGTGATTAGATGATAACTCAACTCACACTCTCACCCACACACACAAACACACACACGAACTGGGAGTTTACTAGGATCTCCTAGCAGCCCTAATGGTTCCTGCACAGCTCTAGTCGAAATGTCAACCTGACCCCTCCATCTTGTCTGCAATGAGAAAGTCCAGACTGAGCACTTTTTAACGACTTTGTCAAACACTCACAGATCTGCCGCCGGGGCTCGTGGGAGTTTAACACCCACAGACTCCTGACAGCAGCAGGTTTAATTTTATCCCTCAGAGATGTCTATGTCTGACACGACCTCTCTGTCATGAGTCTTATCTCTTTGTTCTGTGTCCCCTTTCACTTTATTCATATGGCAGCCATCTTTGTTTTACATCATGTGTAGCGTGGGAAACTAGAAACCCAAACTAGCAGAGCAAATGTGCTCAGCTCTGAGTAAATACTCCTGTGTAATGTGACTTTACGACCTAAATCTGTCCAAAATGCACTAAAGGTTTTTCATATAGGGAGCAGCTTTTTGCATTTATCATTAGTCTTGCCGAGTAAAATACAAAATTTGATGTGTTTCTCATTAAAAATTGAGTTTATGCCATCATAGTCTATGTGCCTAAAGAGCAGTATCTCATCAATGACTGCGCCTCATGTGATGATAAGTGGCTTTTCTGAGATGCTTCCCTTTCCCAAAGAATATGTTAATAATCAGATTTATGTGCCCATTTGTCTCCTGGTTTTGAAAGGGGGTCACACTGGGATCCCTGCCATAACTAAATCTTTCAAAGCGCTCTATTTTTCGTCTCTCATGATCCATATGTGCTTAAATACTTTAGATACCTACATTACAGCTGCTAAATATACAGTTAGAGCCCTGGAGCTGTTGTTTGCATATTTATATTAGTCAAATGTAAGCAAGCTGTGTGACGGGTTACACTTTGGCCCAGGAGATCAACTGGAAAATTTGTGCCTTATCCATGTTGTATTGTTTGTTTAGTTTTCCAGCTCTTAAATTGTGGGAAAGTCAGAGTTTTTATGAAAGTTTGCATGTAGCTGACTTGGTGCTTAACAGTACTTGCCTGGGTCCAAACTTTTGAGTCCCCCAACTCCGTCGAGTTCAGTTCATGCATTTTACTGTCTGGCATTGTTACAGGTAAAGGCAGTTTCTTGTCCCAGAAAAAAGACGGTCCACTGAGCTCCTCAGAGGACCAGAAATAGCAATTAGCCATTCAGAGCCAATGGCAGGACTTATGTCTTTATCATGCTCTTGTCAACGGCCCCCATGAGTGTCAGCATCCTGCCCAGCGGCATGATTTGAGGGCCAAGGGCGGGTCAACCCTTCGCTGACCTATGAAAAAAATAATTACACACTGAAGCCAAGGAGGACAGTGACAAACCAGACAGTGTCATTAAAATATTCATTGAGATATCATATTTTTCACCGCGGATGTTTTCAGAAACATATTTTTATGTTCTTTTTAGCTGTTATATGAGGAAAATTTGGAACCCGAACACCATGTTGAGCTGAAATAAACCACTGTCCAACTCACTGGATATAACCCATCAGCTGGAGCTTTCATTGGCCCAGTGCAGCAATTCCCAAATGTTTATCACCATCACTGCAACACCAATGAAAGGGTGGAAAGTGGATGTGTGAATGGATGAGTTAACTGTCAGCTCTGTGTCTGTTTTGGCTGACATTTAAAAACAGCACCAGTTTGTCTCAATAAGAAATTAACTCTTCAAGTCCTCAGTATTGCTGATAATGAAGGCTTTTGTCTTCTGATGCAGCCGTTTCCGTACACATTCTGAGAAGTCGATATGGAAGGTGAATCAGTTCTTTCTTACTCTGTAGCACAGCTGTCCAAAATTTTTCATTCATTCATAACTTTTTTAAAAAACATCCTGCCAAAAGGCAAACAGACAGATGCAGTTGGGCAAAAACACACAACCCCGGGCGGATGAAACACATCACATAACACTAGTGTAGTAAGCCACAATCCTCACACCACAAAGATTTCCTTCTGTTTGCTTTGCTTGGACTTCACTACACTGTGCGTATGCATGTGTGTGTATGTGTACTTACACAGCTGTCTCTGTGAGAACCAGTTTGAGTTTTAAACCTTAGGTGTGATGACATTTTTAGAAAGGGAGGACTTTATTTTTTCCCCTCAAACAGGCTGTTTGAGGGTTCAGACTTGGTTTAAGAGCTACATGAGGTTTAGGAAAGTGTTAGGTTTGAGCGTCGGGACCAGGCATAAATTTCTGATAGTTAATGTTAGGGTAAGGTTGCTGTGAAATGCATGATGTCTATAAGAGTCCTTATAAATATATAAAAGTATAAATGTGTGTGCAAGAAGTGTGTGAAACTTGACTGTAATGTGGTTTGAAAAGTGCAGATTGTGGAGATCATCTGAGCACAGTACTTGAACCTGAAGGCATCAAAGGAAACAAACATACACTCACTGAAAAAAAAAGTATTTCATGACCTTTAACCCTGCACCACAATACATGGTTTACCAAAGTCCATCAGAGGTTTGCACACACACTTTTAAACATCTGGATCTTTTTTATAAATTTTTATAAATCATGTAAATTCTACAAATCTCTGGAACTGTAATGGGGAAATTAAGAATCATGTTTCCAAGATATTGATCAGGTTGGGATGTGTTTTTCGTCATATGAGTTAAAAATGAGTAATCAAACAAGTCAGTGAGCCCCTCATTGGCTGTTTTTTGTTGTTTGTTTGTTTTTTTGGCTCTGACTCTAGTGGATCCAAAACCTACAGAGAAAATTGTGCCTCACTTGCATGGAAGCATCTACATTAAGTAGTTTCTCCCACTGTACGCTCATTTTTTCCTTAAATTTGTCATCTGTACCTTTGTGATCCTGATTTTTGTAATGTTTTAACACCATCATAGGATCAAACTGTGTGTATCCTTTGTGTTCAGACAGGCAGAGATGGAGAACAAGGCCATGTATCTGAGCACATATGAGGAGAGGGAGAACGGATCCATGTACGAAGAGGCCTACGATGGACGCAACTTATCCAAACTCAACCTGTGTGATGAAGGTAAGGAGGAGATCTGAGACTTACAGAGGTTGACAACAGAGAGCTAAAAACACTAAGCTGAATGCAAGGCATGTAGTTTTCCTTTTGTAAAGATTTCCACCCAAATGCAAATTTGGAAGCAGAAGATGTAAGGAAATCATTCATCATGATTGATATTTCAGAAAGGAAATTTTGACGGAAGCATTTGTACACACAAAAACACCCACACACACTAATAACCAACACAGACTCAGTCAAGTGCGCAATCACACACACACACACACACACACACACACACACACACACACACACACACACACACACAATCACGAGAAGAAACAATGCTGTCACTCCTTGGCATTCACTCTCCTCTGGCTATGGTCATCTGACAACCAGGAATGTCCAGGAGCAACAGTAAGCGTGCGATTTCTAGTGCGTGTGTGTGTGTGTGTGTGTGTGTGTGAGTGTGTTAATACAGGTGCAGCTGTAGCAAATCCACAGTTGACCCTGTGGTGTTCTCAGGTTTCGACCCAGAGCTGTGCGAGTTTGGTGGGAAAGTCTTAAGTGAACATTAACTGGAGAATTTGTTGACATTTTAATGGAAAGTGGACAATGGCCTCACACAGCAGAGAGACTGTCCTCGTCCAACTCCTCTAATCCTCAAACATTTTCACACCTCGTTCAATTAGAAAGGACATTCACAGCCATGGCACTGTTTATTTCACTGGGGTGTAGCAGAAAAGAGACGAGGTTTGAGTGATTAGATGGGGATCCAACCATGATTCATACATACAGAGCCAGTGCATTATGGGAAAGAGGATGTTTTTTATCTGTGAAGACAAATGTATGGATTAGATTTGATCTTAATGTGTGACCTCTGACAGTAGCCTCTTTATGTTGGTCTCACTTGTCAGGTATTAATAAAAAAAACTAGTGCATCTAAAGTATTTTATGTTTTGTTTGGAAAACTAGTTCAGCTCACACACACACATAAATTTCCCTTCACCTGCCAGTTACAATCAGTGTCTGACACTAATTGGATCTGTTTTACATGTGTAGCTAATTTGCAAAGTTCAAATAAAAGGAATAATACCTTGTCCTTGTAAATGTACATACATTTAGTGCCAGAAACTGCTAAAAAAAAGGGGGATACATTTCCCCTAAAGCCTCAGACTCCCCTCTGTTTTTAATGAAGGTGTTTGTATGATGTTAAGTTGTTTTGTTTCTCCCATTTAAAATGAATGTTTCGAAATTCAGCACGAGTCAAACTGAAGAGGTAGACGAGCTTGGGGTGCAATTTCTTTTTCTATACATTCCATCCATATGACACGCACAAACACACACACACACACACACATACAAAAACACACACATACATCTGAGCCAGCTATGTTTGTCTAATGATGGAAGAGTGTGTGTTCTTCATCATAGAGGGGAAGTGTGTGTACGTGTGTGTATCAGCAACAAACCACAAGTGTCTGCTGATAGATTATCACGGTCCAAGTGAACCATGCTGTTGGGAGGCCGCAACGCAAATTCAGGGTTTATATTTCAAAGTCAAACTCAAGCTAACGTGACTGTTCACATGCAGGTAGATTCTCATTATAACCTTATAATTTCCCAGCTGGTATTGTATTTATTATAATGTTCTTGTCACATGGCAACCGTGATTTCCCAGAAACAACTTTCTGTTCATGTTTATGTCCTCTGCAGGGCCTGTTTTCTTCATTTAAAAAGATTTAATTTAGGCCGGGATTTACTGCCATCTAAACACACAGTAATTCCTCAAAGCCCATCAAACTTGTCAAACTGTCATATTAGAAACCGTAAGGAGGCACAAAAATGTTAATATTTGTAGTGTGTGAACATTCCAAAGAGGTTAGCAGAAGCAAATAAGGTAGCATGCTAACCAAAGAGCCTTGAAGGTGATATCTTTTTTGGCCTATTCAAAACTATAACACAACACCAAATTGCTATAAATGAAAAAAAAAAATGTGTTTATCTGTTTTAAAGCAACTTCCAAATGTTAACACACATGTTTGAGTTGTGTTAGTGACCTAGCATTTCTCCCGAGGCATAAAGTTAGCATTCTGTCAGCATTTATTTAGCAAAAGTCCTGTTCAGAACACCTGACTGACACATCTAGTGTATGGTAGCTAATACCAAATGCTGTACAGCACAGTGGCTGCTTCAGCCTGCTGGGGGTTTTTTTTGGATTTGGTAACATTGCTTCAAATAAATTCGCTAAATTCATTTGTTGGTAATTATCCGTAAACCCACATACCTGAAAAAGCTGAGCATATTTTTTTGAAAATACTAGAAACACAGCACAATCTTACTTTAATGTCACCTCTCTACATGGTTTATAACCTTGTATAATTCAACAAGACTGTAGTAAGAGATAAACTACAAGGCAATGTTATACATATATTTTTTAACTTGTAACAACCCTTAAAATAACAGCGATGCTACTGTTTTTTTAAGTTTTCTATGTACATAATCAACATGCAAAGCCAAAGCATGTCCACTGTTCTGCAGTGGAGAATGTTTTCTACCACTGTAACTCAGCTGAAGTGACAAAAAACATTCATATATTTAACAGTGTAATGGAAAGTTACTCACACGCACTCCTGCAGATGTCTGATGACATTTTGAAAGTAATATAACATTCATAATTCAATGAAAAATGAACACAGTGACTCCAAACAACCTTCGAAAATCTCTTCATCCTCTTGACCTGAAGGGAATGTTCTCTCAACAGCAGCAGCCTCACTTCTGCCTCCTGCCAAGCTATCTCACACACACACACACACATGCACACACACACATACACACACACATAAATACACGTGCATGCAAGAAAAAACCTCCTCCATCATGCACCAATAATGCTGTCAGTTTTATCAAGACTAATTCTTGAACATCCGTTTGACCTTAAGAGGAGTGTTAAGGGGTGACATGAATTACAGTAATACTTTAGCTTCACTGTGTGTGTCTGTGTGTGTGTGGGTGTGTGTGAGAGAGAAAGAGTGTGTGTGACCTCTATAATAGTCAAATCCATCTGTTCAATCTTGGATTCTGGTGCTAGTAATCGTGTTTATGCAGCTGAACGTGTGCATTTGTGTCACTGACCCTCAGACAATAATTTACAAACCATTTTGCCTTGCAGATGCTTAAATAGTTTCTCACATAATCTATATTTTTCACAATGTAACTAAGAGTGTTTTAAGCCTACTTAACCAAGAATGAGTTTTCAGTTGCTGCTTGTTTTTTTTATCAGCCACATGTTTTCTTCAGTTCACCATGAGGTACAAAAACATGATTTTGTGCGCTGCAGTCATTAAGTGCTTTATGCAAGATCTTACTGTGTGTTTATACAGTATGTCATTGTATCAGTAAATGTCAGGTTTTATAATAAAAGCCTTGGAATTATTTGTTTTAGCTTCAATCCACAGTTCTTGCTTCTATGGTCTTTCCTAACATCTCTGCATCCAAACTAAGCAAATAACTGGAAAAAATGACTTTTGTTGTTTTTACATTCCTCTCACTCTGCACACACTTCCCTGATCTATGATTAAAAAGCTCTCAGAGCAAATGATATGTTTTCTAGAAGGTGAGAGACCAAACAAATCAGTATAAATAAACACTAAGGTTATTCATAAAAAAAATCTGGCTTAATGAAACTGCAAAATCTTTCTGCCTGTGTTTGAACTTTTCTCCTGTCTCTGGTCCATATCCTTTTGTTTTGGTAAGGGGCTTGTAAGCGTCGCAGGAAGCAGGATCAGTGCTGCAGTCACCTGAACTCCCTCTCAGCCATCAAGTACGCCATCATCTCCCTCTACATCCTGGTTCTTCTCACCATCTTTGGACTCTGCCTGGCAGGTAGGATGAGTTGAAGTGCGTGAGGAGTGAATTTAGTCATCTTGTTATTTGGTTATAGCAGGTACATATCAGCTGCCATCAGCTCTTTGATGATTGTGAAATACTTTTGTGATCCCCAATGGGAATTTTGGAACACTACAAATACCAGAATACATATTTTACCACTTTTGAATACTTTGAGGGGCCAACTAAACATTTTAGCAATGAACAGTTGTTTATGCGATGGCCCACAAAGTGAAAATTTGGCAAAAACTTTACTTCACAAGTTCATTTCGTTTATAAATTCAACACGCAATTATCATTTTGAAACCAGTTCCCAGCAGTTTGCTTAAATGATTTTTCAAAACACTGTCAGTATTACACATTATGAGAATTTTTGTTTCATATTGTTTGATGTTGATGCTCTTTCAAATGCTGCTTTCTATCAAATCTGTGCCGATGATGAAGGTTGTGAAAATTATAAATAACAGCCCGATACATAAAATGATTTGAGATGAGAAATATGTAAATTTCTGCAAGTCTTCAGGAAATCCGAAATGCATCAAAAGAGAATAAGTAAACTTACTGTCGCTATGTGCAAAACACCTGTAAAGGAGCTGTGTGTCCTCACAACCATGAAATATCATACAGTTTTGTATAGAAAGTGTCATTGCAGAAATCACTGGTTGTTTTCCCAACACTGATGGAGAACGTGCTGCTAAACTTTTTCCAAGGTACCCATGTGCAAGGTGAGCACAATAACTCTCAGTAGAAGCCCTTAAAGCTCATGTTGTGCATTTGCTATGATGTTTAATACAATTTAATCATTCCAGTGTCTGTCTTAATCAGAAACAAAATAGAAATAGGCGCAAATGATCAGTGATAGTGGGTTTAGATGAGAGTGAATACTGTTTATATTACACACAGTGGAGAAGGTTGTTCATATAGTTTGAATCCAAACTGTCTTTCAACTCTTCTACATGACTTTCCCTTCATCACCCGTCTGAACGATGGATGGAAAGAAGATCTAGAGAAATACACGTAGTTTGTGCACATTGGGAAAGAAAGCATATTGTCCATCTTCTGTTCTCAGAGCTCTGTTATGGAGATGACATCAGCCATTCCTCAGGGTTGAATTGCAGTGAAGGACACACACATGCACATAAAGCGTAACACTCTGAGATGATGTCTGAAACTGAACACCCCTCACAAACAACTTTAAGCAAACCGAATTTGTACATTCCCACAGGAAATAGTTCTGGGTTGATGTAAATGTACAAAATATGCATCACATACTGGTACTCCTGCTCTTTGACCATATCCAGAATACTCTATATCAAATGAATAATGGCTCTCGCTGGGCCTGGGGCTTTGAGATTAAAAATAAACCATAGGATTCTCATAGTTTAACCACTTCTTTGTGTTCGGTGAAACTGACCTATAGGAGTACAGATTGCTCTTTAAGTGCACATCACAGCATTTTTAAATTTTTTCCAAAAGAGGATGTTCTAACTTTGTGCATGAGTGAACTAGCTGAGCATTTCACTTGTTAGTGTAAAGTTTTGAGCACTTGCTTCACGACAAACCTATTTTTTTACAAAAAAGGTCTGAATAATCACTGAGAGATTTGACATTTACTTTTCCCCTTCAGTAAGAAG
>JAPZDV010000010.1:14754709-14772525 GCA_029814665.1 Acanthurus lineatus
AACAAAAGTAATTTGTATTTATTGTAAATGTGAACTAAGTTACCACTGGAGCACATCCAGTCTTAAATACCACATGATGGCCAAGGAATTATTATTGTCCTCTACAATTTTTTCTAGAGTATAAGAAACACAATAAATATCATATAGAGCAGGGTAAAAAACTAACCCTTGCAATTAATTTGCGATTAATCGCGCGTTAACTCAAGACACTAATGTGATTAATCGCAATTAAAAATTTTAACACATTGACAGCCCTAGTTTTAATGTTTTTGTTTGCTCTTAGTTGCTGTTTTTGTTTCATATGATGAAACAAAGGACTTATCTTTTGTAAGTAAAGAAATAGAAGAATTGAGCACATGATGTATCAGTCATGAAAAGTCACCAGTAACTTTAAGAGCAGTTTGAGAACTCTGATACAGACATCCATATTTTTAAAACATTTTTAAATTAATTTATTTTTCAACAGAAAATGTAACTTTTTTCCAGGATGTTGGTGGGAAAAAGAAAAATTAAAAGAATAACTTAATAGATGTGGATATGGATAGTCAATTTTATTTCACCTTTTATTGTACAAGACATTAAAATTTTATGACAACACACTGAATGAAGTTTATTATTTTTCCTTAGCATTAATCAAGATAACACTGTTTCTGACCTCATTAAGGTTAAAATCTGATTCAAACATTCTCTTCAGCTATATTAAAACAAAAATTTAAATCAATTGAAAATAAGCACCACACTATCAAGGTTAAATAAAATTATTTTGTCACAGACAGAGTAAAAAAAAAAAAAAAAAGAGGTCGTGCTAAGCTATTTACAAAATTAAAAGCAATAAGAAAAATCTGCAGATCTAAATTCAAGGTGTTGTTGTGTGAAATAGCTGCAGACACACAAGATGTTCAAAACTGATAAAGGAAAGATAAAATGTGCTGCAAGCTTCCTGGAAAAAGATAAAATCAAGACTTTAAGATCTGGCCACAGGTGAGAATCAGTTTAACACAACCTATTTTTTTACATCGCTATGTAAATCAAGACCTCATTTAAAACCTCCGACTGAAATTAGATTCATGTCATTTAAAATAATGATATAAGAAAATTGTAAACAGCAGCTGATTCTTTTCTCTGATCAGTCGATGTTAGAGCTGTTGAGTTTGACAGAAGCAGACGCGTCTCTAACATTTTCATAATTCACTGTAACATCACGTCCATCTTCACCATGAAACACCTGTAATAAACAACAGCACGTCTGAGTTAAACTGCAACAAGTTAATGTTGCAGTTTATTACATATCTTAACATTCCCCAAATTACAGCAGTTTACTCCCAGCTGCTAAACTAAACATAGTTCACATTTGAGTCACCAGAACTTGAACGCACCATCAGTTACTATCTGATCTGATTTTAACTTCTTACTGAGTTTAAAACAGTGAGGCATTTGCAGTCCTGCATTAAAGTTACATGAACAGTTAGGCTCACAATCTCTGATCATTCAGATAAAACACTTCTTATTTTTTAATTTCTACTCACGGTGTCATTGTTTGGTGGTCTTTGCCTCCCTAGAAAATCAACCACAGAGGAACATTTCAGCTCTAAACTCACAGATTTTTGCAAATCAGTTTAAACACGTTAGTCTGAATTTCTCACCTTGAGCTCTGAAGAGAAGAACGGTAATCACAGTAACTAGGAGAAGTTCAACCACACGCATGACCAGCATGATGAAGGTCACAAGTGAACAAACTACATGAAATATGGAACATAAAAAGACTTAAGTAAAGAAAGTTATGATCAAAAATGAAAACCACTACATGTGTGTTAAGCTGTGTTATGCCAATGTCAATGTCAGCTGTTTCTCCACTTCAGTCCAGACAATAGAAAATATAGAAAATAGAAATATCTCAGTTACTCATCATCAGTAAAAGTTCTTTTGCCAACCTCCTGAGACCTGAGCTATTGTTTGGTGTGCATTTTTTTTATTTCTCTTAGCTATTTGGGATTTGTAAGACCTACTAAGTATAATAAGTAAACTTTGCCTTCGTGCATGAAGTAGTTTTTGAAAAAAATGATGTCCTTATATGGGGACAATGTGTAAAAGTTTTAAAAAACGAAGTAACATGGTGCAGAAAGGCAAAAATGTAATGTCTTTATGTGAGTACACAAGTTCTCAGGAGGTTAAAGGGATAGTTTGGATATTTTGATGTGGGGTTGTATGAGACACTTATGCCCTGTGTCTTAGCTGCTGTAAATACGCTCACTCTCTGCCTGGCATCCGTAGGAATACGGAGGTTGTGCTCAGCTATGTGTAGGATCATGGACTCTGTGCAGTTGAGTAATGTAGTCCCTAAAGAAAACGGTTTTCTGAACACGGAGCAGCAAAAATTTTAAAAATATAGCAAGTAAAGGGAAATATTTTCTTTAGATGGTTGGTTTTGTTGGTGGCTCAAAGATACGTTGCTGTTGGTACCGTTTAAAGCAATACTATGCTCTATTTCCATAGCTGGGCACAATGTGTGTATTCTGTCCGTAATTCTACGGATGCCTTCATCAGGCAGAGAGCAAGCTGACCGTTATCTACGGCAGCTAAGAGACTGACTGGACATAAGTGTCTCATACAACCCCACATTAAATTATCTGAACTATCCCTTTAATATCTTTGCTTACCTTGAATTTAGTGGTCAGATTACATTTGATTGAGTGAGAGAATATCTCCACCCCTAGAAAGAGTGTGTAGAAACAGATTAATAATGTTGGGTCACTACCTTGTTGTTCTGTTGAAGTATCATTAAATGCAGATGCTGTTGTGATGGTTCCTTCAGCTGTCCCTGTTGGTTCAGTTGTTACTGATTCTGCTGTTGTTGTACGTGGAGATTCAGTTGTTGCTGTAATTTCATCATCACCAAAAAACACAACTATTTAATTTAAAACTGTAGGGAATTCAAACCTACATATTGCTCATATTTCATGTAATTATTTATGTCAGTTTTTAAGTGGCTTCAAACAGCTGAACATATTTTCACCTGGTTTCCAGCCTGAGGGCCGATGGAGGAAAGGAAAGCGCTGCACTTGGTGACCATAAATCACTTCACATGTGAATGAGTCGAAGGTTTTTATGTACTTTGTAAAAGAAGTCTGAAATTCCACGTCGGCATAGCATAAACTGAGCGATGTCTTCACACCTTCAATAAGTTTGCTCACATCGGTGCCGTTATACAACCACCTCACCCGGTGCTGACATTGTCCGTAGGTCATCACAGAGCAGTGAATTGTCTCAGTATTTCCAAAATGTGAAGCCGATACTGAACACAGAAATATCATGAGAGAAACACAGAGTGAAATGAATTACATCAGTCATTGTCAATATATTTGAAAAAGTATTTGTTGGAAGAAAACAATTTGAAATACAAATATTATGACATTACTACTCACTTCTAATAAGATTCAGAGCGACAGGAGAGCCTGGAACTTTTTGTTGTCCTGATTTAGACTGTCTGCAGTTGTACAGACCAGAATTCCCAAGAAAGGTTCTCTTGATAACCAGAGAACAGTTCTCTGTAACACTCAGTCTGTCTGGTGTGTCAACGGCATGTTCGACAACCTGCCCAAAGCTAACCAGCTCAACAGCGTGTTTGATTGGAGACATCTTGAAGACCCATGAAGTCTTGTCACATTTGTCCTGATCATCCATCACATTTTCACATGGTAAAACGACATCATCTCCATCTCTTACATAGATGGTGCGTGGATTCTGTCCTTTCACTGCTGCTGAAAAGACAAGAGAACCATTAGGTGATATACGAATATGGTCTTTAAGATGACAGATAGCGTGAGGATAATTTTTAATCAAACTAAAGTTTGTTTTTTAATGTTCCTACTTGTACATCCTCACCTGTAAAGTGAAGCAGCAGTAACACAAGCGAACATGTTTTGATCCGTCTGCATTCAACCATCATGCTTTAACCCTTTTCCGATCGTTCTCAGCCGTGAACTATCAAAGCACCTGAAGTGGTACGTGTTAAAGGAAGAAATGAAGAGTCCACTTCCTGTGGTAAGTGATAAGTCACTTCCTGAGTGACTCTCTAGTTTTATCACCTTGAGAATATTATGCAGCAGTCAGCCAAACATCTATCGAAGCACTATTGAGTAATACTTTAAGATGTGGTTGGTTGTGATTGACTGAGCAATTTAAGCCAATAAAAGGAAGTAAGTCATGTTTTGAATGATGTCAGTTGCTTTAGGCTACTTGTGTTGGGCACAAGAAGGTTTTTTTTAAAAAATCTATTATGAGGAAAAGTTGCAAGGGTATGAAAACATAGTTGTTTCATTTCCTGTGTGGGTAAATTTAACAGGCTTCATTTGAAATATTTCTTTGCAAATAATTAGTTTCTTAAAAACTGGCTCTATTGAATGACTTGATGATTCAATCTTCAGAATCTTAAAATATGTTTGAATTTTATCTTAATCATACATACGGCACTTTTTTTGTGTTTTAGCAATACTATACCTACAGCCTTTGTTAAGCTGATAATTTTATGATGCCAGATGCTGAACCTTGATTTTTTTTTTCAGTGTATTTAAAAACCACTGGAAAGATGAAGACTTTGTGAGACAAGGAAAACAGGAGTAAAACTACATAATTAAGGTAATGTTTCAGATTATTGTATTAACAAGACAGGAAGGCTGTACCAAATGTATTTTTTTTATTAACATTTAAAGCCTTTATTGAGGTTTGAGAATTTAGCTTTCATGTTTGTTGCTAAATTTTATTGTATCACCCTAAATACAAAATTTTTAAAAAAATTAAAAAACAATTTTTGCTTTGAGTTTCTTGCACAACTTTTTACATAGAAACATTGAGCTAATTGATCCCAAACAGCCAGATGCTGTACATCAGCTGTAAACTGGTGTGTCTGTGTGTTTATTCAAAGTTCAGAATTCAGCTCTCATCACAAACCTGATTCTTTCAGTGATATTGCACTGATTTCCTTGCTATCTCTTTTCTTTTGACCCTCTCCTATGAAGTAAAGTACATTTCCCCTCATGTAAGCCAGGCAGTCAAGCAGCAGCACAGCTCAGATCCACTTTTCAGTCCCTAATTTTTTAAAAATAAACTATCACAGGATCAGAACAGAATCAGATGTGTCAAATGTGTTTATTCATTCAAAAGCTCCAGTCTTCCCCTTTGCTCTCCTCTAATGGAGTCACCTTTATTCCCTAGATACAGATATTATTACTGAGGTTCAGGAACAAAAACATTATCAATTTCTCTTACTAAACCAGTTACCAGAGCCTCATTGAGTCCTTGAGTTTGTCTCCAAATGTTCATGTGGGTTCTGCCGGATACTCCAGTTCACTCCCACCAGCTAAGAAGTGCTTTTTAAGGTTAAGAATTCTTCTTCTATTTTAGGGACCACAGGGGAATGATTAAACCTAAAGTTCAGTCTGTCCCCGGTCCTCCAACATTCTGCAAAGCCTTGCAATACATACTATTCATATTAAAATGTTGTAAAATGTTGCATTAGAATTTGAATGTAAAATTAGATTTTTTTTCTTTAACATCCTCCTAAAGATTTTGATATTCACAGTTAGTGATATATCAGCTTCCTGCTAACATTCTTACTGTGCAGTGAACAGTACAATGAACAAAGGTGGTGTCATTTATGCATTACAGCTACCAGCTGGGATATGAAACATAAATAAAATCAGAAAGTCATAAATTGTTAATTCTTTTTGACACATACTCAGTTTAAGTTTAAAAAACAAGCAATACATTTAAAGTCAGTTGAGTTTTTTAGATGAATGCTCATTCTTAATTTGATGCCAGTCACATTTCAAACAGAGCAGGGGCAACAAAAGATTGGGATTGGTGTGAGATTCCTATTTTGTCCGTACCTCTGATTTGATTTAGTTATTATGTTCCATTTCAAAGTTCACAGGTTGTACTTTGATTTTATTATAGCCTTAACTGTCTGCCGTGTTGCTGATTCATCCAGCAGATGGCACCCTGATCGTCGCCCATCTGAAGGCTGCAGACTCTTTTGCCTCCATATGTACAGCCTCAACTGAGCAGCAGCTGGAGCAGCAACTCAGCATCCGGACTCCAAGATGAGCTCAGCATCTTTGCTATCACGCTGAAACATGACAATATTTGCAAACATTACTTGAATTAATGCTAATATGATAAATGTGAGCATGTAAATGTCCAGTTGTGGTTAAGATTCACATTGACATGCTAACACCCAAGTTGAAGTGCAGTTTAGACTGATGAAAAAGGAGTGAAGCCCCACAGTGAAGAGCTGAAAAAAGTGTTAGAAAAAGTATTTTTAAGAGTTAGAAGTGCAAACAGACAAAGCAATATTGTTGAAATCACTCTCTGCACCTCCACCTGTGGCACAACTTCAAGTGACTGAGAATTGAAGCCCGTGTCAAAAAATGCAGTTCCTTGAATGGCCACTTGAGGCTGACTTCACACGCGAGTCAAACCCCCATACAGCTCCTTATCAAAATGACAAACTTTACAGCACAAATAAATGTTAACAACCTGCCACAAAAAATAATTTTGGCTTCCCTGTTCATGACAATAATACATGGGTGAATATTTATATTGCTCATTCACCTAAATCATATAAGGGGTTAAAGTTATGCCTCATCATGGGCACGGCAGCTGTGAGTGATAGCAGCCACTGTCAATGATAGCAATGTACATCCTCTCAAGCCTCACACCTTTATCCAATATTAGTCGCTTCTTGCTCCAAAAACCAAAATGGTGACAGCCATATTGTCCGGCATAGAAAATTATGTATCCTAGGCTGCGCTGATTGGCTGACTCCGATGTTCTTACCCTAACCCCAACCAATTATCAGTCCTGGGCCTGGGCCCAACCAGTCCACCGAGGGCGAAGAGTATTAGCCAATCGGAGGCAAAGTAGGGCACTTCATGTTTTAGCCAGACTAGAAATTTAATACGTAACCTAATGCTTCAAAACACTAAACCGCAAACCAATGAATGATGTCCCAGTAGCTTTTTTCATAATTAAATATTCAGTCCATTAGCACAACAATAAAAACACTAGTTTATTTTGTGTCCTTTCTGATTTACAAGGTTCCCTACAGCCCCACTGACTTGGATTAAGGCAGAGTTTAAGAGCTTTAAGAAGTCATATAGTTTTCCTTTATACTGTCATTATGAAAGTCCTTTATAGTGCCATCTTAAAAAATTCAATAATACAAGGCCTTTAAGTTGCTTTTACTGTGATTTTGTGTTTTCTGTATTTATATTATGCTACTTTTGGTTTGCGTGTTTGTTTCAGGCAGATTTTTTCATGTAGCCTCCAGTGAACAAGTATGTGATTGAAATGGGAGATGCTGTACGAAGTTTCACCAGATCTTTAAAAAGTTTCCCAAATTTTCCCATTTAAAAGGTCCCATATGACAACTGTTTAATACGACAGATACGGAACAAAGTTTCACATACACTTCCATACTAAGTTTCACGCACACTTCCATACGAAGTTTCACGTACACTTCCATACGAAGTTTTACGTACACCGGCTCGCCTCACACAAACCATACTCATTTGCACATAAGATTCGGTTTGCCTACATTAAACTAATCCAGGCAACAACCCTGCAATAAAAACCAACATTAAGGTTAGACTGTAATGTCCAGTTTTATGGTTCTGTATCGTTCTGCATTTTACTGACAGCTGCCTTTAATATTTGGTCAACACTATTTATATCAATGATAATATACATTATAACTAAAAACAATTTGAACAAAAAACTGTCTTT
This sequence comes from Acanthurus lineatus, assembly GCA_029814665.1. Lineage (NCBI taxonomy): Eukaryota > Metazoa > Chordata > Actinopteri > Acanthuriformes > Acanthuridae > Acanthurus > Acanthurus lineatus. The sequence goes on from JAPZDV010000010.1 coordinate 14,762,492, forward strand.
TTTTGCAATAATGCAGACTTTGGTAGCTTCAATAAAATATGTCTACAGTTTTTTGTGAATCTTATCTCTAATTTGAACCAAGTCCAGCAGTCATGACGCTTGCATCAAAAAACTGTGTCACCACAGTAATAGCTGTCGTTTGATTTTCCTGAGCTCTTCAAGTGCAGTGATTGAACAGTCCAAACCCAGATTAAAAGCAAGACGCAATCAGGCCTTAACGGCTTCTCTGACATGTTTAACATGTTAAATGTGAAGTTTCCCTTCAAAAGTTAACTCCTCAAACTCACATAAAGGTGCAAATTTACATTGAAGTCCTTTAACTTTTTCTCAATGAGTGTAACTTTTTTGCTGACATTTCTGCCTTGTCCAAATGTCGCTTGTACTTTATAGTTTTTCTTTACATTATTTTTGATGTTAGAAGCTATATTCCTTAATCCTTATAAATCTATCTCTCTCTCTCTCTCTCTCTCTCTCTCTATATATATATATATATATATATATACACACATATATTTATATACTCATAATTTTTCCCCGAATTCATTTTATGCACTGTGGTCCACATAAATTGGGTCAAAGAGTTACATCAACACTGGTTTTAAAGACCACTGCGGCCATACTAAGACCCCACATGTAACACATTGAACCACATTGATCTGCCTTCTGTTCTCTCTCCTTTCACAACAGGTTAAGCCATCACACTGCTTGACATACAGCAGATGATCAGCTTCACAAGTTGAACTTTGACTTGAGCTCAGAGGTTCACCAGACACATACATTTTTTTGTATTTTTTTTATCCATATTTGTGAGTAACAAATAGATTAGATATGACAGAAAAAGTGAAGATTTAAATATTTGTGTTACAGTTACAAAACTTAAATACAGTAATTAAAAAGCTGGTCATTCATTATTTAAAAAAGGATGTAAAGTTTTGTAAGATATCTGTATGATCTACTTGTATTCTGTATTCTACTTTTATTTTGTATTCTGTAATCATTTCTTTGATTAACATTGAAATTGTTTAAAAAACATTACAGCAATTCCACAAAAGGAATGTATTTTTATTTGTTCCACATGTATTTTTATTTGTTCCTTTTACTGTCCCACATTTACTTTTTATTATTATAACTTTTAATCAAGGCAGATTGCTTCTGCTTCTTGCCTCCCTATACTGTACTCATTGTGCTCAGAGCTGTAGTGACCCTTATGCAAGTGAGATGGCCTTATTCTGCCTGATTAACTTATCTTGAGTTCACCTCTGTTGTAATCCTGATCAAACAGCTGTCACAGACTACTTTCAGAGGTAAAAGGTTAGCTATGAATGTTCAGACAAGAGTGTTGAGGCAGCAGTTTCTTTAATCAACAAAGCTCAACAAACAAAAAGATACAGTTTGTCTAATTACAACAGACTTCAGGTTTCATTGAATCTGATCTGGTTCTCGTCTATAATCTCAAAATATGACACAAGGGACTGTAACATTGGATCCTTGTGTCAGAGCTTGCGACTAACTGTACCTTTTCTGTATAATAAGTCACACCCAATGACACAGTTTGTGTTTAAATACTCATATATCAAAGAATAATAAAATTGAAGTATAATACATAACAAAGTCTCAACAGTATTCAGTTCTGTCACCACCAACACAGATGAAAAATGATATCTCTTTTAAAGTAGCCAGTTTTCACAAACATGGCAGGAATATACCCCAATGTCTTGTTCAAAGTACCCAGTTTTGTTGCTACAAACACAAATGAAAAATGTCCTGATGTCTAGTAAAAAATAGTGCGTTTTGATGCCAAAAACAGGGTCGAAGAATATCAAGGCCTCTTGTTTAAAATACCCATTTTTATTGCTGTAAACACAACTGGAAAATTTCTAAAATGACATTTTTATAAACCAAACTGTTCTAGGAGCTTCCTGATAGGGGAAGTTACCGGGGAACTGTACGTCTTTGAGGGTTTTATTCTGTATTAACAACTCCAATAGGAACCCCCCTTAAATGGGATAAGCTAGCTGGCGGTTGGTATACCAGCATTATTTCTGACAGGGTTTTAACAAATGGTAATTTTAAGTGCTGGCTCCAAAATTTGACGAATCTATGTACACTAACGTCACCCAGAGTAACTCTGATGCTACAAAACTACTTGCTCTGAAGTAAGAGTTTAAAAAGTCCTGTAAAATTGAGTTCAAAGAAGGAAAATCGTTCACTGTTCCTGCGGTTGTGATACATAGATTCACAGAACTATGAAATGATTCCTCAGGTCTGAAAAAAATGTCCCAGCATCTTTTTCAGAGTATCCAGTTTTCTTGTCACACGAACGACTGCAAATTGTCTTGATGTCTCCAAAAAACTAACCCTTTTTTTTTAAAACACAAACAAGACTGGAAAATTTCCTGATGTCTTAAAAAAATTCTCAGTTTTAGTTGGTCGAAACAGAAAGCGAACATATCTCAAACAGTGATCTAACACTTGGCAGCCATCTCATTTCCTTGTCAGCTCGTATACATGTAATCAGATCAACATCACTTTAATATGAATCGTTGCGATGTCAATACATTTGAAATACACGAGCTCAATGTATCTGTGGTTTGCAGAAATGTGCAATGACGAGATTTTATTCAGACGACTGAGCTGCCACTACAGCTTTAAGGCATGTTCTGACATGTAGTGATAACACACTCCAAGAACTGTAAAAGAGGACATGGGGTTTCAATTCTGCGTCACTATGATTCATTTTGTTCGGCAATAATAGGCCAAAGGTTTAGTGAACTTTCTAGTGGAAACCTTCATCCATTTTTGAACTCTTACAGTGTAAAATTAATGCTTAAAAAACATAAAATAAAGACCAGCTGAGTATTTGCTTCATTTTAAATTCTTTAAAGTGTTTTTCTACATGAAATCACCCCTCTGAAATATTCAAAACCATGACAACCACTTGGCTTTTTGAAACATTTAGAGTTACAAACAAAAAAACTGGAGTTAAAACTGTAAAAAATATATCCCCGTGCTTTGCTGATATTACCATATTAGCTCACTTGTGTACTGCCCTTTGAGCTGAACAAACAAGCAATCAAGTTGGTGATTCAGAATATATGAGCCATATTACTTGGCATTTATCTGATTAATAAAAACAAATATTGAATTTCTTTCATTAATAAACATTAACGCAATTGATTCTTCATCCATGATCAGCCTGATGTCTCTTGAAAACAAAGCCACATTAAAAAAAAGGAGGGCCTGAAGAGATCATTTAACATAGATACACAGCCCCCACCCATTGCTGACAGACAAGTCTCAGCATTTGAAACCTTTGGCCTGCCACAAGGACTGCTCAGACTTTGGAACCAGGGCAACACATTTGCACGTCGCGGTGATCACATACAGTAAGACTTGAGGACTATAAAAGCCGGAGGACCAAACCTCAAGAATTAGTCTCCACCGACGAAGGAGGACTCTCTTTACCTTAAGGCTTTCAGGAGCTACTTTTGCCCATCATGGGGGGTACCAAGCTCTGCCTTTTGTTGCTGTTGGGCACATACACACTAGCCCGTAAGTATTGTGACTTCACTCGGAAAGCTTATAGAGTTTAGGATGAAGTGTAACACATGTAAATCTATTTGAGACAAAAGCTAGAAGATGTTTGTTAGTTGGGTTTTTAAAAAGGCTGAGATGTTGCTGTTTTATTTAAGTTAAGTACTTGGTGTAAGTTTGATGAGCTAGTTGATTTTACAACCACTTCAATGCACCATAAAACAGTATTTTTGTGCTAAAAAATAAAAACTAAACACTAAATTATGGTTTGGTTATAACTGTAGGTAGTTATGTTAAAAATTTAATCGTTCCGTGATGAGTTTTAGAGCTTTTTTGGTTTTTAAAATGTTAAACAAACATTGTCTTTTGTCCTTACAGAGCAAGATGTTGGTACTAATGACGACTCTCCAGTTTGTTTATGTGAGTAGCCTTTTTTTTTATCTTAACATTGGTAGAGGATGTGATTTTATTTGATAAGTATACAACAAAAAAAAGTTAATTTTGTTCTTTGAATCCTTACTGAGTTTCCTCTCTCCGTAAAAAGAGAGAATTGTAATTTTTTTCAATATTATTATGAGTCTGACTGATGTTTCAAATACTTTTTAGTGTCCAAAAGATTCAAGAATTTCAGACATTATGTGTACGACTATGAAGCTGAGACCTTTAATGGCGTAAATGGAGCAACGGACAACAAGAGCGGCCCCAAACTCACCTGCACAGTATGTCTCACACAACCGATCAATACTGCAAACACAACAGTCGCGTGACCGACCCTGAATAGAAAACAACAGAACTTAAAAAAAACATGTCTAATCTGTTGCACAGGTTGAGATCGATGTGCCCCAGACCTGCAGCTTCATCCTTCGCACAACAGAGTGCTCTCTGAGCGAGATTTCTGGTGTGGATGAAGATGGGAACCCTCTGTATCGCCCAGCTGCTGGAGCTCAAACTTTCAGAGCCGCCATGGACAAGTAAGTCACCTTTTTTTTTTTTTAAATGTTTTCCTAAAAGATTCAGCTCTCAGCTGGATTATTTAGCACTGAAAATGAGGAGTGTATGATCAGAAAAGTGGTTGAAATTAAGGACATAAAAGAAAAGGAGGGGCTAAATTGCAGGTTGTAAAAAACTATCTGTCCACGTCGACAGGAACCCCTTGAAGATTACAGTTGAAGGACAGACTGATGTCAAACTCTTCCCTGAGGATGACGAACCTGTCAACATCCTGAACATCAAGAGGGGCATCGTCTCTGCTCTCATGGTGCCAGTAATGGAAGAAGAGAGGAACAAACAAATGGTAGCTCCCCCAACTATTTTAATTGTCTCTTTTTTTTTGTTTCATTAATGTTTATGGCCATTACCAATCAATTCAGGTCAGAGTCACCACATAGAGCTGGACCCTGTTTGTGGTGCAGACTCATATAGAGATAAACAAGTTGCACAATGAGTAGATAAGCTGCCCCAGTCAAAGGTGATAATTGCATGCCTGTAACATCATGTTCTCCCAATGACTATCTTCAGCTGCAGGTCAAAGTCTTAGATAAGTTTATCTCGGTGATGGCATCACCTGCCCTCATAATGGGTTGCAATCTGTCAGATCAATTGATAATCAGATTCAAGGAAATTGCCGAAGGACAAAAAAAGCTTGTTTACCTCTCCAGGTCTTTCAGAGCTGGGTTTTTTTCCCCTGATTGTTTACAACATCCTCAGTATTGACAAAAGCCTTTCATCATTTGCAGTCCACCGTGCATGGAGTTTGCCCCACCGATTTCACCGTCAACGCCAGAGAGGACATTGCCACTGATGTGACTGTCAGCCGGGATCTTTCCAGGTGCGACTCGTTCTTTGCCCGCAGGAGGGACACCAGCCCACTGGCCCTCATCACCGGCATGGTAAGAGAGTAAACAACAACAACAAAAACCTCATATTGTCACCATAACAAACTGAAGCCAAGATTTGGTAGAATGTGTTTAGGTTTTAGCACATGCTGCTAAGTAGAGGAGGATAAGGGTTTAATACATTTTAAAAAAACAACCCTCTTAATATCTCTAGTTTCATAATGTAAATCAACTGATGAATTGTCTAAAAAGGCTAGAAAAAAAAACAAAAAGCAGCCAGTGTGAAACTAAAAACAAAACACTTCAAATAAATCTCAAAAAATGCTTTTTTTTAACTTGCTCTTTCCCATCACCATCATCTAACGAAACATGAATGTTTTCGCTCTTCCATCAGAACTTCCCTCTGTCCAAGATGATCAGCAGCACTCAGACATGCAACTACAAGTTTGAGAACCAGAAGAAGCACATGACCAGTGGAGTCTGCACAGAGAAACACATCTTCCTGCCCCTCTCCCACCAGTAAGTTTTTAAACCAAGGAAGTGACCAGTAACCAAATCCAGCAATGTTTCCTTAGTGCTAACATTAGCCATCTTGATGCTCTCTGCTCTATCATGGATCGACCTAGCACAAGCAGTGGTGATGGGCGGGGCATGAGGCCTGTGATTGATTAATCAAGAATGCCTCAATGAAGGAAAAAGAGTAGTTGGGTTTCCAGTCACTTCTAAGAGCTTTTTAAAAAATTTTTCTAATCATAAAAACTGTCTTAAAATATTAATAATAACAGTATTTTTACAAATTTTAAAATGTGTCTTGAGAGACTTTGATTACTTGAAATTTAACACACATTCAGGATTAACTTCTAATATACATCTGAGTGGTTCATATTTCCTAAAAGTTGATGTCAAATTAAATCATTCTTGTCATGTGTAATTGTTTCCCAGTGCAACCAGTTTTTTTTATTTTTTAAAGATTGTTCAATTTCCTCTCCAAACAGGAACGAGTACGGCATTTCCACCATGGTGAAGCAGACTATCACCCTGAGAGAGTTTTCCAAGATCAACGACAGAATCTTTGACCACAGTGAGTATTTCAGGTTTTAAAAATGACTTGTAAAACATAAAAACATGTCAAACTTCCTGCATTTTCTTACCGTTTGCGATATTATTCTGCGCAGATGAAGACAACGTCAAGTTCTTGCCCATGGATGTTGCCGACAACAAGTCCCCCGTGCAGAGCAAGGATGCTGCTGTTGCTACCATGCAGCTGCTGAGCGGCCTGTCACAGACCAACCAGGGCGACAAGCGCGCCGCCTTCTTCCACACTCTGGTGTCCGAGCTGCGTGGCCTGAACCTTGACGTCCTCGGATCTGCTGCTGTTGAGATGATGGACATTTCCCAGCCTCTGACATGGCAAGCTCTGGCTCAGTGCGGCACCCCCGAATGCACCAGCGCCATGCTGAAGGTTCTCAGGACCTTTGATGAAGGTGCTCTTGAGGTCGATGCTGTCGTCTACGCCCTGGGACTGCTGCCCAATCCCTCCCGCCTCATGGTTAAGGACATGCTGGCGATGGCTCAGTACAAGCAGAGCAAGCCCATCATGTATGCTCTGAGCAACGCAGTCATGAAGTAAGTAAACCTGAATATAAGGTTGTTTGTTAATCTGAGGAAAGTCCTCTTCAACACTGTGGTGTGAGTGGTGGTTTCTATTGTTCATTGCTAAAGTTTGACTCTGTCACTAGGTTGTACCAGGCTGAGGGCCTCACCCCTGAGATCACTGCCGTCTCTGACTTCATGACCTCTCTTCTGGGCCAAGACTGCTCTGGAGAGAAAGATCTGACCTTCCTGACCTTGAGGGTAGGAAACCAGCTATGAACACAGACAGCTTGTAAAAGAATAAGTCTTAATGGAAACCTCCAGTTCCATGTTATTTTTCTAATTGTCTTCGTTATTCCATCCAGGTTGTTGGTAACATGGGAAAAGCCATGGAGGCAGCTGACCCCGCCATCAAGAACATCCTGATGAAGTGCATGAGACAGCCTGCAACTACACTGTCTGTTCAGCTGGCTGCCATCCAGGCTTTCAGACGCATGTCTGTGACAGATGAGGTAACCAGCATCCCCCTCTGCAGACAAAAAAGCATCCTAGTTTGCTAGTTTTATAGTGTGGAGTTTCCTAAAATACAGTGACAAACGTGCTACTGTTGTTTTTTTTGGATGCAGGTTCGCTCTAACCTGCAGAGGGTCAGCCAGTATCCCAAAGGTGCCGTGCAGAAACGCCTGGCAGCCTACCTGATCCTGATGAGGGATCCCCAGGACAGCGACTTTGAGATGCTGAGGAAGCTGCTCACCCAGGAGCAGAACACACAGATCAAGTCCTTTGTGACCTCCCACGTCTACAACATCATCACCTCCACTGATTCAGAGACAATGAAGTAAGACTGAAGAACCTTTCAGCTGACCGCAAATCTTAGTTTGTGCTTCAGATGGAAATATTCTGCTAATTTAACAACCCAGTCGCTCAAATTCAGCTGATGTTTGACGTGTTCATTGTTACTCTAGGCTTGGTAAGAGGATAATGGATGCCCTGGAGGACATTGACGTCACCACACACAGCGACTACACCACCAAGTCTCGCAGCTATAAGCTGGGTATGGCACATGAGAGCATGCAGGCCAGCGTTCAGGGCAACGTTGTCTTCGATCCCAGCAGCCAGCTGCCAAGGGAGGTCTTGCTGGAAACCACCCTGAAAGTTTTTGGCTTCAGCTTGGACATTTGGGAGGTATGTTGTCCTGTAGATCATAGTAATCACAGTTTTATTGCTATTCGGCATTCTAGTTTTATTCTAAAAGACTAGCGTAGAAATTTTTGTTAATAAAAGGAGAAAACTACATTAATTGTTGTTTTCTTCTTCTTTTTAAAAATTAATCTTGTAATTAATTGTCAATTAGCATTTTTAGGAAATTTATTCAGCACAAATTAGGACTTTAACGCACTAAAACAAGACTTTTTAAATCTGTTTTCCTGGTAGGTTGGCATGCAAGGAAAGGGCTTCGAGCCGACCATTGATGCTTTGTTCGGAAGGAACGGATTCTTCCCCGACACTTTGAGCAAGACCCTGTACTGGGCTGTTGAGAAGATACCAGCACTGGACATGATGATTTCCACCCCACCAGAGGGACAGAGGGTACTTCTTGTTATTAATTATTGGAGTTAAACCTTCCTGGTCATATAAAGTTATGTTGACGTTTCCTCAATACAAAAACAACTAATCCATTTTCTCCCAAAGGTTCCTGAGAATCTTGTGAGAGAAATTGTTCGCAACTTCAACAAGCTGGTCAAAGATCTGCAGAGTCAGGAGTCCCCTGAGGCCATGGCCTACCTGAGGATCATGGGAGCTGAGCTTGGCTACATCAAGGCCAGCGAACTGAAGTCCATTGCTGACAATGCAGTGATGTATGCAGATATTCTCATGAGGATCATTCCTACAAAGGTAATGTTCAGTACTCATGTTATCGACTTAATTTAACGTCTGGCCAACAAATTAAAACTCTTTTTTTATGCCGTAGTGAGAGAGAATTCAAAATGACTGTTGATTCTTTTTGTCAGATTGTGGCCAATCTGATGTCCAGCACCGACAACGAGATCTTTGCCCATTACATCTTCATGGACAACAAATTCATGCTGCCAACAGCATCTGGTTTGCCTCTGACATTCGCTCTGTCTGGTACCTTCACTCCTGGCGCAAAGGGAGGCCTTAGCTTTGCTTCACAAACGGTACATTTTCCATCTTTTATCCTCAACCCACATCCAATGTAGCATCAAAAAAGTAAATTATAGTGTTGTCATAATGATGGTGCAACTTTACTGATGTACCTCACCTAATGTCCTGCAGAGTTTTATTAAAATATCTGATAATAATGATATCAATTAATATAAACTGTAGTACTAAAATAGTTCTTGTTTATGCAGAAGTGGCTGAATGATGATAGCAGTTTAATTTCTTGTTTGTTTTTTTCTCTGCATCCAATTTAATTTTTTCTTGTGATCTTTGCTGATTCACAGAAGGAGCTGGTGTTTATGCCCTCTGTTGGAGTTGAGTTTGTGACTCAGATGGGGGTTGATTTCCCTGAATTTGTTGCCTCCACCGTTGAGATGCGCACCAACATGTACCATGAGAGCGCACTGAATGCCAGGATCACCATGGAGGCGGACCAGATCAAGCTTTCCATCCCTGCTCCACAGGCCACCACCACGCTCTTCAGCATCAGGTAACGAACAACATAAAAATACATTAATATATTAGAGTTAATGAAGAAACTATATAGTGGTAGATGGCAATTTCTATGGTCTGATTTTTACTTATTAGCCTGCTTTAGGTTTGTTCGTTTGTAGATTAAATACTAATTCTGTTATTATCCTCTTTAATATAGCAATAAAGTGATGATTGTGGGTGCTGGACAGGCTACAGTGATCCCACACACCGAGGGTGAATCAAGCTGCAACCCTCTCTTCTCTGGAATCAGATACTGCACCAAAACACTTCGTGCTAACATCGGCGATGACGCTGCTGTTCCCTATTTCCCTCTGAATGGAGAGACCATGTAAGTTTTTTTTTTATCTGTTGAATGAATAATTGCACAGTGCACATTTAAATATCATCAGATAC
>JAPZDV010000010.1:14772570-14816969 GCA_029814665.1 Acanthurus lineatus
AAATTTTTGTTCTTTTCACCGTAGGTTTGCCGTGGACATCAAGCCCTCAACAGAGGTGTCCGAGTTCACAGCCACCATCGCCTACAAACTCCTCAACGAAGGAAAGGACGGCCGCCAGAAGGTTGATTCTCTGAAGTTTGCCCTGAGAGCTGAGGGTATGAGCATCTTAATGTGCCATTGTCTTGAGTAACTGCTTTTTAAACTTTTAACTAGTGTTGCATTCATCAGTAGTCAAATTATAATTTTCCCCCTCACACCTTCAGGTGATGAGCCCACCGAGGCCACAGCCACCATGAAATACAACAGGAACAGAAATGTCTTCACCACCCAGATTGAGATTCCTGACTTCGATGTTGAGGCCGGTGTTAAGATTGGCATGACCGACAGCAGCAGCAAAGGAAAATCCATCATCCTCGAGCTCTCCAACAAGAACGTGCCACAGCTCTCTCTGATTGGCCGTGCCAAGTAAGTCAACGCAGTCACAAACTTTGCCATAAACATCTGACTTAGAGCTCTGCACTCATTTTACACATTAAACAGTCTTTATGAATGTTTTTGATGATCAAGGTTTTTATTGATCGATCGCAGGGTTCAGGCCATGACTGAAGGAATGCTGCAGGTTCAGCTGTTGGTTCCCGCGCTCAAGACTGATGCCGCCATCACTGCTACCATGAGCCAGGCTGATGGGCTCGCCATGGAGATCAAGAGTGATGTTAAGCTCCCACAGACCTCCTCCATCCAGGCAATCAAATTCAAATATGGTACGTCTGTTTTGTAAAATAATGCTAATGGACGTCAGAAAGTGATCATTTTAAGGCATCATATAATAACATACAATAATATTTTTTATTTCAGGTGAAGAGCAGGCTGAGGTTCAGCTGATGTCCAACATGAATGCCGACACTAGAGTCCTGGTTCCTTACACTGAAGCCGCCCAGGTCTGGCTCAGGCAGTTTGTGGAGGACATCATGGACCAGCAGGTTGTCAAGACCGACATGAAACTGCGTCACATCCTCAACAAGGCAGTCGAGGTAAAAAAAAAATCTAATCATTACAACTATTTTAGACCTTGACTTATTTCTAGTTCTGTCAGACTAAAATTCAAGAAATGTTGTTTTTGCATCAGGCCAGCAACATCTGGATGGACAAGATTGGAGTTGATGTTTCCTATGTTGAGACTCTGAGGAACAAAATGGAAACCATGGAAATGCCCACAATGCCTGAAAACCTGTTCATGGACCTGTAAGTAAATCTTAAATCCACTTTTTTTTTCATATGCATTTTGATAAAATTGTAACTTTATTCTGATAAAATTGTGAAATAATAACAGCAACTTTTTTATGTTTGACAAATGTTCTACTTTTATCCTCTCACCAGTGAAAGTGCATTCAGATACCAGTTCAACCAGGAGCGTTTGACCATCACCGTTCCTCTGCCTCTTGGCGGCAAATCATCTGAAGAGCTGAGGATTCCTCCAGTGGTTTCCTCCCCACGCATCTCCATGCCCCAGCTGGGCATGGACTTTGCCTCACAGGAGATCCAGATCCCCACTTTCACCATCCCCTCTGAATATGACCTTGTCCTGCCTCTGATGGGAATGGTCGAAATGTCTGCCAAGATCAACAGCAACTATTATAAATGGGAGGCAACAATGGCTGCTGGTAACAGCACTGAGGACTCTCCCAGCTACATGGCCAAGTTCAATGTCCTGGCTGACAGTCCAATCAAGCTTCTCTCCTTCTCAACTGAGGGTAATTTCTTTTTTATCATTTTCTTTATGAGACAAATTATTTATCGTTATGTAACACAGTAGAAATATCACAGAAGTTGGTACTAATTAATATTTTATTGTTTTGTCTATCTTTAAGGAGTTTCAACAATCTCAGACACAGCTGAGGAAAATCTGAAATTCACCATGGAGGGTTCCCTGAACCACATGCTCATGAAGACAGGTTTTAATGTGCTGGAAACCGTGGCTGTCACAGACAACATCATGACAACAGGAAAGTACAATGTGTACGCCAACTCACCTCTTGGTGTGGAAACTGCCCTGACTGTTACCACTCAGGTTAGCATGGACTCAAACATGCTGTCTGGAGATATCAACACTGACGGAAGTGTGACTGTTGGACCCATGACTGCCACCACCACCTATCTCCACACCTTCTCTGTTGAGCCAGCAAAGAAAGAAGCAAGACTAGAGAGCACACTGAGAGTAAACTCCGAAATCCTGAAGGTTTCTAACAAGATCAAAGCAGCATACGCAAATGATGAGCTTCTGATTGAGTCAAACACCAACATGAACAGCGAGCCCCTCAAGCACACCACCAAAATGAGCCTTGGCTACAAGGAGGTCAAGCTTACCTTCCACTCCGATTCTGTGACCAAGGCCGATGAGCGAATGGTTCGTAGCCAGGTAGACTTCTCCGCCTTTGAGGGACAGGTCAGCCTCAGGATAGAGAATCAAGCAGATGATTCGGTGAACCGTGCCTACTCTCTGCTCACTGGGTCAATGAGCCCCTCAGGCTTAGAGATCAATGCCGATGCCTCTTTGAACATCTTTTCAAGCCTCGCCTCACACAAGGCAACTTTGGCCCTGAACATGAATGGCTTAACCACCAGCTGCACAACAACCGCCCAGCACAGCCCAATGACCTTTGAGAACGTTTTCCACGGTGAAGTTGATACCTCAGGTGCCACCATGTCTCTCACCACTAAGGGGGCCATCAAGGAAAACAAAGCTGAGCTCACTGTTGAGGGGAAGATGATCACCACAGAGGTGAGTTTCAACGGCGTCTTTGAGGGTAACCTCTTTGACATCAACACCATGAACAGGGTGAACCTCAGACTGAGTGAAGATGGCTTGAGCATGTCCAACAACTTGGTGGGATCTTTCAACGAGATGAGGACTGACAACACCCATTCGCTGTCTCTGTCGCTGGGATCTTTTACCCTCCGCTCCAAGACCGACAACTTCCTTAACCAGAAAAACTCCTACATGCATGACATTTCAGTCAGCATGGAGCGTTTCACCACCTCTGTGGTTGTGAAAAACAACCTGAAGTTCATGGAGATCAGCTTTGTGAATGATGCACAGTTCAATGCACAGCCCTACAACATGCTGCTCACTGGAACAATGACGGGAACCTTCTCAGAGGAAGAGCTCAAGCAAACCTATGAAGTCAAATTTGCTGACATGACCTTCTCTGCAAAGTACAACACCAATGGTAAACTCCTGGGCACTCAGATGACACATACCACCGATATGGAGGTCGCCGGTCTGAAAATGAATTTTAACAACATGATCAACTTTAACTCTCCATCCCTGCGTCTTGACAGCACAGTCAAAACTGTTGCCGCACCCTTCACTCTTAACATCGATGCCATCTTTAACTCAGATGGTGCAGTGTATCTGTATGGACAGCAGAGCGGTGAAATTTACAGCAAATTTCTCCTAAAAGCAGAACCCATGCTGCTCACACAGTCATTCGAGTACAGAACCTCAACCACCCATGAAATTGAAGGCAGACCCACTATCAAGACCAACATGGACAACAAGTTTAATGGCATGCTGAGCTTCAGGGAGCAGAGTGTCACATTGCAGACGACATCCAAGGTAAATGAGCACACATTTAGTCAAGAAATGTCTGCCTATAACAATGCAGAGAGAATGGGTATTGAGATGATGGGAGCTGCCTCAACCCCACTCTTCAGTGATGCCAGTCAAGACTACGCCATTTCTGGATTTGTGAAATATGACAAGAACAGTGACAGCCACCTCATCCAGATTCCATTCATTGAGCATCTGCCTGCCGTTCTTGAAGATGTAAAGACCACAATGATGAGGATGATGGACAACAGCGTTGAGATGCTGAAACACATTAACAACAGATATGAGATCAGCACCAAGTTTCAGAACAAAGTGACAGAACTTAAGGAGGTCATTGACAACTTTGACTTTTACCTCTTTGTCGAAGACCTGAGAAAGAGTCTCAACTCAATGGAGGACTTTATGACCAACATGCTGGCCAAGTTCCCAATTGAGAAAGTAATGGATGTGCTGAAAACAATTAAGGACACTATCATGGCTTGGATCAACAAATATAACATTGCCAACAAGTTCAATGTAATTTATGCCAAAATTGAGGAGATCCTTTCCAGTTATGAGGTTGAGAAGATGATTGGTGCCATCATGGATGAGGTTGTCAAAGTTATGAAACAGTATCAGGTCAGGGAAAAGATTCAGTCTGCATTCGCTGCACTCAGGTCAATTGACATCCAGCCTGTGATCGAAAAAGTTATGGTACCTGCCAAGAAGCTTTTCAATGAATTCTTCTCCTTCGACTTCAAACAGCTGATTGATGACATGGGTGACTATTTCCTAAGAATGCTTGAGAACATCAGATCTTTTGATTATGATACATTCACAATGGAGCTGAAAGAAAAAATGGCAGATATGAGCAAGATTCCCTGCTTTGGAAAACTCTATGGAGAGTTCAGAATTGCCTCACCTCATTATACAATCAGGACCACCGCTGATCTTGAAAACACAACAACCACATCAGAGACACCAGAGTTCAAAATGAACTTCAACTCAAAGGCTTCATCCACTCTGAGAGCTCTTGACTTCACTTTGGATGCCAGCGTTCATTTTGTTGCACCTGAGATGAGTCCTCTGTCCATCACCGAGAACATCAAATTTGACCAATCAAGTTTTACACTTGACCACAAGGGATCAATGACCCTCAATGGCCTGACAGCTCATGCAACTGCTGAAACTAAGGCAAATGCCAAAACTGAAGTCTTTGATGCAGAACTTGTCAATACTGCTGTCTTTGACACAGAAAATCTCATCTCTGCTACTGTAGACACTAACTACAAACAAGACCTCAACATGCCATCCTTTAACATCTTCAGCGAAACATCAATGAACCAGAAGACCGTTTTCCAGCTTGAGGATGGCACTGCCCGTCTGACGATGAACAACCAGGCCAATGGAAAATATGCAGTTCAGGACTTCTCAGATGAGGCAAGTCACAAGAGCGACATGGAGGTGACCATGGATCTCCACACAGCCAAGGTGACCTTTACTGGAGTGACAGACAGCACCAACTTCAAAATGAATCCAACTGTGGTCGCTGACATTTGCATCTTCCGCCACGTAATTGTTGATGCCAAGGTTGAGACCGAAACACCTATCATGAAGGGTAGCGTTGCAGAAGTTAAGTTCCAGGCCAAGGTTGAAGATCTGAAAATTGATCTCACTGCCACCCACACTGCAGAGCTGGCTGGACAGATTGAGGGAAGTCTCTCAAGCTCTGTGCTCGCTTCAGTCACACCCAGTGAGCTTATGTTTGACACCAAGAACAAGGGAAATGCCAAGGTTGTCCTTCCATTCAGTCTGTCTGGAAAGATGGATCTCCAGAATGACATCTTTTTTACCCTGAACTCCGAAGTGCAGCAGGCTAGCTGGACAGGTCTAGCCAGATTCAACCAGTACAAATACTCCCATTACTTCAACATGGACAATGGTGACACAGAAATTAACATGATCTCCCAGGTTTCTGGAGAAGCAAACCTTGATGTACTGAAGGAGCCTATCACCATTCCTGAAATGACTGTGCCATTTGTTGGTCTGAAAACACCAAGTGTGGAAGACTTTTCCCTGTGGGAGGACACCGGCCTGGGCTTCCTTCTGAAAACAACCCAGCAGACCTTTGACATGAGCTCGAAGATGAAGTACATGAAGAACCCTGAGATGATCACAATTGACATTAATGTGAATCCACTCATCAATGTGGTTGATAACAGTGTCAAGGCTCTGCACAAGACAGTGCTCACCGGCAAAGACATGGCTGTTGCCATGCTGGATAAATCAAAGGCAGAGTATGAGAGGTACAGCGCTGAGTTGCCCAAAACCCTCACAATCCCTGCCTACAGAGTTCCAGTGATGAATGTTGAGGTGTCTTCATTCACCATCCCTCTGCCCGACTTCAGTCTCATCACAATGCCCACTCTGCATGTGCCATCTGCCCTCAGCAAGCTCACTCTTCCAAAAGTCACTCTGCCCAGAATTGAGAACATCAGGATCCCTGTGATGGGTGATCTGACCTACGAGTTCTCCATGAAAACAGCAATGATCACACTCAAAACTGACGCCAGCATCCTCAACCAGGACAGCTTCATCATCAAACTTGATGCTTCCTCATCCTCCGAATTTGACATCCTGACCGGAAAGATTGAGGGCAACACCAACTTCAACAAAGTCGACGGATTCAAAATGACATCTGCCCTGTCTGCAACACATTCAATGCTGGAGGGAAAACATGACAGCACCATCATCTTGGGTTTTGTAAATGTAGATGCCTCCATCATCAATTCAGCAAAGGTAAATCTGCCTGAACTGACAATGGAAATCCACCAGGAGATCACTGGAAATCCAGAGGAAGGCCTTGTTGTCTCCATGTCCACTCCAACCGCCGGACTCATCGGACTTCAGATGCAGACTAAGCGCCCAGCACAAGTGAAAGCAAGAGTCTATGGTCGCTACCCGGTAAGAGAAATTTTGCTTAATTGTTTTACAGACTAATTACCTTAAAATGCGATTTCGTGTAAAAAACAATGTATTTACATTTGACTAAGAATTCTTTTCTTTTCTTTCATGTTTACCTTTTCCCCACAGTCTGAGCCAACAACAGACATTGATATCTTTGGTCTGAAGATGTCCGTGATGGACTCCGAGAAGCTGAACCTCCAGACAACCTGGAATATGGAGTTGCCATATGCGATGATGCTGGGACTGAAGACACAGGTGCCCACTGTAATGGAGATGGTTTCTGATCCTGTTGTCAGGACATACAACACAATCTCAAGACTTCCAGGACACCTTGAGGGTTCTGTTAGAATGGTTAGAGAGCAGGGTAAAGAAATGTTGAAAACAGTCGTTGAAAACTTTGCAGAAGTAAATCCCTCCAATCTTATGACAGCTGTGGCAGATAACGCCATTTTGATCCTTAAAGAGTACCAAAGGAGAGTTGAGATTGTTTTTGATGCTGTTGTTAAAATCCTGAGAGAGACCAGGTTCAAAATCCCCGGGTTTGAAGAGAGGTTGTCCGGACTTGAGATCTACCAGAAATTCACTGCTTTTGTTGCAGATGTATGTGGGGAGGCTGTGCAAAAGGTTCCAGAGTATTTTACATCCATGTTTGCAGATGTAATCGAATTTTTCAGAGCTCTCGAATTTGTCCTTCCTGGCTCCAACAACATTGTGAGTGGAAGAGAAATTCTCGATGACTTGTCTGTAGCTTTGAGTGAAATTCAGGAGCGAGTGATTGTCACTCTGAGGGAACTGGGAGATATTCAGCTGGAAGATATCATTGATAAATATAATGAATTCATAAAGTTTGCCATCCAACAAAGTGAGAGGCTCATTGAAACCTTAAAATCTCAGAATGTAGAGATGCTCTCCACCTTTGTAAGTGATGTTTATGATGATGCTGTCAACTCCCGCTTCCTGGCTAATGTCGCCCAGCAGATTGAAGTGGTCCAAAGAATTGTTATGGAATATCTTGCAGCTGTAAGAGCTAAACTCCAGGTTATTTTTGCCGACATGTCTACTGAACAGCTTCAAGCTGACATCCAGTCCTGGATTGACTTGTTTGTGAAACGTGTAAATGTTTTCCACAACAATGTCATAAGGGCACTTAAAGAGAAAAGCCAAATTGTTGAACCATATGTGAGAGTAGGTGACAGGGAGATGGAGATCGACATTCCTTTACCATTTGTTGCAGAATATAACTAACTGACCATAACTGATAGTGTTTGTATTGACTATGTCTATTGTGTAACCTTTTAAAACAACGGTAATTCTCTTGTCTACCAAGAAATGCAAAGCTGCATGTTAAAAAATGTTGTCTGTAACATAATAGTTGTCTCTCTACTCTGTTTTTCAAATTATTAATTTTGTTTGTTATTTCGCAGAAGAGTCCTGGTTGTTTTCACCCTGTTGTCTCCCTTTGTGTCCATGTACTATTTAAATAAACCATGGGATTCAAATAAAGACCATTTGTACTGCATATATCTTTGAGTGCTTCTTATGTATACTTTAACCCAACAGAAAATTATAATAGGCTTACAAGGGTAAAGTTTTTAGTCAAAGTATTATCAAAGACGGTTTTATATGCTAAATTTTCCTCAGGATGATAATTCCTCTATTGCTGTTATTATAAATTGGTGTTTTTGTGATGTAAAACTCACTGTCATTTGTCCATATCCTCAGATCTAAATTTAGCAAGGACACAAATAGTTTCTGTGACACACAGGCTCTTTTATCATAGAACAATAGAAATCTTAAAATCAATTTGTCAGTGTTTGACAACAGTGGGGCTAAGTCTTGAAATATACTCTCCCTTAGAAATTCATGGTTATATTTTTACCCGTAATAGCAGTGAAGTATTCAAATCCTTTACTTAAGCAAAAACAGAAATGTAGCAGTATAAAAATACTCAATTGCTAGTGATTATTCTATCTTGAGTAAACTAACAAGAGTTCTACGAGCTTAATATCTTAATTATCAAAAGAAAAATAAACTCATCATAAAGGAAAATGTGACTTTTATATTCATAAATATATCATTGATTTATCATCACTGATATTTAAGTATAGCTTTCTAGGGTGAAGCTTTTTGAACATGCTATTTTACTGCACACACTGCTGGGTTGTTCATTCTATAACTATAAATCCTATTCTATAAGCTCATCATGTAGGTTATCAATAAACATCAACTATCAGGAAAGGTAATATTCAAGCATATAATACTTCAAGATTGTGCTCCACTACTGAACAAAAGGCCTTTCTTAAAGTTGAGTAGATGTATGTTGCCAAAACCAGAAAAAAATTAACGCAATTGAGGATGTTATTTATCAAGTATAACAAAGTTCATGTAGTAGTCACAGCAAATACTGGCTGAGGTGTGTCTTTAGTGGGGGGAGAGAGACAAAAGAGTGGAAAAGCAGAGGTGGTGACTCATTGATTGTTTTATTCACTCTTCCAAAACAGTACCACTTGTTCCCTTACAGACAGTATTGTTTTTTTCCTCAGAAAAACTTACATTGTTCCCAATCTACCGTTAATACATGGAAATTGTGTCATCACACTGACCTGGTTAACAGTTTGAACAACTTTTAAAAAACATATAAGTTTGGCACATTTTCAGCGTCTTCCCATTGCTTTTTTCTTTTAACAGAAGTCAGGAAACGAAGGAAGAGTGCAGTGTCTGATAAGTGAATAATAACCTAACAACATTGGAAATCAGTGCACATGAGGGGGGCCAGTGTGGGAAATTTAACCAGTCCAGCACAATGCATTCCTGTCCTGTAAGTCAGCAAAAAGCCCAGCAACAGAAGGCAGGGAGGAATGCGACTTTTACACCATTGTAACACTGCTTGGATTCACAAAAGTTGCTCTTTTAAACTCTGATTTGTCTTTATTATGGTTGTTTATTGAACCACAGAAAAATGTGGCAGGTTTACAGCGAAATTGAGCTTATTTTGTCTTCAGTTATGACTAAATAAAAAAACAACTTACACTGTGAACCCAGCAGGGTTTTACCCTGGATTCCCAGTGCAGCAACAGTCTCTGTAATTGATGTTCATAGCTGTCATTTGTATAAGCTCTCCCACCATCGTGTAGGAGGACAGTAACACAACAGTGCTGTGGAGACATGGATCAAACATGAGCTGAATTTATTACACAAGTATGACAAATAAGCTCAAGTACATTGCTTTCTGTTGTCAACTTCACAGCCCCAAATATTTTGGACCAAATGAAATTGAGATACATTCACAGTCATAATGGAAGACACATTTTTTCCCAACCACAATTCAGTTTTAATGCTTTTAAAAAACAAAAAAACAAAAAAAAAACACTTGTCTTAATTTAGTTTCATCTAGTGTTTTTATCAAAATGTTACCATTTTGGTTTATGTTATTATTATAAGATTTTGGCTTATGTAACAAAAACATAGGACACATTTCCATTAACATTTTCAACAGCCGTTAAAAGGCTCACTTTCATATATAACAGTGTGCTACTTGCTCATAGAGCTCGGACAAAGCCCACTCTTTTTCCATAACACTTTCTAAGAAAACTCCTTAACTGAGCAAAGCACTCACATGCTCCAGTCACTCACATGCTCCATCTCCTCTTTGAAACATCAACCCCATAGCTGTAAACGAAGCAGTAGCCAAACAAAAAAATCTCAAGCAGGACTTCCAGGTCTTTGAGACAAATGTGCATATGCCAGCTTCTAATGGGCAAACTTGACTCTCAAAGTTCAGAAATATATGTGATAATATAAGTGTTTCAGGTGAGCTGTAAGCTTAAAGTATGTAGTCTCTTTTGCTGGTTGAACTCTTAAAAAGGGATAAATAAAATACATTTTGTAACCGTATCCTTCACAGCTTTCTATCCCCCATGTTCAAAACACACCTTGCTCATGACTTTTCTGCAAAAAATTACTCACTGCAGCCATCGACAAGCATCAAATTTGGGGTAGAAGCATGCTTGGCAAGCTTTTAACAAAACAGCCACAAGAAAGCTTGCAAAACTACACTGGACAATGTGGTTAGCCCTTGCCGATGTGTAGTCCGTAACATATGTAAGACCTCTTAACTATTTCATACTGTGGTTTTAAAACATACTTTTTGCACGTGGTACCAACTAACAAACCTGAGATAAAAAGATTTCATTAGCTGTAAACTTAAGCTATTACCTTATTCATAAAACAGAAGTAACCATGCTGAACACCTTTGCATCCTTGCACTGACTTGTACTGTTTATAAAACTTGCAAAAAAAAAAAATACTGTAGTGTTCAGGTGCTGTGCAATTTCTCAAACTAAATACAGTCATTTTACAAAACAGTAGACATGAGCTAAATAGTGAGTGCACTTTTTTTTTCAAACTGCTATGCTCATCACAAAGTATAACCTTAGCAGTGAGGCGGTGGCCTTTGCAAACATATGAAGCAAAAAAAAGGTGAGCAATTTAAGAATTTGGCTCGAAAGCAGGCCTTTGGGAAAGTCATATCCACAACAGAGAGGGTTAAGGCGTCCACTGAAATGTGGAGGTTCGTCCTTTTTACCCCCTTGACCTGTCAGACTGGGATCATGTGACCCACAAAAGAACATGCTGTAACCTGTGGGTTGTTTTGTTTTTGTTTTTTTTAACCAGACATCAGATGATTATCAAGTGTGTTTAAAAAAAAAACAACTTGTTTAAAAAAAGTCATTTCTTTTTTTTTCTTTTTTTGGTTCAACCAAGGTTGTCTGATTTCCAGGAAGTAACCAAACGGTGGCCACTGCCCCTACATGTTCAGACACAGATCCCAGCGGCGGAAACGTGCTGCCTGTCTGTGTGCGTCACAGGCCTCAAACACACAGAGTCTTGTTCACATCAAAACACAGCATTTGAGGCAACTTCCTGATGGCGTTTTTTGTTTCTGTAAGGCTGCCCGTGTTGCGGTTTCGAAGACCTCCCAGATCCCCTCCTTGGTTTTGGCAGAGCACTCTAAATAGTCATATGCGCCAATGCGCATGGCCATGGCCCGACCATCCTCTGTTTTCACGGGCTCCAGCTTCAACCGGGACAGCTCGTTCTTCACGTTCTCGTCGTTGCGTAGATCTTTCTTGTTGGCCACTAATATGATGGGCACATTAGGACAAAAGTGTTTGACTTCGGGCACCCACTTTTCCGGGATGTTTTCCAGCGAGTCCGGGCTGTCCACGGAGAAGCACATCAGGATGACATCAGTGTCCGGATAGGAGAGGGGGCGCAGCCGGTCATAGTCCTCCTGTCCGGCCGTGTCCCACAACGCCAGCTGGACTTGCTTGTTGTCCACCTCTATGTCCGCCACATATGTCTCAAACACAGTCGGGACATAGACCTCAGGAAACTCGTCTTTGCTGAATAGGATCAGTAGACATGTCTTCCCGCACGCGCCGTCCCCCACCACAACAAGTTTCTTGCGGTTGTCTGCCATTCCTGCCTTTTCCCAAAGTTTTCGCTCAAATGTGGCATCCAAAAAAAAAACACAGATGTCTCCGGTGTCCTCACTCAGACTGTAGTTTCAACTCTAAATGAGACCCAGGGTTAGACGTTTACCGAAAAAGCCTCTCCCGTTTCTCCAACTCGGGAACATTTACCAATGACCAGCGCGCTCTCTTTATAAAGGACGGGGTGGTTTCCTAAATATAGCAATCCAATCGGAAATGGGGAGGTGAGATCACAGTTTGTAAAGGAAAAAGTGATTGGATCTCATCGGGTTTCCTTATGGAGAGGAGGGTCATGGACCACGAGGACCCACCCGACCCTGGATCAGCCCAAATCAACCAAATATAACTCCATGATGATGCATTACGCGACATTTTTTTTTCCAATTCCCCTCTAACGCGTCTTGTACAACGGGTTCCTCATCGAAAAATATTCAAACGATCACCTGCCACATTTTTTTTAACCTTTGTTTAATTAGTTAATTTGTCAACCTGTCAGCCCAAAAAAAATTAATTAGCTAGAATTTAATGAACAGTCATTCAAACTGAGACATATTTCACAAGTTATCCGGCCGTAGTATGAGAGTCCTTTCATGTGAATGTAAAACGTGTTAATGCGCCAATTCATAAAATTGTTGAATGGCTACGCATTACGTAAAAAATCACATTAAATACATTTCAAATCAGATCCATGTCAGCCTTTATATGGTGAACAAAAGGGTACGTTTGGATGGCAAAATTTTAATTGACATTGTTATACGCATGTCTACGTAGTTCACGCTATTTACAGGGAGGGGGCACTAGCGTAGGCAAACTCTTAGCTCTGTTTATCAAGGCTTGCTAAATCACCGCTCTCTCCAAGGAAACAAAACAATATAGAATCGGGTTGACGGCGTGCAACAAGCATAGACCCTCTCACGACACGACAACGCGTGAGTATCTCCTCTTTCTTTGTTCACATCGAAAGCAAAAAGCTGCGCAAAGCCTCCGATTTGAAGGCGACTGCCGTGGTGTGAGTATTTCCCCTTTTGTTTAGCGGCTAAGGCCCCTCTGTTTGGAACTTGAAGGGGGGCCATGTTGTTTAGCCACAGAGTGGTTTGGATGATGTTTTAGCTCACACAACACAAACTTGGCAATTGCGTTTGCTAGCTCTTCCGTTAGCTATTTTTGGTGTATTCGGCTTGGTGCTTACAAGAAAAGAGGTATTTCGAGCCAAGAGCACTGTTGTTTCTTCGCATTAAACCGGGCTGATCTAGCCTACTGTAATACAGTCATATATTCACGAATTTAATTTTGATGCACAGCGTCGACAGCCAATAATAAACAGAGCAGGCCTGCTGCTGTTAGCGCAAGCTAACGTTAACGTTAGCTAAGGATGTTGCTAATGCTCACGCTAGTACAGTAATATTAGCTAACGCATAACGTGCTAAATTTCCGCAACTGCATTAGAAATAACAATTCAATAGGTAATATTAGTATTTCCTGGTAACCACTAACTACTTAAAAACAGAATGTGCGTAAATGCCGTGTAACAGCCGCTAAGTTGGTTTGATTATTAGCAGCGGACCCGCTGGCTAGGTTAGCCACGTTAGCTAGCCAGCTTGCTGAAAGGTTTGCACGTCGGGTTCCCACTATAGAAGTAATGTTTAATGTTTTGTCTTAGCTAGTAACTAATTTATAAAAGCAAACTTCAATTCGGATCGTGGTTGAATCAGTAACCTCGTGATAGATTTAAGTGTCTTTTAATTCAATAGTAATATTACTCTAATGGTAGGGTTGCATTAGCTGTGATTGTGTTCGCAAGCTAACATTAGGCTACTATCAACATTACCCAGCATTCTTGGTATAGTAAGCTATCATTTTTGCTAGTAAGTTGTTTGATTCTTGGCATAGCAATTCGTAAATTAGCTAACCACTAAATAATATTTCCTGTCTGGCGGTAATTTCTCGTTGTTGAGCAAATCGTGTAACTAAATTTGGATATATAGGGCAACATTATCTAACGTTTCAAACAACAACCGTAGAGCAGCCATCGTATGAAATTAGCAACTCGGGAATTAGTCGTGTCCCGGCGAAGACAAGTCCGTTTAGTGTTCTTTTAAGTACGTTTTCTTTCCCAGAAGTTTACATCAATAGTCAGTTTAGTAAAAGTAAGAATGAAGGATGAAGCTCGATTTAACTTAGTAACTTTCATTACGCTACTGTAATCCATCTTTCATGTAATAGTATGTGCTGTAGTGACTGAATGCAGTTATTAAAAGAAATTTAATCCATGTATCAAAGTTGATTGTGTAAGACAAGTCAAAGTTATTATGTATAACAGCACAAAAGGGCCATGTACTCTGAACAAGATCACATGTTCATGTCCACATACTAACTTGTATCTCTAAAAATCCATTCAGCTCAGTTTGAATGATAAATATCAATAATAACAAATTCATACTGTTACATTTTGTTTAGGCTTTCCCGTGGAATGAGCGTTCCATGCAGCATCCTAGGTATGAATGACGTGGCCTGGCAGGAGACAAGAGGTGGGATGCTGCATGCAAATGGTGCTCCTGAGACTGGAGGTGTCAGAGTTCACGGTGGAGGGTCCCTAGCTACAGTTGGGGGAGCTGGACAAGCTCCTGGAGTCCCACATTTACAGGGCATGGACAGGGTTGTCAACCCTACCCCAGGTACCCCACAGCCTCCATTGAGTGGACGATCTCAGGATGACGCCACAGTCGGATACTTCTTTCAGAGGCAGCCTGGAGAGCAGCTTGGAGGTTGCACACCCAGCAAGCACCGCTGGCCAACTGGAGATGCCAATCATGTTGACCAGGTAAAGCAGCTTCATCCAGATACCAAGCATTGTATTTTATTTAACTTTGAGCATTTATTTTCTAAATATTCAGTTTCACTAACACACCATTTTAACCAAAACAGCAAACGAAACATTATGTCCTATTTGTGAGTCGTGTTAGAGCATGCCTTCTTCTTCATTAAGTAGAAAAGTGCCCTTCAGACAGAAAGTGTTGATACTGTTTGCCAACCCTAGAAAGCGACAAAATGTTGAAAATATAAACAAAATTGAGTTTAAGAAATTTGGTTTGCTAACTTTGCAGCAGGAATTTAACCCCGTGGCTTCTTGTTTTGCTGTCTTAGAGTTTATATTTGCGTGCGTAATGTGATGTGTAACCAGAACAATAAGACACTGTTCACCACTGACACTGGATTATGTATTTCACATGCTCAGTTAATCTGTGATGATTTACACCAGGTGCTAACCATTCACCAATTACCATTTCCTCTTTGTATTTTTTTTTTATTAATGTTAGAGCACATGAATAGAGCTGCTGTGGGGCCGAGCAATACAAGGACTTTCCTGTCGAAAAATACAGTGCCTGATTTATCTCTCATAGAAAATGAGAGTGTATGGTTTTCTGATTCACTTTTTCCTTTTTTTTAAAATCAACTTTATGATAAGGGTACAAAGTGTACAAATAATTAAGTAACCGCACTGAGGCACCAGAATAGAAATGTTTGTCGTAACAGGTTTGAGGTGGTTTCGTTTTGTTTTTTTTTTATCACCCTAAGGCCCAGTGGATGTTTTGTGACTTAACCATGTTTCAATGATATTTGTTACAGGAAGAACACAGAAGAAAAAGGCAGCAACTAACCGCTAAAATAATTTGTCTATAATTGAATTAGATTAATTTGTATAACAAGTCATGGGATGAGTTAGAAAATGGAAAAATTTGCTACAACTGAGCTGTGCTTTTTTTGTTGAAGCCCATTTATAATTTGAAACAAACCCCCCTATATTCAGTGCACTGCAGCATCTAATCGGCTTCAAATTAAAGAAGTGTGTCCTTCCAGCAACAATTTCTTTCATGTAGTGTGTCTCTTGTTGTCTCTCTGAAGCTTCCTCACTCCTCGAAAGAAAATTAAGAGAATTAGAAAGTCCTTTGCAACAGTGAAGCAATTCAAGTTATTAGTGCCTGCACTCTCCACAGTTGAGTATCCAAGCATATTTTGTGTTGGAGGTTATGCACACCACAGGCAGATCACTGGTTTGTCACAGGGCAGACACGTGTAGACTCAAGTTTGTGAAGCAGCAACAGCACCACTTCAATAAAACAAAACGGCCTCCTCATTTGCAGAGGCTATAAGTGTGAGACCAGTGCTTTGGGCGCTGCATTGGCACAGCAGGGGTGTGACTTTTGCAGTGATAACCAGCCAGACTTGAAATACCCTGTCTTACAGTATTAAACCGCCATGCACTGTTTTGGCAGTCTTACGACTTACGGATTTGTCACTTAAACTGGACTTCCTGGATTAGTTTTGATCTCACGGTTACCTTTAGCAACACACCCACCTCACCTAACCTACATGTCTTTGATCTAATTCAGGGAGATCTACGACGACTGAGGAAAAGGATTATGTTCTAGACCTGCAATGATGTTGTCGGAAATGCAAAAAAAGATAAAAGAAGTTAAGACTAATGTTGAAACAGACTTTAGAATTGAGCTTAGCTTTTTTATATGAAGTTAAACCAGGCAGAACTGGTGTCAGTGGCTCAGGGCTGGGTATTGGTAGTGAATACTTGAAAAATGATTTTGTATCAAGTGGTATTGAAACCTCTACAGTAAAGCAGTAATTGTAGTCAACCTTTTTTTTTTTACTCATAGCCAGAAAAAAAAGAGTATTTGTATGGTTTTGCTTTCAGCATTCTTGTTTTATTGCAGTGTGACTGCAGCTGCAACAAAACAGTTGACTGTGGTGTATTTGATGACAGCTGGCTGTTTGTGTGCCGAGTTGCCACCGAAATAGTAGAAAAGTATTCAGTTGAAGTACTCTGGTGTTGGTATCACTTCAGGATTTCTGGTATTGCTACACAGCCCTACAGAGGCCTCATTTTACCTATATATTTCAGTGAAAGGAATGATATATCAGGCACCTCAGGGAATAGGCTCTGTTTTTGAAGAGGCCTGTATTTTGTCCTCCCTCTCAAAGCTTCAGTTGGGATTTGTGCAAATTGTGTGTTTTAATGTCTATGTTTGTGGCCAGCCCTTTATGTAAATATTGAATTTGGGAGTCATTTTGCCTCCTAATCATGGTCTGAATCCAATAAAGTGCACAAATCTCTCACGAGTTTGTATGCTGGGTCCTACTTCACATGCATTTCTGAGACATTTTTAACACTAGGCCCTTGTGTTTACACACTGTGGATTAGGTGTTGTGTGTTTTTTCTCAGCCTGATAAAAAGATAGATGCTGTCTTCTGCTCTGTTCTTGCTGTGTTTTTTTTAAAGCAGATACTATCCAGAATCACGCTGCATTACAACCCTTTTTTCTTTTTTTCCATTTGTGATGACAAAAGGCTTGACAGTTAAGTTTTGTAATTTGCAGTTTGGCACCAGCAGTTTTTATATTTACACGCAATCAGGAGGGAGAACAGTGGAAAATAATTGATTACAGCATTTCTTTAAGTTTAACGTAGTAGTTCTTTTGATTCTGATGTTTGTTTTTTACCTTTAAGCCTCCATTGTGTGAAACTCTTGAGTTGTGCTTTGGGGAATTTTATAACTAAGGGATGAATAAAGAGGCACAAGAATTGCTTATTTTAAAGCTGAAGCAGTGTTATCCTTGGTTTAAGTTTTGTTATTGTTTTTTCTAACAAAATGTTGTTTTTTTGTTATTGTATTGTGTCGATTAGTGAGAAACGTCATGTTAAAGTTGTCTTTATTGATCAAAAATCCTTTGTTGGCTTGAAATAATATGTAAACCATATTTTGTGTAATTTAAAAGACCCAAAATATTTTCTTGATTAAAAAATGTAATATATTATCTTTCTCAGGTCTTTACCTTGTGAGCCTCTGTTAAGTGCCTTAAGCTTTCTGTTTACCATCTTGTTTTTCTTCCCTTTGTTTCAGGTTCGTGCTGTGGATGAAATGAACTATGATTTCCAAGCTCTTGCTTTGGAGTCAAGGGGCATGGGGGAGGTAAGAGGTTTTTGTTTTTTTTATGCAGTTTTGCTTTAGAACAGCAATAAATGAGAAGGAAAATAGGTTATGAAAAACAAACCGTATCTGGTCTTGAAATGAATTCCTAACATACCTTTAGTTAACTCCCTTTACTAAGATCAGATTAAAATCGGGGAATTTTTGTGACCAATTTAAGAATGAGATATGGACAAGTGTTTAATATTACATTTTTGGCTCTGCAAGGAAATGCTAAGCTAACCAAGGCTGAAGTAAACTTATTATGTTGAACATCACAATTGTAAACCAACCACTGTACTTGAGCTTTTTAAATAATTAGATGTTATTGTTGATAGAGGTGTATTTAAATAATACATTGCACTTGGACATGTGATGATTTTGCAAACACGTGGGAATTCTGTACCATATATTTGTAGCTTCTGCCGGCAAAAAAGCTCTGGGATTCTGATGAGTTGGCCAAGGATGGAAGGAAAGGGATTCTTCTCGGCGAGGAGTGGAGGGACAATGCATGGGGATCATCTCGTAAGTGGCTCCTTTATCTTTGGTGTAGTGGTTTCATGCAGCTCCTCTTCCTTTTGAGACAGGATTTTTCCCAGCTATAGTTTCAATACACAACTATTTAGATATTTGATGGCAGCTTTTCATTCAGATCATTCAGTGTCTCAGCCAATCATGGTGCAGCGGCGGCCAGGCCAGAGTTTCCATGGGAATGGTGATGCCAATTCTGTGCTTTCACCTCGCTCAGAAGGTGGAGGCCTGGGGGTGAGCATGGTGGAGTACGTCCTGAGCTCCTCTCCTGGTGACAAGATGGATGGACGCTACAGGAACGGTGGCTATGTAAGTCAAGCTTCTGTATCGCTTTCAACTCAAAAAGAGGGATCTCTTCTCGCTTATTAAACAGTCATTCTTAAAGTTGGCACATGGTCTTACCTGGTCTTTTTTTATGCACACAGGGTGGAGGGGATGTTGACCAAGATGGGAGAGAGAAAAGTGATGCCCAAGAGAAAGTGTCCCCCTTTGAAGAGGACAAGAGCCCGGAGATGAAGGTGGGAGAGGAGAGTGATCCCGCCAAAGCCAACGGAAGAGGCCTATTAAACGGCATGGACAGAGACTGCAAAGATTTCAAGTAGGTTTTTCTTCCAAAGTAGCACAAACAGTTACCATTGATGCTTTAGCCCCTCTAACAGGAAGTAGGCTTTTGGTATTAGCCTGCCATTGTCCAACTGTTTCAGTCAGCATTTTCCTCTCCTGCTGCTGTGTGAATGTTACTGTTTTTTAAATCTGCAAAAACAACCTCAGAGCTAGCAGGCTACACACTGGAAAAAAGACATGGTAGCCAAATCTGGTAGCTTCAAAAACAAGCTAGGAGCTGTTTAAGTCAGGGTTCACCTCCCCATGTGCCACCATTATGCCTCCTGTCTGCAATCTGTGCTGATGGTGCAACTTCTTTACCGTCCCAGTCCAACTCCTGGAAGTCGCCAAGCTTCTCCCACTGAAGCCGTGGAGCGGATGGGTCCCAGTCAGACAGGTTTGGAAATTATGGGACAGCATCACCCCCATGCCCTCCAACAACACAACCCCACCCAAAACAAGGCCCCAGCCGAGGACTTCCAGAACCAGGAGGCCCAGAACATGGGCGGCATGGAGCAGCAAGCAGGTGTGGAGTCCCTCCAGTTTGACTATGCTGGGAACCAGATTCCTGTGGACTCCTCAGGGACTCCAGTGGGACTGTTTGACTACAACTCTCAGCAGCAGGTTTGTTTTTTTAAAAAAAGAAAAGCCTATCAGTCAAGAAATGCAACTGTAAATTTAATCTAAAGATTAAGTTTTTTTGTTTTTTGTTTTTTTTTGTTCCAGTTGTTCCAGAGATCTAATCCCCTGACTGTTCAGCAGCTCACTGCAGCTCAACAACAACAGTACGCCCTGGCTGCAGCCCAGCAGCAGCATCTCGGTAAGTCAGGCTGTTTGTCTTACTCGGTGTGTGTTTTTAGTAAACCAGTTAAACTGCTTTTTGTCGCGAGTCGTCTAGAGATCTGTTGCACAGTCATTTAAATAAGATTTGATATGGAAATAATGAATTACATTTTACTGTTCCTCATATAACCCAGCAGGCCTTGCTCCTGCATTCGTGCCAAACCCTTACATCATCAATGCTGCCCCACCTGGAACTGATCCCTACACTGCCGCTGGGCTGGCCGCAGCAGCCACACTTGCCGGTGAGCAGGCAGCAAGATTTTTGTCCCTTGTGTTCTTGTTTTTAAAAAATACAAACACCTCCATGATCAGTTGTGTGATATGTGAATATGACATCAAAATGTTTTTTCCTCAGGGCCCACAGTGGTTCCTCCACAGTACTATGGCGTTCCCTGGGGCGTTTACCCAGCCAACCTTTTTCAGCAACAGGCTGCTTCAACTGCCAATCACTCAGCTAATCAGCAAGCATCCAATCAGGGACCAGGCCCAGGCCAACCACAGGTAGGAAGGCTCATTGTAAAAAGCCTGTCTGGACTGACCATAAAAAAATTTCGCAAGGATTAAACTTGTGAAACTTGTGTTTCATAAAGACAACAAAGGGACAATTTAGACAGCGATTACATCATTTTATAGTGAGGAAAACTACCGTGATGTGACTGATTGGAAGTTTTAATGACTCAATAAGCCTGTTTTGAATTCACTGTTTTGCCCTGAGTCCTCCATGAACCAGCAACAACAAATGTTTTTGTTCTGGATTTTTTCAATTGAAATCTGAGATTTCAGTATTAATCTTTTTACTCCTGGTGTTAAAGTGGGTCTTGTTCAGAAGTAAAAAAAAAAAAAAAAAGGTCTTGTCACATACACCTCTAAAGAAATGCCAGAGTTCAGCAACAATTAAATCAACGCGTGACAACAGTAGTGAAGTTGTTAATGTTGCTAGGCAACGGTCAATCACATCAGATCAAACCAAACTTCAGTCAGCTGATCTTTTAACTGTTACTCATTCAGTTTTCGTCTATTTAACGTATCATATAAGTACTTGAGATTATAAAAGTTTTATTGGGCGTTGAATGCAGAATATTCTTACCTGCATTTCCAGGTGATGCGCACGGGAACCAACCAGCGACCTCTTACACCTGGGCAAGGCCAACAGAGTCAGCAGGAATCTCTAGCCGCAGCAGCCGCTGCAAACCCTGCCTTGGCGTACACAGGAATGCCTGGTTGGTACCAACACTTACACAGCCAGAAACACAAAGAGCCAGACATAATTCATCTTCACTGTGTGACAGATAAACTGCTCCTGATAGTGTATTAGATTAATTGTTCTAACAGTAAAAACCTCCTTTGTTATTGATCAACTCTTTGTATTTTCTTTTAAATGTACAAATCTTTTATTGATGTTTTATGTTTCTTATCTTCTCAGGCTATCAGGTTTTAGCCCCTGCAGCCTATTATGATCAGACAGGAGCCCTTGTGATGGGCCCTGGTGCACGAACCGGTCTAGGTGGGCCAGTTCGTCTTGTCCAGACCCCCCTCCTCATTAATCCGGCAGCAGCTCAAGCTGGTATGTAAAAACTTACCTGTGCATCTACTTTACAATGCGATTCCCCTCCCTCCTGTCCTAAATAAATTAGCACCACTGTTGGCCGTTTTGACCTCAGCTCTCCTTTTAAACCCCTCACTCTCTCCCCTCTTTCTCTACCAGCAGCTGCGGTGTCAGCATCTGGCTCTGGCAACAACATGTCTGGTCCTCCAGCCAACGGGCTGTACCGCTCCATGCCTCAACCTCAACCCCAGCCGCAGCAGCAGCAGGCCCCCCCACCCAGCAGCGGCCTGCCCTCCAGCTCGTTCTACGGCTCCGGATCTGTCCCGAACACTTCTCAGAGCAGCTCCCTTTTCTCCCACACCTCTGCTGCACCACCTCCGAGCTCTTCCCTGGGCTTCAGCAGCACCGGCGGCTCTCTCGGCGTGGGCCTCGGCTCTGCTCTCGGGGGCTTCGGCTCCTCTGGTCAGTGACATAACTGCAAGCTAAATAAGAATTTATATAAAAAAAAATAGTTTCCTTATGGTGATCTGATTTCTTTGACTGGTTTCTTCTTTCTTCTTGCAGTATCCAGCTCCACCAGTAGCAGCGTATCTCGCAGGGACTCCCTGTTGGCAAGTTCTGATCTATACAAACGCGGCGGCAGCAGTTTAACTCCGATCGGCCAGCCCTTCTACAACAGCCTGGGTTACTCCTCCTCACCCAGTCCCATTGGCCTCACACCAGGTCACTCCCCACTCACTCCTCCACCTTCTCTGCCCTCCTCTCATGGATCCTCCTCTAGCCTTCACCTTGGTAAGGCTTAAGACTCATTTTACTTAAACATTATAGTATATTTTGTGTTGTGTTGCAAGGTGTACATTGTTTGAAATACTCTGACAACTACATCTGTTCATTCTGTGATCTTAGGTGGCCTGACGAACGGCAGCGGGCGTTACATTTCTGCAGCGCCCGGAGCTGAGGCCAAGTACCGGAGCGCCGGCGGGACGTCCAGTCTCTTCAATTCCAGCAGCCAGCTTTTCCCTCCATCTCGGCCCCGCTACAGTCGCTCTGACGTCATGCCGTCCGGACGCAGCCGCCTACTGGAAGACTTCAGGAACAACCGCTTCCCTAATCTCCAACTCCGCGACCTACCGGGACACATGGTGGAGTTCTCTCAAGACCAGCACGGATCCAGGTGGCTAAGATGTGCTTTCTTGTTAAAAATGCTCTATATTCATGCCATTTTTTTCTGAAAATCTCAGTACAGGGAGGTGGAAATGTCGGTTTGCCAATCAATTTTTTCTATATCCATTTCTTTTTTTTTTTCCAATCTTCTCTGTAGATTCATCCAGCAGAAGCTAGAAAGGGCCACTCCTGCTGAGAGGCAGATGGTGTTTGGAGAGATTCTGCAAGCAGCGTACCAGCTGATGACTGACGTATTTGGGAATTATGTCATCCAAAAGTTCTTTGAGGTTGGGACTGTTTGAAGTTCATCCAAGTGTCATTTCACTCTTATTAGATCAGAGACTCTATTTTCTGTAGCATCTTTGTGAGGAGTTTGTGTCTTGTGTCTTGTGTTTCATGTCGAGCAGTTTGGAAGTGCAGACCAGAAGCTGGCTTTGGCGACACGCATCCGTGGACACGTTCTTCCCCTGGCTTTGCAGATGTATGGTTGCAGAGTCATTCAGAAAGCCCTTGAGTCCATCTCCTCAGACCAGCAGGTAATTGTAAGTGAGATTTCACTTCTTTATAACCAAATTTTGTAATAATGGCTTTTTTTTTATTTGCTCTTGAATCAATCCAACATATTACTAACCTCAATTTCAACACAGAAACAGTTACATTTTCGTTCCTGTTCCCTTATTTCTTCACTTCAGAGCGACATTGTCCGTGAGTTGGATGGCCATGTGTTGAAGTGTGTGAAGGACCAGAACGGGAACCATGTGGTGCAGAAGTGTATTGAGTGTGTCCAGCCTCAGGCCCTGCAGTTCATTATTGATGCCTTCCAGGGACAGGTGGGTTTATTAATGACAGCAGCGTCTCAGCTGCCAATCTTTCCCCTTTTAATAATCTTCATTTTTAGTTGGTTGGAGGAAAAAAAAATGTTTAAAATACCAGTTCATGAATCCAGATGTCGCTGGCTTCTTTTGGCAAACAGCAAAATTACCAGGAGATGAGACACCAGTGAAAAATTGTGACCAGAAAAAAAAGAGAAGCAAAAAAACATAAGAAATTCTACATTTGTATTGAATTTCTTATGTCAAATTATTATGTGATGATTAGGATGAATGAAACACTGAGTGTGTATTGTATTTGTTTTAATCAAAAGCAGAGGTAAGAAACTTATAGAGATAAGAAATGAGATCCTTCTTTTAGAAATTATAAGATTCTCCCTTAAAATAAATTATCCTGAAGAAATCTAAATAAACACTATCA
Organism: Acanthurus lineatus; assembly: GCA_029814665.1. NCBI lineage: Eukaryota > Metazoa > Chordata > Actinopteri > Acanthuriformes > Acanthuridae > Acanthurus > Acanthurus lineatus. Next base: position 14,796,540 of record JAPZDV010000010.1, read on the forward strand.
TGAAATAAAACCGAGTATCGAAGTACCCTGGTATAAACTTTTAACCTAGTACAATGCAGATTTAATGCCGTTTCAGTTTTATTTTTTTGAGGTACTACTTTTGTATTGATCTTAAGGTTTTAAATCAAATAGAAAGTGTTTCTCTTTCACTTCCCCTTGTTTTTACTTTCTGTTTTCTTCTGTGTGAGGTTTCCACGTTGTTTTGTGTTCCTTCCTACTGTTTGTTTATCTGTTGTTGGTCTTAGTAATTTTTCTCTTAACCTTTCATTCTTTTACCTCCACTTTCATACACTTTTACTCTTTTGTTATTTTATCATCGTTTACCACTTTTTTCTTTCCTGTTATGTATTACCACTTTCTTTATTCCTTCATAAAATACACAAGCCTGTATTGTGGCTGATTGTAACCCACCTGCCTCGACCATAACTTCTGTTTTTTTTTTGTTTTTGAAAATGTGCTAAATAAATCAGTTTGACTCGACTCGATCTGCTCCTATTTTTACCTTGTTTCGCAGGTGTTTGTGCTCTCCACACACCCCTACGGCTGCAGAGTTATTCAGAGGATCCTTGAGCACTGCACCCAGGAGCAGACTCTGCCCATCCTGGAAGAGCTGCATCAGCACTCTGAACAGCTGGGCCAGGTGAGCACATCTGTCTCCCCTCCTGTCTCATTTTTCACAGATGTCACTTTGACGTTTGCTAGATTGTGACTGATTGTTACTGAGATGTGTGCCTGTCTGGTATATTCGCATGTTGTCCTTCATGTTTGAGCATTTTTTTTCATATTCTCAGCCTGTCGATGTTCCTGTGTAGTTGTGGTCTGCTAAGTGTAAAGTGTTAAGGATGAATGTTGTTGTTGTTGTTGTACTGTCAGCTTTCATTACATCTGACATATGTGATTATTTAAACATCCACCCTGCCCCCTCACTTATTCCATCTAGAAATATCAAGGCGTATCATTGGAGATGACACCCAAAACATATTATACAGTGTCCCGTGATGCACTGTTCAAGGTCAGAGCAATTTGCCTCTCTCTCGCGGATGTCCCCGTGCTCCCTTCCTCTTTCCCTTTTTTTATGTTTTCTTTTGTAAAAATAAAAATCTAATTTAACATCTAGATAGTTCTCCAATTCCCAACTTTTTACAGGTCTTCTCCTAACCCACTGAACCGCCTTTATCTCACCTTTCCCCTCCCTTCTTGCTTTACACCACAGAGGATTTCACACGGCACATGCTTCTCTGCTGTCTGATGATCCCTCTCTTTTGCCTCAGCATCTCCTGATCAATCTGTTTTTTTGTTTGTTTTTTTTTTTGTTTTGTTTTTGTTTTTTTCTGTCCTTATCTTCTTGATTTCACCGTTAATGTTTGATAGAAGCGAAAACTCTTTGGACAGCTTAAGTAGGGCTGTAACGAGCGATTATTTTCATTGTCGATTAATGTGCCAATTATTTTTTATGATTAATCCTTTTAGTCTAAAATAAAATTGTGAAAAATGGTCATCACAATTTTCCAGAACCTAAAATGCAGTTTTCAAATGGCTTCATTTGTCGAAACACCAGCTGTCGTAAATGACAAATAGAAGAAGCAAATGCAGTTTTGCTTGAAAAAGTGACTTAAATGGTTAATCAATTACCAAAATAGTTGGCAACTAATTCTAATTTAATCAATTAATCAACTAATCATTGCAGCTTTATACAGAATGCAACTTTACCTTGAGTACTTGAAGTACTTGAGGGCTTAAAGTGAAGTCAAAGAGCAAAAAAATGCAGGTTCTTATTAAAACAGATTGACAGGAAATGAATTTGAAGGCAAAAATTTAACAAAATAAAGGTGGAGATCACATTGCCTACCCAACAAATTACTCCTTCTTAACCGAGATCAAGTCAGAGTGGTGTTATTTGTTGCTTGGTCAGGTGAGTCCTTGTCTCCATCTTATCACTCTAAAATTACACCCATAACTGTCTATCACCCGTTTCTGAAGGGGCAAAGATGCTTTTGGTTGTGTTGTCTGGTCAGCAACACCCCGAACCAGCAGCATCTGTTTTGTCTGACCTTCCGCAGTGATGACGTAAGGGTTTATGTTAGACTACAAATGGGGGTGTCACTCATTCGTCTACCTGTCATAGTAGAGATGCATGATTATCTCACCAGTTAGGACCAACGGGTAAAAGTAGTGCATGAGTATCAATCAGAGTAAAGGGTGTCGCACGGACTCTTTTTTTTGTGATTGATCATTAATAAAATGGCTCCTTACCTTGAGCTCACGCCTCCACTGCCTCCTGCAGGATCAGTATGGTAACTACGTCATTCAGCATGTTTTGGAGCACGGCAGACCAGAAGATAAGAGCAAGATAGTGGCCGAAGTTCGCGGGAAGGTGCTCGTCCTCAGCCAGCACAAATTTGCAAGGTAAGCTCTGTTTTAGAGATCTTTACTGTCGTCTGTGACAAAGTGTGACCAGGACACAGTTTTATTTGATTAAGTTGATTATGAGCTCAGTGCAAAAGGTTACCAAGGTGAAAACTAGTATAAACTCCTGAATTTAATTGTCTTGATTGTCTTAATTGTCTTTTTGGACAACATCCATTATCCTGTTAAATACTAAACAATGTGTGTTGCAATTCTTGTGTACTATTAATAAATATCCTAGTTTATTGCAATTTTAGTTTGCTTTTTTAGCACTAGACCTCAGATAAAAGAATTATACACTTTCAGAGAAAATTCACCTCACATGTGAGTCTGAGTTTTTTTAGCATCATGCTACACTATTACATGTTAGCATTAAGTTAAGGGACTGAGTGCTAGTTACAGGAAATGTAAAAGAAGTATCATAATACATAAGTGAATCAGTACTTTTACCATGGCTATGTGATCCAAAGCGCCGTCTGCATGTGCATACTTCTCAAAAAAAGTAGTACCGTACTTTTCGGACTATAAGCCACACTGGTATATAAGCTGCACCCACTAAATTTAACAACTAAAACCACTAAGCTGTCTTCTTCAGTGTTAGAATTTAACAGCCTCAGAATTACTTCGTCACACTCATTCTCATTTATATTCGTTTATATTCGTCCGTAAATTAGCCGTATCATAGTTTAAGCCGCAAGGTTCAAAGCGTCAGAAATAAGTAGCAGCTTATAGTCCGAAAAGTACGGTACCTATTTCCTCAAATCACCCCAGAGGAAAATATTCATGAAGCCCAGACATCAGGAAAGTTACATCACTGAGAGACGCTTCATGTTGGTCATGACAAAGTTTCATCACACCACCCACTGCTTCAATTTAAACACATCAACCCAACAGGCCTTTTATTATAATGTGTCACGAACACAATATGGATATAAACGGAAACTGCTTCAGACATTCAGCCTTCGACGTGGAGAAATAAAAGGCATCCACCATGACTGCCGCGATGCCAGTGCTGTGACTCATCCACTACTCCTTGAATGTGTTTTAATAAAAGCTTTTCTCTGCCTGTTTTTCCTCAGTAATGTGGTGGAGAAGTGTGTGATCCACTCTTCACGTGCAGAGAGAGCTCTGCTGATAGATGAAGTATGCTGCCAGAAAGACGGGCCCCACAGCGCCCTGTACACCATGATGAAGGACCAGTACGCCAACTATGTTGTTCAAAGAATGATCGACATGGCAGAACCCGCTCAGCGCAAAATCATCATGCACAAGGTTGGAAAACGATGAACCTTAAGTGATCCTGCAGACAGAAATAATGGGGGTTAATGTATGTGCACAGCTAGAAAGATTGTTGAAATTCCTATTTATTTGGCCAGATTTAACTGGTTTGTAAGTGATTAAAAGTTCCACTTGGGACAAATGATAAGCTTTTAATTTTATCCCATTTTTGTGTCAGAGCAAACAGTCAAATTAGTATTATAATAAACTTCTGTAGCTTCTCTGCAGGTATCAAGTATAGGACATTAAAAATTTTATTATGTTTAGATTTTCTTGTTTATTTTCTGTGTTGTACATGTGTATTATTGACTTGGTGACCCTTTAAAGATAACCCACATTGACTTCAAGCTAGGGTTGCAACTAATTCCTCTACTATTTTCATTTTATATGTAATTATTCCGCCCATTGTTTTTTTCTTTTTGGTCATTTACTTATTAATTCATTTCTAAGGCCAAGGGTGACTATTCAAATGTTTTATCCAACCAACAGTTCAAAACCTAAAAATATTTAATTGACTTTCATAGAAGGCTGAAGCCTAATTTCAGCTCAAAGATTCACAAGACCAAGCTATTCAAGGAAGTCCACAATGCTGCAGCTTTCTAAAACTTATGTTTTAATGAATCTTTGGCCTGGACTGGGCATCAGTAAACCAGTAAATCACATTGTTGGAGCTGGAACTAGTAAATTTTGGGGCAATTTGCTCAAAAAAATGGCTAAATAACCATAGCTGATTATTCTACTGATGATCTCATCTCCGTTTTGAATTTCACTGACCTTTTCCGTCTCTTTCCCGTCTTCAGATCCGGCCTCACATTGCCACTTTACGCAAGTACACCTACGGGAAGCACATTCTGGCCAAGCTAGAAAAGTACTACATGAAGAGCGGATCTGAACTGGGTCCCATCGGTGGCCCCACCAACGGCCTCATGTAGTCACGTTGACATCCTGGGCCCCCGGAGGAAGTGCAGGAGGAGGAGGAGTAGGAGCCCCGAGACCCCCAACCCCACCCTGTTCTGTGAGAGACGCTCCTTAGCCATAGGGGTTAGCCTTTGACACACCCTCAGTCGCCCCCATTTTTTGGGGGGAATTACCAAAAAAGAAAAATTTTTAAAAAAGACAAGTCAACTTCACCTAAGAACGCTGTGACAACTGACCCCTGCCGCTCTGCCACCCCTGGTGCAGGTCCCCAGTGTGGCCACTAGGGGGCGCTCAGTCAGCAGGAGATTTTTTTTTTTCTTTTCTTTTCTTTCCTTTTCTTTTCTTTTTTTTTCCTGGGTAAAGCACAAGCCCATTGTTAATGATGTAATTGATGTATTTGACTGGTTTTCATATTATCTTGTACATTTAGTTTTTTACCTTGTAAATTCTCTGTAGAAAAAGAAAAAATAATATACACACATTTGCTGAAATTTACAATTCCTACAAATAACACCAGCAAAGTGATTTTATAAGGCTAAACTGAGTGATCCTTTTAAAGAAAACAAGAACAATTCCACACGTTTTTGTAAACACACTTATTATGTCAGCTGTTCAAATTGAATCTAGGCGATTGAATATTATATTTGTATATTATCCCATGCACAGTAAAGGTGTCTCCCATGCCAAAGCAGCTGATGAATTAGTTTTTAAAATAGCACTACATAGTATGGATGGATACGAACCCCCCCCCCTCCGTCCGCAGGTGAGAACTATGTGTCAACGTGCCACAGTTATCCGGAGGTCTTCGGGACCGGTTTTTTGAGAGCTTGGCTTTGGGGATTGGTGCTTCAGTCTTAGGGTAGTGTTTTTCCAGTTGGTGGCTCTTTTTTTTTTTTTTCTCGCCTCCTTTTCCAGGATAAGTGTGTGTGTGTGGGAGTGGGGGGCCATGTTTACCCCCCTCCCTCCAGCAGCTTCAAGTCTGCCCCGAAGTTTCGGTACTAATTATTATTACGGACTGAGCGACCTGAGCTGCTGCATCTACTGAGCCCCGTACGAGCCGTCTTTTTTCTCTCCTCCAGTTGATCACTCGGGGTTTATGCAAAGATTTACAAAAAAAAAAAAAACGAAAGCTACTATGAACCTGAAGATGCAGAGCACGAGGTTTTGGTTGTACAGCGGCCACGAAAAACCCGGGGTTATAATCTTAACATGAAATGAGCGTAGTGTGGTGGGTGGGCTTTCTGTGGGGGTAGTGGGGTGGGAGTGGGCTATGTGTTGGCATGCTGTGACAGGTTTTAATCCTTGGAATGATTTTTTTTTTGTTTTGTTTTGTTTATTTCCTTTATCATGTTTTGTGTAACATCTTATCTGTCTTGTAGTTTTGAGATGAACACTGCCCTAGAATACGGTATCTTTATGTACTGAATAATCATCTCTTGCGTAGAAGTAGTTTAGCGATTGTATAGCATCTTTATGTATGAGTAAAATTGTTGCTTTTGGGTTTTTCGGGGAGGGGGGGGGCTTGCTTGCCGCAATGATGGGACCCCCACCGCCTGAAGGTCAGAGTAGTGGGGAAAAAAAAGAAAAAACGTTGTGAAGTGGAGCTTTTCCAACCTTTTTTTTTTTTTTTTTAATACATCTGAGGTGAAATGAACTAGAACTAGTGGGATAAGTTTAAGAAAGGGATGTTTAAAAGAACCTTTTTTTTAAAAAAGAAATGGTTCTGTTTTTGTTTTTTAAAAGTTCTTTTCATTTGATTGGGTATGCAAGTGCTTTGGTGGAGGCCGGTGGGGCCATCGAAAGATTATACAATTCACCTGTAATGCTCGTAGTGATGGCTTCTTTGCTTCATATGAATAATTGTAGATTACATGTAGTATATGTGCAGTTAATAAGTGTAAGATTATTAGTTTAATTGAAAAAAAAAATGTCTAGTCGTGGTGTTTGACAGGCCTTGCTCTAAATTTGTAGTGATGCTTTTATTTCGTCTGTACAGTTGTACATTTGTAAACGTTTATGCTGTAAATGGGATGTCTTTTACACTTTTTTGGGGAGAAAAAGGCAAAAATGTGCATTTTGATGTGTGTATATTCATCACTCCTTTCCCCTTGAATATAATGTATACAGTTTTATTTGATCAAGTGTTATTTTAAAGAAAAAAAAATAACTTTATGGCTTCACAATCTGGCATGGATTTTTTTTGTTTTTTTGTTGTTTTTTTTTTGTTTTTTTGTTTTGTTTTTAATCCGCTTTGGGAAAGGCCAGCCTCTATTTGTACTGGAGCTGTAACATCCACTGTTGATGGTCTTTCTAATGTGTGACAGTTTAAAAAAAGAAGAAAAAAAAACACTCTGTACTAAAACTGAGGCTGCATTTCGTCCTCTGCTACCATGGAAACTTCACAGGATATGACAAGAATTATTTTTGTACAGAAGAGTGCTGTGTTTTTGAAAACAGCTACTACCTTGTAAGCAAAAGCAATGTAAAATATTGTCAATTATATAAATATGAACATATGAGTTTTGTCACACTGTCAAAGTCATGTACATTTTCAGGTGGCCTTATGTACATTTCCAGATGTTAGATGATGAAAACAAACTCATTTTTGGAAGCAGAATTGTGACTATGTATGATTAAACTGTTCTTCTAACATTTGACCAGCATTGTCGTGTTTTTCCTACAACTGGTGTTTTTAGAGCTTTAATAATTGTAATTTTATGCCTCTGCGTTTGAATTAGAGGTTTATTCTCTGTGGAATAACCTTATAAAGAGTGCAACTGTCCCTTGAAACCAACATCACACAAATTTTACCATCCAAACTTTAATTTTAACAAAAAAATTGGAAAATTAATTCAAATCTGAATTTCAACAATAGCAAAATAAACATGTTATATTATTGCTTTACTGTATTTTAGGTACAGTTTTGTGGTACAAACTAGTTTGTAATTCCTCTGTAAATACATCATTTTTTTTTCTAAAGTTTACCCTCCTTTTAAGTTTTATATTCTTACAGCCTTAATCAAAAGTAGATAGACTGTGTATTTTTTGATTAAGAGTTTGTCAGAGTAAAAGGTTTAATTAAAGACTAAATATTTGCAAAAGTATTCGGCCTTTTTATCACAGCACACATTTTATCTTGTTATACTTTTGGCTGTTGTTGCACATGAAGCGGCGCTGCGTTGTAATGTGCATACAGCAGGTGCAACAAACAAGTTATGTCACCTGATCATCATCAGCATCTGAAATACACCTGGTTTTGGGACCATCAGCACGTGCACAGTTCACCACCGAGCTGAAATGCTGCGAGCGACAAACCAAACTTTATTCTGAGGAACAGAGACAAGTCGGGGTTGTTGCGGTTAAGGGACTCGCACGTTTTCAGTGCGCGTATCAGCGTGCGTGTGTCAGCGTGCCACCTCGTTTTTTTTTCTCCATCAGACGCACCGGAAAGTCACTGCAATACTCTGCTCTCACTGTCTGAACCCAAGAAACGAATTCATGATGCACAACCCAGCGGATGTCTCAGAAAAACCGCCAGCGTGCACCTTGTTGCGCTCCTGACCGATGCCCTTCACAGTGGGGTGGGGGGTGAGGGGGGGTAAACAACGGACTTTTCCACTGTGAAGACCGCTGTTTGGCCTCTGAGTCGCAGAAACAACGCAGACGGTCTTTTTCTTGAGCCTGTTGACAGATGCTGTTTCAGGAGTCAGGTAACCGCAACGCGCACCTACGCGCGTGCGTGTGTGATGGAAAAAAACCAAACAAACTGGGACTTTTTGTTCAATCAGAAGTGTAAATGTTGCAATGTAAAGAAAAAAACTCAAATGAACAAAAGTTATTTCAAAACTTGAGAAAATCAAATTTTTTATGTGCTGTTACATATATCATAACTACATTCTAGCTACGTGTTTTTGTATTATTGATGCTTTAATATGTATTTTATTATTATTTAAGCCTTAAATGTTGCAGGTCGAGGTGGATACATATACGTTCACATATTAGTTAATTCTAAAAATATTCACCGTGTTTTCAACATGCAGATTTATAGCCTATATTAAATCTTTCACTGTGATCGTCTTCGTTCATAGGTCAAGTGTAATCAGTGGGCGGGGCTTAGGCAGCCGGCTCGGGCTCGAGGTTCAATGGAAACACCTGCGGAGAACCAGAGAAGAGGAAGAGGACACTCTGAACTTCACGCTCAGCTGAAACATGAGGATACCCTCAACCGTCTCTTTGTTTGTGACTTTGGGATTAATACATTCAGTTCGTTCGTCGGTAAGTACATTTCAACCTGAAGACTGACATTTTACCGAAGAAGACGTCACATTTATCTGACTCACCTTTACCACTTCCTGGAGTTTTATCGAGGTATCTTGCGAAATGTCAAGGTGTGCTTTAGACTCTATGGCTTGTGTCTTATCTGAAACCTCATTTGCCTCATTATCTAGATTTTAGCGATTGTCGATTAGTCACCTGTATGATTATTGTGATTATTTTATGTTCTACTGTTGTCAGTCAAAATAGTCTTTTAAGAGAACTGAAGATATTGGAAATATGAGTCAGACTGTGTTTTTCAGTAGAAGAGAGCACACTTCCCATTTTGTGGGTTTTAAGTTTCTTACCAATGGCTTTTTGTACAAATAACCTATGAAAAACATAGAGCAGAACAATGATTGAATGTCTACTTTATAAATTTTATAATTATATTTAAACAGCTCTCCTCATGAATTCAAAATAACGCAACTTTTTTATTATAAATCAAAGTTATGTACTCAGATGTACTTTAATCCAATAAAAGCATCACCACTTGGAGAATGCAAGCGAACAAAAAATAGTCAGCTTGAAACTATTTAAAACAGAAACCAGCACATTACGAGCTGTAATCAGAGTTTTGGGAGTCATTTTGTTACCAGATGACTCATGAGATTAATGGATCATCAGAATGTTGATGCATTGTTGAAGCATGTCTCAGAAACAGAAGAAACCGGGTTACTGTTGGCAGTAAACTTCACGTTCTCTTGTGCGAAAGTAACTGCAAAACATCTTGTTACACCTGTTAAATAGAGAAATTATGGCTAATGTTTCAGTTCATTAGGATTTATCACAAACTAAACACAGGGTTTACTAAATCCCACAAGGCATTAGTACCAAGACAGATGTTTCCAGCTGTAAACTTATCAGAGTGTAAAACTACAGCTGTTCAAAAGAGAAACAATGAATACAACAAACTATTCCCCTGATCCAGGAAGCACCCAAGGCATTTTTTAACTTTGGTCAGGCAATTTATTGTGTTACTGTGCAGTCTGTTCCCACCTTTTTGTAATCAGCAGTAGTCCATTTATAAAACAGATTGGTTTCTTCCTCCAACCATCTCCACCTGAACTTTATAGGCTCAGAGTTCAACCCTAAAGGCTTTAAACTGTCTGTAAAACGGATATAAATTGCAACTTTTAAACAGCTGACCCGTTGTCTTTAAGGAAGCTGTTTCAAATTGGTATTAGCATTTCATTCCAGATGTTTTCTGTTTGATTTCAGTTTCCTGGTAACAATCATGTGACCATCAAGGTGTTCACAATATATATTTTAAGCTAAAGCTGATATAACAAAGCTTAATGCTTTCATATACTTAAGAAGCACAGACTCTACCCACCCCAATACAGTAGGTGGCAGTATTTACCTTTAAAATGGTTTTGTAATCTTCCATTAAGCACAAGGAAGAGAGGAGAAGAAGAAGAAGTAGTTCTCATGACCTGAGAAATGCTGTACAGGGGTGAAGTTATGCAGTAAAAACTAAAGGAGGGGTTGGAAAGTTGATTATCTGTGTCAGCTGAAAAAATATCCATATTTTGTAAAACCACAGAGCGCTTTTAACAGAGACATGATTCACTTATACTTTGTCTTCTTAAAAAAGTTGAGTTATGTTTTAATATGACTGATAATGGAACAGGAAACAGTCTCATGTGCTGTTTTTCAGTAAACATCCTCATTACTTTGTCTCAATGCCATCAGTTTTCTGCGCCTCCAGATGACTTGGAGGGATCGGGAGATGACTTTGACACTTTTGGTTCTGGTTCAGGGGTTTGGTCAGAAAAAGGTAATGCTCAGTTCCATGGATAATAAATATCAAATGGTTATGATTCATTTTACATGATGTAACACAATATGTTTCGTTCTCTGTTTGTGATCTCCAGTTGAAAAGAAGAATATAAATGTTCGAACCAGCGGCAAAGATGTCACATTATATGACACGAACCTTGAAGTTGGAACCAAAAATACTTTACATGTATGTTTCGTTACTTTTTTTGCACTATTTCATCACTTTATAATGTGGATGACAGAGCAGGGGTTGAAGTCATGCAACTGTTCCTTGTGTCTTCAGGGGTCTTCTGGCAAAGCACGACGGCCTGCAAAGGACAGCAGATCAGGATATGTCATCCTGGGAAAGAGCAAGGGCTTCTTGGAGAGAAAAGAAATCTTAATTGGTATTTTGCAGTGTGTTAAACTGAATTTGAGAGAGTGATAGACTGAGAATTTGTTTCCTGACTCGGGCATTTGTGTTTATGTTTACAGCTGTTATTGCAGGAGCGGTAACAGGAGGGATACTTGCAGCTTCACTGGCAGCAGTACTAATCTACAAATGGCAGAAGAAAGATGATGAAGGATACGTTGCGGGCCAGCAGAGGGCCTCAGATGAAGATTATGACAAACCCAGAACAGAGGAAGATGATTAACAGTCCGCAGTTGTGAAAAAAAAAAAGTTTATTTTCTAAGGTGATATTAACAGGTCTTCTTCTTTTACCTTGGGATTAACTGTAAATGTATTTTTTCCCTTTCTTTTACACTTACTGCAAATTTATATACTATTATTCACAGATAATTTATTTATTTTAATGGAAAAAAAATGAATCAGCTGCCTTTTCAAAGCCTACATGTTAGGCTTATGAAAGTTAAAGCTCTCTCTCTCAGGACAGTGTGTGTTAACAAAGAAAACTCGATAGCCATTTTTTATGGAAGACATTTTTGTCCAATTTAAAAAAGCACAGATGTTATTGTTAATGTTGACTCTATGTCATACTGTTGTGGATTACCTGGATCTTTGAAAATAACAAAGATAGTTGATGTTATTAGTACACCTGTGCTTTTCCTAGAATGACAAGTCAAAATGTCTTCTGTAAAAAGACCAATTAACAATCCAGGTCCTCAAAGCTGCATGGAGAACTGAGTACGTCAATATTTTAAAATCCTGGCAACAGCCCTGGTTGTACCGAAATGAGTTAATTTATTCTGTAAAGTAGAGAAAACTCTGTCTTATCTTGTAATACAGATAACAAAATAACCCATGAAATACCTTATATTTATATAAAATCTAATGGCAGCTTATTGAAGGTGTATAATAAATGTATAATAAACTGTGTTATATAACACAGTTATGTCGTCTAGATATGTGCCATTAAATATTTTTACTGACTCATATTAAATGGAATATATATCTATTGTAATCTGACTGTCTTATTTTTTTGTGAGAAATTAATAAGCAGATATCCAGTATACACAGTCTGTACAGAAATATGTACGACAGTAAGTGGCTATTATGAACATGTTTTTTTGCAGCATATTTATAAAACAAACAAAACAATAATATTTACCACAAACTGATTGCTACAATGTGGGATCTGTTAATTAGTTCTAATAGAAAGCCAGTGAGTAAATCTTGAAGCCTATTGGTTGAACTTCTCAACTCTTCGCAGCCATTGGTTTAAGCCTCTGTCAGTCAAAGCTGAGCCCATGGTCCCCGCCTCTTCCGTCCCGTCAGAGCGTTTGTTTTTATCCGCGGTGCAGCGCAGGCAGTCCGGGAAGTGGTGGGCGTTCCTCCGCGTTCGTTCGCTGACTGTTGATGCTGAGAGGATTTTTCTCCTTCTCGACCAGCGTTCCTGATGTTTCTTCCTACACTCGTGGAGGACATGCATCACTTTAAACCTAGTCGAGACAGACTGTACACCACCAGGTGTTGTGGATGTTGCCATGTCCGGACGGGGACTATCATCCTGGGAACATGGTACATGGTACGTAAAATGGTTGATAGGAAAAGCAAGCTAACGGTAACGTTAGCGATCATCTGCTAATCAGATGTTACGATCAAACAAGAAATAGTTATTGAATTTAGGTGGTCATTTAAAATGTACACTGTTCATATAATAACGGCCCCTGTTAATGAAGTGTTGAAGACTTTTGTCGCCAACTTTACTTTAAGAAAAAGACGTTACTTTGGACTTCCAAACAGCCGTTACACATCGAGTTAATGTGACCTGAACGCTTGCTATCATGCCAGGTTTGACTGGCTAACGTCATGTGTTTCTCGCTCAACCTTGAAAAGTACGATGAGTAAACCGATAAGAATCCAATAAAAGTGACTAGTACGTGTTTTATATCTGAAGGTTAAAAAGATATGACATTTAATTGTACGTTTTGTAACGCTAGTTGACGTAAGCTAGCCGACGTTCCACTGACTTGCTAACGTGACGTTAATAGTTAACTTAATAACAAGCTTGGCTGTGAAGGAATCCACATAAACACAATTTGCTAAAAGAATAAAAAGGAATGAGTGTTTAAGTCTTTTTCCCTTTTTTTTACAAGGTCGTGGAGATAAGAACAATACTATTCGTGTTTTATAGGCACGGTGCGGTAGCTAACGGCTAGCTGTTTGCTAATGTTAGCCGTCGTTCGTGCACTAGTCGCATACAGATGAATTAATCCGCTTCCACTTCACCACATCACACGACAGATGTTCCTGTTTCGGTTGCATGATGAAATATTCTAAGTTTTCTTTTTCTGGTTAATATTTACATATTAAACAGAAAAGCCATGTTCCCCTTTTTAAAACACATTTTTAAATGTGATATAGCACTTTGAGACCGATTTACAGTAGCGATTAAAATCTAATAAACAACCAAGTATAACATTGCAGCTGGTGGTAAACCTGACACATGAAAAGATTAAAACTATGTCAAGCCTGGTGATTAATAATAGATTTTTTCTGTGCTCAAGCTTTGGTTTGTAGGTTTTTTTTTTGTGAAGTGCTCATGAACAAAATATTTTACCTTTTCAGAATTAAAGCAAAGTGACAGTGTAAATACAGCCAATGTGATTTCATTGAGTGTTTTTGGAGGGGGGGTTGCTTTGATTTACATTTTAGTCATTCCTATGAATATTTATTTATTTTTATTTATTTTGAAGCATCTTTAAAGAAACAACCATGAAAAATGATCAGTTGCACTAAGGACACCTTAATGTAAAGCCTTTAATATTTTATTAGGATGGGGTTTTGACATCTGCAAAGAAAACAAAATCTAAATATAAACTCCGGGCAGTAAACTAAGAAACCAGCTCACTGTGTATCTCCTTATGCTTATCTCCAATGTATTCGTATCGACCATTGCTACAAGTGAATACGAGTGACGAACAGTGGGATTATGCAGGATTTTTTTGCTTTTCAATCAAGTTTTTAGTCCAGTGCTCTTGTCTCGAAGACTTAATGGAGTAAAAAACTTTTCTGATGTTTTCTTTACTTCCCCATTAGCCTGCTGCCTGTTCTGGTTTAGGATTGTTCAAGTGATAGTTTAGACTTGAAATATTATTATTATTATTATGTTATCTTCATCGTGATTATTATGATTAAATCTCACCAGAAAGTTTCATCTCGTGCTACCCCAACTCTCTTTCCTTTAAATTGTCAGAAAACATACATGGTGAAACACAAGTGATGCACAACACAACAAAAAACATTTTCATACTTAAATCCGTCCCACATAGACAGGCTTTCTTCTCAGAAGTTTCGGTTCTGTGCTCTTTTTAGACAGCTGACTCTTACATAAGATGGCATGACTGATGTTAAACCCTGTTGAACTGTTTCATTGAAAGCATTCCCAGTTTGTTTTAGTTCCACCTCTCAACTTATTTTCTGGATGAAAGAGCAGTCACACTAATTATCAACGTAAAATTACATGGCTTATGATAAGTTTAAATTTCCCTTCTTCCATGTAGTCATCGTTTTCAATGCATGCCAGCATGTGTAATATGTTTTTTACAGTCTTTACAGTTTCTTGTTTGTCTTGTGGATTTTTTTTTTCAGTTACATACTTTCTCTTGTGAAAATATGTTTCTCAGAGGCTGCATTTTTATATTTAGCGTCCTTGAGTCCTTGAATGGTTCCTCCTTAGAGAACATTCCCACATGATGATAAAGTGACTTTTTTCAAAACTCCTTTCTACCGTATTTGGAAAACGTTAACGGTGTGAAGAATACCAAATTCCTACATAATGTGTTAAGAAAATTCAAGTTCACTGATTGAGTTTTTATTAAAAACCTTTTTTCTGCTCCACCTTCTCAGGTTGTCAACCTGTTGATGGGCATCCTGCTCACTGTAGCTGTGACCCACCCAGAGAACGTGCCCACCATTGACTTGCAGTACGAGGTCATCGACCATTACTTCGCCTCAGACAGGATGTCAGGTAAGCAGCTGAAATCTGCATGAGAATTACTGTAACAAAGTACAGTATACTGAGTTCATCAAGCTTTTGTTACGGTGGGTTTGTTTGATTCCACTGTGAAAATGTGGCTTAATAAATATTCTTTGCCTTTGATTTTGCATCAAGCTGCTTCTGTCACAAACCAGTGAGCTGCTGTTTGCAGTGGCTGAACATGTGATTCATTTTCCACGGGGAACACAGCTCCCCACTGACTGCGAAACAAAACAACTCACGAGGACAACAGGCCGCTGCTGTGTTGTCTACATGCTGTCTGAAAATGTTGTCACTGATGTTGGTGTCACTGGTGTGGTTCCTTTGTTTGTCCTCGGTGTTTGTGTTTATGTGAGCCTGTGCAGGGCTGACAGGAGCATCACGGTGCTTTTTCTTTTCCAGCAGGCGTTTTGTTTTGTTGGTTGGCTTGGTGAAGGCCTCTTCGTTTTTTTTGTTTTTTTTTTCTGAAACAGTGACTCAGCGGGAGAGGAGAGGAAACAAACTGTGGTGTTTTGACCTTCCCACAGCAGGCTGATGCCAGCACACAGAGGGTGGTGGAGGTTTTCCACAGCCTGCAGAGGCAATGTTGGCAAATAAGTGCAGCTTCATTAAGCTGCGCTGATTTTTACATCACATTGAAGGTGTTTAATGATTGAGAGAATATGTGAAAATGATCTCTGGCTGTTAGTGTCTTCATTTTTTAGCTTAGTTGGATCAATCAAGTACTTGTCTTTTAAGTTTAGGTTAACTGCAAATGGCAAATATTCTGTGGTTGCATTTTCTCCAAATCTGCAACTTTCCTTTCTTAATCGGCTTACTTGATAGTAAACAAAACATCTCCAAGATTTGGAATGTTGATTCTTACAAAACAGCAATTTGAAGAGGTCACATTTGTCTTAAGAACACTGATTGTGTAATTTATCGACCAAAATTCACCAAGAAAGAAAACAATTAGCAGATGATTTAGAGGACGTTCAGTGAGAATTGAACATTATGTTTCAAACACTAAAATTGTGTTGTCATTAACTTAAACATGTAGGATTATTTAGGCGATTTTAACTCACCGCCTGAACTACAATGTAATAAAAATAATCTCAAGAACGCCGTTGAATAAGAAAGAAATGTCTCTGAAGTGCATCGTTGCAGCAGCTCCCTCACAGCAACAGGCAGAACGGTTTGAGGAAGCGAGAGTCTGAGTGATGGGGAGAAAAGAGGATGCGAAAGGCAGGCCTTTTAATTATCTCAGACTGGGTTTCATCGACTCTTTACCGACACCGCGCAGCCGAGAGGGAGCAGCTTAATGCTCCCCAGAGCTGCTCCTTTAAAACGGAGTCAGCTGGAAAGAGAGAAGCTCTGGAGACGGTTAACTCACGCTGTATGCAAATCAATTCTGTCTAAAAGGGAACAGGCGAATATGCATTCACCCACACACACACACACTCACACACACACACACACACACACATCAAGGCCTAAGCTGAGCTGAAGTTTTAATAAATCTGCCCCCTGTGTTTGGTAAATTGATTTCTTCTCCCTTTTCTTCAAACAGAGAACGCCTGTGTTGGATTCGCCATCTCTCTGCTGATGCTCACCATCAGTGCCATGATGGTGTACGGAGCCATCACTGTAAGTGTGCACAGACGATACGGCGATACACCATTTAAAGCTCTGTCATGCTTTCCTATGTAAAAAAAAAAAATATCCCAGGATGTTCCCTGCATTAAAAAAGCATCAATTTCAAGTTGTATAATATTTCCACAATAAATAACCCTAAGCAAGATGTAACAGGAAATGCCAAAGCCCCCTCCCCCTTGATTTTTCTTTTAACCACAGTATATTTTTACTGGATGTTAAAGTGGTCGTGTAGCACACAATGCTTTTCCCTCACTGCCTACTCTTTACCTCACAGGCTGGTCAGATGGCACCAAGACTAACAGGTTTGATAGCCTTTTGCTGCTAGTTGGATGACTGCATAGTTTAAGTATGACACACGTCTGCAGGCCGAGGACTCGGTGTGCACAAGAGTTGTGCTTTAGCTGTGCAAGAACAGAAAACCCAGAAAACTGTAGTTGGATACCTTTTTCTCCAAGTTAGTGCTTTAGTGTCCCAGTGAAACCCTCTAAATGTTTGAATTATCATAATTTACCAGAGATATTTGGTTATTTACTCGTGCTACATAATGTAGGAGTAGAGAGTGAAGTAGATTTTTGTCAAGGCTTAAAGTTAAACTGTGCTTTTGGTAGAAACAAAACACCCAGAATGCCTCTAAGAGATTCTGTGACCCATTTAGAGGACCAGTTTGCTGATTTTTTTTTTCAACCTTCTCCATGTGTTTGTTTGAGTAAGACATGCTGGTGTACACAGTTACAATGACGGCGCTCCCTGTCTGTGTAGGCAGCCTCTTTCGATTTAACCCAAACCACATCAGATGGTGCAGTCACAGCCTGAGCAGGAGGGGAAAAATTCACCCTCTAATTATGCATTTGAAAAAGAAAACCAGGCATATGCTTTAACTTGAAACTCCTAATTTGTGCTCCTAAACAATGAAAAGTACAGCGTTTCTGGCTGCTGCTCAAACAACAAATGCATCCTCCTCCATAGAGTTTGTGGAGATCAATAGATCCTGCCTGGAAACAGAAAAACAAGAGTGTCACGAGTGTGGAGACGAGGTTGAAAAACAAGGCAACGTGGTTCTTTCACTCAGTGGCTTCGAACAGGATTCACCCCACTGATGAGTTTGTTGTTACCTGTTTCTCTACAGCATCGCGACGGCTGGCTCATCCCGTTTTTCTGCTACCAGCTGTTCGACTTCGCCCTGAGCTGCCTGGTGGCCATCAGCTCCCTCACCTACCTGCCCAGGATCAAGGACTACCTGGACCAGCTGGTCAGTGTCTGAACACCGACTACACTAATCTACTACAGCCAAAGAGCATCCCGACAACACACACATTATGACACATCCTCATTGTTTTCGTTCTTTTTTTGTAATTTTTCCCCAAACTTTTAAGTAAAAGTTGTTGTTGTTTCTTCCTACAAGAGGAACCTTTTGCTTTTTACAACATGACTTATAAAAACTTGGAAGAGGAAGTTGAGTGGCTATACTGATGTCAAGTCAGAGACCTTTAAAGTAAAAAGGAAGATTGATAACTTTTCTTTTTGCACAGCAACGCATACATGCATGTCTGCATGTGTTTTGTGTAGCCTGATCCTGAAACAGAGTTTTAAAAAATCAAAAAGGAAAAAAGAAATCACCTGATCATGTATTTAAAAAGAGAAAACACTAAAATTGTCCCTTTTATTTTGATCAAGCCTCCATGGAGATCATTATGATTAACTGTTATCAGTCACGTGTTTGTGTTCTTGGTGATGCGAGTTGAATTAGTAAAAACAGATTTTATTGATTTCCTGACATCGTATCTTATCTTCCTCAGCCTGATTTCCCGTACAAGGACAACCTCCTGTCTATGGACTCCAGCTGCCTGCTGCTCTTCGTGCTCGTCTTCTTCGCCTTCCTCATCATCCTCAAGGTAAAAATCATTGGTTATTCACAGTTTAACGTGGTTTGTTCAGTGTGTTGGTGCTTTAAGTTTGGGTCCATTTTGAAGCAAACTAATGCAATAAAGCAAGATGAGGAAATGTATTTTGATTTCCTGTCTACAGATAGATGATTTCCTGTCTGTAGATGCATGAGAGAGATGTGGTTAACCTGCTAGGAAACAACATACGTCTGTGTTTACCAGCCGCTTTGTGTTTGTCCCATTTAAACGACTGAAAAGAGACGTTTTGTTCAATGAGCTTCAGGATTAAAAGTGTGTGCAGATAAAACCATCAGCTTTCAAACAAAAAGTCCTGTCTTTGCTCTCCAGGCTTACTTGATCAACTGTGTGTGGAACTGCTACAAGTACATCAACAACAGGAACATGCCAGAGATCGCTGTGTACCCCGCCTTTGAGACCCCTCCCCAGGTATGAAAGCTGCCCGAGATGCTCTCAGTCTCTGCTGTCACCAAAACTCAATGACACTTTGTATTAGATATAATAAAATGTAATGCTGAAGTTGAGCCAGCAGGGGGCGTCTCGTCCACACACTGACAGCCTGTAAAGCCAAAAGATGGTTGTCACTACATTTGTTTATTTTGTCTGGATTAAAGCCAAAAAAAGAATCATAATGCAAAATTTAAGGTTTTTAATTTCTAGTTTAAACAGGTTTTCACACAAACACACAAAAAATATCCTTTTAAAGAAGTTTTGATGTTTGTCTCATCAAAAAGTTGTGTTTTAAGATGCACAAGTGCACACACACCCATGTTCACACTAAACTGTAAGAAACATTTATCAGTAATCAATTAATCTGCCACTCATTTTTGCTTATTTATTATTAAATAAAGAAAAGTAATAAATAAAAAAAAATAATCTTAAATGAATTTTTGGCACATTTGCTTAAAATGACTTTGACTTTATTAATTTGTTGTAAAAATTCTTACAGATTAATTTTCTTTTGATTGATTAATTTCTCTATTTAGAAAATAATAGAACGTACACTGAAAAATGAAGTGTTAGGATGAAGCAAAGATGGTAATCATAACAAATGTGAATATTTGCTGATATTCTTTGTCCTGGTTTAAAAACTGTCTTTAAGTTTTAGAGTGTTGATCTTTTTTGGAAAAAATACAACAGGTTTTTTTTTTTTCTGACGTTTTACAGACCAGATTTGTTTGTTTAGAAACATTTCTGTTCTCGTTTTCCTGCTCAGTGACTCTGTTCCTCTCTGTCTCTTCTCCAGTACATCCTGCCCACCTATGAGATGGCGATGAAGATGCCAGAGAAGGAGCCCCCTCCCCCGTACATGCCCGCTTAAGCACAGGCCCCTGCTGCCAAACCACACACACACACGTGCGCACATACACACTCACACACACACAGACACAAACACACACACATATGCATTCCTACCTTCCCTCACTAATGCTTTCTGAACACACCCCCCCCCCCTCCTGTGTATGTGTAAGGCCACTGATAACGTTTTTGTTCACCCCCTCCCTCTGTGTTTCTGTAGAGCATCTTGAAGGTGTGAGATGAGAAAAGGTGGGAAAGACTGAAAAATGAATGAATGAATGAATGAATGAATGAATTGATGAATGAGTGAATGAATGGGATGTTTGACAAGCAACAGAAGCTACCAGCCCCCCCACACCCCCTCCCCTCCCCCCACCTTGTTTTTTTATGTCTTAGTAAAAGGGATACATGTGAAGATTAAAAAAATAAATGCTAGAAATGCATCATCAGTCCAGCACCATCCTTTCTAGAGAAGA
>JAPZDV010000010.1:14825332-14847581 GCA_029814665.1 Acanthurus lineatus
TGGTAATTACCAATGCTGTTAATTTAGGGCAGCTGTGGCATAAACCTTACTTTGGGTGGTGGTCTAATAAATTTGTTGAGCATTGTACGTTTAAAAGACGGCCGTTTCTCCGTCTGTTCTCATTATTTATGAATGAGTTTCCTTGACCTGCCTCACTAGCTGATGTGTCGGGGAGAATCGAGCGTCTGGAGAACATGTTGGGTCGTGCTTGAAGATGGACACACTGGTTGGTGTTGACAGGTTTTTTTTAGGGGGGTTTGATTTGTTTGTAAAAGCCTCCCACCCACAGAAGTTTGACCTTTGTGTTTATTTGCTTTCTGCAGAGACAAAAAGCTGGTTCGAATCTTTGCTGCATGGAGACGAGTGAAGCTGTGACTCGTAAACAAACGTTACAGACGGTTTTCAGGACTCAGTTTCTACATTTGAAACGTGATTTTTAAGTTTGGAAACTGCTGTAAAAGTTCTATGCATGATTTTCTCTAATCTCCTAAATGAATATAGTGTGATGTTTAGTATTCAAAGAAAATAATCATTTAATTTTGTTTCTGCTGTACTGAACTGTATGTATTTTTCTGTCTGGTTTGTACAAAATTTAATATTGTATATTGGATTTACAGTTTTTTAATGGACTTTATGTTCCAAAGCATTGAACATTAAAATGTTATTTTGAGCATTTTTTTCTTTTTATAATCTCTGCTAGAGTATTGTATCTCTCTAAAGATTCATTGGATGATAAATGTTAAACTTCTGTGTCTGTGAATGATATGAGATGATATGTAAGATTTATAAACGTTACCAAGCTGAAAAATAAAAAAACACAAACGAAGCTGTTGTTGTGCATTCTGTTTAATTTTTCTAACTAGAGAAATAACACTGAAATAATTCAATCGTTAAACATCATCTTGTGAGGCTGAAAGAAGGAAGATGATAATAGTGAAATGTGCAATAAGAAGAAGGAAAAGAGGAAGAAAATCAGTTGAGAATTCTGGATTTGTCCACAAAATGGTGGAGATTGTCTCTAACAGTGAAAACTAAAAGGTTGTACCAGATGTCATGTTTTTAAACTTAAAACGTCTTTTGAGTGTTTTGGACAAAACTTCAAATTTCTGATGCCATCACCACCCGATCCCCACAAAAACAGGCGACTTTTTCCTTTTTTGTTATGAGTTTGACCACTGGACTAATCGAAAGGACTCATTAGAAGATAGAGTCTCTTTTTTTGATTCAAAAACTTAAAAAAATAAACCCTGAGCTTTTCTCAGATCAGGACTGAGGCGTTTATTTCTCCAGGTCCTCTGGTCAACATCTGCCAACATCTGTTCCCCTTCTCCACTGGTGCAGCCCAAACATCACCCAAAGCCAGTCCATTTGATGTAGATTAAGACTTTAAATGTCAGTGGTATCAACGAGAAGCTTAGAAGCTTCAAACTATCTGGTGCAGCCCTAGAAATCTTTATAAAGAGTTAATGAAAGAATTTAAAGAAACAGATTTTTGCTAATTAAAAATGTCAACCTTAAAAAAAATGTGGCTTAGTTTTCAGTAAAAACCTTGAGGAATGCAACATTAAACACATTTACCTAATGAAAACATTAATAACTAACAGGCGTTTTCAACATATCTTTTCTTGTGAGGGAGAAAATATTGCATTTTATTTCCCTCCAACATTAAAGGTTTGATTACGGTGAAAACCTTGTGCCTTTCATGAGGATAACAGTTCATCCAGTGTTATCAGGTGTTTAAAAAAAATGACAAATGAGACATTTATCAGATTTAACGTCAGTTATGTATTTCTGTGTCAATATAGAAAGCTAAACATGACAGTCCGGCTCTGACATTTCTATGAACAATGTGCTATAATTTACTCTGGCACTCAAACCGCTGTGATACCTGAGGTCGGGGGGGGTCACTTCCTCACCTGTAACCCGAGCAATCACACACAGCCACTCAATGTGAAAAATAAAACTGGATTAAAGTCTAAAATGTACCTGCAAAGCTGAGCAGATCTTAATGTTGCAGGGTGATTATTTTCACACTTCTTCCTTCAGCACCATCTGTTTTTGCGGCCTGTTATCACCATAAAAGCAACACACAGGGGTCATCGTGTTGCCTCGGGAATAACTTGACCTGTTTGGTCTCGAAACAGCGCCGACAACAGAGCGTCTCTGTCTGCTTCGTCTGCGAGAGGCAGAGAGTCAACACGCCAACGTTTACCTCCAGTCTGCTTTGGACCCTCGCCCTCTTTCCTTTTACCAGACAGCTGCTTTATGTTTGTTTGCTATTTCAGAAGGCTTTCATGGTTACCACACACACACACACACACACACACACACACACACACACACACACACACACACACACACACACGCAGGCAGTCGGTCAGGGAGGTGAGCCCACCAGTGTTTCAGTAGAAGAAGATGAATGGGACTCACACACCTCTGAGAAGACACATAATGACAGAGAGTTCAGCTAAATGCTAAAGAAAACATTGAAATTGCTCTGTTTCACTGATGACTGTGTTTTTAAGGGTCATGTTTTAAATGTTTTAAATTCTAAACGTCCTAATAAACCTTCAAAACTCTGTACTAAGCAGAGAAATTAAGGTTATTACAGAAAACTACCATTTTTTAATCTGAACAGTAAATATGAAGCAAAGGCCAGCAGCCAGTTAGCATAGTTTAGGTTAGCATAGAGAATAAAAACATTTGGAAACAGCTAAAGTGGTTCTGTGTCCAAATGTTTAAAGCTAACATCTCTAAAGCTCAGTTAAAGTTATATCATGTTTATTTTTAATCATAAAAATTACACTTTTTGGCATGAGATCATTTAAGTTTTTCCAAAATATCAAACTATTCCTTTTCCTGTAGATTTTCTAGCAGTCAGAAACATGATAAAATACCTTGTTTCACTCTTTGAAATTTAACGTTAAACAGGTGAACAGCTGGAAAAGGTGTTTTTTAAAAAGTATTTTATATTTTAATTTAATCTAACAATCAATTAATATAGTTCATTAAAAAAAACAACTCTAAAAACTGGACTCTGTTACTAATAATAATGACTTAATATTTTCTGGTATTATAACACCAACAATAAGATAAGAACATGGATAAATTATAAACAAAAAGATGTGAAAATGCACTTTATTGGCCTTTGAGTGCACTTTTATTTCTTGTCAGGGCAGTTTTATGTGAATCTGTGTCAGTTTCTTCTTTCCACACGGTGAAACAGATCTAACTCTGTTCAGTTTCTGATTGAAAGAAGAGACTCAGAGCACTGAGACATTTTGACAGCAGTGAGAGATGGACTGCAGTGATACTTGTGGTGTGGTGAAGCTGTGGGTTCATCAGCGTGGATGACACCCCCCCCCTCTGCATGAGCGAGTGTGATGGATGTTCGTCCTGAATCTGCCAGACCAAAGTGGACTTTGATACTTCGTGTTAATTCTCTCAGCCAACAGCAACATTCAGGAAGCAGGAAGAAGCTTCAGCTCCCCTGAACACAACAGTCTTTGCTTCAGGTGTGCAGGTGAACCTTTTAGGACTTTAGTCCTCCGCTGCAACGAGTTTTAAGTGACCTCAAATACACAATTCTGATTTCTAATGACTCATATAGTGAAACCAGAGAATTTGGGCACATTTAAATGCATGAAAAAGTGTTATTAAATAATTATGAGATGTTTGCTCTCTTATCTGTTTTCATGTTTGACCTCCTGGATGTTTTAGGATGCAAAAACTACAACTTCGGCCTGCAGCTTTCCACAGTTCACTTGCTGTTGCCATTTTCCCAGCAGTGTCAAAAGCCAGTGGGTCAAACTGGTTTCCGTTTGATCTGGTTCAACTCGTCCACACAGTCTGGAGATAAATGGGCCACAAACGGGAAGTGCACGCCCAGTGACTGACCTTTACTTCCTTAAAGTGTCTTTTTTTCACCAGGACAGTTGACTTCTTCACCTGGGAGATCGTCTGAGAATTTATCACCAGTTTGTTTATGGGTTTCCTCCTTGTCAACACGGCGTGTCTCCACATTGTCCAGACAGATGTAACAGATGTTTGAGTCTAGTGGTCACATCTTAATCTTTTGGTGTCTGTAGCAGTAAGTGAAGTTAAAGTTAAAGCTTTCCCAATATATATTTTGTTCTTTATATTAATTTCACCTGCAGTACTTCCACAGATGACTTCATTTCCATTTCCAAACAATGTTTCTTGTTATCATCCAAGTCAAGTGTGCCACCTGCTGTTACAAAAAACTCATCTCTAAACATCCAGTATCAGTTATTCCGGTTTGGATTTCAAACACCACATGTTTTTTGGGGGGTTATTTAATGGAAAATGCCATTGTGGGATGAGAGGACAACTTATCTGTTTTTCCAGTTGCAGAGTAGATCAATCAGTCTTTTCTTCAGATATGAAAACTCGGTATCGAAATTATAATGTAAATAAAATGAAGCTAAGAAAACGTGCTTATTGAATATTAAGGGCATTTTTATGCTATACATGCACATTGTGCATGTGAATTATTATGTGATTTCAGTTCGAGGATTATGATAATCGTGCAAGATAACAGGAATTTAAACATTTAAAATAAAGTAAGAAATAAAAGATTATATAAGGTGTTATTGAAAAAAGACTCTGTTATTAATATAAAATAGCATTAATATAAATATTTTCACGAATTCGATAGTCTTCATTTTATTTCTGCTTAAATTTTTAAGGAAAAAAGAAGGGGAATTATATCAGTTTGCTAGCGGTAAGCCCCGCCCACTTAAGACGCACTGAAACATGATTGGAAGTTCTCTTGAGTGACGTCACATCCGCTACACTACAGCTTGACTAACTCATGGAGGGCGATAATTCACAAATACTTGAAAATGCTCACTCTGAGTTTAAAAAGCAGAATTATAAAGAGGCAGAGGAACTGTACACGGAGTTTATCTCCTCCTGCTTACAGTCCAGGTACTGTTTGTCCTTTTTTATAACGTTAAAAGAAAAACTTTTAGCGAACAGTTAGCTAACGTTGTCGATAGGTGTTACAGTATATTCTGTTACCCGTCAAATTCTGTGACCCGGATTTAGCTGTCAGTAAACGTTAGCATCGCTACCGTTTCAAATGTGTCATTTTATTTCAAAAGAAGACATTTTTTCTGTCATATTTTCACAGGGAGTGTGATGCTAATGGTCTGGCCACCGCTTACAACAACCGCGGACAGATAAAGTACCTCCGGGTGGATTTTACCGAGGCAGTGGAGGATTACACCTCCGCAATACAGACGGACAGCCGCTTTGAAACACCTTTCTACAACAGAGGACTCATCCGCTACAGACTAGGTGAGAATAAACAGGCAGGTGACAGGTGTTTTGGTCAAAGTACACAGTGAAACTGAAACCAGCACTCTGCCATCTTTAGGAATGACAGCTCAAAATCACTTCCGCTCATGGAACGTTTCAAAATAAATGTCCAATTTATGACGTCTTTTTTTAATATTTTGCCCTTTTTTCTTTAGTTATTCAAGTCCAAAATGTAAATATAATGCCAAACATAAAATGATTAATTTTTGGTGCTAAGAAAAAATGACAAAATTTATAGCAGACTACATTAACACAGGAAGGTAAGGTATGAAAAGAAAAATGTGAATAAATAAGTGGAGTTACATGCAATTCAGATGCTTCCTTACATGTATTACAGTCATGTGTTTAAAAAGAGATGTGTTTGATCCCCCAGTAGAGTTACAGAGACTTGTAAAATCTTTGTAAGGTGGCAATAAAGCCTCGGATGATGGCCAAGTACCCTATTAACATTTGTGTCATGCAGTTTTCTTTAATATGCACACAAGAGAAACTCCTTTAATGTCCCCTGTAACACAAAACACTCTCAATAAGTAAGCCTACCAGTGAAAAAACTTTGATGTTTTCAGTGTCAGAAGAACCAAGCTTCCTCCAAGAATCTGGCTCTTTACCACAAGCTTCCTGTTGCACAACACTTCTGCATTTTCTTGGTGTCAGTTTCTCAATATGTTTAGCTTTCCACATGGTTAACTAAGTGTCTTTTGATAACGATAAAGATTAGTCAGATTAAAAAAATCAATCACTGATTAAGCTGCATGATTTTGTTTGTGCATAGTGTCAGTTTGGTGTGTGCTTTCTTAAGACACTAGATGGCGCTGTGCTCTTGCTGCCCAGAAAACAGAACTCCTAACTCATACGAGCCAGTTGGCAGTAAATTACAAATAATAAACTCAGTTTTTAATATCTTACAGGTTTTTTCGATGATGCAAAGTGTGACTTCCAGCAGGCGTTAAAGCTCAATCCCAACTTTAAAGATGCCAAAGTGAGTCTGCAGCAGACGCTTCTGGACCAGCAGGAGAAGATGAACAGAGGATACTGACATCCTTTTACACTACAGAGTGCTTATGGAAATCTAAAAAAATGTTGGGTTTTTTTTGTTTATTCATTTTAAACTTCTGAACAGCTGTCATCTGAGGAATTAAGATGTGTTTATTTAAACTAAATACGAACAGTTTTATTATTTTATCAGCATGAAGATGATTTAAAAAGTGAAATAAAAACAACATGGAGGAATCTTCACGAGCGGTCTTACAGCTGAAAAATGAAGAAGACGTCTTCAACACGAATCACCTGAAGCGGAGCTCTGCTGCTCTGCTTCAAAGGTTTTAATGTCCTCATAAAAGAAACTATATTTAATAAATCTGTGAGTGGACGGCGCTGATTGATCGATCCAGGCACAGCTGGTAAAACGAGTCTGGGTTTTAATGTCCGTATTTATGATACTAAAGGAAGATTTGTAGCTGAGAGTGTGAAATATTCTTTATCATTTTCTTATAATAAAGACATTTTACGTTTCGAAGGGTGTATAACAGCAAGAGATGGGCTCTTAAAGTGTCTCCAAAGACATCTTACAAATACAAAACAAGTGGGCTGCAAAAGAAGATGCGGAATAAAAATAAAAAAGAAGGAAAAAACATTTTAATGCCGAAGTTTAACACTAAGGGAGGCCAAGATCATTTTAAAAAATCTTTACATATAACAAATTTCTGTTGTTTTTGCTTTTTGTTGTTGAGAGTGTTAAATTAAATCTTAGGATAACTTGAACTCATTGTTAAAGCAATAATGTGTTTGTTTCTCACCTGTAAATTTATATAAATGGTTTGGAATTTGACCACTATGATAAAAAAGATTTATTATGGATGTTTTCTGTGTTGATTTGCAGAAGATCAAACAAACTCAGTCACATCTTAAAGTAACGAATGGATTCAAGAAAAGGCACTCAAACTCTTTTTTTCACTGTGTTTTTCTCCAATAATTAAAATATGAATGTATTTCTGATGCAACACACAAAAATGTAAATATGTTTGTAAATCAGTAAAATAATTAAACTATTTTTAATAACAAAACTGAGTAATATGTCTTTATTTTTGCTCATACAGACAGTTTTTTTTAAGTCTGTTCATCTTAAACTGTGTCTGAGGTGTGTGGAGGAGATTGAATGAGCCTCACCTGTGTGTGTTGTGATTAACTGATATATAAATCAGCTGCTGGCGGCTCAGTAAAGCAGTCGCCCCGTCACTTCGGAGTTGGTTTGTTGGTGGGGGCTCGCTGGGGTTTCAGTGCCAAGTTCTGATAGTGATTGGATTCCTGTAGTTTTATTGTTCGGCTGCACTCAGACTGCAACATGCAGAGGCTTGAAAACATGTGAGTTTATTATGGTATTTCTTCTTTTTTTAATGACTTCTTGCTTCTTATTTTAATGTTTCTAAAAAATTTGTGTTTATTTTTACAAGTTTGTTATGGAGCTTGATGGCTGCAGTAATCCTGTTGGGTCAAGCAAGGCCGAATACGAAGCTCAATTCGCAGTCAAGTAAGCCCTCATTCGCTTAAAATATCCTTTTATATCTCCTGTGAGTTTACTTACGAGCGTTTTCCTCTAACAGGCAGCGGTTTAAGGTCAGACTGTGCAGGTAATCTGCTGAGGCTGTCGCTGGACGAGGCTCTGGCGGTGGGGAACCAGCTCGAGGTTGAAGCCCTCAGTGAGTGTAAACTCCTTTTTTTTTTTTAATGATGATCACATTAGTTCATCACTGGGACAATCTGTCATGTTTGCCTTTTTGTTTTTTTCCCTCCCCCCTCCTCCAGATGGCAGCCAGCACATTGTGTTAACACCCAGCTTGGCTGCTCAGTGTGGCTACAGCATGGAGTCCGATCCGTGGGGAAACACCAGGATCTACACGTCTCTGATGTCCTGCTACGCTGACAACAAAGTACGCTGAGCTGAAGTTATTTATTGTGGGTTTATTTTTGCAGAGATGAAGCACTTTGCATGGTCCATTTGTTCCCCATTTATTTCACAAGAGTGTTTTTAAAAGGTTGCATGATTACACAGGCAGAGAGCATTTCCCAGTTTTGTGCTTCCTGAAAGACTCAAAACCCAAATTTCAGCATGATTTTCTGCTTGTTTTTCACCCTCTGGATACATTTCTCATAAGATACATAGTACTTTTTAAAAAAGCACTTAGCTTGCTAGTGTTTTCAATCTAATTGTTTGATCCAGAAAGTATTAAAATTCTACAGTGAAGTTTGCAAATGCTATTTTATCCAAAACTCTGACCTTTAATTCAAACAATATAGCAGACAAAAGCAGCAAATCACTGAAGCATAAATGACTGACAGTGATTTTAAACAAATCCCTCTTAAAAACTAAAGCAAAAACTACAGATTTCAACATTTCAGTGGGTTTTTTTTTCTATATTTCATGTGTTTGTAGGATGATGAAACGTTTAATGTCGGGCTGAGACTCAGGATGTACGGCCAGAGTCCGTCAGACGTGGTCAGTCATGATGTGATGCAGACGTGCAGCTACACTCGCTGGGCCTCCAGAGAAATCCTCTGCGACAGGAACTACATGGAAGTAGGTCACTTTACATCGATGGATCTACAATCTTCTGCATGTGTCATAAATAATAAAAAAGGCCATTTGTTTTGGTTTTTTTTTTCCTGTTTTTAGGTATCAAACTACATGGCTGCACCTGATGTACAAGCTGAAGCTAAAGGACAGGAAAAGCAGGAAAACTCAAAGATCAACGCCGTTCCTGAAGTACGTTTTTAATGCTTCATCGTTACTACAGCTGATGTCACCCTGCACCATTTGGCATCCCATTTTTATGAGACAGTATTTTATTTTTTACTCCTTTTTTGAACCTGTAGGCTTCTGGTGCTGCACATGGTATCTGGAAGATGACGTTTTACACTCCAGAGCCGGTGTCGATGGTGCTGAAGGAGGCCGAACAAGCTGGTTATGGAGCCATGAAAACATCGAGCCGCCTGGTGATGCGAAGCCCGTACAACACTGCAGAAACTTACTCAGAGGATGTAAGAAACACACCTGGACTTCCTGTTACCATTTTTATTTTCCTCCTTTTTGCATTAAATTAATTAAATTAATTGCATTAAATCCTCCTCCTCTTCAGGTTGCAGGAGTCCCCATGGAGGTTTTCAGGGTGAGCACTTACCACAAGGCGCCACATGGCCTGAGTGTGGTCAACTTGGCGGCAGCTTGTCCCACAGGTGAGTCTTTTTTTAGAGTCTGCGAGATTCATCAAGTTGTTGCATTTAACTCAACAGTTGCATTCTTCGCTAACAACAGGTGGCGTCCTCTTCACTGAGGATGAGATCTCCTGGCACGTTCCTCGCCGTGTGACGCCTCTGATAGACGGCAGCTTCAAGATCCTGGAGATGCACATGGGCATCGACGGGCAGCGGCTGGATAAATCTCAGATGGCGGCACGGGGGTACAAGCTGTCCGCCACAGACTTCCACATCGTCATCGAGATCCCAGTGGGCTCGCCTGACGGTTACTACAAGGTCGAAGTCCTCCCTTTTTTCTTTGATTTGATATGCAAGCTTCCGGTCACTGGTCCATTTGCATGTTTTATTAAAATGTCATGAATTATTGCAGAGCCATGCCCCAGATTACCAGTACCACATCACGTACACCGTGGAGCCCATGCTCGAGGTGCTGTGGAGGGCAGAAAACACCCAGGACGACACCAGATACAAGGTTTTGTTCCCCATCACGACCCCTCTGATGCCTCGACCTCCTCGCAGCCAAGACAGTAGGTTGAATTTTCTGCTAGAAACTCTTGAAAATCAGGCTCATGAAAAAGCAATAAACCTGCCAACCTGCTCCTCAGATACGGTCCCAGAGGACCGAGTGTTCAGCGTTCACTTGGGAAGCTTCCTTCACGACGTGGAGCTGAAGAACATCACGTTCTCCACCGGGGTTCTCACTCTGGAGGAGTGCAGAGCCAGAGGTTTTACAGTGGAGGAGCACAGCTTTCCTAACGGGAACAAGAGCTTCTCTCTACAAGTGCCCTTTGATGCTGAAGTTGTCCTGAAACATGTGTGTAAACTGATAAAACGTGCAGTTTGTCAGCTGAGGTGTGTTTACTGACCTGACTGAGATTATTCTGGTATCTGCAGAATCCTGAACCTTTGGTTACCGTCTACTTCCTCCCTCTGGTCTTTGGCTTTCTCGTCCTTCCTGAAGAGACGCCATTCGCTCATCCAGTGGAGCTGCAAGCGTCTCTGCAGGATGTTGGTGAGATCGCTTTGGTTTGGTCCTGATGATCTGAACATAAAGGCTGCTTTTTGTTTGTGCAATAAAACCTAAATTATCTCCAAAAGTCTGGAGAAAGCAAATGTTTCTCACACTCTCTTCTGCATTTAGTGCTACCAACCTTAACTGGCACATGTGACGAAAGCAACTTCTACATCAGTGTAAAATATGGCAACCAAGGCAGCAACTTCCACACCATGGTGGGACCCCGACAGCTGACGCCTGAGCTGGCCGAAGGCTACGACTTCCAGGAAAACAGCACCCACTACAGCCTCACGGTGCCGTACACGTCCAGGGACGCCGTGTTCGAGGTGCGTCAAGCTGCAAAAACTCTCCCTTTTTAAATCATCTACACCAAATAACTTTGACTTTGTCTTTGCAGCTCATAACGTCAGATTCGGTCCGAGCCAGACTGGACCTGCTTCTGTTTGATCACATCAACAGCTGGGCGCTGGCTGACCTCTACCTGGCCTGCAACTTCCCCCTGATGACAACTGGTTGGACGTGAAAAATGAAGTATTTCTTTTGCTCGGATTAAAGCATGTTTTTCTTGATCTATTGCTGCTTTTCCCTTCAGAGTGTTTCCCCAACGGCACGATGGCTGCTCTGGCTGTGAAGGTGGAGTCGGTGCCCAATCTGATCCCAGGCTGGCTGACTCTGAAGGACCAGTCCTGCACGCCGGCGTTCAGCGACGACCGCTTCGCTTATTTCTCTTTCAGTGTCGATTCCTGCGGGACGACCAGGACAGTGAGTCCAACGTCACTTTGATTACAAACATAAAAGCTCCTTTTTTTAAAAAGCTCTAACGCCACATCTGTATTTTTTTTTTTTTTTTTTTTTGAGTTCTTTGACCAATACATGCTGTATGAAAATGAGATCGGCCTGTATCACAACACCAAGGGAGCAGCCAAAGGAGCAACCTTCGCATCACCCATCGACCCTGATTACAGGTAAGAAACTTGTCCGATCTTTCATCCTGATGAACCATCTGCTCTCTTATTTTGAGGTCAACCACACCCTTTTTTAATGTATGCTTTTTATTTTTTTAAAATCTCCTCTTCAGGCAAACCATTTCCTGCTACTATGTGGTCAATGAGACTCAGACTGTTGCCTTCAGCTACAAACCAAGAAGCAAAGAGCCCACAGCGGAGATCGGCTCAGGGCGGCTGAATGTGCAGATGAGGCTAGCACACGGTGAGGTTGTGTTTTACTGAACGGACGTCTCATCTCTGTGGCGTTCAGGAAATGCATTAGATGCATTAAATGCATTTGTGGTCAATTGGTGTTTCTTAAATTTCCCCTTTTTTTTTTAATGGACCTCCAGATTCTTCATACGAGCTCTTCTACCAAGCGGAGGATTATCCGGTGGTGAAGTATCTGAGGCAGCCTCTGTACTTCGAGGTGGAGCTGATGGAGTCCACAGACCCACAGCTGGAGCTCATCTTGGAGAACTGCTGGGCCACCCTCGACGAAGAGAGGACCTCTCTGCCAAGCTGGGACATCATCGTGGACAGGTGGTGCACAGCAGAGCATCTCGTATTTGCATCAGATGTTTTTCAGAAAGTAAAGTCCCCGTCATGTTTAATGTTCCTGTGACGTAATTTTTAGCTGCGAGAACCGTGACGACAGCTACGTGACCATCTTCCACCCCGTCGTGAGCGACACCAGGGTTGCAGTCCCGTCACACGTCAAACGCTTTTCCATAAAGATGTTCACCTTCACCAAAGATGAAGATGTTCTGAAAGATGAGGTACAGATTTTTAGCATCTATCAGCCACAGAAAACTGCAACAGCTGCGTGAAATCCTGCGTTTAAAACCCGTCTGTCCGCAGATTTTTGTCCACTGTGACGCAGTGATTTGCGACACAAACAGCCGAGCAGACGGCGCCTGCAGAGGCCAGTGCGTGCATCCTGCAGGCACGAGCGACTCCAGACATCAGGGGGTTAAAGGAGGCGAAACGAGGAGTAAGTGTGACTAAATCTGCAAGTACGGACTCATAAACTCGGCGCTGACGGTCTGTCTTGTGTTTACAGAGCAGAGAATTGAAGAGTCGACGCAGCAGAGGCGGATCTCCTCTGGACCCGTTCTTCTATCAAACTCATTAAAACCTCTGAATAAACAAGTTTCTTAACACTTTTTTGTCGATCTGAGTCTTTTAAAATGTCCTTTTTTAATATATCCAAGTTAAATGCAGTTTGCATATTTGATCACATGACCTCTTATACTTTCATTCTTGTGCCTTTTTTGGGAGAGTTCCTACAGACGGTCAAATCAATGAATGACTTTTGTATATAAATGCACTTTGAGTGCAGGAAGATGAAGATGATTCTCTGTAGTGAAGACTGGCGGCTTCTTCTCACTTTTTAAACTGGATCTTTTATGCAACTTGTCTTTTAAAAGATCCTCACTGAGCCGAGCCAAAGTTTCTGCTGCGATTTATCTTTCAGAGCATCTCAAATATGGCCTCCTCCTCCTGCCAGATGGGCCTGATCTCAGCTGTTTTTGCAGGAACTCTGGGTAAATGGACCAGCAGCTTAAAAAGAAAACAGTTTTTATCCTCACTGATCCAAGTGAAGATCGTTTTTATTAGGTTTTATCTGCCTCCACCCAAAAAAACTCATGATCCAAAAAACTCATGATGAAGCTCAAAGAATCACATTTTCAGTCTTCCAAATACATCATGGGTACTAAGGAAAATACAGAGCTTTACAGTTTCACTTTGACTGATCTTTACCAAAACTGATCAAATGTTCAGAGTGTAAATGAATGTGATGGAAAGTCATGTTTCAAGGATTCAGTCTGATGAAACTGCAGATAAGTTTGAGAGTTTATTTAATGAGCCTGAGGGAGAAGCAGTTGACTCACACGGCTCATTAAATGTGCTTTAAGATCAATTCTGAAAAATGTGGGTTTGTTTTCTATTATGGTATTTCTGTTCTGGATGATTAAAATAATGCAAGTCAGCACAAATAAAACGAACAGTTTTGAATCACAACAGTTGGGCGGGTCGTCTTCTGCTCTTTGTTTGTCAGCATTGTAGTAAATTAATTCAGAATCATGTTCAGACAGACTCTTTAAGTGACAAAGTCTCAACTCAAATCCCTTAAACCATCAAAAAAACATCAGTGTCAGAACTTTTCACCAATCTGGACTCAAAAGTTTGATTGCAAATGCAAATGCGAATGTTTTTCTTCAGTTCTTGCACTTTTGTTTCCAAATATTCAATTCAATCTTGTTTATTTGCAACTGATTAAAATTAGATTCTCAGAAATCCTGTTACTGTGTAGTGAATCTAGAAATAAAAAGTAGAAATCAACCTGCAACATACTACTGTATATTTATTTTATTCAAGATTAAAAAATAGATTTGCTAAAGAACTTAACACTCCTTCGGCTGTTTGTAAGTGATGCAAACTTGATCTACAGTTTAAATAAGTTGCTCTTGAATACATTTAAATTTAATGTCGTGTATTTTGGCTCTTTTAACTTGAGTCTTATGCAACCATGAAACTTTGCCAAACAATATTTATATAAGAAATTAAAAGCTTTAGTTCTTGCTCTAGATTTATAAACTCTGGTATCAGAACTTAAAAGCGGATCAGAAATGATCCAAGTTGGAATAAACAGCCAGTTAAATCCCAATAATTGGGGTCGAATCCGCACAGATCCAGTAAAAACAATGAAACTGAACTCTTGTTAAAAATGTTTTTATTAGTTTTGACTGATGAGCACGACTCCTGAAGACACGTGTGTGAAACTGAGCCCATCTGAAACAGCTCGTCTTTGACCTGCAGGACAAGAAACACAAACATCTCAGCTCCTTTAGAAACATCTGTTTTCTTAATTCAACAATAAGATTTCATACCTTTTATCCCATTTTCCAGGTTTGAACACTGACTGTTACAAACTCCACCGAGTGGATTTCTGGCATCGCAGATCACAACATCACAGTGGACGAAGAGCTGCAGGATACGAACAGATGTGAGGTGGTTGTTGGTCATATTTACAGATGTTTACAGCTGTTTATTCATGGCTGAAGTGTTTGAAAAAGAGCACAGGAGCATCTGTTCTCATAGCCGACTTTACCTGGCGACTCAGGGTGTCCTGGTCCTCGGCGAAGGCGAACATTTGGACCTCGAATCGTTTGAAGTGAGACGGATACTGAACTCTGCTGTCGGGCCGAACAGGGTGGAAGATCACCTGGTTCGGGTCCACTGGGTTCACACAACTGCAAGGAAATGCAAAAAATACTGTTTTAACTGTTTAAAAAGTGCAAAATATTGAATTTTCAAGCATGTGCGGAAGTCAAAGTCTGTTGGCTGAATGACTAACAAGCTGTTTTATCAAGATTTGACCAATAACACCTTGTCAAAGAGGGGAAAGACTGACATGTTTCAGCTTTAAAGTGGGATTCTGGCATTTTTAAAACCTTTAATCTACTTTTTAAAAGGTTTCTTGGTGTTTTTCAGTCATTCACTCACCAAAAAAAGCATAAATTCCTCTTTAAGCTTCACAGTTTTATTTGTTTAAGGGTTAAAACTCCCAGGAGGTCGAGGTTGAGAAGTTACCCGTTGATGATGAGGTTCCACCTCGGTTGTGACTTCCTGTCGTCGTCCAGCGTCGCCCAGCAGTTTTCCAGCTCCAGTGACACTTTGGGGTTCGTTGACCTCGTCAGCTCCACTTCAAAATACAGCGGCTGCTGCAGGTATTTTGCGACGGGATAATCCTCAGCGCTGTGAAACTCGCTGTAAGAGTCGTCTGAGGGGAAACAGCATGTGTCGAGCTGAGTTATTAAAGATGCAGAAATGAATTTAAAGACCCTGAAAACAGAACATTTGGCTGTAAAACACAGAAAACAAGCAAATTTAAACTTTAAAGTACATTTTTCTTGTTTTCTTGTTAAAGACTAATTATCTTAAATGACCTTTATGTCAGAATTACTCACTAAATTATCTCCGCATCAATTTGGTTGATTGCCTCCCGTCTTTGGAAAACAGTCGACTTCATTATTTTAGGAGCTTCATGTCATTTTTTTTGCCAAAAGTTTAGTGACAAACGTGATTCAAGTCCCTTTTTATTATCAGTGTCGACATGACAGGAAGATCTCAGAGTGCAAGTTTGTGTCATTTGATGGATTTCTTAAAAACACAATGTGCTTTTTAATGGCTTCACTTGGTTTTTTTAAAGTAAGAGAGAGAAGAAAAACGGCCTGAATGTTGTAGACAAATGAAAATAAAGTTTAAAACCAGAGCTTGTTACCCAAAGCGAGTCGCATCGCCACCTGCAGCTCGCCTCGTGCGTTTTCAGCGTACGGTTCACTCCTGCGAGGTCGGGTGTGAAAGGCCACCGCGTGTGTTTTGTTGATGTCATAATAACAAGAAACCTTTAATCTGAAGAAAACAAACAAAAGGAAATCCAATGAGAAAAGACTTAAGTTTTTAAATTTGTGTCACATTTAATGAAAATAACTGCAAACTGTTTGAATCCAGAGTCAGTTTACAGCTTTCAGTGGACATAAATGTGTTTTTGGAGCTGCAGATTATTATTTTGTAATGAATTATTCTGCAGATTTACTTGACTTGTGTGTAAATATAACAATATAGTGACGACTGTTGTGTCTTTTTGTGTTTTAGACATTTTGTTAGACATGAAAAACATCCAATAAATAAAGAAAAGCAGCAAATTCTCACATTAAAAAGCTGGGATGAAACATTTTTGCTTAAAAAAAATGACTGCTAATTGATTAAAGCATGTTATCTCTTGACATCTAATTGTTTTCTGTGTTTTTTAGATTGAACACTCACTCGTATTCAGGCTCCTCTGACTTTGATTCCCTCCTCATTTCCAGCTCGTCTGGCAGAGAGATTTCATTTTCATAGAGCATCATATCGGACAAAAACTGAGAGAGAAACAGAAAACCTCAGTTTTTTTAACGGGTCAGATCTCAGCGTTAACAGATTGCAGCAGCAGGGACATTTTATCGGGGGTGTTTCACCTTCCTGGTCGTCCCACAGGAGCTCCCGGTGAAGACGAAGTAAGCGTAGCGGTCGTCGCTGTAGGAGGGGCCACAGCTGGGGTCTCTGAGGGTCAGCTGACTGGGATTCAAACTGGGAACTGACTCCAGTTTAACAGCCAGAGCCGTCATGGTCCCATTGGGAAAACACTCTGAGAGACAAAGTTAGATGTTTGTAAGCACTGAGTGTTTTTTCAGACAGTAAAAATATTTGTGTTTCTTTAACAAACCGGTCAGAGTCGAGAAGAAGTTGCAGGTCAGAGAGAACTCTTTGATGATCCTGTTGCTTTCTGGGTTTCTGAGAGCGACATCGAGTCTGGTCCTGATGGACGACGACTGAACGGCCTGAGAGGTTTACAGAAAAAACAAGTAGTAATGTTACAGAGATAAACATTTATCACTTTGGTTGATTAAAAGAGATCAGGATGGTACCTCAAACGCAACATCTGGGGCCGTGAACGGCACCACGAGGCTCAGGTGTGTCCCGTTCTCCATGAAGCCGTACTGCTGAGCCAGACTCGACGTCATCACTCGTTTTCCCAACACGGTCTGAAAGTTAAAGCCGAGGGTCCCGTATTTCACAAGGACGTAAAAGTTCTGATAGTCGCAGCCCCCAGAGATGGAGGGAGGAACTGCAGGGGGGGAACAGAAATGACTGATTTTAAT
The DNA here is from genome assembly GCA_029814665.1 of Acanthurus lineatus. Classification (NCBI taxonomy): domain Eukaryota; kingdom Metazoa; phylum Chordata; class Actinopteri; order Acanthuriformes; family Acanthuridae; genus Acanthurus; species Acanthurus lineatus. The sequence continues at coordinate 14,842,636 of JAPZDV010000010.1, forward strand.
AGAAAACATGTGAATGTAGCTTTTTAGTTTACTGTAAAGATGATTAATTGCAAACATTTCTTTTCTTGGCTTCTTATGTGCTAATTCCCTTAAAATTAGAGAAATTACTGTCTATTTTTTTATAATTGATATTAATGAATACACACCCATTTCTACTAATTTAGCCTCCAGATAAGCAGCGTAAGAAAAAGGTGCAAACTCAGGCAGGACGAGCAAACCGAAGGTCAGGTGGAGAGAGTAAACTATCATCCCGTTTTCTCTCTGTGAGGACAAACAAAGATCAGCAGCCAGATTAAGGAGGAAAAAACATGTTTTAAATCGAAAGTTAAGAGTCAAAGGTCACCGTTTGTAGCACCACAGGGTCCGTGAAAGGCACTTCCAGCGTGAAGACCTTGGTGCTGCTGTTAGGTGACAGGTGCTCGAGGACGTTAAAGCCTCTGACGTTACAGTCTGTGACAGACAAAACCTCGGAGGGGAAGGTGATGTTCATCAGAGCCACATCAGAGCTGAAAGGGCCGAGCAGCACCTTAAATATCTGCTCCTCGGGCACAGTGTCTGTGGGGCAGAAATAAAGGGACGTGAAGGCAGCTGGACAGGAGTTTCCTCCTTAAGAAAAGGAGACAAGCATCAGTCTCTTACTGATCTTTACTGACGTTTCTGAATCAGCAACTACTCAAAAATAAAAAGGACAAAAAGACTCACTGTCGATAACTTGTGGAGGTCGAGACATTAACGGCGTCGTGATGGGAAGAAGGACTTTGTATCTCGTGTCCTCGTGAGTGACGTCTTCGGTCCAAAGCAGCTCGAGCATCGGCTCGATGGTGTAATAAGTGAGATACTGACCTTCCTGAACATAACTCTGCAAAAATCAAAACGTCCTCAGTGAGGTTTTCCATGAAGAAAACATGTCAAGCCCAAAAGAAAGAGAAGTTTGCATCTTAAAAACAAAGTTTTCCCTGATATTTGCTCATCAGGGTCAAAGATTTTCAGCTGCACTGAACTTTTGCTCATCTTTTTCTCACTTTCTTGATGTTTAAGTTAAAATAAGGAAAATAAGAGCTGTAATTTACAGCAGAAATAGTAAAAATTGAGTCTCATTTTTTGTGCTGCACAAACAATCACGATTTTAGAGCTTCGACTGTAAAATGGCTCAACAAAAAGCTCAAATATTTTAGTAAAAACAATGAAAAACTGGAGTGGTTGTTTAGATTTGCAGCTTCTTTAAACTTGCTTGTTTAACTTCATCTTAAAAAAAATGGCAAGATAAACAGTTTACTTTCATTTTCATTTTTATATTTTGCCACTTATGGATTTTGTTGTAGAAAACTAAGTTGAACTGTAGTCGTATTTTTTAAAAAAAGGGGCATTTTGGGTCTGGCTTTGTATGTAAAGAGGTTAAACATTAGTTGCAGGTATAAAAACCTTATTTATCATTTATAAACTGTTCTTAAAGTGACTCTCAGAGCAACTGACCTTGAAGTAGCCTCCAACAGCCCCAACAGGGATTTCAGCCACGACGTAGATGTCGTTCACAGACAGCGAGTATCGCCTGGCGGCCATCTCTGCAGCGTCCAGCCGCTGCCCATCGACGCCCATGTGAACCTCCAACAGTTTGAACTGACCGGAGGAAACCAGAGGGTCGATGTGCCTCGGCAGGAACCAGCTGATTGTGTTTGGAGTGAAAGAAACACTGCCTGCAAAAAAACACACAGGTGAGACAACATGGAAACTGATTTATGGTCCTTCTAGAGCTTTTAGTACAGCTGAAATTTCCGAAACTGAAGTGATGAGCTCTGTAAATTTGATCAGACAAATAGAGTTTATTCAGTTGTACTGTTTCAGACATAATTACAGGAATATTTTGCTCATTTTGAAATATTTGCATGTTTGATTTCCGTCCAAAAAGGTAACAAAAGTCACCAACAAACACCCCGAAAGGTCACTAATAATACACGTTCTCTCATTTTGCAAAACTTTACAAAAGCAAAGCTATTTGTTTTCCCGCTATAGCCTGAGCTAAGCTAACCGGCTGCTAACCAGCTTTAACCTTCATATTTACTGCACAGATATATGTGGTTTCATTTTCTCATCTCACTCAGCAGGAAATAAATAAGCACATTTTTCCAAGATCACATAATTTCTTTGAAGATCTAGTGTTTCAGATTTAGTGACATCTAGTGGTGAGGTTGCAGGTTGCATTTAACTTAATACTTCTCAGCTAACCGTGCACTCCAAGCAAATAGAGGAGCTTATAGTGGCCTTGAAAAATATTCATTCTGGGCTTCTGCACAATGGCAGAGTCTGGAAGAGGAATATCTCCCTCTGCAGATACAAAAAGGCTCATTGTGAGATAAAGAATGCTACAATTCTTGAGTTCAGAATATACACAAAATTAAAATAATGATTATATTCAGTTTCTGCCAATAGATCCTCTTTAATCTTTCACACTGCTCAACTTTATGTAAATTTTATATCCCAAACATAAGGTTTAATTGCTCTTTGGCCCTCTCCACGCTGCCAGGATGCAGAAGGGAGGAAATAATTGGCTTCTTGGTGCTCAAATCAGAATACATCAAGTTTAAAATGACTGGAAAGGGCCAATAAAATGTCCACTGTGTGATTAATTGCTGACTATAAACTCCCTCGTTGTGGTTGAAAACCCTCTTATTTCCCAGAATAAATACTCAAGACCTCGTGACCTCAGTTGCAGCTACACTCCTGCCTACTTTCACCCAAACAAATGTGTGTGTGTGTGTGTGTGTGTGTGTTACCTTCCAGTGTCGGACAAGCAGCTGATGCATCGATCTGAGTCGCCAGCCACTTCTTTTCAAATATGACGGAGGCTCTGAGCACCGTCATGGGCACCCCAGCTACCTGCAGGTGAAGTTACAGAATATTATGCTTTGTTTAGGCTGAATTTTATTTCTAAAAGATGTAGGAAAATCCAACCTAATGGGGGTGTAAATAAAGCCTAAGTAGCCTGCCAATCGATTTAACTGGATTTCAGACAAAGAAATCAATATTTAAAAAGGTTGTTTGATTGCATTATTTAAGCTAAATCCGATAGTTTTCTGGCTGCAGTCCACTTACATTCTGGGTGTATGTCTCAGGTGAAGTCGCTGGGCTTCTCAGAAGCAGCCTCGTCGCAGTGTTTGCGATCCCATAACCCATCTTCTGAGCCTCGGCCACCTTCATGATCTTCTCCTCGGGGGTGAAGAACACGAGCGTTGTGATTCTGAATCCTGCGTCTATGAGCTGCTTCTGCAAAGGCAAATAAAGACAAGTCATCGAGTGTAAATGAGATGTGACTAGGAGATTAAAAAAAAAAGAAGATCAAAATGAGCTCAAACCTCAGCAGCACGTCGAGGATCACCAAACTTTGAATCAGCTCCTTTGATGGGATGTTCAGGCAGGGTGTAATCATCTGGAGCTGCCCTTTTCACAGACACCTAGAAATGAAGCCTCTGTGAGCGATAATCCAACCTTTCTTCCTGTCTGCAGTGACTTTAAAAGCACCAGACTTGACGCTCATATGGGAAATAAAAGCCACTTATCATAAAGACTGCAACATGACCCGGGAGAGTCCTGCTGCATTCACTTGCCTCCATGTAGTTGCGATCACAGACGATTTCCCTGGAGGCCCAGGCAGCGTGGTGGCAGGTTTCAGCCACCTGGTACATCTCGTCTTCAACCATCCTGTTCCCGTACAGTCGAAGATTTAATGTCGTTGTGAATGCTTTATCTCCCTGCAAACACATGGAAAAACAGACTTAAAACGATTACACACACACACACACACACACACACACACTCAGAGCTGCTTTGCGAAATGTTATCTCAGGTCTCGTTACCACATTTTGAGCAAAACAGTTTTGAAGGGAGGCATAAATCATGGCATTTCCCAGCTGGTTTATCTCCACGCTGAAGCCACACTGAGAGGCTAAGCTCGGTGTGAGAGGGATGGCAGTGTTGTCTGTGGAGAGAGGAGACAGGATTGTTTGTAAAAAATGAGAAAAAAGTGTAAAAAAGGTGAAATCAGGTTTGTCAGCTTACTGATGACAGCTGCGACTTCAAGAAGATTTCCTCCAAGAGGTCCAACATCCACACGCATGACGTTCCCGAGGCATTTTGAGCTGATATCTTGGATTAAAAAGTCATATTCATAAAATATTTAAATAATGCTGGAATAAAATGACCACATAATAAAATAAAAATAACATCAAATATTGACCAAAAACTTACTGATAGAAGGCTTCTTTTGAGCTTCAATGTTTACAAGTGCGATCAGGAGAAGAAACCACCTGAAAGTGATAAAAATCGTCAGTCAAAGCAGCCGGAAACATCTGAAACTGGAATGAAAACATCAGATTGAAAGAAAAAACAAAACAAAACTACAAACCCCAGTACAACTAAACGACCCATGGCACAAGAGGTGGGGAAAAAAAACAAAACCTCGAGAGTTCCTCAAGAGTTCCTGCAGGTTATAATGAAGTTTGTGGTGGGATTAGACTCACCAGGCCGACCCTTTGGACAGGATGAGGGAAGTTCCTGCTCAACAAATACAACCACACACAGGTGGATCCGATTACAGCCTGATGGGGATAATTGTGAGGCCTGAAATGAGACTCAACATGCTGCTGAAAGGGCTGCTTTTCCCTCATGACTTACATTTAAAGCAGAAAATTTCATTATATTGATCATTTACAGCTTCAACACATGCAGACAAGCAAAGATAAATTAGTGTCTTTATACTGTAAAGTAGTTTTATATAAGTTACAAGATAAAATTATAAGAAATATTTAAAAGTATCTGTAAGAAAAATGAAAACTACGCATAAAAATATGTTTTAAAAAGTGTTTTTTTGAAGAAAAATCTCCCAGGATGTTCAGGTGTTCGTATCACCTCACCTGTATCACCTGTGTCACCTTTAAGAAATAAAAACTAAC
>JAPZDV010000010.1:14847681-14859374 GCA_029814665.1 Acanthurus lineatus
TTTCAGGATGTTCAGGTGTTCATATCACCTCACCTGTATCACCTGTGTAACCTTTAAGAAATTAAAAACTAATAGCCAAAGTAAAAAAATAAGCATTAATGATGTGTTAAATAAAACTAACATCCCCTAAAACAGCTAAAAACAATATATTTTAACTGATAAAAAGACCCTCCTGCTATAAAAACACATCTTCTCATTAAAAAAATACAGATCCTTTTCACAAAGCTGAATTAATCTTTTGTGTTCAAAACAAAACAAAACAAAAACCTCCATATTTGTCTTGTAATTATCAAATTATACAAAGTGTAGCAGCACATTTTTACAACTAAAAAAGCTGGAAAGAGATCTTTTGTGGGATTTTTTGCTCCATAAATCACTTTAATGATGAGGAGGATGAAGAGACAGGCTGTATTGATCTCATGTTAATGGACATAAAAATTCAGCTCTGAACATTTTGTCACAAAGCCACAAGATCGTATGTAAGTGGAGCCAAATGAAGACGTTTTTAATAAATGTACAAGGCAGTGAAACGGTGAATCTGAGGTTAAGAAACCTGCTGCTCTCCTCGGTTAGTAATTAAACTCTGGCTGTAGTTTAGAAAAAGCTTTAATTAAAAAAAATCTTTGCCAGAAAGAAGCACAAATGTGGGTTTAACCTTAATGAGACAGAAAAGTGTTAAAATGGCACATTAATTTTCTGGAGTCAGACAAAGAAAAATGGAAGAAGAGTTTTACTTTATAAGCAGCACATCTGTGAGATAACGAGGATTTTAAAAAAGAAGACTTACATAGATTACAAAGTGTCCCACAGCAGCGACAACAGATTTTTTATAATCTACTCCCATTATAAATGTATGTTGCAGTTCCCCCCTTTGCTGCCAAACAAACAGCGTTACCGCCTGGTTTGGCAGCCAGCCTGCCAGCAGTGCTTCTTTCACCGAGGACTGAAATGTCAGAGTGTGATCTCCTTTGTTTTTCCCTCCTCCAGCGTGCAAACAGCCGCCTTCAGCTGCACTTAGTTTCACACGATTAAGTGCAAACGTTTAAAAAAATATCAAAACATGTTAAATTTATTATTATTACTAATAAAAGAAAGTCAATGAGCTTTTAGTTAATTGCAGAGATTAAAAATTAAAACAGAAAAAGCTTCTTTTACTATGAAATTTTTGATAGAAATCATAAAAACAACAGTGTAATGTAAAAGGAATTTCTTGCAGGGTTTTCCTACATCTGTGCAGACTCCATCCCTCCCTCCCTTCCTCCTCCTCCTCCCCCCCTCCTCCCTTGCTCCTCCCTGCTCCCTGTAAAAGGGAACAAACCTCCGCTCTGCCTCCGTCCCGCCTCCACCTCTTCTTGTCCCGTCTGTGAAGCAGCAGCACCGCACTCCTTCCCTCCACCACCGATCTGCTGCGTGCACTGCACCTCTTTTCTTTTCTCTTTTTTTCCATTTAAATACCACGATGTGAAAACTAAACCACCTGGATAAAAGTTATTTTCATGGAAAGAAACGCTCCAAGTGCAGGTATGTGTTCAGTTTTAATGGAATTAAAAGTAATAGACTTATTTGCATTTAGGGTTTGTTGAAGAAAGATGCTGTTTTCATGCAAAATCAGCTTTTAGTCTGAATTTTTAAGACAATATAAATATTAAGACAAACCTACAGGACAACACACGCTTGGAAAAACAGTCCTCTGCGTTCAGACTTTGCTTGAAATGACATGTGGGCTCAGTTTCAACTTGTTGCCTCTCATTTCCTCCGAGTTCGTCTGGTCCGTTCTGTAATTTGATTCTCCCCGGCGATAATCCTGCACACGAGCCCTCAAAGAAGTGACAGCACCTCGCGCCTCCTCACTCACTCCGGCCGAAGCCATTTCCTGTGTGTGTGTGCTGTATTGATTTCCCTCTCTTACAGAGAGCTAATGTGCTCTGCAAAACAGTGCAGTCGTATATGTCTTGATAGAAAATCTCTCCACACAAATGAAGCACTTACAGTCCCGACTCTTTCTGCTTGTGGGGTCATTTTCTTGCCATAAAAGCAAAGTAAAAAAATTCTATTAAGCTGATGTATATCATGTCTCGTTGTTTGTCTCCATGTGTGTGTCTTCAGGACCATGGGGTATGGGCAAATCCTCCACCGGCGGGGGGATGAGGAGGACCAGGTCCACCTCAACGTTGGAGGGGTACGACACCAAGTGGATCCGGACACGCTGCTCCGGTTCCCTCACACCCGCCTGGCTCGTCTGCTCCGCTGCCAGAGCGAGGCGGCCATCCTGGAGCTGTGCGACGACTACAGCCCGGCCGAGAAGGAGTACTACTTCGACAGGAACCCGCGGGTTTTCCTCTGCGTGCTCAACTTCTACCACACGGGACGCATCCACATGATGGAGGAGCTGTGCGTCTTCTCCTTCAGCCAGGAGATCGAGTACTGGGGCATCCAGGAGCTCCACCTGAGCTCCTGCTGTAACAACTGGTACCACGAGAGGAAGGAGTACGTGGAGGACAGGGACTGGGACATCAGGAGCGACGACCAGCAGCCGAGCTTCGACTCCTCGTTCGAGGAGCTGTCTGCTCTGGATAAAGACCTGGCCAACTTCAAAGGCGCCTGGTGTGCAGAGGTGAGGAGCTACGTGTGGCTCAGGCTGGAGGATCCGGGTCATTCGAGAGCTTCAAAGATCATCACCGCGGCCTCCCTCGGCTTGGTGTTGACCTCTATCGTTGCCATGTGCGTCCACAGCATGCCTGAGTTTCAGCGTGTGGACGACAACGAGAGACCCATCGAGGACCCGGCGCTCGCCATCCTGGAGGAGATCTGCATCGCCGGCTTCTCCGCCGAGTTCATCATCAGACTGATTGTGGCGCCCTCGCGCAGGAAGTTCCTGGGAAACCCGTTGAACATCATCGACGTTGCCTCAATTTTGCCGTTTTACGCCACGTTAGCCCTGGAAACGGCCGACGAGGACGCTGCAGAGGAGAACGAGGACCTAGAGAACGTTGGGAAGGTGGTGCAGGTCCTGCGCCTCATGAGGGTTCTCCGAATCCTCAAACTTGCTCGCCACTCCATCGGGCTGCGAGCGCTGGGCGCCACCATCCGCCACAGCTACCAGGAGGTGGGTCTGCTCCTCCTCTTCCTCTCAGTGGGGATCTCCATCTTCTCCGCCCTCATTTACTTTGCAGAGAAGGAAGAGGAGGACACAGATTTGGGCACCATCCCGTCGGGTTGGTGGTGGGCCACGATCACCATGACCACGGTCGGTTATGGCGACACCTGCCCCATCACTTTGCCGGGGAAGATAGTGGCCACCTTGTGCATCATCTGCGGCTTGTTGGTGGTGGCTTTGCCCATCACCATCATCTTCAATAAGTTTTCAAAGTACTATCAAAGAAACAAAGCCATGGAGGAACAGTGCATCACCAAACCGGAGAGACAAGACCCGGAACTCCCTTATTACAACATCAGAGACCTTTTCAAGGAGAGCGTTTATCCCTTTCTGGGAGCTTTCGCCCTCAGGAACAGTGAAAGCAGCGCAGGGGACGAAACAGACGCCTCCAGTCTCCAGGACATAGAGGTGTACGATAATGACACTTGTGAAAATGGGCCGACGAAATGAGAATCCTGCGTGTCGCCTCCCCTTTACGACTGCAAGTCACTGCGTGCCTCTCCATCACCGACTCCCCCCCCACCCTCCTCCATCTGCACTGTCTTCCTCCTGCAGCTTTGAGAGAGAAATATCATGGCCATGAACTTTTTTTTTTAAAATCTACAAGGGAATAGCTTGTGAAAAAATACAGCGTCGCTAAAAACCAGGAAACCTAAAGGGAATTATCTGAACCTTGTTTAGAGGTTTTTGAAAGCCCATTTTCTGCTTGAGGAAACTGCAATGATGCATGTCGGAGTTCATAATGTTAATGTTTTTGGTTTTTTTTAAGTAATGCCCAGTATTGATTCGTCTGCTCTTTGAAAGTTCAGACTGAGAATTCGGCAGATGCTTAAAGTCTAGAATGACAATAACAAAACTGTAAAAATTGTATCATGGATCTCTAAGTTGCCTGATGTTACACCCTCTGCATGAACAGCAATGAATGCATCTTAAAAAGGGAATAATGCAAATTGTTGTGTAGAATTATGCAATATTATTGATGTTAGACCCACATCAATAAGCTGGTCAATAGATTAGCTGACAGTTGCCAACTATTTTGGTGATAATTTAGATTTATTGGATCATTTTTTAGGAGAAAAGTGTCCAAATTCTCTGATTTTAGCTTCTAAAATGGGAATATTTTTTGGTTTCTTCAGTCTTATATGACAGTAAACTGATTCTTTTGATGAACAAGGACCTCAACTCAGACTGTGATCCACATTTTTCACCTTTTTCTGACATTTTAAAGCCCAAACAATTAATTGACTACTTGGGAAAATGATTAACAGATTAATCAATAACAAAGATAATCAGTCGTTGCAGCCCTAATTGATATTGATGGAGAGAAGGAACATTACTCTTTCAGGGCCTTTTCTACCAACATTGATCGATTCTGTTCTGGTTCGTGCACCCAATTTTTTAACCATTTAAAGCAATTTGAACAATTATTGGAGCCTAAAAAATGGATCCTAATTGGAACCAGAAAATATTGGTTTTTCCTTGTGTCGATGATGTTAATAATTGCAATGATTTCACATAAATTGATGAAAACACAGGCTGGATTGAAAGCACTGAGTTTCCAAGAATCCTGAACAGAAGCAGTTCAAGCACAAAGAGCTTTTAGCAGGAAAAACTCTCTGAGAGCTCAGTGGAAATCACTTATATGCCGGGTTAATGTTCATTTCTGTTCGGGACAGTTGTTTTGGCATGATGGGTGACTCCTGGAGATAAAATCCTGTGGACACGAAATAAAACTCAGTGAATCAGAAGAAAAACAGCTCTTATTTGTGACACTGTGGCAGTAAGTTTGCACTCGTCACCCGTTCAGATAAGGTTTGCAGCTCAGGTTCATTGCATTAATTTATGGCCAAATTCCTGCGATGCAACAGACTGAAACGTTTCTAAAAATGACTTCAGTGTCCCTTCATGGTGAAATGCACAGAAACTGTGCAGGAAACTTTCTTTACCTTTTCTGTCCCTCAAAGTATTGATTTCCTGTCTCCTGTTATAACGTCCAGTTGGACGAGTCACTGTCCTGCTCGATGTAAAAGATCTTTTCTCAGCGGGGGGTCCGAAGGTGTCAACCAGATGCAGCTGACCAGCCAAAATGTTGAAAGTTGGACTTAAAGTACAAATTATTTTCATCTTCTGACAGAATTTCACTGCTTTTGAGTGATTAAAACCTGTAAAAATGATAGTTTATAGGAGTCAATTTGGATTTAAGGAGGTAAACACACAGTTTTTACTCCGCAGCAGGTTGTGTAAAGACTGAATGCAGCCAAAACGTAAACAGATAAGCCCTTTACCGTCTGATTATTTCCTAATTGTAGCGAATGAGTTTCGATTTCTTGGCTTCCTGTATCAGGTGTGCATCACACAGGACATTAGCATATTGCTTAATCCACACTTTCTGGTTGATTTTTTGGCTTTGTCAGCTGACATTCATTGCAATGACAAACGCAGTGTAAGTAGACAAGCATTGATTATGAGTAAATAATGCACTTGATGAGATGCAGAGTACAGCTGATACCGTTCAGCACACAGCAGAGGCTTTTTAGACGACATCTGAGATGAATAAAGGGGGAAGAAACTGTGTTCTACAACTCAAAATTATGCTTTTTTTGTGAAAAATACTGCATGTTTTCAGCCCCTCAGGACATTCTTCAAATTAAGTAATGTGAAAATGAGAAATTACTAATTTATGTCGACTCGAGTCAACTCTGAGACTTTGACCTGTGATGAAGGAAAGAATTGGCTGCATCATTTCAGCAGCTCACAAGACAGAAAGGTTGTGAACCTCTGCAATGATAAAAATAAAGGGTGATAAAAAAAGGGAACACATTTGAGGTTTTGCTGGATTACTGGCAGCAAAGTGTAAACAAAAGTATAAAAATGAACTACGGTGCCATGAAATATTAATTGTTGCATAAAATGAGAATTACCGCTGCCTCACTGACACCTCGACTGATGCTGTTTTAACGGTGTTTTGAGCATAAAACATCCTTTATGAGCATAAAAGAGCGATTTAACATACGGAAAGCTGTGAAAAATGCTGACACGTCAGTGTGTGAGGTAAAAACAAGAACGTATTGTTTGAAAAACATCATCAGCTGATTCCTGCTCAGCTGAAAGGGAGTTTAAAGACTCTTGGGAGGGATGCTGGTCGATCACAGATAATGATGGGTTTTTGCTCCTCGCCGTCACTCGCAGCTCTCTGGCTTTGAGCGTCGCTTCTGTTGAAGGATGTCGATATCAATATTCTGTCTGGGAAAATGCGTTCACTCATTGAACTCGTGTCAAGATGTGTATCTTCATATTTTCCCATAATTTCCAGCTGTGTCTGCCTTTCGTCTGATTCATTATACATGGTTAATAATCGCTGTTGTTGCTAAATCTTCACTGCAAAACAACTCAGATTAAACACAGTTAGTGATCTGTTTTTCAAAGATGATGAAGATCTAAAGGATCCTACAGTTTCACCTCATTTTGAGGCTCCTTCTTGTACAATTGCTGGTTTAAGACATCAAGTTAATGTTGAAAGTACACTATGATTTATCCTAAATACTCATGTTCAAAGTAATTAAATTATAACATACAGCAAAACAATAACTGGATGATATTACAGTGTAAAGGTTCAGTCACACCAGAGATCGGCAAGAAGCTTTACAACAACCTAGTTAAGCTCATTCATCACTTTTTGGATAAGCTAGAAAAACTGTAAACTAATCTAATATTTAAACCTCAAGATTAAACCTATAGAGACCTCAAACCACAAGAGAGTTTCTTTTTAAATTTAATTTCTAAAGATACTAAAACTTTTGCTTCCTGTGCTGGTGGCCCAACATTAACAGCAACTTCTTCCCTGTAGATTTTTTAAATGACTTGAAATGACATGACCGTCATAAGGTTAAACTGGAAAAATATAATGTGCAACTAAAACAGAGCTAAAATATACTGACATTCAGATGAACTAAATTATGACCAACAACAAAAATCTCAACAGCTTTTGTTATAAAAAAGTGCATAAAAAGTTCCTTCGTATTAAAAAAAATGTACTCATAAGGGGATTTAGGGGTAAGTTTCTCTTTAAAGGCATCAATTTCATATTCATAGTGAGTTTTTTTGTTTTGTTTTGTTTTGTTTTGTTCTATAGGGGGCTTATCAATCCATCAGTTATCAATGACTTTATTTATAACATATGCAGGTTTGCAGGGGGGTTGGGGCTGACTCTAGGTAACAGGGTTCACCTTTGGACAGGTTGCTAGTTGCTAGTTCATCCGAAGGCCGCTGCAAAGAGACAAACAACCATTCATGCTAATATTCACATTTAAGGCAAATTTAGAGTCACAAATTAACCGAACCTGCATGTCCTTGAACAGTGGAAAGAAACAGAGCACTTGGAGGAATAAATCTTAAAAAAAATAACCCAGCAAGTCCTGAGGCGACAGTCCGAAACCGCTGCACCAACGTGCCGCCCATCTTAATATAAAGAGGAGAGAAAAAAAAAGGCCATTTACCTACAAAGGTCACAGAGAGTGTGTCTGCACAAATGTCACTGCTGCATGAGAGAGTTGTGTTTCATTTTATGCCTCAGGGCCTTTTTTTCTTTAATGAAACAACAACCTTCATTACATTAAGGCCGATGGGAAGTTCCTTACCTCCATTCTGGGTCAAATACAGTCCTAATTCAAGCTGATTGGGTGTGTTAGAGCATTAAACCACCGGGATTAAAGGTGTCGCCGAACAATCGAGTTCCTGTCAGAGACGCTGTGGTCAGTTTCACGAGTCAGAAATAAAAACAAGTCAATGAAATTTATTTACACTGGTTTCTTTCCCTCTATGAGATTTGTATTTGCAATCACTACTCACTACTTTGATGGTGATTTAGGGTGAGTAGCTTTTATGCAGCACTGAGACAGTGATGCTTCTCAGCTTGTGTTGTCAGGAGGGAAGACTTCAGCAGAGTCTGCTGGACATTAATGTTAAATTAAAGTCTCTGCAGAGGAAGACAAAGAGGACTGTACTTGACTGTCTCACACTAATACATGTGTGCAGTTTTGTTGAAAGAAAACATACATTTTTCATTGGAAACCTGACATTTGTTTTGCAGGTAAGAGTCAAAACTTGCATATTACACAGGTGAAAGCCTCGGGGTCCGCGGAGGCATTTGTTCCTCTTCCTCACACAAAAGGAAAAGGTCACTGCAGTGATGAATGTGCATAAGGTAAAGGGGAGTTTTATGGTGTTTGCAGGTCTGCTGAAGCCCGACCCCCACCTTAAAGTTCAAACTCAGCCTGAATAAAATTTATTGTTAAACTATTGGAGTTTTAGTCAATAAAAACAGGTTGCATCATAAACTAGTTCTCACTTAAAGGTTGTCTCTATGTATTTATATGTATAAGCTAATTAGCTTAACTGTTATGAAGCTAAATGCTAACTGAATTAATAAAATTAATGCATGCTCGCTTATGTAGGCGAGAGTTACCTGTTTTAATTGAAGAATAAAAAATCCTTCATTTTAATTTGAACTCATATCTGATTAAAATGGTTAACTTATATGTAAACTGCAAACATTTTTTTATTACATGTAACTCTGAAACCCTTTTTTAAGTATGTACATATGGGGAAAAAAAGTAAACAAGGTTGCACATGAATGTCAGTTCAGACATTATTGAAATTGCCTAATAATACTTGGCCAACTAAAAGTGCTGTTTTTTAAATTACTATTATTATTTTTATTTTATAAGTTAGTTTCTTTTTGGTTTTCTGGCAACAAATTTATAAAGCTTACTATCTGGTTTTATGCGACTTTAATAAATTAATAATATAAAACTAACTTTTCATAATGAGACTTAATTTAATTAGCAAATTGATTAAGTATAGGATAAATCTTTTTTTACATGGGTGTGACTAAAAGGCTAAGATATACAGAGAAGTTACACAAGGGGGCGCTGTTGTGCTTATTGTTACGTTAAATTAAATACAGAGGATTAAGAAAGATTTCCAGATGCAAGTTTGAGGACTAACACAACAAGAGATCTGTGTAGACAAAAAACTGACAAACATAGTTTAGTTTCGCTTCCCACAAACTGTAAATATTCACCTTTTTTTAGCCGATCAACGGCACCAAAGCGCGGGCTGACAGACGAGCTAACGTTCGGGAAGCGGGCGGTGCTAACGTTAGCCTGCGGAGACGGCTAGCATTAGCATTAGCATTAGCAGAAAGTAGGAAGGAAGACAAACACAGAGCTGAAAAAGCTGGTAAGTTATCCACTTACACACACCTCCAGATGGTGAAGACCAAATTTCCCCAAGAAAAGATTTTCTCACGTTTCCACAGAGAAAGCAACAGGGAGGATAAAGATGATAAGCGTTAGGTTATTAGCTTGCTCGCTAATGTAGCAATGAACCACAATACAAACATATTGTTATCGAAGGCAAACGTGATGGTTAAAGGCCAACAGTGTGAAATGGCGTTTTTAATGATTTAAGTATAAAAAATAAATATTCTGCATTTATAAATTGATAAAAGGCTGCATAATTCTGTGATTACTGCCCGTAGAAAGACAAAGGGGACTAGTGGAGGCTTTTTTTGTTTTTCCTGGTGTGAATCAAAATCGTAAGACCCTGCTAGGAGAGAGATTTTTAATATTTCTGTACGCTTGTGCTTGTAAGCTCAATTTAAATGTGTATTACAGTCATTGTATGATACTTCTCATCACAGAGTACATCCAGATCTCTTCTGTTAAGCCTGTACCAGCAGCTGTGTGGTTTCAGCTCAGGCAGACATTACTAATAAAACCCTTTGTTTATATTTGGATTAGGCTTTTTTCACTCATGCATGTTTATTACAGTAAGGCTAGTAAGACATTGTTACTGTGCATGTCCATAAATGTTTATTACTTTGACACGGGTTAAGTTTTTGGCTGGGCAACATATACATTTGGAGTAATTAAGTCAGACAATAAGCCTTTTAACATTTACACATTGAACATGAGTTGTTTTTCAGATGTAGAAAACGTTATTTTCTATCACAAACCACTATAAATTATTTTAATGTTCAGTTTTGTAGGGACAAGAACATGGACGAATGCCACATACCACAACATTTATAGCCTGAGCCAGTCTGCACTGCCAGTCCCTAGATGGGTCTTACTACAAATACACGCAGCTAATAGAGAAATGCATGACACAAATATGACTAACTTTCAGCTTGAGCTCAAAACAATCTAAAGTTATTAACCAGTTGAGTTCTTTTAGCTAGAAATTATTCATATTGACCATATTGATTTGAAAAAGTGTGGTTAAGAATGATTAGATCCAATTATGAGAAAATAAAAATTTATCACAATTGTCCCCCTCTGACCAAAGAAAAGTTAACAGGGGCTGAACTCACCTTCACCTCACCCTAGACACTGCAGCCCGACTCATCCCATTAAAAACAAGATAACACTGAAGCATGTCAATTACCCTCCGTCGCCATGCCTATCGCCCACCATTACAACCCCACTCAGGAAACCCTCTGCAATTATGAAAGCGGAGATAAGCAGAAAATCCATTGTCCCATGTGTCGGCTGGTATCCATCTCAGGGGAGGGGGGGGGGTTCAGGTCCTTGTGGCCTGACCTCGTTCCTCTGCTCTCAACTCTAGTTCACCTCTCACGGCAGCATCGATTCCTCTGGGTATTTGCCGTTGCAGAAGGATTCAGTGTGTGTTTGGACAGGTTACGTGAGGTTATAACCTAAACACTGCAAGGTTGCTGCAGAGCCTGAAGCATCTCGGTGTGTAAGCAGTAATTAGGAGTTTTGCTTAAATTAACAAAACCATTGTCATTTAAATCCTTGGCAGGAAGTTAGGGATATTTTGAGACTCTTCATTCAGTTTTCCTTTTTTTGTTCTCTTTTAAAGCCTTTTAGGTTTTAAAAATCATCTTATTCCACTGACAGCATCGCACATATTTTGTCTCATGGCTTCTCTCAATTTTTTATTTAAGCTATGTGGCACAAAATGATAAGTTTTCATTTAAATAAATGTCTACAAACCTCTAACTCCCCTGTGAGGTAACAACTCCTTTTAGTTTCACTTTTCCCTTCTGTCCACAGACTCAAATTAGATCCAGTCGCTCACAGAATGATGGAAATAGGTCGATTAGTGCCGGAGTCTTTTTAATTAAAAAGATAAGTTCTAGTTTGTTTTGCAGAAACTTTAATTCTGAGACGTGTCGTATTAAACTGCATTTGCTTTTAGCACCAAAAATTACAAGTTTAACCAAATTTTTGCAATCTTAACTGTAATTAAAATAAAGTTGCATCTTGGTAATGTTTGGCTACAAATCTCCCACTTACATTACACCAATGCAAGTATGTTTGGGTGCATTTATATTATACAATACTATTACATTTCCTTTGCCAAGAAAACATAGTAGTATCATATTATCATTATCCTATTACCCTTTGAAATAAAATAGGAAATACTGCATATTTACTGCTTCTCAGCTGATGTTCATGAGGCATTTTATCAGCTTCAGTCACACTTTTGCACTTCAGTCAAGCAGTTT
>JAPZDV010000010.1:14861013-14879252 GCA_029814665.1 Acanthurus lineatus
ATCTATCTATCTATCTATCTATCTATCTATCTATCTATCTATCTATCTATCTATCTATCTATCTATCTATCATTTCTTTGGCTCTTTATCTGCTCAGTCTATCTGCACATCTATCTCTATCTCTTTATCTGTCTATCTCTCTATATAGCCGTCTATTTTGTTCTGTCTCTCTATCACTTCATCTCTCTTTGTCTGTCTCTCACCCTGTCTATTTCTTTGTTATGCCATAACTCTTAATCTCTCCATCTTCATACATCCATATCTACCCTTTCGCTGTCTTACTCTTACTACATTTTATCTCAATGACTATCCCTCTCTTACTTCATCTCTCTGTCTCTCCATAACTATCCCTTTATCTCTTTCTATGGTAAAGCATTTACAATAGGAAAATGTATGAATTCCATGAAGGAAAGCCATTCCTTCTCTCTCTGTGAGTGATTAATGCGGCTCTATAAAGAGAATCTACAAATCACACAGTAACAATGAGGAAGTGAACGATCCTGACAACTGTAATGGTGACAAACTACGAGGTACATCTGTTGCAGATCACGACTAACCCCAGTAATGATGGTGGATGGAGAGACGCCATCTCCGTTAACTGCAACTACCTCCGAAAAAAGTTTCTTTCATTGTGTTTAAGTTTAAGGGCAGGTGGTCTTCTGCCTCACAGGGGTCTCTCTCTTTTTTTACTTCCTTTCTTTAACTAAATTTGCTGTTTTTCTTCTCTTCTTCACTCTCTGATATGATGCAACGAGCTCTCAAGGTCACTTTACTTACTTCAGGTTACGGCGTGTTACAAGCTTTAACATTAAACATTAAAATGGAAATCGACTTTGCCTTACTGTGAGATCAAGAGCACTTAACAAAGCTCTGAGGGCATTATTCACCGGGTAATTGGCCGCTGCATTGCTGAACTTTATTGTGCCCCAGTGATTGCTTTGATTAGCCTCAGATGACCCAGTAGATAATTGATCTGCCTTTTTTTCTCTCCAGTGTGATTAATACAGTTTTATACCTTATTAAAAGGTGTAAGATCATTTAAATTCTGTACATTTTCTTCCTTTTTGAAAATTCTGGTACACTCTCTAAAATGACACGCTACTGCTCTCATTTGAGTAGATTTTATCTTTGAATATAAGAGCTAAAAAACAGAAACTCTATTTAAAATGAAGCACGACCGCCCTGGACTGCTGCTCTGGTCTGATGATCCATAAAATTATTTTGGGGGGATCGTGCCAAAGTGATTAATCAACTCATTTGAAATATTCTACTTTTTCCCGAAGATGCGGCCTGAACCTGAAAGCAGCAGACTTCTTTACTGTTGTCAGCAGAATATTGATTTTCATTTTCGTGATTAATTTAATTGTTTTGTCTTGGTTTTCTAATGCAGTTTTACACTGAGACTTTAGACGAGTTTCTGAAATGCACCGACACAACTAGAGTTGACCCTGTTTGCCCCGTAATTCCATATATTTGCTGGAAGCGAAATAACCTCATGGACTATTTGCAGGAAAGTATCTTAGTGTTTTTACCAACCAAGCTTTTGTTATTCAGTGAACTTTATTATGCATTAAATCAGCATGCTAGCTCAGCTGATGTCAGTTGTGCAGAACAGTCTCCGTTTCATCTACGTGACATTAATATTCTATTACATAATCTGTTCTCAAAATCCATACACCGACTCAAACATAAAAATTCCTGGTGGTTGCAAAGAACGAGCTCGATTGTTTATGTTGGAAGTTCAGATGTGGATGTTATTGGAGTTGTCAGTTCAATTTAAATAAGAGCCCCAAAGAGCAGAACATGAGTCTCTTTGTGTAATGGACAGCGACAGTGTATTTACCTGAATGTGTAAACAGAGAAAGCACTTTTGGACGGAGCGACGGTCTCGTCTAATAACACACGAGGTGCAAAATGTGTCCACAGAGCGCAGAGTGAAACAACAGCCCTCTGTGAGATCATTAGGAGACAAATAAGTCAGATTTAGATCGTTCCCTGGCCCCAGAGACAATGTTCCTATTGATCAAACGTACAACAATGTGTATCTGAAAGAAGATTTACAGGGTGTCGTCTTTATTTTTGCATGCAAATATGTCAAAACAAAGAAGTGAACCAAGGCAATGAGGAGAACGTTTATCAGTATATCACTGCTGTCAAAATACTGCCAGCTATTAAAGGAGAAAACTAGAATTTATGACTTTCTGTGCATTATCCTTGAAATATGGAGGCGATGTGAGAAATACTGATGTTTATTTACCGAAGTAAGGTGAGAAAACTCCAGTCAGCAGGTCTAAGCCAGGATCATGTTGTTCCTTAAAAGAAGCGGCGCATGTTTTATGTATCGAGGCACCTCCAGTCACAACAAAGGTGGAGTTTGAAATACTAAACCTTAAGACAAACAGGAGGGATCTCTTAACAGTCTGCCGCCTAAATGAATGAGGCTAGAAGCTGTGGGGATTCAGATGAGAGCCAACAGCCGACCTGTAGACTTTTCTGGTGGAAAAAATAAACCATCTGTTTGATTTAAAGGACAACACTAGGGATGTGAATTATTTAGTCGAATAACTCTAAATTTGTGTGCTGAAATTTATGAAATAAGGCCAGTAAGGTGTACAAATCATCCCTTTAATAGACCCAAATGGATACATACATGTCAAGTCAAGTCAATTTTTACTTTTCCTCATACAAGTTGTTTTATTTATAAGCAGTCGTCGTCGGCAGCCCTCTAAGTTTCCATTCAAATGAGACGCTGACGGCTCCTGTTATGAAATCCCAGCCATGTTTTTCGAAAACTTGATGTGCTTTTGAAAAACAGCCCCTTTTTATTCACCCAGCTCTCGAACGTGCTTGTCACAGCACGGTGTGTAGCTGAAGCTTCCCCCATCCTTGAACGCCACTCAGCTAAACTCCTGTTTGCGGCATAATTTAAATGTTCTCTTTGCTTCAACTCATGAATAAAAACGTGTATTTTCTAAAATAATTTGCTTTACACGATCATCGATCATAGTTACAAATACTCTGCAGGTTAAAGGTCTAATCTTGCAGCTGTGTTTGAGTTTGCCCAAATAAATGATAAAGTAAACAATAAAAGTGTAAATGATGACAAATAAATGCACTCAAACTGTAAATACTGATTAAAATTTGCAGAAAGGTTCAGAGTTCAGATCAACATCTGCTCAGCTGTCACATTAGTCGGAGTCAAATGCGAATTGATTTTAATTAACTTGAATGGCATAATTTTGGGTTTGTCTCAGCATTCAGATTTAGTAATAAGAAAAAAAGCTTAATTTGAGACTAAAGATAGAAGGCTGACAGGAGGCTGATAGTAAAACCAAAAGACTGATGTTTAATTTCACCTTTGATTATAATTTTGAACTTGCATGTGGCACTTTTGCCAAGCTATTTTGTGTTATTTATAGGTGTTACTATTATGGTTAAACACCCTATGAACATAAAACTATGTAGTGTTCGCCATATTACAGAGATAAAAGACAGTATTTGCCCCTTAATGAGAATGACCCTCTTAAATAAAACAGGCAAAAGGGCTCATATATGTATTAATCTCATAAATGTATGACTTAATGCTAAAACCTTACTTGTGCTTTAACGAATAATAGTAAAGATGTCAAACTGAGAAAAGCCCCTCGTCCCTCATCACACAGCTCTCAGTGCAGCTTGTTCACTAATGGAGCTCTGGCTGCACGCCTGGATCGATAACAAGACGATGATGCTGAAGAATCCCTGATTTCAACAAATCAGAGCCCGTCTTCCAGTTTACGGCCTGGCTGACACTCCATCATGTCTGGAGGCGGGAGGGCTGCTTAATCACGGCTGTGCTTGTGGGTTCAGGTGAGACAGACCATGCTGGCAAAAAACGCAAAGTGAACACAGAAAACAGTGAATCAAAGAGATAAATCTCAGCCTCGGGGCTACTACATCACCTCCCGTCTGAGATGAGGAGGCGGCATGTCGATGACTTTATGATGGATGACTGATTCAGGATCCTCGAGATCTGCTGATGGATCACAGGGAGATAGACCAGAACATTAACCGAGCTCAAAACTGTTGGCTCAGGGGTTTCAGGGGAACATCTTTATGCAGAAAGAAACATGCTGATGTGGTTTGTGTGTATAAACTGTGGGTTTACTGGAGCGTTCGTTTGTTTTGGGTGATTTATTCCACCTACAATCACTAAATATCCTTGAAGTTAATTTGGATGGATGTAAGTTTAAACACCCCGAAAGCAGTTTAAGAAACATTTAATTCATTATGTTTTACAACAAATATAGGGCAGAGATGAGTATGAATCCACCTAAACTCTGCTTTAACAAAACTGTTTGATGAGCTGTTTTTACTTAATAATATTTGGAATCTTTGCAAAATTAAATTAATATGAAACAGATGCAGGTCAGCTATGTTAAGATATGGTCTCTTAGGCTTAAACAAAATAACTATTTGCTTTTCTTACTTAATAATGCTCTTCAAATGTAGACAAATGTGTCTTTAAGTATGTAAACAAGTAAGTCACATTTTAGCCCCTTAATGACACATTGTTGTCACAAATATAACAAAAATGTTAAGTAATGGTTTTAGGAGGCTACAAAAAGCATTAAAGAGACTTAATAAAATTAAAAGATAAGTGGATTTTCCTGACATTATGTGTCACTTGTCTAAATAAATATTTACAACCTTAAGCAGTCAATAAAAAATCTCCTTAAACACTTAAAAATACGTCACTATTCAATCCAAATGTGCTCTTGTGATGTTCTTTTCCGCATTTTTTTGTGAAGCAAGCGTGTTTTATTGCAGCATAAGCAGAGAGTAATGTCCTTGTGTGTGTGGTGCGTCTTTGTTAAAGTGGTGACTCGGGGAGGATCGGCCAAAAGCTCTTGTTCTCTCATGGGAAGATTGGCAGGAGTCGGGAAATGAGGACTGAATTGAGAGCACTTACAGTGAGTGAGTGCATTTGGCAGCACCACAGTCACATCCCTTTAACCCCCCCCTTGGATAATTTCAAATTTCAGCAAGGTGGCCTCCCAAACTGCTTATTTTGCAGAGTCATAACAAAGCAAGAGTGTCAGGTAATGCACAACAAGTGACTTTGAGTAAGAGGACGGGCTAATGGGCGCAGCTTTTGCTGATACAGTCGACTCAGTGATTTAAAACCTTCTGTCTAAATGTCGTACTTTTTAAGATTGATCACACCTGGTGGAACATTTTATTAAATGTCAAGGATATCTCTCATTATCTCTTTCGCCCCTTAATTTGCATGAGAACATTAATACAAGTTTTACATCTCTGCTGTAAAGGTGAAGGTCTATTAGGAGATACTTAGCTCAGCTCAGCTTAGCTCAGCCTAGCTTAGCTTAGGGGAAAAGAGCTAGCCTGGCTTTGTGCAAAATCTGCCAACTAGCACCTTTAAAGCTTACTATTTGGCATATAATATTGCAAAATATTATTTTTACACTTTATATTTATGCAAACAAATGATATATCACACTAATTGCTGAAATGCTGGCAGGCCTGTTGTGTCAAATGACAGCATCTAAATCAGCTTTTTCTCCCTGTTTCCAATCATAATCGTAATCTAAGTTAACTGGCTGCTGGCGTTAACTTTTTATTTACTGTAGAGACATTTAAGTGGATATCGATTTTTTCATGTAACTGTGGGCAAAAAGAGGTAATTTCTACGATATCTGCTATTTCTTGAAGCTGCTGGAACCCCATATTGTCCCTCAGGAGGGACCTGATGGATGCAGGTAATAATTTCCCCTTGCTGTGACAGGATGAAGAGCCTCGTAGTTCAAAAGCCGAGGCGACACCTCAAGGTGCAGATTGAAGCAGAGATCTGTGTGATCCAGATCCCAGAAAACATGCCAGTGTCAGTCAGTCACAACGACCTCGTATTTCCGAGGCATCCCGACTTCGCTACACCGGTGATGGATGGACTGCACATGAGGGCCATTTGCCTAATTGTGAGAGGGAAGGGTAATGCTGCTGACTCCAGCTAAAACACTGACAGATGGGTTCAATTCCATTACATGAGCTACTGCGCAGGGATGGAGTAGCAGCTAACTAGCAGCTGAGCTCAGGGATCTTTAATGTTCCCTGCACGGGACCTGACGTTAAAAATGCAGGAGAGGTCTGGATGGAGATGACAGACAGATAACCAATCGAAGCGAGAGGTGTCACAGGCCGAGGGGTCAACCTGGCAGATTGCATCCCTCAAGGCCATTGACCGCACATCGAAATTGAGCTGAGTGGTTTGTCAGTTATATGGTCGCTGTGGTCGTTACACGGTTCGGCGTGAAGGACGGATGGACGTTAGCGATGCTGGAGAGATCATGCGATTTACACACAGCAGGAAGCAGCATCTTCTCATGCATAATTTGAACAAGCTGACTGAAGGTCTTCTTCAAATGCAGAAAATGTGGCTGATTAAAGGGGATTTTCCATGAATATTTTAAGTTAGTCTAGATCTGTCTTGACTCTGCCATTCCTGCATCCGTTTTTGATCAAAGTCAGGTTTATTGCTAATTATTTTTTAGCATAAAAAGATTGGCTATGGTATTTTGGTGCTTGACAATAACAAAATTATTTAGAAAAATTTTCGAAAAGATAACAGCTGTACTCCAAGTCAGGATGCACAAATATATAAAAACAAAATTGACAACAAAATATGAAAAAAATATTAGATTTTCAACCCCACAAATGAAGAAAGAGCAGCTTGTTGAAGGAGATGTGTTGTATCTATGCGCAGTCACTTTATGAGCATGCTTCATATTCGGTGGTCTGTGTTCATCTCTGCAGGAGTGACACTGACCTGCAGCCTCACAGATCACATGAGAAAATGATCACTTTTATTGCCGAGCTGATCAACATAAATAATATTAATGCACATTTCTGCTTTGCATCAGATTTAACCTCAGCCCTGCTGTAAAAGAACCATCGATCTCTGCATTTGTCTCCCAGACATTTAGTGACATTGATCCAGCTTTTCGCCCTCATCCTCCCTCGCCAAACGCACCAGTCTGCCTCGTGATGTCTTCATTGTCTCGACTATCTCTAACCTACTCTGCTGTATGCATCGAGGTTTCTAATGGGGCCTTATTAGCAGGCTCACTGCTCAGAGAGGACATCTGATCCTCGCTGCAGACCTTCAGTGCTTCGTCACAAACACAGGGGCAAAAAAAGGGACACTGGATACAACACACAGTCAGTTTTATCTCACTGCAAACACTCGATCCGTAACTTGGACAACATGTCAGTGATGAGCTGCCAAACATCTGGACCGACAAACATTAATTTCCATATTTTATGCCCATGTGTCATTATTTTTTAATCTTTTTTAGGATTAGACCAACATTGAATTAAATCACCTGGTGTCTCAAGTTTTTATTTATTTAAGTTCTTTTTGAGCGGATTTAGGATAAGATGGCTTCTTACATCAATCTTAACCTTTTAGGAGAGGACAGCCATCCTGACTCAAATCTATCAGCCTCAGCTGTAGGTTACTTTGTGTCTGGTGCTGATTAGCAAAAGTTAGCATACTAGCACGCCAAACTTAGTAGAGGAGTGAAAAAAACTGCAAAAGATTGGCATGTTTATGTTAGAATTTAGCCTTTACCTTAAAGCAGGTTGTCACTATTAACCTCACAAACCTGCTAGCATGGCAAAGTTGATTTTTTTTTGAGATGGTGAAGATGAAACAATGAGTAACAGCTCTGTTTGTGTGTTTGCACTGGAGTTTAAACGCAGAGTGATAATGAATACTTTCCAGGACTATTTTTCATTTCTTTATGTGAGTGTCATTAAACCCAGGAGCCAAATAAAGCAGTGAAGTCAGAGGATTTTCCTCTGTCTTGTCTTGGCTTGACAGGGAGTTAAGTGTGTGTGTGTGTGTGTGTGTGTGTGTGTGTGTGTGTGTGTGTAATCCAGTTTCTTTCAGCTAATCTCTGCAGCAGCACAAAAGCAAACGAGAGCTGTCAAGGTCCAACTCGTCAGTGAGCAGTGGAAGATAGAAGCAGGGCCGCTTTGTCCTTGGTGATGTCAGGGCAATATGCCTTGCATCTCGGCTCCTGAGGGTGACAGGCTACACTTCCTCTTCCTGAGCACGCTCTTTAAATGGCTGAGTTATGTCACCACCGATCAATGCCAAATTTCATAACACCTCCGTAACTCAATATGGGTTGGCTCTCCTGCACTTAATCTGTGTAGCCTGTCCAGCACACTAAATCAGCCCTGTGAGTGCAGGATTTGGGATTTATGTGTTATTTTAATGTTTATTTTAAGTCTTATTTGCTCTTAAATAAAGACATTGGTGTAAGCAATAAGACTTCAAACTTAAAAGGATAATCAGATAAAATGACATATGCTTAAGCAAAGAATTTTAAAGTTTATCTTCGTTCTAAAAGACGTTTACAAAATTTCTATTTGTTTACTTTAAACCAAGTGCGGAAGGAACTAGCTGCAACATTCTGAGCCTCTGCCTCCACCTGCTGGAGAAACTATGAACTGCAATCATGCACCGACCATTTAGTGACTGACAAACAGACGCGTCTCAAAACGGCTGAGATTTTTAATAAACTTTTCAATTCACAAGTCATATTGCAGCTGACATGATTAGTTTTTTTTTTATATTACCAAAATCAATGCAAAATGCAGTATCATAAATATATGGCAACTCTCATATAAACTTTTTTTTTTTTACATATTCATTTCAAAGGTCCCTTAGTTGTAAAAGTTTATAACCAACCTAAAAGTCTGATGGAAATCTGCACAATTCAGCAAAGTTTTTTCCTAAGAAAAAGATTTTAAATAC
Organism: Acanthurus lineatus; assembly: GCA_029814665.1. Classification (NCBI taxonomy): domain Eukaryota; kingdom Metazoa; phylum Chordata; class Actinopteri; order Acanthuriformes; family Acanthuridae; genus Acanthurus; species Acanthurus lineatus. Next base: position 14,869,835 of record JAPZDV010000010.1, read on the forward strand.
AAGCTCTTATTCTCTACTTATAAAACGGCCATTGCTATAAAGTGAAAAGATTGTTTTTGATCTTATTGCTGCAACAGGCATCCTGATTATCTCATGAAACATCGTATAACCTTGAAAATGTAGAACATTTGACTTTTTTTTCAATTAAATAAAGGATATAAAAAGGCATTATTGGCAAAAAAAAAAAAGCAGAAGCGTACAGGATAAGTGCATTTACAAAAAAATAAACTTCCTCTGAATATTTAAAAGATACGATTGTGTGAAACTGGAGTGTGACAAGAGCCCAGTGTCAGCCATCCAAGGAGTGTGAAGGTTAACAGGAAGACATTACTCTGCTCTCTGCCGGCAGTACATCTTTTTTTGATTACATCTCCACCTTCTGTTTACCCATCAATCCATCCTCTCATTGATTTTCCCGACCTGCGTTTTGTCTCTCAGTGCCAGTCTTCATCGTCATCATCCTCTGCCTCGGATGAGTCTTCCTGGCTGCTGAGCTCAGCCTGCTCCGTCAATCCGTTACCGTTTCCTCCCTGATGAGCCGCCGCCGCTGCTGCTGCCGCCGCCGCCTTCCTGGCCCGAGCTTCGGCTGCCGCCTGCTCCTCCTCCTCTTTCTGACGCAGCGCTGCAGCCTTCTTCTCCTGCTCTGCATGACTCTTCATGTGGGCACTTCGACTCTTGACTTTATAAAACACCCTGTGGATCAGGAGGAGGAAAATAATTCTGCATTAAAAACGACAGCAGCTGTTCGAAACGATGCAACACTGAATGCAACTGATACACTTGCAAAGTTTACTAAACTCTGCAGACTGAATTTTACCGCAGAAGTGACAAACCACGTGATGCTACTGCAACCAAAAGTGTAACAAAGGATCATTTCATTGAAGCAGTGGATAAGAACAGTGAATCTGTGGACGTACCTGCCGCATTTCTTGCATGGAAATATTGCGTCGGGATCCTGCGGCGGCTTTGCTGGCGTTTTGGTCTTCTTTGCAGATTCGGCTCGAGGCCTGTGAGCCGCAGCAGGCTGCTGAGCCTCCTTTGTCACAGTGTCCGGCTCTTTGATCATCACCATCGTTCCTGCCTGCAGCACCAAAAACAAGCAGATGTTCAGTTAATTTTTAACTTCATTCATCAGTGAAAGTAAAGTTCTATCCGGCTTTTTAACATGCAAATGAAACTTTTTGATAGAAAACATAGTCTGGTGTGTTTAACTATTTTGAAAGGTGTACTATTAGCCAAAAAAACTGCTTTAAATATAAAAGAATGAGCCGTGAAACACTCACATAGTCATGAGCCTGTAGTGACTGAGCAACCCTCGCCTGCTGGCTGCTCTCATGGATCTGCTCTTCAGAAACGTCCCTCTTGTCATCAACATCCATCGGTTTGGACTTTTGTGAACCCTGTGATGAGTCAGATCAGAAAATATTAGAACCAGCTTTAAAAGTCTTATTTAAACACCCTTAAGGCTTTAAAAAGAGTTCAAACTCCAGGTGCTCTACCTTAACGTCCACCACAGCCTCTGTGTGCTTCTCCACCGGTGAATCTGGAGGGCCGAAGGTTAAAATCCCATTACGACCAACCTTCACCTGTTTCTTGTATGTGTAGTAAAACTCTACACACTGGGCCACAGTCTTGGTCCGCACCTTTAAAAAAATAAACCCGGCCAAGAAGAAAACGTTAACATGCAGAATTTTACCATCACTATAACGGTTTCCACTGTTATGCTGCTTCGTGGGGTGATTGAAAAGTTCATGGCCTGCGGGGGAAGGAGATCAAAAATACAGCTTTGGTTTCATACAGGTGCAGTTCAGCTTTTGCAGTGATTGTGTGGAAATGTTGAAGTTCATAACTTCTGTGGTGTTTCTGTTTCATGTAGCTGAAAGTAGCAAATCAGCATTAAGTCTGAGAAAATGAACATTAGTGCAGTCAAGCAATTCAAATGTTGTGCAATTTGTGCAGTCAGTTGTTGCCATTAAGAAATGGACTACGTGTGAACATGTAGGAGGAGACCTTGATGAAAAAAATAAGTTTCAGTTTACCTTAAATGACTCCCTCTACCTCAGGTCATGAACTTATCAATCGTCCTTTGTATAATATGAATTTGTAACATCCACATATGTCGATAACAAATTAATGAGTTAATTGTGCACATATAATTACACTGTGCCAATTAAGACAGGCTTTAGGTGAGTTAAGCCTCTGTCTTAATACACTTATATTGTTATTGTCCCTTTTTTTAACAAAACAAACCATATTTTCCATAAATCTAGTTACTTCCTGTCACTGGTTTAATCTCAATTCCCTCTTTTTTTGCAGGTTTTAGAGCTAAAACTTAAGTTTTGCATGTTTGTGATGAAGAACCTTTTTGCAAAATTAACAAAAAATTGAATCCTGATGGTCTCTTTGGTTTAAAGCAATTATATTAATGCCTCAAAATTAATGTGATAAAGATTTATCGATGTTTAAATGCTACACAGAGCACATTAACTGAAATTAATTCCATCAGGTTTTTTTTTTTTTAGATTTATTAATATTGATTCATAATCATTCATGCTGCAGGGTAAAATGAATGCACGTACCAGTTTCTGCACCATAAAGAAGTCCTTCCTGTAGGCTGAGATCCCTTTATTGAAGTAGCGCTTCTCTTCAGCAGTCCAGCAATCGGAGCCTGCAAGTGAATCAGACACAGAAGAAGTTATTGTTAGTTTGGAAATGTTTAAAGACAGGTGGAGAAATCAAAGATGATGAAAATAAGGCAGCTTTTATTCACCTGAGTAGTGATAACCTGCCAGAAAATGGCCTTTGGGGAAAACTGGGTCCTGAAGCATCAACCGTCCCAGTGTTTCCTTAAAATTATCATAATTAATTGCAGTGAGTCATCGTTCTGCAGTATAGTTTCTTTTCGTTAGCAACACAACAGTAACAACAGTACCAGTTTAAAAATTTGACTCTATACTCACGAGGAAATCACCTCCACATTCATGTAAACAGTGTAAAACCAACTCCTGGTTGGTTCCTCCACCTCTGAGCACACTGGAACAAGCCATGTTCATAAAATCCTCCGCTGGAACAATAAAGAGAAAATAACCAACGTTTGAAAGAATAAGGAGGAGATGGTGACAAAAAGCTCACATAAAGACATGAAAGACTGGGGATAAAAGGTAAAGCGAGATACTGACTCCTCTCTTGAACACTTTGACTGAGCTTCGAGTCGTCCACGGGGAGCCAAACCAAGTCGGCTTTGTGCTGGTCAAACTGGGAGGAAACTTGATCTTGCAACTCGGGAATTTCTGCCTGGTACTTCTGCCCGATGTTGATGCGCCTGGACAAGTCAAAACAGGAAGCAAACAGAGAGAGTTACAGTGATGTAAGAACATTTCTGACAACCTGAGCCACCTGTTTGTGTGTCTGTACTCACGGTTCGAGGCTAACAGGTGTGGCATCAGTGATCAGTGGCAGAACAGGAGGTGTGATTTCTGAACTTGCTGTAAAAACAAGAAGAAAAACTCCATTTTAGTGAATTTTCTTGCCTCATTGGTATAATTTGTCTGAGACACAACAACTAAGACTTACTGGAGCGCAACAGACTGCGTGTTGCAGATTTGGGCGTAGCCGGTGGCGGCGGCAGGATTTGGTTGCTTGCCATGTTGGTCAGGAAGGTGGAAAAGTAAAGACCAGAGCCCTCACGCACGGGGGAAAGGATGGGTGGAGGCGTGTATGGAGGCAGGGTGAGGGGGTTTTCTGGGATGCGCACCGGAGAGCGCAGGTTGCTCTGGTAGGAGGTGATGCTCGGGTAGAGGGATGGAGGGATGAAGGTGGATGGTTTGTGAGGAGGAATGATGAGAGGCTCGGGCCGAGGTCGGCGCTTAACTTTGGATTTTCCATCTTCGTCCATGCCCTGATCGCTTTCCCCATCCTAGATAGAAGAAGAGATTTTAACATTTAATCAGACCTTTAGATTAACATCAGTTAAATAAAAACGTTTGATTTTTTTGCTTTGGATTATTGACGATAATTTTGTCTGTTCATGTAATGTCTTTGTTAGCATATTTTTGATGGCAGGTCAGTTTTAAACGTTGCAGGAATTAACACACACCCTTTAATTAATGAGCCAACTCCTCAGAAAGATCACTTAATAACAATAACCGTTGTCTGACTTCTTTATTAACACCGTTTGTTTGGTTGCTTCATAAACGGATTCACCAGTTGCTCCTCTGGTGTTGTACACCTCTGACACAGTAGCTGCTCGACATGTTTTTGCTGTGGTGTTAGCCTGTTCTTGTTGTTATCTCCTGACAAACACGCCTGTCGCCAAATCAAACATGAATTACACCTGATAGGTGATTAACAGGCCTCTATTCTTGCTCAGGCATCAACGTGGACCTTTCTCACATCTGATTGGACCAAAGTACCACCTGCTAGGCTGTCATTGGCTGTTTTATCTTCTGATTTTAAAACTGGACATAGAAATCATTTCCACACTTATTTCTTAATCACTTTCTTGATAGTTATGACATAACTAGAAAATCCCTCACACACTCTGCTGAATTGCGAACGTACACACCCAGTTTATAACAGCTGTTCATGCAGGTCAGAAAATTTGAGAGCTTGTGAGTCATGTTATCATCGGAGCAACAAACGCAGGAAGTTGTCAGGGCTAAAGTCTCAAAGGGAGGATTCATGACATTGCATTTCAACAGGACACTTTATTTTTATGCCACTTACTCATCTACTTTATATTAAAGGTAGAAGTTTAAGTGCATACACTGGAGATGAGGACTAAGCTAGCTTAGCTTAGCTTAAAAACTGGAAACAAAAAACAAATAAACATATATAAAACTTAAAACACACATATAATGTAAAAACATATCATTAATTGCTTATTTGGTTGGCTGTAGAGGTGCTTGAGAGTAAATTAGATTAGATACCCTGAGAAAAAGCCAGGCTAACTGCTAGCTCTTTACGTTAAGCTAAGCTAACCAGCTGCTCATTGTAGCTTCATGATGCGACAGATGTGAGATCAGATTTTTGATCTAACTCTCAAAGAAATAAGCTTTAACTTTCAAACTATTCTTAAAACATATAAATACTATGATCAGTTTATTGAATATGGTATTTTTTCAATAGATTATTAAAAAGCGTTTTAGGTAAAATTAGCTTCCTTGAACACAACTACAACATCAGACAACACCACAACTGCTCATGTGTTATTAATTAATAATAATCCAATAATGTGAGGGGTCAGTGTGCTGCTAAATAAGTATTTCTGATACTCTCACTTAAGGAAAATTTTGAATGAATGACTTTTACTTAAAATTGACTATTTTTGCATTGTTTTACTGCAAATCTGACTTAAACGACAGAACCTGAATACACCTTCACTCACTGCAGGCAATAAGAGGCTGATAGAGTGATTACAGATCAACTACAGTACCAACCTGGCCCATACTGTCCGTCATGGAGTTTCTGAGCGATCGCCGGCGAGCCACAATGACAGAAGGCTTGCGATCGGACTGTCCTGCAGGCCGCTCACCCGGGCCGAGTCGCCCCTGAGGCCAGCCACTCTGAGGGTCGGTCTGAGTCCTGTGAACCGGCACGGAAACCGGGATGACCAGAGGCACCATGGTGGCCTGTCTGCCTGAAGGACCGTCGTCCTGAAGAGGCAGGAAGACAAGGAGAGACGGAAAAGAGCGAGGAACACGGAGATAGAGGAAGTAGCAGGGAAAAATGGGAAAGGGATTCAGAGGAAAAAAGGAAGGTGTAAGTGAATTTGGTCATCTACACAAAAAAAGGCATTTTTTAGGTCAAATCAATCTTGAACATCAATACTGAATGAAAAAATTTAAGTTATTTTTGAGTCTGAAAATAAGGATATGATCATTACTTATGAATATAATAATAACTGTATTAACTATATTTTTTTATTTTTAACTAATTAATCAAGACTACTGGTTATATAAACTTAAGATTTTCTATTTACAATCAGATAAAAAATGAGAAAAGCAACAAATCCTAACATCTGAGATAATGCAAAATTGTCGTTCTCATTTGATGAAAGTGACTCATGAACATTTTTAGGTCAAGGATGCCTAAAAAGAAAAAAAATATCTTACTGACGTGTACGAACATGTGTGAAACACATGACCAAAACTGTGATTGGGTCATTATGTTTCTAATGGATGTTGTTATTGTGCAAATGGTTCTGTCTTTTCAAGATTCCCACACCACTTAAAAACCGCTGGATTATAGTACTGAAACAAGAACTACATTATCAGTTGTGCTGCCCTTTCATTTTCTGTTCATTTCTCAATCTGCTAATTTCTCTAGCCCTGAATGATGCGTTTTACAACCAACCACTTAAAAGAGGCTCCTTTACTTTTAATGTTGCTAAATGTTGACTGATTTTACTTCCTACAGGTCAGAGGAGCTAAAACCCTGCAGCTCTGCTTCTGTCAGATGTCAGACTTTAACTTTGTTTAATATATATTAACATAGTTGTTTTATTACAACATATTTCCATCAGAGTGCGCACGCCTCCCTGGTATTTTTGGTCAAGCTGATACAATTTTCAGCCATTATAAATTCTAGCGGTGAAACGTATAAATCAGTTTTATGATTTTCTACCTCAGGCAAAGGTGAGAATTACTGTTTGAATCTGATCCTCTGAGGCAGTAAAGCGCCACCGGTTAAGCACAATACAGCAGATCTGGGCTGTGAACGACAATATTAAACCTGTTCTGTGTGCATTGGGGAGTTTAGGAGTGTAGCTGTGCAGGTTGACAGCCGGGCCCCTCCCTTGCTCTGCTGAATGACTGGGAAAGAGCCTGAGGAATGTGGAGGTGTGCAGACATGCAGCTGTTCAACTGTATATCCAGCATGCAAACTGCACAAAAAAACCTGCAGAGGAGCCTGATAAAAACCCCGGAGGGCGAAGCAATGAACTTCCCTGTGCTAAGAAATGAATTGAGCTAGTTTTTGTGCCTTTCTGTTTGATAAAGCTGCTTCGGAGTGCAGCAAGAAGCCAATTGCAGTGGGTGTGCCACCTAGAATGTAAACAGTATAAATCCTGAAAAACAAGGTTAAGGGTATCGCCTTTGTTACGGCAATAAAATGAGCGCAATATTTCAAATTCAGAAGTAAAGAATCTTCAGTAATAGCTGTTCTTCAGGTTGTGGCAGTATCCGGTTCATGATGATGTCCTGTACAGCATGACTGTGCACGCTTGTATAACAATCTGCTGTAGCTGAGACTTCCACAGCTGTAAGAATCGAATAAACAGGCCAAAGAAAAGAGTTTTGTAAACCATAGGGAAGTTCTGCATAGAAACAGGCTTCTTCCTCTTTGTACAGCTGCTTGCCAACTTAGCCAAATGAAAATGTTTTTCTCCTACATGCACAAATTAGCTGATCTTTCTCCCTCAAGTAAACTGGGCCTAAAGCAAGTATTTACGTTGCTGTTTTGCTTTAAAAGTGACACAAATAAATAGGAAAGTAACAGGAGAAGCAGAGTAATGAGTGATTTTTTTAACCTTGAGCATTTTAGCAGGCTCCATTTCTGACGCCTTCTGGGCCAGAGTCTCCAGGTTGATCTCCTTCGAGGCCCTCCTCCTCCTGTTGGGGATCTGGATGACCCCTCCGGTCGTCACTTGGCCGTCCCCTCCTCTCACAGCCTGAATGCCTGCAACTCCGTTCTGAGACGGTGGAGGCTCTTTGGAGGCCTGAGGCCAGATGTTTGTCGCAGGGGGACCCAGTGGGGACTGTCCTTCCCTGGATAGGCGCCGTGAGCGCCGTGGTGCAGCCGACGATGCCTCGGCGGGCTCCGCAGCAGGGTTTGTGGCGTTCTTTTCGGGGCTTGGGTCAGAAATGGATGATGCATTGCGGGTTTGAGCCTCTGGTTCCTGCTGCGGCTCCACCGACTGGACTTCCTCCTGTTTAGGCCCGGTGTCAGGCGGACAAGGCTCAGGAGGCTGATAAGTCACAAAGTTTTGGGTTTGTTGCTGTTTGGGTTGCACCTGTACTTGTGTCGTTTCTTGCTGTGGCACATTTTGTTGGTGCAGTTGCTGCTGTTGTTGCATTTGCTGCATGTGTTGCTGTTGCTCCTGTAGCTGTCGCTGGTGATACTGCATCTGCTGGAGTTGTTGCTGTTGCATTTGATGCTGTTGGATTTGTTGCTGCTGGTGCTGCAGACGTTGTTGCTGTTGCAACTGAAGCTGATGCTGCTGATGCAGCTGCTGTTGCTGTTGTTGCTGCTGCTGGTGATGGTGGTGCATTTGTTGCTGCTGCATCTGGTGGAGCAGTTGTTGCTGAGTTTTGGGTTGCTCGCTGTACGCCAGGCTCGATACTCCCTTGTTGCCTGGAAAAACAGAGTAATAACTGGATGAAAACTGTTGCTTGTTGGGCCTAAAAGTTGTCTGGAAGGGCTGCAGCATGGGCCCCTGCAAAGTGTGAGAAGGCACATGTGGCTGACCTTGGAGCTCCACACCTTTGTGGGCGTGTTGGTAGGCCTGCAGCTGAGCCTGATGCATTGCAGCCGCATGCTGTTCCCACTCAAGCCCCCTTCCCTGAGCCTGAGTGGCATCTCTGTATGCCTCAACGGGACCTGGAAGTTGATTCTCTCCCCCCATCGGCAGAGCTACACCGTCGTGGACTCCTTTGTGGAAGGCCATCTGACCCCTGACATTCACACCACCCATATACGGGCCAAAGTTCTGCCCCCAGGCCGGTACAGGAGCTTCCTGAGACCAGGCAGGGGCCTGCACGGAGTCCTGGTGCATCCACTTTACTTGAGCGGTCTGTTGATAGTGCGGTAGACTTTGGGGCCCTTTCTCTGGGTTGTAAACGGCGGAGCTGCCAGCAGAGTCGCCGAGACTCGACTCTAAAGCTGGAGGTCCCATACCATAATAAACCTCCCCTGAATGCTGCACGGGCTCTTTCATGGCTGCAGACCGATGCTTGCCACTCTTGTCAGTATTAACTTGAGGAGGAAGACTCATAGTAATAATATAAAGGCAAAAAAAATAAAAATAAAAAAGTTTGAATCTTGATCTCTGAGCGTGCAAACTCCTCAGTTATTCCCTCTCTAGTGTGCTTTCACTGCCTGCGGCTGAGGAATTCTTTAATTGTATTAAGAGGTATTTGGGAGGAAATATAAATCCCAAAGGAAAGTGCAGGGTGGGGAGAGCATGCAACCCTTCTTCCACAATCAAATCTGAAGTTTGCTGTCCATTCTTCTCATCCTCTTTTACGGTGCCGGACCTTGTGAGAGAAAGGAGGAGTTAGATACTTTCTTTTTCCTCTCAAGACAAGCAAACAAAAAAAAAAAGTTTCTAGTCGTCTTTCACTCGTGTGAGCAAAGAGGAAATCGAGGCCTACAAAAGCAGATAGCCAAGTCAGTAAGGTACAAAACAAAAAAAAAAAAT
>JAPZDV010000010.1:14879352-14906666 GCA_029814665.1 Acanthurus lineatus
GTAAGGTACAAAACAAAAAAAAAATATAGTCAGACAGCGGCGTCTGCTGAGGTAAGCGCAGAAAGAGCAAAACCTATATTTTCATAATTATCGTTACGTCTAAGGTGCGTGCAGCGAGGACGTTTTAGAGCTGAAGAAGTTTGGAAGCGGCAGCCTGAAGCAACAAGGAGGCGCCTACAGTGCAGCTGCCATTTGGCATAACAAGAAATACAGGAAACGAAGGGACTCGTGCAATCACCCGAGCGATAGCCACTGATGTTATGTGAAAAAAAAAAAAAAATCAGCAATAAGGAAGCGCCATCGGTGCTAAGTGCTGTTGGGCAACCAAGCGGATTAGAGAGCATGAATAAAAAAAAAAAAAAAAACGCAGTGTGCGTACCTGATCAATGGTGCTCGAGGCTCTCCATGGCCAGCTCCATTGAGTCACTTTGGTTTCGATCAAAGTCGACTGCATGCAGCTCCATGAAGGGATTGTGCGCAGCAAATGTCATAACTCTTTGACAACTTTCCCTCGAGTTTCACAGCGCACAATATGGCGAACAGGCGAGTTCACAACCCCACGGAAACATAATCCACGGGCCGGAGAGGCTCGTTAACGCTGGAGTTGCAATGTTGCACGGTTTTTGTGTCCGTGAAACCGTGCACTTCAGGAAAACATGTCCACAACTTTCTCCCCGCATCAACGAGTAAACCACACATGAGACGGTGGCTGTGTGGGAACTACGCCTTGCCGCGGCCCCGCTCGGGTATTTTCGCAGATTTGCACACCGCGTTGCGGAGCTCCGGCGCGAGCTAAAACGCAGTGTTTTGGTTTATCCAGATTGCATGAAACGCGGCGAAACTGCGCAAACACGCAGACAGTTGTGCACCGCAGGACGCGCCGCCTCACCCCAAAACAGCTCAACTCACATCCTGTTGTCCAATCCGATTGTCTGGCCACTCCTATCGCTGTATCCGTGTACGTTTGTTTCGCTGTCATGGCTTCCCCGGAAAGCGGAGTCTCAGCTCGTCACACGGAAACAGTTTGTTGTGGTTAAAAAAAAAAAAAAAAAAACAGGGCTGAGGACCAAATTTCAGAAACACCGAGGTCAAGTTCAAGCAGCTCCCCCTCATCTCATAACCAAAAGGCTTAGAAAAGACATTAAAATATGATTATTTGGCCTTTTTCTTGTTTTAATTTGTCCATTATGTTTCCCATAACGTGTTTTACTGACAAAAACAATCAAAGCAATCTTAAAATAAGAAATCTTTTCTTTATCATTAAAAGCTGAATGTTCTCTACTTTACCAGGAATTTATCTGATAAGAAAAATAGCCTAATTAAATTGATTTTTTTTTTAAAAAAATCTTAATTAAAGATGTCTGTATTCAACTTTTAAACACCCTCTATGTTTAATATAAATCATAAAATATCATCTATACTTGCCAATGAACAGTGTTTGTATATCTTACTGGAGCTCAAAGTATAAAACTGAGATCTGGGAGCAAATTACAACATCTAATTTATTTTTATGATCACAGTTTGTATTGTTTTTATCTGTTCTCAGCAAAAAAAATCACATTCTTTTGTAGGATTTTTTATGTCCAGTTTCTGTTTAGTTAAATTGCTTTCTGGACAAAATCTGAATGGACGACTTCCCGTCCTTTCATCCTGCTCTGAAGCACATGACACACCAGTTGTCCTGGAATGTGTTTTCATTTTAACCGTCCATTGATTAAACAAAAACAAAACAGTCGAAAAAACACTTCACAGTTTAAACCACTGCGTTAAATCTGGGTTTTGTAATCTTTCCCTCAAGTGCCAGCAAAGCAACACAAGAGGCTGCAGGAAAAGGTTACATCACTTATAATACATTAAAATCCTAATAACAGGAAGTGACTGACTGTCACTTTGAGGTTTACAGCAACTGCTTTTGCTGCATAGTGGAGCTGACTCTCAGGGTTTGAAAGGATGTCTAAAACCTCATCAAACACACACACAAACACAGACTGAACATGTTAAATCTGACCAAACATCTCCAAACATTCCCAAAAAAACAAGGACATGCAGCCACAGCACACCAAACAAACATCTGTGTGTTTGTCAGAGAGTGTTTGGCGTGAGTGTCTTTTGGATGGCGTCACAGATGCATCTGAAGCCTGGGGGCGCTCTGACCTGAGTCCACAAAGGGAGGTGCATCTTTTAAGTTGTGGCGAGAAGGACTGGGGGTGTTGGTGAGGTTCATGCCGTGGAGGTCAAACCCTCTGTGGCATGTGGCATGTCTCCTCGCTGCTGCTTCTAGCTTGTGGGTTTGATGGAGAGGGGCTTAGTGGAGTCTTATGAGGCAACAGAGAGACAGGCAGAAGGGTTTTAATTTGAACTGCAGCTCTAGGTAGAAATCCTTTTAGTGGGTTACCAGAATTCCCTGCTACCTTGGTCTTGCATAGCCATAATTATGTGTCAGAACTGGAGAAAGATTGTCTTTCCAATCACAAATATCCCTTTTTAAGCTCAGGATGCAGCAACAGTGCCATTGCAAAACAGTAACACACATGGTGCAAGGTGAGGAGAATGCAGAAAAATAAGACTTATACCCACAGTGCACATCCAATAATGCAGATTATTACTTCTCTGTTTTATCTGCTTTTTTTAAAAACAATAAACACGGACTGATTGATCATTTCCAGTGATAATCAATTAATACTGGTGCTGCAGAGTTCCTTCTCTTGTCCATCCATCATGCTCTGTGTCTGTCAGTGCCTTTGACTCTTTGACTCTGTGTCATGTTTGCCATGTTGTGTTTGCTTCCACGCACGCCGTCAGTCTCTCAGGGATGCGGGAGTTTGCGGATCAATCAGGAGAGACCTGGCGCTGTGACGTCAGCAGCACCGCCGCTGTGTATGTGTGTGTGTATGTGAGAGGGAGAGAGAGAGCACGGGCATCGTTCCCCCCTCTCTCATCATCCATTAGCAGGCTAGCTGGCTAACTGTAGCTCAACTGCCAGCTATGGTCCATCAACATTATCTCATTTCTAAAATAAGCAACTCACTGAAATGACCTGGATAACCGAGAACAAACTCGGGGCATGGCGACTGCTTGGGATTTTACACACTAACGGGAACCGCAGCGGTGCAACGAAGCGAGGTAAGAGGTCAGAGACGTTTGCTTCCCAACGGTTATCCTCAGCAAAACATGCTAGTTAGCTCGTCTCCAGGCGCCGCAACCAACACATCGACGCCTAGCTAGATTAGCTTCTTAGCGGCTAATCCTCTCAAACGACAGATTTTATGGCCATTTATGACAAGTGATAGCCGCTGCGCTGTTCATAGTTGTGTTTTTTTTTGGATAAGAGTCGAGAAAACCGGATAATGTTAGCTTGCTTTATCTTATCGTTATCGGTTAAAGCAACGGTTAGCGTCTCACGCGAGATGTATAACTAGCTAACCGTTGCATCCGTTTAAATGGTTTTTCCTCTCACATGTTATCTGCCAGGCAAAAAGGAAATGTATTTGTGTAAAAAGAAGAAGAAGAAGTGGCTTCTCTGCCATCTTTTTCCATGCCCATTAGCATGCAGTGTGCAGTGATTGCCAAGCAGTGAACGGAAGTGAATTTTAAAACGTGTTGTGTGTGTTTTCAGTGAGGGCTTTGCGTCACTGATGCCAGGTGCAGGCTGTAGCTGAGAGCACTCAGGATGAGTGGGGCTGGAGAGCACACTGACATCCTGTCAGTGGCAGACGTGGTCAGAGACAGATGGAAAGTGGTGAGTATCTTATTTTGGAGGAAGAAAAAACATTAAATTATATAGAAAGAAAAAATGGTTAAAGAAACTATGCACTTCTTTGCTATTTTTCAGTCGAGGAAGATAGGTGGAGGTGGGTTTGGGGAGATCTACGAGGTTTTGGATCAGCTGAGCCAGGCCACTGTTGCCTTAAAGGTGGAGTCTGCTCAACAACCCAAACAGGTGCTGAAGATGGAGGTGGCGGTACTGAAGAAGCTTCAGGGTGAGTGATGTTTCCCCCCTTGTCAGTGACATATCGACCAAAACTCCCAGACAATGACTGAGTGGCACTGTTTCCCTGAAAAATGTCTGTACCTACCTCTTGCCAAGTTGATAAAAGATGGCCAAGTAGCAGTAGAGGTATTATTTTTCTTAGAATCGAAACACAAACTCATATAAAAATTCTAACTCACTGTCCTAACTTGTGCTGAAATATTCCAACACTGATTTAAATTAGTGTGTAAGTTAACAGATGCAACAATCCTGATTAAATTTGCACACACAAATGTCATACAGGTTCCTAATATTTGTGTCTGGAACAGTGGCAATACACATAAATGTAGTTTTCAATGAGCAGCAGTGATCAAATGGTCTTTGTATTGATACACATGTGCATGCTTCCCTGACAGGCAAAGACCACGTGTGTCGCTTTGTAGGCTGTGGCCGAAATGATCGCTTCAACTATGTGGTGATGGAGCTCCAGGTGAGGATCTTTAAGCTGTGAATGCTAATCAGGAGTTTAATTTTCTGCCGACACCAAGTGCTTTACAAGCCTGCATCATGAATTTGACTTTTTGCACTCGTTTCCTGTCTGTAGGGGAGAAATCTGGCAGATTTGCGCAGGACGATGACCCGCGGCACCTTTTCGGTCTCCACAACTTTGAGACTTGGCAAGCAGATACTAGAAGCCATCGAAAGTATTCACTCTGTAGGCTTCCTGCATCGTGACATTAAACCCGTAAGTCGACCTTAAATGTCTTGATAGTTTGTAGAATTTATTATCATTGAATGTGCATGTTGACTGAGTGAAAGTTATATTGAAATTGTAGAATATATGGTTTATATGGTGATTCTCAGTTCACCATTTAACTTGAACTTGCTTGTGTTTATTTCCCAGTCAAACTTTGCAATGGGAAGACTAGCGAGTACCTGCAGATGCTGCTATATGCTTGATTTCGGCTTGGCCCGTCAGTTTACCAACTCCAGCCAGGAAGTCCGTCCAGTAAGTACTCTGTGTCGACTTCCTCAAAGCATTGTTACAGCTTTCTTAAACCAAACATCCTACATGTCACCAGCTCTCTGAGGAGCTGCGTTAAAGTACATTCTGTCAACAGTAACATGTAGCTTAAAACCAGGGAGTGACTGAAACACAGGTGCCATTAACAATGGATTCAAACTGAACTGAAATTACAAACTAAATGATTCAACTAACTTAGGATGTATGATATAACTAAATGAGATGATTTGTTTTTAACATAGTGTTCATAGATACCTCAAAATGTCAATTAGGACAAATAAACTTGATGTAAAAGATAAACATTGATATCTTTCTTTCAGTTTTCCATTATACCATGTCTTTATTTTATCGCTGTTCTCTTCCAGCCTCGTCCTGTGGCAGGATTCAGAGGAACTGTGCGATATGCTTCAATCAATGCTCATAAGAATAAGGTGAGTGCCGACTGAAAAAACAAACTCTTTCCTCTTTAGATTTATTTTACCCATGAAATTATTCATATTTGTGTGTCTAAATCTGTAGGAAATGGGCCGCCATGATGACCTGTGGTCCCTCTTCTACATGCTGGTTGAATTTATGGTCGGTCAGTTGCCCTGGAGGAAAATTAAAGACAAAGTAAGATCCTCTGTGTGTAGCTCAGTATAGTATAAGTAGCCATTCATTGTAAATGTATCTAATTAAGTGTGTGTTTTTCTCCGCTTTCTGCTTTTTAGGAACAAGTAGGAAATTTAAAGGAAACATACGACCATCGCCTCATGCTCAAGCACCTTCCCTCAGAGTTTAGCACCTTCTTGGATCACATCCTAACCTTGGACTACTTCACAAAGCCTGACTATCAGGTCGGCTATCTCTTGTTTGGCATATTTCGCACACAGTGTTTATTCCTCTCCTGATGCCAAACGCTGACGCCTGTGGTTTCTCTGTGACAGCTCTTGATGTCGGTGTTTGAGAATGCCATGAAGAGCCACAACGTGCTGGAGAATGACCCGTACGACTGGGAGAAATGTGACTCCGAGGATATGCTGACCATCACTGCCGCAGCAACCACTGCTCAGCAGCTCACCCGCCTCACGCCGGCGTACTTGGGGTATTTACAGTCAAAAAAAAGCTCTGCTGCTAGTGACAGACAGCTGTTAATTGTTTTACACTGGTTGCAGCTTCAATTGTGCCATTCGAACTTCCTTCACACTGTGTTGGATGTGAGCTCAAATGTATGCCTGCAGCTTTTTATAGACGAGAAATGTGCACAGTCAGAGATCCCTGAGAAATGGCTGCTCTAAATTGTGTTGTGGAAAAGAGCTGCAGGGGTGACCTTCCCTCTCCTCCACAGCATGGCCAACGCTTCAGTGCTGCCGGGCGAGCTGCAGAGGGAGAACACCGAGGATGTCCTGCAAGGGGAGCGCCTGAGCGATGCAGACAACTGCCCCCCGATCCCCACGCCGACCACCCCTGGTGGAGATGTGTGGGAAGAGATGGACCGCAACCGAAACCACAAACACGCCCAGCCGTTGATCAGGAAGGTTAGAACAAAGTAAACTGTGAACTCTCAGTTGTATTTTCCAACGTGCAATGACATTTCAAGTTTAATTAAAAACTCGCCCCACAGCTATATTAACCCACCTACTGTCTGCCACTGCTGTCCTGATACT
This sequence comes from Acanthurus lineatus, assembly GCA_029814665.1. Lineage (NCBI taxonomy): Eukaryota > Metazoa > Chordata > Actinopteri > Acanthuriformes > Acanthuridae > Acanthurus > Acanthurus lineatus. The sequence goes on from JAPZDV010000010.1 coordinate 14,885,993, forward strand.
TGAGGAAAGAAAGAAAGTTCCCTGTTTAAAAACAATGGATGTCTTGCTACAGTTTACTTTGCTTATGATGCAGTATTTGTTTTTTTTTAACCATCTTTTCGACCATTCTCTTCAGGTTGTAAGTGAGGACGAACACAGTCAGAACCAGGGGAACCAGAGCCCGAACACCGGCTCCATGCAGAGCTCTCCCAGACGGGTGCGATCGGAGACCATGTTCCTGGACCGAGCTGCGCCGCTGCTCCGGAGGATGAGACACAGTCAGAGTTTAGCGTTTGAGAAGAGACTCGCACCCGAACCCAAGCCGACCATTGAACGCTTCCTTGAGGCCTAGTTAGTACACAGCACACACTCCAGTTACAATACATACACTCATGAGAGCTGCACAAATGTCACTTTAGGGAAACCCACCATAACACATGCATATGTTGTTTCAGCCTGGGAAAACAGCGTCCTATCCTTTCTCAAGTTGGGGAGAAATCCATCCCTGAGAGAGGACACGAGCAGCCTCCCTGCAACGAGGAACACTCCGGCACAGCAACCATTGACCCAGAGGAAGGTGCAGCCAGCAGCGGCTTTGTGGCCGTAAACCTCAGTCCTGTGCCCCAGGAGGGAGACTCACAGGAGTGGGTGATGCTGGAGCTGGAGCAGGGCAGCGGCTCCGGAGCCACCAAGCCTCCAGCTGAGGCCCCGCACGAGGACAAGCCTGGGACGTGCGCACCCGCCGAGACCAAGAACCAGCCCTCTGAGCCGCAGGATGGCCAGTCCACGGCGGTGCCGAGCAGCCCCGTCCTGTCGCAGATGTCCATGCCTGGCACGTGGTTACTAGGCCACAGGAGACTGCCGGGAATGCTGGGACAAATGCCCTCAGTCATTATGGGAAGATCCCAGATAGACCAGGTAGTGGTGAGCAAGCATTTCATTGTGCAGGAACTGCAAGCAGTAACGTGAAATGAAACTAATAATCGCGGTTGATAGTTGACTGGAAGTTTCTAACAGTCCTGAATTAAGAGCAGTTCTGCCAGAGGCCCAGATGCTGTCTGGTTTGTGCTGCAAAAATCAAGCAAAGTGATGCCTTAAACAGATATTACCGATCATTTTGTGTCATTAGTGTTTCCAAACATTTATCCGAGGCAGCCTGCCTCAATAGTTTTAACACTGACCAACAGATTTTCTCTTTCTGTTTCTGTTTATCCAAGTTGAACACATGGTTATCATTAGGGTTAACTGCTGTGGAATGATGCATAAACACTCCTCAGTCAGAATATGAAAAAAAGGGTGTTTTCACCAACATTGTGTGAACGCAGCATTAGCACAGTGTTGCTTCAGTCCGTGCCCACTGCCACGGAAACATAGATGTTCAAACTTTTTATCAGTTTGACAACCTCCAGACATAGATTTACTGAGGACTGTGTGTGTTATTTCAGTCTGTAAACATGCTCGTGTAAATTGATATTTTTTTTAAACAAAGTTTGAGATAAATAATGGACGGAATTTTCAGATTGTATTTAAACTCAATGTGTAAATAAACCCCCAATAACGATCATTGAACTCCTTTTCAGTCCTCCAGTTGTGCCCCGCAGTCCCCGGTTCAGGAGAAGAGTGATGCAATACCACTAGAGGCACCAACTGATAAATCTGACAAAGTCCCGGAGGAGGTGGTGACTGATGGAGAGAGGTTGGAGTTAGCTCCAGTGCCAAGCCCAGCCAAAGGCCCCACAGCTCACCTGACGAACGACAGAGACCCAGAGAGCGACTCCGGTCTGCCCGATCGCTCCTCAGAGCCCAATCAGAACCCCCAAGCCGACACAGCAGGAGGCGCCATGGAGAGCACCGTCACCGTCTCCTCCTCTCCACCTCCGGCTCTGCTCAGGCGAAGAGACTCCCCCTCGTCCCCAAGATCGAGTCGAATCCCAGTACGGGACCCCGGCGGCCCCCTGGACTCTCCGAGCAGGGACCTCCACTTGGAGAGGCGTCACCGCTGGAGCAGTCCGGTCCCCGGCTCCCCCACCCACTCACCTTCTCCATCTCTGTCCTGCGACAACCTCCCCTGTGCGTTGCCGAGGGACAGGCTGTCCTCAGAGCGAGGCTCCAGGTCCGACTGCGTGGGAGAAGACCCCCTGTCTCTGTCCTCTTCATCAGGTAGCAAGAGTAAGATCCCTCGTCCTGTGAGCGCCACCTTCATCCCCGAGCAACTGACGAGCAAGTTTCTGCCTCGACCGCCTCCTGGGAAGCCGCCCATCCGCCCGTGTGTGGACAACAGGTACGACTTATGTTCTGTGAAGCAGCAAGAGAGCTAATTACTCAATGTAAAAACCTTACATAGCTATTATTTTGAGAAAAAGTCAACAATAAATAATACTAAAGACGGGGCTACACTTCAGGAAAATCTGAAGGATTGTAACTTTATTTTGAAAAGCAGGAACTCTCATCACACGCGGGATGATCATGTGGTCTTGTGCTCTTTTCTCCAGGCGTCGGCGGTTAAGAGTGCGAGCCAGCAGCACCAGTGACGCAGACTTCCTGGCCAGTCTGACTCAGCTGATGCAGGACCGCAGCGGCTTGCTCTTCAGTCCTCCTCCTCGCCCCCGTAGCTCCTCCTCCTCCCTGCAGCGCTCCCTAAGCTCCTCCCCCTCCCGCCAGGAGTTCCGCGAGGCCGTAGCATTGCAGGGACGCAGCCGCTCTCCATCCAGCTTCTCCGGCTCTCCTCCCGCTCGACACGCTCATCCACAAGACGGGTTCGCATCAGGTCAGTGGGGTCACGGCTCCCGGGGGAGGGGCCTGATCCACGAAGGTAAAGGCTCCAGCAAAGTGAACCGATGACTGAATTGAACACAAATGACTGAGCGGCATGGTGCAACTGTAGCAAGAGACCGTCTCTCATCGAGTCCCTGTTAGCATGTGTAAATATGGTATTTACTCAAGGGAATGTACTGTATGTAATGTAAAATGTATGATAAATTGTATTTATTTATTTATTCATTTGTTGGATGTCGCTCTCTCTCAAAATACTTGACAATGTGGCTTGAAACCTGCAGCTGAAACAGAAAGGTTGAGAAAACCTGAAGATTGCCAACTCTTTACCTCTCATTTCACTCCTCTCTGAACACCCCCATGTAGGCCTAATATGAGACCAAAAAGAAACATGTTAATACTCGAGGGATGTAAAAAGTGATGCTTACTGTAGATATGTACCATTAAGAAAAATGGCAAACACTAATAGAAACCATGTATTCACTTTAAGAACGCTAATAGTAAATAACACTACATGCAGTATTTCAAAACATCAGCATTCATGTACAGAATCAGGGCATGCAGCCCCCTTATTGACCTCACTCCTGTAAAACCAGTAGATTATTTACAGTATGTTACGATGCTCATCTGGCATATCAGTGTAATAGTGTGCTTTTACTTTGCTAGAAAATATTTGCATCAGCATATTAGAATGTACATGTAAGTGCACTCATACCTAAGTATTGTAAAAGTGCATGAAAATCATTGCAAAACTCTTTTTTATTTTATTTTATTTTTACTCATTTGTACAATCCGCCGAGACATCTGTATTTTTATTGAACCGCTTCTGATCAAAATACATTATAATGTAGACCAGCAATGATGTACATTCTTATTTCATGTACAGTAACAGTAGACGGTAAGGGAAAGAAAACTGTTATAAATTAAACATGTCTCTTTGTTGTTGCATTTTATTCTCATCATAATTTAAATATATACAAATTAAGTAAATTCAATAAATGCCAGATGTCGAAAAATGAAATGTCCTGGCTACATGTGCTGTAAGTTTTTATTTTGATTAAAGGGTCAGTTCACTTAAATCTCCTCACTAGTGGTGTCTATGCATGCAGATAGTTTTGGGTTTTTTTTGTTTCAGAAGTTTTAAGTTTTTCCACTCAGATTTTAAAATAATTTTCATGGTGGATTTAGTTTTGTGGCACTTGGCTATGAAAACCGATTTCTAAAAACTAATTGCAACAGTGTCCCAGTTAATTTGGATAATGACGGATGATGGATCGTATTAGATCTTGTGTTAGTTACCACATAAAGGGGGGAAAAGGAGTAAAAACCTGCTCAGACGATAAAAATGTGGATTTATACTCCAGTTTAAGTCAAGTCACACCAGCTCTCCCCTTGAGAACAGCTTGTCAAATTCTGTCCAAGCAGCTGTTTTCTAAGACAGACGTCCCTGAAAGCTACAAGAGAGACTGCTGATGAGCCGGTGACTGAACGGAGAGGGGTGGTGGGGGTCCCTGAGGACAACAATAACAACACGTAGCCACAAGTTTATGCAACAGCAGCACTGACAGGAAGTTAAAGAATGTGTGGACATGGAAAAAGACAAATCTTTATTAAAAAAAACAAAGTTCTGGGCTGTTTTTTGCCACTCTGGCATCTGACTTTTTCTAAACATCAACAGCTAGCAGAGTTTGTAAACGAGGAAGTGGGTGTATTAGACTCGAGAAGACCAGTGTGGTAGAAACAAGTAGGTTATGAATCTTGACTGTTATGCAGGAAACTGAAACCACAACAAATGGCCAGATGTTGACAATGCAACAAGCAAATAAATTACCAGAAAACAATCTCACAGAAAGATTCGCTCAGCAGCTGCTCTGAAAGTGTTGAGTTTGGTTTTGTTGTCTTGGAAATGTGGCTGTTAAAAATGTTCCTGTCTACACTTGAAGCACCTCTTGTTGGCTACAAATACATATTTTTCATCTTAGATCTTGTGGTGTTTTTTTTTTTTTATGCGTTTGTTTTCTATCAATGGTTTATTCCACGATCAGGGAGAACTTTCAATCTCAAGCAACTTCCCAAAAAGTTATGTATTCGTAAAAGCTCGATATCGGTCTCAATCACAGCTTAACGTCGTCAAAAACCCTCCAAACAGTTTAGTGGCTCTGAGCCATGTTATTTTGGGACAAGCTATTCGGAAAAATAAATAACCCCGCTCTCTGAGAGCAGATAAATACACTCCTTTATTAAAAAAAAATCCTGACATTTGAACTTTTGACCATTTTACTCCAACAAATTGTAGCTTTTTTTTAAAAAATTTGGATTAAAAAGAATGTAAGTTGTGATTTATATGCTGTATCACAGGCTCTTTTATTTTGACATTCTGGCCTTTAACCTCAGATGTGTAAAGCAGCCAAAAGAAGACAGTAATAAAATTCTGTAAAAAAATGTTTATTTAAAGTACATTGTTGTCACAGAGGGTAATATAAACTTATATATCTTACTCAAATGATATCTGCATACATTAGTTAATAGACAGCTAAAACCTTAAAATGCAGAGTACATAACTGCAGATGTGCAATAACATTTTGAATGCATCATAAAACATTGTATTAAATTCGCAGCAAGCAGCCGGCTCACATCCACGGCCGGGACACTTTATCCAAACAAGCAAAACATGACCTTTAGGTTTGACGCCTAGAAAAGAGGTGCAGACTGTCTGGGATCGTCCGGTAACACGCTGATGGAGTCCTCTGCTTTTCCACACAGCATGCAGAGCATAGTGTACTCCTGACAGCACAAAACACACAAAACAGACTTAATACACACACGTAACACACCTGCAACTGTACTGTTAAATTAGTATGATAGATTACAAGTTAAAAATCAAAAATAATTTCCCCACATATGGATCTGTTTGGTCATTAACAAGTAACCAGACGCCTTACCTGATATTCATCAACAACGGAGAACGTGTATTCGTGCCTGGCGATGACATGGTCACAGTTTTTACAAACATCTGGAAGGACAAGAGGAGTCAGTCACCAGTGGATTAGATTAGTTAATTAATAGTTAATTAATCAATGTTATTTCCAAAGCCACCAAGATTCAGAGAGTTGCGAAAGAGTCTGATAATTCTCTACTAAACTAAATACATCAGGAAACTAAATACATTACATGGCTTGAACCAATCACAGGCCTCACATTGGCATTAATATAACAGCCTCTTTAAAGGCTTTTCATAAGTTAATGTGAGCTGGCTAGAAAAGAGCAATAAAGAGATTGGCCAGTGTTATTGAGCGATAAAACCAGTTGATGATAAAGTGCATTGTAAAGGTGGTGAATGTGGCTTGGGTCAGAAATCTGTGCATGCCAGTACAATTCAGCCAAACAAAACCAGGAAGTATTTCTTTATGGACCTTGTCATGTTGAAACAGGAACAATATTCTTAAGACTGTTGCAACAAAAGTAGGAAGCACACCAAGCCTATTGTCTAAAATACTATTATATGCTGTAGCTTTATGATTTAAAGTAAACTAAAGAAGAAGACCAAGTAAATATCTAAGAAAAGTAGTCAGACGTAGTCTCATAAATAAACTGGTTTTGGTAAAAATGTCTCAGTTCACTTCAGTGGAAAACAACAGCTTGACTGACGGTCATATGTGACTATCTCCTCTTCATCATCATCCTCTGTGGCTTTATTGCTGATCAGCACGAAGTCCCTCTGATGGCAGTTCGCACAACCCAGGTAGTTCATCAGGTAAGAGCCATTCTCCAGACAGGTGTTCCCCTGAGCACGAGAGGACAGGAACACTTCATTTTAGGAAACCAAATTCAACTTTTTTTTGCTTTCCTGATGAATATCTGAACTTTATGACACCATTATACAGAGAGCATCATCGTTTGCTGGTGAGCTGAACGACAACCCCAGAAATTGGCTAACGCTAACGTTACTTATTACTATTACTTATGTAGCATTTGTGCGTATAAACAAGCATCAGGGTATCCAAGGTGCGTTCACTTACCCGGTCCGGGTATTCTTTATTCACGCAGCCGTTGCACATTTTAACGTAAAAACCTTTCTTTTATAAGTCAGCTTGCGAAAACACGCTAAAAATGGCTAAATAATATTTAGCATAAACTTCTCTTCCGGTTATTCCTGTTGCTCATTAGAGCTTTAAATCGACCTTGTTGTCGGACATCATTGAAAAATCCCGCATTAACTCCATCTGGTCTTTTGTAGATCGATGTTAACTGTCCGCCGCCCCACTTCCGGTGTCGTCATTAGCGAATGATTGGTCTACGTAGACGTTACGCAATTTACGTTGGCAAACATGGCGGTTGAGCAGCAGTTCAATCTTATTGCCATGTGAAATACGTCTGGTAATTAAGATTTATTTAAGTTAACTTTATTATTTGAGTTAATATAGCGAACTTAACTTAACGACGTAAACTTTTTCAAGCGGTGTGTGTGAATAGTGACTAAAAAACTGTTAATACGCAACTGTTTGACCTCAGTTTGGTTCAAACGTGTTGGCTTTTTCGGATTTGACAAGCATGTCATGCTGCTAGTTTAAGCTAAATCTCTATAAATAATAATTTTAGTGTTAAATTTGTTGTCAACAATGTTCTGTATTCACCCCAAATGTTGGTTTATAATGTAAATGCTATTGTCAGGCTGTCAACTGTTGGTTACAGTCTTTATATTGTGATGTGTCTATATGATGCTGTTGAGACAGCGGAGTTTTGATTTGTTTATACTCCATTTAATGCTTTTCCAAATCTTTCACACATTTGCTGTTAACACTTTTTGTTGTTTCACCTGTTCAGAAATGGCAAACGTCCAAACCCCCCAGGGGAAGGTGGGTAAAGCCCCCGTGAAGAACAACAAAAACAACGCAACATCCCTCCAGAAGGTCAAAAACATCTATTGTATTTTGTGTCGCAGGTCATATTTGAAAAATGTAAGTTGCTCTTACTTTACCTGAGCATTTAAATGATTTGTAGTGCAGACTAATATGTGAGTTTTTATCATGCAGCTGACAGCTGTTACCAAATATCTACAATCATAACAATATGATTTTTAACTACAGGAAGCACATGTGCATATGCATGGCATGCTGCATCACAGAGAACTGGACTTAGTGCTGGGCAAGTGAGTAATGATTATCAAATAAACTAATGTGTACCTGTCCTCTTTGTCATAAGAAATACAAAAATAAACCATAATTTTTACGTTATGCACTTTTCTGATATGTTCTTCTTTAAGCAGGAACTCCCTCTTGCATGACTGTCAGGCATGTAAGGAATCCTCCATGGGTTTAGATGAGTACGCTCAGCACATCTCCACTGCTCAGCACATAGCTAAGTTGAGGGATTTGATGTCTAAAAATGTAAAGCCGTTCCCTCTGACAAAGTATCTGGGTGAAGAGGCGATTTCCAGAATCCTGAAGAGAAACAAGACCCTAAAGTGCAAAGAGTAAGAGTTTTAGCGATTCATCTGTTTTCAGTCAGACTGATAGTATAATATTGTTATTTGTACTCTCTGCATCATTTAAAATCGTGTGTCTTTCCATCACAGGAAGAAAGCAATGAAAAAGAAGAAGAAAAAACTGAAGCAGTTAAATGGTCCGAAGGGTACAAAAATGGAGGCTGCAAATGAAAACATAGTTAAGTCCAAAGTAATCAAGCTGGAACAAAACAAAACGGACAAAAGCCACAGTGTTGTTGTTCAAAACAAAGAGAATAAAGTGTCCAGTCTGCAAAGTCATCCTCACTATCGAGAATCAACCCCGCAGAATCAAAGTGGAAAATCGGCTCATTTTTCTGGCGAGCCTGCGGGTCGAACCTGGCATCACACTTCTGTTCGGGCCCAGTTCAACCAATCAGCTCACCAGCTGAGGTATGAAGACAACTCTGCTGTCAACAATCAGTGCAACACAACCAAAGCTGTGAGTTACCAAACAGACAGACTCGTTCAGAGACCACACAGCACCCAAAGAGAAGCCACTAACATGCCAGGACATATAAGATGGCCGCCTGTCGACCAGTACGATCATTACAACGAGCAGTGTGGCGCTGCAGCAGACTTCACCAGTGATCACTTCCCTCAGAGTGGAGCCATCATCTTTGGCCAGAACGAAAGCACCGAACAAGAAGGTTCACACTGTTCAGCTCAACCTGTTTCTGCAGGAAGTTCTGCCAAAGCAGATCCCATAAGGGACATTGATATCAGCACGATGCTACGGCAAATCAGAAGAGCTCTGGGTGTGAGGGAGCCGTGTAGAGCAGATCGGGAAGCGAAGAGGCAGAACAGCGAAGCAGTTGGACCTGACGGAGGGCAGCCAGCATGTAGCCCCTTCAGGAACGAAGCCAAGGAGCCACATTCTGGTGTTTGTCCTGCCAGTATTGCTCAAACAGAGTCAAAACAGACGGACAAAGTGACACAAGCAACAACTCAGCAGAGCCCGGTGGTTGCAAGTGACTCAAATGGGCTATCAAACATCAGGGGGAGGGAATCTCAGGGTGCCTTCGACAACCAAACTTCACTCAGCCAATTTTCAGGCAGGACCTCATCCTTTGAGCAGAATCCAGACGTTGCTCACAAGAGTCAAACTGCCCACCAACTGAGCAAAGTCCAGGGGGAGAAAGAGTCACCAACCCTCAACTTTTCAGGGGCCAAGAGTGAGTTAAACTGGAGGGAGGAGGAGAGGAGGAAGAAGCAGGAGAGTGAGAAAGGCACGCCAAGGTAAGCCTCTTCTCTCACACATCCAGTTTAATCTTTCTTTGTTAAAGAGAAATCATGATATTTTACCAGATTTAATCGTATGTGGTAGCAGGTTTGGAATCGAGTTTGTGAACCAGCAGTCTGACCAAAACAGCTCAACACAAGCAGAGGACCTGCCTCTGTCGCAGGGTTTCCACTGGGAGTCGATCCCAGACTGTCCTTCAGGTCCACACCGGACCAAACTACCTCCTGCACCGCAAAACACGGCAGACAATGACTCTCATGCAGAAACACAGACAGAAACACAGACGCAGCAGCATTCAGAGCCGCGTGATGCAGCACAGCAGGGCTGCAGCAAAACCGTCTCTGTGAAGTCGGAGCAAAACACTGAGGATGAAAACGAAGGTCAAAGAGACCAGAACAGCGACAGAAAGAGGAAACACAAAGAAGTGATGGTAAGGAGGACAGTATTGTTAGTAAGCTGAAATGTTTAGCTTACCGTTACATTTTTGTCGCTCAACTAAAATTACTGTGTAATCCAACAGTATGAAGACATTTCTGATAAGGGGCCTCGGGGGAAGAGGAAGAAAACAAGGTCGAAGAAGAAGAAGGGTAACTGTGATAATTTCATGTGTTGTGTTTTTGATAGATTAACTTAATAAATGAATACAATTCTGGCTCTGAGTCAGTTTTCCAGCATTTTTTAATTTTGAAGAGAACTCCGGCGATTTTTTTTCACATTAAAGTCCGTTTACATGTCGATTACATTTTAAAAAAAGTAGTATGAAGCCTTTTGTGGCTGCAGATAGAGCTGCGTGATGTTTGATGACTCACTTCAAATAATATAATTTTATTGATTTGGGATGTGGGGTTAGAAATGAGCTGACCAGACTTCCTCATCTCTGCTTGAGGCTTTATTATCTGCTATTAGCATAACACACTTGAATATCTGACCAGAATTTCAGCAGTAGAGTTGATTTGTGGCTAATGTAGGTGATGAAAAAAAACTTGTATGTCTGGTTGTTCAACATCAATTTTGAAAATAAAAAAGTCAGTTTTGAGTCCGACAGTGTTATGGCAGTATATTGCCAAATTAGTGGAGTACATAAAAGGCATGTTCTCTTTTAAATTGTATGTATTAAAATCTAATTTCTCATTTTTTGTCTTGTTTTCCTGCCTCACAGACCAGAACCAAATGGACCAGCTGCTGGCTGTGTCTCTGAGGGAGGAGGAGCTGAGCCAGTCGTTGCAGGATCTGGACAAATCTCTGGTTCAGGCTCGCAACGCCCTGCAAGCCGCCTACGCAGAAGTCCAAAGGCTCCTGCTGCTGAGACAACAGGTACCACCACTGTGGTGGGAAATATCAGAAATCTTTTTTCCTCAGGTGTCTTTTCATTAGTTTACATTCAGTTTTCCCTCCTTCTCTTTCAGTTCACTGCTGAGGTCAACAGTCTGAGAGCCAAGCGCATTGAGATCCTGCAGGGGATGCAAGGTGGAGCAGATTTACCCTTTGATTCAAATGTCTTTATACATCACAAATAATTAACTATTTAATCTCCTAATGTCTTCCAGGAGGATACTTGGGGGTTAATAATGCAGAGAAAGCCCCCACCTCATCAGCAGGAGCTGCTGCTGCTGCTGTGCAACCAAGACTCTCTCCTCTTCCTTCCATCAGTGCCTTCCCCACCTCCTCCAGCCAGCTACCACCTCCCACACTGCCAGCACCTCCCATCAGCCAGCCTCATCCAGCCCCCTCAGCCCTGCCGACCATGTCAGTGAAACAAGAAATGCACCGTCCACCTGCAGTCTCCTGTAATCCTGATGCACCTCAGGTCCCCGTGAACCAGCCTGCAGCCCTGTTTCCCCCCCTGCTGCATGCATCACCTCGCTTAGCTGCTCCAACAACCACTGTTACCTCTTTAAGACAACTGAGGACAGAGGAACCTACATCAGCCAGTCCTTCTTCTGCATCATCTGCCAGACAGCAGGAGCAAGTGACGAAGGCGGGGTTAAAGGAGACAGTGAGGTCAGAGGAGGCTGACAGGGGGTCTAAAAGGGAGATAACAGGAGGAGGAAACGTCTCCACTTCAGTGCCTGGAAAAGAACAAAATGCAGTTGCTGCAGCACAGAGAGATGATGAAGGGAACGAGAGCGACGCCTCTGTGGAAATGATGGAGCCCTCCAACCAGGTGGTCATCGACGTGGACGAATCAGACACCGAGGAGACCATCTCCAGCGCTCCCGTCCACAAGGAGCCTCCTCAGAAGTCTGTCAGCGTGGAGTTCAGCTCTGCGAGCACGCAGACGTTTCAGCAAACTGACATCGAGAGGTGAGATTTTTACACAAGACTCTGTTTGGTGAAGAAACTGCTGTGAATGTGAAACATAACAAACTCTTTTCTCTGCACTCAGAAAAGTTCAGCCCACAGTTGCACCTGTGAAAGATGCCGGCGCTCCTTCAGGTGAGTGTTATGTCTCCTGTTTGCATTAACGTCAACATTAGAGCATCTAGCGTCTGTGTTAGTCACATATTTCCAAGTGGAACATTATTGGCAGGCAGGACATAAAATGGGAGGTGAATTATACTGAATCAGAGTTGGATGCTTGCTTTCAATGCCACATCCTCCTTTAACACCTTGTTACAGGCAGGTAGACCTCCTGTTGAACCGCAGGAGGTGATGGGTGTGTTGTTGAGGGGATGACATGAAGTAACCCTCCATTCCCTGTTGTATTTTTCATTTAGTTGTTAAAACAGTCGGATGCCTTGTGCATAATCTGGAGCTGTTACAAATACAACTTTCATCAGTATTAAGATATTCTAGCCAGCAGGCCCATAACTTCAGTATTTTGAGGATATAGAACAAAGTTTGAGGTGGAAAACGACTGAAGACAAACTTACTTTCCATGCTGTGCTAGCTAACCAAGAAATCTTGACTAAATGTTAATGATTGATTGGTGGGTGGACATTCTGATAGTAATAACTAAATTTTGCTGGTTTAAGCCTTTTAAACCAAAACTGTGCTTTTAAACCAAACACCACAGTGAAACAGTGTTAAATATGTGCACAATATGACTTGGGATTTGATTTTTAAAGGAAAAAAGGGGCCATTTATAGTTTCTCTATTTAATGGCAAGTCTAACAGGGAATGTTTAGATGCAAAGATAAATGGAGACCTAATAAAAGTGTCTTTTTTTTCTGTAATTACTGCTTTTTGTTTCAGACTGTGTTAAAGGGGTCGAGGACGAGGAGCCATCACTGGGAACTTTTGAGAACCACACAGGTCCCGTCCACGGCCTCCAGATCTTCGAGGGCCTGTTGTTCACATGTTCAGGAGACAACACCGCTCGGGCCTACAGTCTGAAGGTCTGCTTGAGCTCCTCTTTCATACTGAGCAGCCATGACAATGCTTCCAACTTTATATAGGCAGCTTTAAATAAATTTAGTAATTAAAAATTGTGATGTGTAACACATAAAATGAGATAATAAGCTTTATATTTTGTCTCTGTGTAACCAGACCAAGGAATGCCAAGCAGTGTTTAAAGGTCACACAAACAAAATCAACTGTCTGCTGGTGTCGTCTCTCCCGAACCTGCCGACTCGCCTCTTCACCGGCTCCAGTGACCAAACCATCCGCTGTTACAGCTTAAAGGTAACAAACGTTTGATCGAAACCTCATCAACGTTTCTGCTCGTCACTTCTTATCAGACTGGGACTCATTTTAGTGTTTGATGTTACATGAAATAACACTTGCATGTGTAAACTCAGCATTTTGTCCTCTTTTCTTTGCATTTTTTAAAATGTTTTGTCTTAATTTGATGATTTCTTTGCCTCGTCTCACCTGCAGTCTGGAAAGTGTCTGGAGCAGCTCTCTCTGCCGGACAGAGTTTTGTGTTTGCACGTTGCCTGGAATATTCTGTTTGCTGGACTCGCCAGCGGGTCAGTGGCCAGCTTCGACATAAAGGTGAGAGAAATGACTTTAATGCTCAAAAATCACGAGTGACGAAGCAAAAAAAAAATATCCTCCATGTCTGCAAATGAAATGCTTTAGAGTCTACTTGTATCTTCTTGCACCTCGTCCTGATCTCTTGCTCGTTAGACTCTGAAGCAGTTGGACATGTTTGAGTGCCACGGCCCGCGAGGGGTGAGCTGCCTCGGTACGGCACAGGAAGGCGCCCGCCGTGTGCTGCTGGTCGGCTCCTACGACAGCACCATCAGCGTACGTGACGCCAAGAGCGGCCTGCTGCTGCGCTCGCTGGAGGGTCACACCAAAACTGTGCTCTGTATGAAGGTAAGAGATGATCCCTCTGCCGCAAACATTAAACCTTACATGGATTAAAAACGTCAGTTCTTCTGACTCTTGTTGAAAAATGAAAGAAGGAAATACAGATCATCAAAAACATACAATTTCCTGTTTATCAGGTTTGCTGAATTTACTTTTCTTTGTCGTTTTCAGGTGGTTAACGACTTGGTCTTCAGCGGCTCCAGCGACACGTCTGTTCACGCCCACAACATCCATGTAAGTAAATAAACTCTGAGTGTTGGTGCAGAAGCACTTTGCGTTTGTTTTGAGTTTGTTTTTGCGCTTTCAAATTTTCAACTTTACAAATCTACTAATCAGATCATTTTTTGTGTGTTGAAAGATCATCACAAATATTTGTACTAAGGTGAAAAAGTTCTGATCATTTGGATTCGTAACATTAAATTATTTTAATGTAAATTAATGTTTTAGTCTGTCTTTATTTGTGTTTTTCTTTGTTTCTGTTTCATCTTCATCCACGTACTGTTGCCATTGTTTTCGTCTTCCTGTTTTTTTTATCTGCAGACGGGTGAGTTGGTTCGTATCTATAAGGGTCACGGTCACGCCGTCACATCGATAGTCATCCTGGGGAAAGTGATGGTCACGGCCTGTCTGGATAAACTGGTCCGAGTTTATGAGCTGCAGGTATTTATGACTCTGTTTTATGATGATGTGTGGTTTCAGAGGCGAACAGCCGGTGTTTGACACTGATTTCTTTTGTTCCTGAAAATTTGGAGAACCCAATTTATCTTTTTATTAGTTTCTAATTGCTTCATCCTCCTTTCTAAAATACACAAAACAAGCCTATACTTAATTATTACAATTAGACTTCCTGTAGTTTCTATTTTAAGCGTTAGTGAGGTACAATCAGGTGTTTAATGTCTCCTATATTCAGGACACAATTTGAAAAGATCATAAATTTGTCCGCTTGAAACCTGCAGATTTCTTGTGTTGTGTTGTCTTATTTGTTTTCATGTGTGTTTTCTGTACATTATTCATTGAAAATGTGTGTGTGTCTTTCAGTCTCATGACCGTCTGCAGGTGTATGGAGGTCACAGTGACATGGTGATGTGCATGGCTGTACATAAGAGCGTGGTACGTAAATGTAAAAACTGGACAAGCTTTAATGTTTTAATCTAAACTTGCACAACAGATGTTCATTTTGGAAATGGATATTGCTGAGTTTTATATCTGCCATTGTTTTTCCCGCCCAGATCTACACAGGCTGTTATGATGGCAGCGTTCAAGCTGTAAAGCTCAACTTGATGAAGAACTACCGCTGCTGGGTAAGAATTCATTTACAGTGAATCTTTAGGTGGAAGTTTAAATAAATGTAAAGGTTCTTTATATAAAATTATTAGACACTAATACCAGACCAGATGTTCAGCATCTCTTATACAGAACTTTTACTCCATGAATAAACGC
This sequence comes from Acanthurus lineatus, assembly GCA_029814665.1. NCBI lineage: Eukaryota > Metazoa > Chordata > Actinopteri > Acanthuriformes > Acanthuridae > Acanthurus > Acanthurus lineatus. The sequence goes on from JAPZDV010000010.1 coordinate 14,901,187, forward strand.
TTAAATCCTCACCTTTGTCTTTGCTTTCACTCTCACAAGAAAAATATCCAACATTCTTTAGCTCATCTGTTAATGTTCATAAGATTTGCTATATTTTCTGATTGCTTTGTGCCTCAACATATGTGACCTTTGCCTCTTGTTCAGTGGCAGAATTGCTCTCTGATCTTCGGCGTGGCGGAGCATCTCGTGCAGCACCTGGTTGGCGATCACAGCAACCCCAAGCTGCAGACGGTCAAATGTCGCTGGAGAGGCTGCAGCTCTTTCTTTTCCACACAGCAGTCGGTTAGACAGGTGATACAATCTGCCGCCATCTTGGTTTAAAAATGTGATAACTATCATCAGCTCATCGGCTCATACGCAACAAGTCCTGCATGTGTGCATGTTAAACGCATGTACATTTTTTTATTTTGACTAACAGCTTTGGGATCAAAGTGAAAGGGCTATGTCAGATTTTAGTTGGTTGAACATCGATATGGGAACAGCTCTTCAGTCTTGCTTGTGTTTTTTCTGCAGGAACTTCCTGAACACATGAAGATCCACGTGGAGAACGACAGCAAAATGCAGCCGTGACAGAAGTGAAGTGAGACAGTTTCATCCATTAAAACAAATCAGCTGTTTTTTTTCTTTATTTTAAAGTTCTATTCAGGATTTTCCTTTTAATTTTTTCATCGATGTCCAGTGAAAGATCCATTTTCTTTATGAACTTCTGACCTCAACTCTTTGCTGTTGTACACACTGTAGGAACTCTGTGACGGTGAAAAGTGAATGGCCACTTGATTTTGATCTCTGAGGCTGTTTAATGACAGAACTGAGGACAAAAATCAGTCCTGCTCCCAAAATTTAAATTAAATTTAATTTAATCTGCTTCCCCTAATTGGTTATTTACAGTTTGAGTTAATAGGAACTTAAGCTTAAGCCTTATGTGAAGAGTTAAGTTGTTCAGTCCTGTTTTTGATTTGTTGGTCGATCTGTTTTCTGAAACGTAGACATGCTAAGAACAGACTGGAGGTTTGTGGATGTCTGCACAGAACAGCGCCCCCTGGTGACGTAATCTTGTTCACCTGCAGACATGAAAAATCTGACTGAAGCTGAATCCTACCTACAAATGTTAAGTTTGGAGGACACTTCGAGGAAGCTTTTGCAGAGCAGCTTATACTGTGAAAATTCAAAAAATCAGACTTAAATCAATCTGAATTGTAGGCAGCAGGTTTTTGCGTTTCAATGCGTGTATTTCTGTCTCAGGCTCTTGTGTTATGCTAGCACCAGCTAGTTTTATGTTTCAGCAGATACAGATGTTTGAAGCCTACTTCTTTCTGACTCCGCAACCTTAAAGTTTCCCTCATTTTCAAACTCGTAGTCTTCAGCTGCAGCAGACATTAGCACAGGAGACATTATTTATTTCTGCTGAACTGATGAAATAAAACAGGCTTGGACACTGTGCAGTAACTCCAGAGTTTAACCATGAACGGCTAATATTTAGCAACATGTACTTTCTGTAAAAATGACTAAATTTTCACTTGCACCTGCTGGCTAACAAGTCAAATGTGTCTTTTTTGGATTTGGAAAATATTCCAGATCAAAAGGGTTTTTTTTCAATCATTCAGTGAGCAGGAATTTTTTCTCCGGACATTACGGAGAAAAGTGACAAGATAATTGCGACCGTTGTGTCCGCTTATTTTTGTGAGTTACATTTCTTGCATGGTGACTAAAAGTTTGTTTAAAAAAAAAAAATCTATTTATTTATAACTTTACATTGTCACATTAGCCAGTTATTTATTTTTGGAGATGTTCTTGTCCTCAACATCACTTAAACAACACAATTTTTGAAAAAATCATCTAGGGAAATGAGACAAAGTCATGAAAGTTGTCAGACCAAACTGTCCAGAGATGATTCATAGGAATGCTGCCTTAATTTTTGTATGTAATACTGTACAGTGTGCATTTGTATTTTGTTTAATACCTACTGTATGTGTACAGCAATAAAGACAAAAATATAAGCTACAGCTTTTACCTTTGTTATATTTTTTAAAAAAAGCAGAACATCCGGTATTTATCAAACAAAAATGTTTATTCGCTTAGTTTTCAGACATTTTTTAGCTCTGTTGGTTCTTGCTTTGCATTATTAAGGACATAACGTTTACAGCACAACAACTTTACAACGTTAGCATCAAAGTTCAACTCTACATGTGTTATAAAAAACCATCTGATCTCATCAATACAACATCTGCCTGCTTCATCGCTTCTTCATATCACTGATGTGACGTTAACAGACTACAACAGGCTTCTGTCGCTCTTATCAGCACTGCAGAGTCCAAAAAAAAATGACATTTCAGGAAGCAGCTTTGTTTCGGATACAATCTCAGTCGCTTCAAAATAAGCAAAAATTAAGTTAACATTAAATCTAAACCATCATGGCTCGAGAAATGACAGATATTTATATTTCATACGTTAAAAGAGAATCATCATCAAACCCCTGATTTTGACTTCAAGACTTTGTCCGAATCTGTGCAAAAATACTTAAAAAATTTTTAAAAACTTAAGACACACCAACTTTGTGCAGCTGCATCACCGGTCGAGATGGTGGTTTAAGAGTACATGGTCAGCTGAAGCCACTGCAAAGAAACATAAGAAAAACAAATGTGAGCACAAAAGGTTTCATTTGAAAGCAAAATACAACACTGCTGATTTAATTTACGCATTTGTAAAACTTGCTTTTTATGGTTTGTTTCAGAAAAGTGCTGATTCAACTTAAGCTGCAGTTTGTGGAGCTGCTGAATTGAACTGCAACATATAATGAGATTTTCTGATAATTTTTGTCAACAAAATTAAGTGTAAATAAAATAGAAAAACCTCTCAGTTTAATATGATACAGAAAAGCAGCAAAACCTCAGAAAAAAATAACAAAGCAAGGTTGTAATTACTCAAGAGAAATTTGTTTTTTCTCTTTTTCTTGATATTCAGACTGTAATGGGTCATGTTTAAGCTAGTGATGTTGTTAAAACCTCTGGAAAAACTGACCCTAACATACATTTTCTCTAAGTTAAAAATGAACTTTGATGCCCTTCATTACCAGTATGTCTACATTAAGTCGTCATCTTGGAGAAAATCGAAGTCGTACTGTGGGCAACAACCTATAACATCAACAGAAATATAGCATAAAACACAGAATATCATTAAAGTTACTAAAACTGTCTTACCTCAAGGACATTAAGCTTTATTATTCCATCTCCATCTTTGTCAAAAGCATTAAAAGCTCCTGAAAGAGACACAAAAGATCAGTGTTCATTCATTTCCGCAGGCTGGAGTTCGTGGGACGGCTTCATCGTACGGAGTGAACTTACTGAACATGCCCTCCAGCCTCACAAAGCAGCAGATGTAGCTGTCGAAGTCGATGTTGAGGTGTTGGTCTGCGTAGCGCATGGCGATGATGTCATATAGCTGGTTGTTGAGGTGAAAACCTTCGAGTTGAGAAGAAAAAACAGAGATCTGATTCACAGTCAACAGGCTTTGAACGAGAGGCTGGACTAGTGTCATAAAATTCACATTATTTCCTCTGGAAAATGTGAAACTATACCGTATAGTTAGTTCGTAGTTTCTTGTTGCTCACCTGCATCTTTAACTGCGTTCCTCATCTCAAAACTACTGATGGAGGAGGATCTGTCTTTATCATATTTTTTGAAGATCAACTGAAATCACACAGAAGATAAACAGTCAGGTGAAAACGGGTAGTTTTTGCTAAACATGAGCAGAAGCTGAGGTTGATAAAAAACAATCCTACCTGCCAGGCTTTAATCTTTCTCCACAAGTGTTTGAACTCCTGCAGGTTCAGCTTTCCTGTCCCATCAGTCTAAAAGTGGCTCAGTTAAAGAAAAAGCAACACTGCTGCAGAAATTTAGAGATGTAGCTGACTTTTTAAAGCTCTTTTCTTTTGGTGTTTGTTCAATAACTGTATGTGGATATTCTGAGGGATTAACAAGTGATACATTTGTTTTAAAACTGAATTTAAGTTGTTCAAACTTTTCTGCCTTAAAGACATTTCCGGTATCATGAGCTGTACCTTAGGGCCTGTTATAACTTTACAATAAAAGAAATCCTGAAAATTCACTCTTTTCGTCAATAAAATTTAAAACTACCATTGAATAATATTTTTCTTACTCCTTTAATTTTTGTTTGCCTGTCCTGCTGCTGCTATATCTCGATCGAACGACAACAAGGCCACACCAGCAACCTCATAAAGCCTCCTTAAAAAAATCGTATCGTATCGTATCGTGTCGTGTCGTGTCGTGTCGTATCGTATCGTATCGTATCGAATCGAATTGTATCGTATCGTATCATATCATATTGTATCATGTCATATCGTATCGTATCGTATCGTATCGTATCGTACATAAAGCTGCTCTGTTATTCAGTCTGTACTCATTCCTCCTGCCGGATGAAAGGATACGTACATAAGGGCGATCATACTGCGACACGTCTCAAGGCTGAAACCCTCCGCCTTTATCTCATTATCTGTGGAAAAAAGACAGTTTGGTATGATTAATCCACACGTGACACAAACTGTATTCATAAACTTAAACTCTCCTTTGAACTCACGTTTAGAGAGAACGTTGCTCATGATCGTCTTGAGTTCGTCGGCACAGATTTGCATGTCCTGATGGGAGCAGGAACCGTTTGTTGCACATTAGCTCGGATGAAACACTCAGATTTCCACATCTGTCCTGTTTTAACCTTTACTGTGTGAACTCACCTCACCAGCTATCTGTTGGTAAATGGCTCTGAACTGCTTTTCCTCTTCAGTCTCCTCCTCCTCCGGCTGCAGAAGTTTACGCTGAGCAACAGAAAACAAAGCAGTAATTTATTAATTATTGGTAAAAAATAATGTTTTTATCATTTTAACATGTTCGACAAAATTCAACAATTAATATTTTTTTAAACATTAGGAATAAGTATAAAGATCTATAAAAGACAACAGAAGTTGAGACCAGAGTGTTTAAATTTAAGAGCTTCTTTAAGTGTGTTGGGGCCAGTGGTGCAAAGTAACTAAGTAGATTTACTTAAGTATAATTTTATGGGAATTCCATGTCACCCACGTATTTCCATTTTCTGCTACTTTATATCTCTATTCCTCTACATTTTTAGGGTAATATTGTACCTTTTACTGCCCTTTATTAATCTGACAACTTTAACTTGACCCTGCTGATTCAGATCAATATGATACTTTTTGATGTAATACAACAGATTAAAATAAAACATCATTGATCCAGAGAAAAACTCACAACTAAGTCATAAATACATCACATTCATCCTACTGCAGAGTAAATGTTAATTACTTTTACAGTGAATAAGGGCAATGGAGTCTTGCAGTGATGTTTTGCAAGAAATTTTCAGCAGATTTTTAAACAAAAGAGTGTATAACCGCCTCTCCTATCTCCATACTTTCATCATTCATCACCTCCAACAAGTCTTTATTTACTTGAATC
>JAPZDV010000010.1:14912047-14930017 GCA_029814665.1 Acanthurus lineatus
AAAACCAGCTGGTTGTTGCACGTCGGGATGCGGTCGTCCACGACAACGTAGATCCATTCGCCATAACGCCAGAACTGAACATAAGAGGGCAGAAAACAGTTTAAATAAGGAAATCAGTGTGTATAAAATTAGTATGATTAATATGGAACACAGTTAGCCTAGCTTAGCCTAATGGCTGCAAACAGGAGGAAACAGCTAGCCTGGCTCTGTCTGAAATTAACAAAATCTGTCCTTTAGTACATCTGAGGCTCTCAAATCAACTTTTTTATCTCATATTTTTAATCTAACAAGCTGTTTCCATTGTTTTCCTAAGATATTATGCCTAAAACTATGAGTTTAATGCTTTGTTAACTAGTTTAAACATTAAATTTGTTTTGTTTTCGCACAAAACTGAAAGTGTAAAAACAAATTAGCTAGTTCTCTGAAAGCATATTTCTTAAAATATTGATTAATTCCTTTTGGTTTAAGCAGCTATAACCAAAATATGCAATAACAGGTCATTTGTTTCAGTTTAAAAAAAACAGCAAATTTAAGCATAAATCTAAGCATCAAGCTTCATGTGAGCCTTATAATCTAAGACTGTGTTTCCCATCTGTTGAATTCACATCAAAGCATAGTTTAAGGTGAAACAGTGAATTTAATGTGAAATTTAAAAGTCATAATAAAATAATATGCCTTTTTTTGTTTAATTTTACTACTTTTTATTTTAATTTAATCTATTGTAATTAACTTAATTTCTTTCTGAGCTGCACTTGGTGAGTAAAACAGTTTGTTGTTTTCTTGTGACATTTCATTGTAACGTAAACTTGAAATAAGACATAACGTGTCAAACATCCGTATATGAACCTGGAAGTGGAAGATGCCGGCGTAGTTCTCGGTGAAGCTCTGATCCGGAGGAATCACTCTGTACAGCAGCTTCTCGTTCACCGTCAGACAGGCGATGGCGGCCAGCAGCCAGCAGTCACCTGTCAACGGCAGATTCACGAGCTATGAAAACACTTAATACGAGCTCAGTGCTTCAGAAAGTGCCGCAGTTGTCGCAGATTAAATCCACATTGCTGCAGGTGTCAGCCATTAGCAGACGTGAGGTCAGATCAGGAGGGTTAAGGCGAATCCTCATCGTCGCTGCAGCTGTTAAGCACATTCCCGGATCCGGTTTCTGCCCCACATGTCTTGGCTGTACTCTGTGTTGGGGTTTTATTTTCTTACCATGCGTCTCGTGGGACTGCTTCTGCTTGTAAAGAGTGTCTTAAAAGCTGTCATAGCTGAGACACACATGTGATCATTTGCACCATTAAAAAATTAACATCAATCAAGGCGCCAAAGTGTTTAAATCTGATGTGTCTTTCTTCATTTTCCCCTGTTAGTAACCTTTATTTCTTTTTATATTCTTATTCTTATTCTATTATTATGATTACGCAGCTTTAACGAGAAAACAAATGGTGATGCAACATAAAGATAAACTCATAGAGTCAGTGCATCATCTCACATCAAACCAGACACAGTCAGTCAGTCACACATCAGCATGAAAAAGTGCTTTTTGAATGCAGAGACGGTTTAAAAGTTACCCAATTCTCCCTGACAGATGTCTGTCCTGTTGGCTCCGTCTATGATGAACTGTGGGTTTTCACAAATTTCCTGTCAAAGAAAAACGAGAGTGTCACAGTTTTTTTTTTTTTTTTTTCTCAGCATGTTGCAAAATATCTGAGTTTTACATCATTTTTCTCATCGTTAACTATTGTGTAAGAGTCAGATTTCAGTAAATATATGCATTAATCTTATCTGTGATGAGGAAAAATAACATTTACCGCCTGAAATTTCACATTATGTCCACATCAATGTGTCAGTAGAAAATGCTTTTTCTTTAAGAAAAAATAAGGCTGTTTGAAAGCATTATTTATTAAGTGTTGTTTCCCTTTATTAGGTAAAAAAGATTACAAGTTATGCCTTTTTAATAAGGCTGGACACAAAAATCTTGATAATTTACAAAATCTGTTAAAGGTTATTTTATTTTACAAACTGAGCCTCAGAATTAAATGAATTTTTTATCAATTTTCAGATTTTTTTTACGCAAAAGTCTTATAAGGCTACTTGTGGTAGGATAAAATATTTTTGTCAAATTAAAAACTTAAATAAATTGACATTTCTGTTTCTCAGAGTATCATACCATGTAACACTGGTCAGCATTTGAACCTCGGAACAATTTAAATTCAGTATTTACAAATCTGCTCCTGCTGTGATTAACAACATGTAGGTTTGACCCTGAAACTGAAAGCGAGTTGCACAGATTCTCCGTCTCCGTCGGACCTGCCGGGACCCTGAAAGCCCCTTTTGCATTTGCCGCATATTTATGAGGCAGCAGCTGCTGGAGGTTCCCCGGTCACGACCCTTTGGTCCTCTGAACGAGTGATAACGTTGTGCTGAATACAGAAACGCCTTCACCTCATAACTACGTACCTCTGTCAGCGCGGAGAAACCGGTCTTACTGGAAATGACCAACTTACCATTCAACTAGGTTATATTTCCATATATTTATTAGAGATTTGGGGTTTTTTTATGCTCAACTGCACAAAAAATTACTGTGTATGTTTATGCTCATCCTGTTTTAAAGCACATGTCACTTGTTTAATAAAAAGATTTTATGTTTTATGGACTCTCAAAGCTGCTCATAACTGGTGAATATGGTTCAATTTAAGGGGTCACTAAAAGATTAAAGAATGAAAACATGTTTCTGATACACAAATAATGCATAAACGTCAGACTTTTCTCTATTTTTTGACAGTTTTCTTCAAAAAAATTGAAAAGGCATCACCTCATTAGGCTTTAAACTAAGCTGTTAGAGAAGAAAAACATGGAAACAACATGTGAAGAGGAGTCACAAGCCAAAAAGGCTTTTTTTGAAAAACCTCTTTGAATAAAGTAAAAAAAATGCAATATTATTAAGCAAAAACAGCACAGCCTTTTAATAACATAAAAGTACAGTTTTTGTTGTAAAAAAAAAGAGGAAAACAATATGATTTAGACACCAGAAAACAAGCTGACCGTAACTAAGGCTGTGAAACGCAGCCTCATGATCCTAATTTAGATTGTGCTCCGCTGCTGAACCCTGGATGGGATTCATGTATCATTAATCTCAGCCGAATGACCGAACATGCGTTTATCTTCAGCTGGACAGACCTGCCGATAAGCAATAATCGAGATTTAGATTCATGCTACGTTAGATTTTGTCATTTTCAAAGCAGGAATCTGAAAATAACATCATTTCTATGTCCAGTTTGTTATTTATGTTTATGCTTTAACTAAAAAAACTTGTGTAAAAACAATCTTCCTTTTCATTTTAACATCTATGACTTTAATAAATAAGAAAATAGTTCTTATGTAACTGTTTCTTATGTAGCTTTTTGGCAGGCAGGCACTGTTGACTGATTTAATAGCGCGTGATTTACGATTTTATGGCTCTCAGGATCATTTCGTTACTCTTACCTCATGGAAAATAGTGTATTTTATTTACAATATTTCTTGTTGTTATGTAGTGTGTTTGAATGTGTATCATGTCTTGGCGTTTCGTTGTACTGACTTGTTTTTCTGCTTCGTTATTAAGTTAATTTCAGCTGTGTGTTGCACTTTTGACCAAACAAAAGCATTTCTTATCTTATCTTAATTTGTACCTGATTTATGCTTACATAAGTGGAAGAATAAATTAGTCTTGTTTTATGACACATTAATATAAATATTCACAGCGGTCACATAAAACTGATAGAGACAGTCACACCTCGACCGGTCATGTCAGCTCAGGCGGTGGTTGAAAGTTATTTAATAGCCGTCATTCACCTGATACTGAACTTCAAGAACAGTTTAAGATACTCGACTTAACCTGAGTGTCTCTATTTAAAAGATACTTAAGAGACTCTTTTCATAGTTCAACTTCTTTTGGGAAATGAGTAACTATCTCATGTCTGGAATGACAATACAAAGCTACAGCCTGTTAGCTTAGCTTAGCTTTGAAAATAGAGGATGCAAACAAAAGAAAACAGCTAAGCTAGCTCTGTACAAAAGCTAGAAAAATTTGCCTACCAACATTTTTAAAGCTCTATATTAAAGATGTTGTATCTCGTTTGTTTAAACTGGATATTTCTTGCTGTTTCCAGTTTCCCATTTGTGTTTAAAGAGGATCTTCTCATCAAACTCTGCAAAAGCTAATCAAAATTATTCTGTAAAATTTCCACTCCACCACATTTATCTGACATCTAAGTTACTTGTGACTGACTAAAATAGAAAAAAACCCTAAAAGGATATTTTGCATAATTTTTAATAGAATATTGATCTAGCATTAACCACCAAATGTGAATAAAGTATTTATAGCTCCACCTGTGCAAAAATTACCTATGACAATAATTATGCATTTAAAATAATCATCTGATATTACATAACATATCCTAAAATGTATAGTAATGACACTCTTAAAGATGTCATTATGCATTAAAAACTTTGTATTTTGCTAATAAAACTAGTGTAATTTTTTGCAGGAGTTTTAATATCACCAAATATTTTCACACAATCATTTCTCACATTTGCATTTCTGTATTTTTTATCTTTGTCTGTGTGTTGGTAAGGACATTTGTCTCATTTTGCTGAACGAATCTCAGTGTATTTTGCCAAAAGTTCTGCTTTTAAGCCTACAGGACAAAACTATGTGATGTCAAATGCATCATGTTGTAAGACGATTAAACCATCTTGCAGTAGTTTGCCATAGAAAACAAAACTAAAGCTGCCACTGAGCTGCCACTATGTTTCTCTGCACTAATGAAGGACATCCTGCTGAGTTTATGTCAGCTGACTGTGATTACAGAAAGTGACAACTCAGAGCTATGCATCCACAAACATGCGGCCATATCAACCCGACACCTCACCCTTGTGTTGTGGAGGAAGTGATGAGATACACGGGGATTTTAGAGAAGAGCCACTTTTGCATTAAGTGTAACTTGGCCTGCCGTGATGACATAAGACTGGCACTCACCGAGGGGCGTTTCCACTCGATCCTCATCGACGCTTTGTGGCTGTAGAAGAGTGAGGAGTCATTTGCAGGAAACAGAGGGTCCTCAAACAACACCTTCTTTCTCACGTATTTGTCCCGCAGTTCCAGAAAAGTCTTGAGACGCTTTGCATCCTTGACGGCCTCATTTCTGCTCAGGATGGCAGAGTAGATGGAGTTGGTCCCGGCAGGAGGGTAATCAGCTTTGTCATCAGGCCCCAAAGATGCTTCCCTCTCAAAAAGCACTTTCACTTTTGTATCTTCAACAAGAGGCTCTTTACCTTTATATCTCTCGTCCTCCATCCTGTCAGCGAACGCCTCAGTCGTTGGTGTTCCTGTTTTAAAATCAGTTTATAAAGTGCAAAAAAAGGGGAAAAAAAACTTAACAGTCCCTCCTTATTTGCAGAAACAGATCTTGAACTTGCAAAACAGCCCAAAGAAACTTCCTGTGTCCTCCTTGACTCCAATAATCACTTTTAGTTCCTTTATTTTCTGTAAATACTGTCACTGCCCTGAATGACAGCCCTTCTTACCAGCACTTTCACCGTCACTGTTGTGCCCGCTGGTGCTGGGTGCACCTAAATATAGGCCTCTTTAAAGGAGGGGAGGAGGCTTCTCAAAGGGGGGGACCTGGTCCCAGTCACAAGATTAACAGGTCACAGTGTGCTATCCACAGGGACTCTCCAAAATCTCTACATCTGACTTAAGATTAGAGGAAACACTTTGGGAGAAATGAAAAATAGATGATGTAAGTCACAGTCGGGTTATGTATTTGGTGGCAGGTGCACTGCGTTTTTAAATTTACCTTATCTGGGTTCCTGAACTTGAGGGCAAATAGGATATAAAACCCATTGTTAGTGTTTGTAATCAACAACAAAATGTGTTATTTACAAATAAAAACTCATTTTATTAGTGACCTTTTTTTTAATGCACATGATACCACCATGTGATTTACTATACTCCAAAACTCTGCTCAGCATCTATATAATGACATCTAGCGGTAAAACAAACAAACTGACATGTAAATCCTTTCAACTGTTGTTAATGGCGGACTAAATAGACCATTCATCATCATGATTCAGTTGGCCTAACTCTCTGCCAATCTCTGCCCATATCAACTAAGAAGCAGGAGGCTGTAAAGCGCGGGGTTGCCAGGTTTGAGAAAAACCTGCATTGATGTTACCCCATGAACCAGAAGGTATGAACTGACCTCTGAGTAAACTTTGGTTGTTTAAATGACAGTGTTTTGTGTTACATTTTAATAATCAGGGTATATAAAAAAATGTGAAGCAAAGCCAATTTTTTACAACCTTTTAAATCAAGATTATAAGATAATAAATCTAATCTATAACAATTAAGGCAAAGGTTATATTTTTATTTGAAACATTTCAGCATTTTTTTGTCCAAGTAAAATTAGGCTTTCATGTTACCACAAGTTATTTAATAATATTTGCTGGTACTATTTGACAATTACACACAATTTCTTTTAACTTTGCCTTCCACGATAACATGACTACACAACTTTTTGAGCTATGTAAATGATGCATTTATGAAAAAAAATAGATGACATGTGAAAGCTCTTGAATAAATTCATATTATAGTGATTTTTTCTATTAAATTTTTATTTTGAACTAGGTTGTGTATATTACACAACACAGATGAATTTCCATCTTGTTCCTGTCGTTGGCATTTTAGATTATTTTTAATTTAACGAGATTTGGACACTCTGTGATTTCCACCACAAGGCTATGCAAATTATATGATAATACAGGATATTCTTTTTAATACAAGCAAATTTCTTTACAAATTCAACCAAAAACTACATGGAACATGTGAAATTTGAGGATTTAGTGGGTCTAAAGTGCCTGAACAGTTGAATACTTTACCCATATACTACACATCTCAACGTCATGCCTAGCTTATGCTAATGTTGTTGATTAGAAAATACCACTATATTTTCATAACATCGTAAACTCATTCTACATCAAAGGTTAATCACAGAGAGCAAAGTTCCCTCGGTTGTTTGAAAAGCCGCAGAAGGGGGATGGGACTTACTCTACCTGGCAACCAGCCTGGGCTCTGACGCGCAGAGCTCGTAGGCAGTGCAGTGTGCATCTGGAAGTTGTCGCCATCATATCGGGGCTAAATGTTAACCTAGCCCTCAAGTCAGTCAGCCGTTGTCGAGGATATAAAGTTACTGACATCTTCAAGCTCTCTTTTGTCTCCTCTGTCGAGTTTCTGTGAACTGTTGTGATGTTATTAATCAGTAAACGCGTTTAGCACTGTTGCGAAATTGTGTAGTTTTCTCACATTAGCAGTGGCTAATTTTTCTGAGCACACATTAGCAGAGCTGGAGTCTTGAGAAGGAGCAAAGGGGCGGTGGGCTGCTAAAACTGTCGCTAGCTAGCAGCAAACCAGCTATCTAGCTGGATAGCCGGTGCAAAATCCGGAGACATTTGTCGTGAAAGTGAATAAAGCCACGGCTGTGAACGTCTGTACATGCTCTCCCGGTAGTTTTTCGCTGCAGTCTCCTGTCAAGTTGGTAACGTAACGTTACCGTAGCCAAGGAGCTAGCAGCGGTCGCAAAGCTAGCCGCAACTCGGCTGAGGAAGCAAGAAGATTTACAACCAACAAAGCAGACTACTAAAACTGGGACTGGTCTGCGACGTTGGGAGTCTGTTAAACTGGAGCTGGCATCGTCACGTTTCCTGTCTTTAACACGTAGGTCCAACTTTTATCGATTCTTAAATTTATGATGCGTTTTTATTATGGCCTTTGCTGTGCAGTGCTAACTTCTATCAGTCTCAACGGGTATTTCCTGTGCTGCAGCTATGTCGCTAAGCTAGTTTTAATCGTGATGTAACTGCATATTTTTGTAATTTTTACTCATCACTCATTGAGACATTGTTATAGATTATGATGCTGATACTGTGCTCGGTTATTTGTGGCTCTTGTAGCAGGCTGTCGGGCCTGACAACTAAGAAGATGTCTGAGGGGGAGAACAAACAGGCTCCTGACTCTGCCCAGGACGGGAAGTCGGACCCCGTGGCAGCTGCATCCACAGGTCAGGGGGTTTCATCCGTATCCCCTCCTGTGTCCACGGTGAGCCAGCCTCCAGCCACCGCTGCCACGGAGGATGAGGAAGAGGAGAGTGAGGATGAGTCAGAGATTTTGGAGGAAAGTCCGTGTGGACGCTGGCAGAAACGCAGAGAGGAGGTAAGTGGGGTCAAATATATAGTGGAGTCAAGTTTATCTTCAGCTGAGGTTTAGATAACCCCTGATGCATTATTTTGTTTTCTGCCTGAAGGTGAATCAGCGAAACGTCCCCGGGATCGATAATGCTTACTTGGCCATGGACACAGAGGAAGGAGTCGAGGTGGTGTGGAATGAGGTCATGTTCTCAGAAAGGAAGAATTTTAAACTACAGGAGGTGGGTGCAGTTTTTTTTTAGGCCATCAGAGGTGGTTGTGTCTTATGCTGCTGCTTTCAATACATGTATAATAATGTTCAGCAAAAGGACAGCGTTTATACTCACGAGAACTAAAGAGCCTTGACAAGGTTTTAACAATTTTTGTTCAAGTTGCATTCTTAACTGTGATCTTAATAACAGAGTGAAAACCTTGAGGTTTTCTTGTTCCCCTCTGGCTTTAAGCTGCTTAGGCAAGTGCGCCTTAGACTTGTTGCTGCCGACAGCAAAGCAGAGTACAGTTTGTACCTGAGTGGTTTTGAAAAGAATTTTTCAAAAATTTGGAGGGGAGAGAATTAGCAGATAAGAGGGACTGGTATTCGAGGCTCTCGTTTTGCTTATTCCTTTTGGCATTTAAGGCATTTCACTTGCAGATTTGCACCGTCCTCAAGTGGTTTCTGTTTTCTTACACCTCTCTTGGATGAATAAATGGCATCACTTGATAATCTAGTCTGTTGCTTACTTGTGCAAATAACAGCAATAAATTAAAAGGTGCTATTTCTGTCAGATAGCCACAGAGTGCCCTTTATGAAGACTTGTTGCCCACTGGTGCTATAGTTAGAGCTGCGTCACGATGAGTTTGTTTAAGACTGATCGCGACAGGCAGCTTTACAGTTTTAATGTGCATATGACCGAGAGAAAGCAGATGATCTCATTCTAAATGGAGCTTTTAATATATAATTAGTTCAGAATTAAACGGCTAATGGGTTTGAATAGAGTTGAAGAGCAAGACTCAGATTTACTTCTAATGGACACTCAGTTGCAGCTTGAGACTGACCGCTTATCCAACCTGCCAGCTTAGAGAGGGTGAATAAAATAAATATGTCTTTAATATACTATAAGCCGTTTCAGGCTGAACTGTTTGACTTATTTAACATAAAACAGTAAGTCTCACTTAAACAGACAAACCATTCAGAGCACCTAGTTTACAGACAGATGTATGGTAATGTTATAAATATGGCATTTTTTGTTAAAAAGTATATATATATTTTTTTTCAACAGGAAAAAGTCAAAGCGGTTTTTGACAATTTGATTCAGTTGGAGCATTTGAACATTGTGAAGTTCCACAAGTACTGGGCGGACGTCAAGGAGAACAGAGCGAGGGTACGAGATCGTCTTAAAAACATCACCTCTTTTTCTCACATAATTTAAAGTAGTGAGTTTACTGACATTTACGCTGATTTTCTGAGCATTTTCCTTTTTATTGTCTGCAGGTCATTTTCATCACTGAGTACATGTCCTCAGGGAGTCTGAAGCAGTTTTTGAAAAAGACAAAGAAAAACCACAAGACCATGAATGAAAAGGTGTGAAAGCTCTGCTGTAACTTATTAACTGATTGTGTAAATTAAAAACTTGGAAATAATGCTGGAAAACTAACATATTTTCATTAATGTCTGTTTTCGGTGCCCTGTTTTTTGTCTGACAGGCCTGGAAGCGTTGGTGCACACAAATACTGTCTGCTCTCAGGTGAGTAAAACAGAAAGGTTCATTTCTGAAGCTAATTATGGTGTGAGGCACTATAGCAAAACACAAATGCTAAGAGAAGTTTACTACAACTGCAGGACATAAGTTGTTACAGAGATCCTTTAAAATTTCCCTTGAAGGGTATTTTTATGTTTCAGATTTCTCTAACTTGTACTAAAAAAGTAGAAGCAGCGGTATTATATTGACTTTGCTGTTGTTGGCTTGTCTCCAGCTACCTACACTCCTGTGAACCTCCAATCATCCATGGAAACCTGACCTGTGACACCATCTTCATCCAGCACAACGGCCTCATCAAGATCGGCTCAGGTAGAGATCGTTCAGAGTGAAAGAGATGTCTCAGAAAACAAGATGAAGGAAGTGTGAAGTTCCTCTGTAGCCTCTGTTTGTTTTCTGTATTTAAGTTGCCTTAATTATAATTGGTTTTACTCGTGTTGGTGATAAAATCTTTAAGGCTTTTTCTTCACTGTTTCAGTTGCTCCTGACACCATCAATAACCATGTGAAAACCTGTCGGGAAGAGCAGAAGAGCCTTCACTTCTTCGCTCCGGAATATGGAGGTAAGATCCTCTCACTTCTAGCTCAGGATACCATTGCTGTGTGCTGGAGTGTTTTCTGTGATATCGATCTGCTTGTTTCTGCTTTCAGCTGTTGCCAATGTTACCACAGCCGTGGATATCTATTCCTTTGGAATGTGCGCCTTAGAGGTGAGAGGAGCCTTGTTCTGCTCTGAGCTGTTTGTCGCATACTGACGAGCGTAATCACTCATTCCTTTGTTTAAAATCTGCTTGACTGGTCATGCACTAATGATCTGTGTATCGGCGTATTGTTAACAGAAATAGCAGACCCGCTTCAGACATTCTTAGTGTGGTAATTTGATTTGAAAGTGGCTGTTTGTTTGCTTTTGCACAGTCACAAAAATAGAAATCAGGATGTCCGCTCTCTTTCACAAGACAAGAATGTGGAAATTCAGTTTTTTTTATCAGTCCATCTGTTGTCTGAAAGATTATATCAGGTCCGCAGTGATGACAGACATCTTCAAAGGCTGCTGCTGACTTGAGCTTTGTGTTTGCATTTGTGAATCACTTCAATGAAACCTTTTTTTTTTTGTTCACTCACTTCCTCAGATGGCTGTGTTGGAAATCCAAAGCAATGGAGATTCGTCTTATGTGTCCCAAGAAGCCATAAACAGTGCCATTCAGTCCCTGGAGGACCCATTGCAACGGGTGAGTGACGGGAGAGGCAAGCATTTAAACCTGTTTGACTGTTTGAAAGAGAAATAACTCAAAGACCCTCGTTTCTTCTTTCAGGAATTTATCCAAAAGTGTCTGGAGGTCGACGCATGTAAGCGACCGACAGCTAAGGAGCTGTTGTTTCACCAGGCCTTGTTTGAGGTGCCCTTACTCAAGCTGCTGGCTGCACACTGCATCGTCAGCCACCAGCGTGAGTGGAAACACACATGCACACATGCACACACACACACAAACAAAAGGTTTTATCAGCATGAGTACCGGAAATTCGTATCTTTAGTTTGAAATGCTCTAACCACAGTTTCAAAATCACTTTCTCGTGCATCATCTAAAAGGCGCTAACTGCTTACTGCACCTGTTTGGATCAGCTTTCACTTTTGTAAAACATGTCCAAGGCTGCCAAAAAACACACACACACCGAACCAGAGAGCTTCATTAGTTTGCATCAGATGTGTTTTCTTTCAAAAGCAAAATTATCCATCTTTTACACAACAAAGAATGATCACTTTTATTTGGTCATAACACAAACATTTTTTTAGGAGTTTGACATGAAGCTTTAAAGTCCACAATAATAATAACAGGTGATTGCGTTTGTCTAAAAGCTTTCCTCTGTTACCCTGCAGATATGATTCCAGAAAATGCTTTAGAGGAGATGACAAAGAACATGGACCCCAACTTGGTGATCGTCGAGACCAAGAACGGAGTTCAGATGAAGTAAGTCTGAGTGCTGAGTGAAAGTATACATATAAAAACCCAGAAGAGGAAGGAAACCTGTGGTTTTATTTCTGTACATTTTTTTCTTTTTTCTCCGATTGAGGTTGAATGTCAATGTTTTCTTATCCTTAAGTTTGCATTACAGTTGATTGTAACAATACCTGAACTCACTGTGCCGAGGCAGGGAAATTAAATGTCTCACGGCTCAGATTTTTTAACTGAGTTAAAGTTTTATAGTCACACTCTTGTCCTGAATATTCAGCACAAGTAACAGTCTTTCTTTTGCTTCAGACTCTCTCAGTTTCCTGCCCTTGAGCTGGACAAGTTCCTGGAAGATGTTAGGTAAGAAAATAATAAGCATGTCCTGATCTGGAATTTGGGGCTGATCACATTTTGCTGGAAGCTTTTGGCTGATGGATAGATTGTAGATGGCTGTAGTTTGTCATCTTGGTGGCCTTCTCCTAGTTTTAGCCCCACTTTGCCCGATATTAGAAAAATCTTGCTTTAAAATGCTGCTCACCCTCTGCTAAAACAAGAATTTAAGGCCAAAAATGGAATATTCTTGTTGCATTTGAAGTTATAATAAGTCTGTAAAATGTTAAGTAGGCCATCTTCTGTACACAAGAAATTTGCATGATCAGCTAAAATCAGCAGAAAATCCTTTGCATCTAAAGTTGTGCCTCTTTTTCCCTTTGATGCTGCAGGAATGGGATCTATCCTCTGACTGCATTTGGGATTCAGTGCCCACAACAACCTCAGCAGGAGGCGGTGAAGTCGCCTATAGTGCCCCCCTCAGTGAAAACCCCGACTCCTGAACCTGCAGAGCTCGAGACCAGAAAGGTAAGAAAAACACTATTACTACAAAACCTGTTAGTTATACAAATACTTGACCAAGAGATGATAGGAAACAGTTAGAAAATACAAAAAAGATGATATTTAGAGTATTTAAGGTTTATTAAAAGGTTTTACATTTACTACTTTGTTTTCATGTACCACTTTATCCTTTTCTGGTCATAGTCTCAGTATTTAGATGCCGTTACTGTACATTAAGCTGTTTCTGGTCCTCTGCAGGTTCTTCAGATGCAGTGCAATATTGAGCCTGTCGATGAGGGCACCAAGCATCATGTGAGTAATGTGTCCAAGTATTTTATGTCAGATAATAACTCTGTGTTGTGTGACTTTCTAAAAGACTCGTTTTATTGTCCTTTTAGCTGACCCTGCTGTTGAAACTT
The DNA here is from genome assembly GCA_029814665.1 of Acanthurus lineatus. Classification (NCBI taxonomy): domain Eukaryota; kingdom Metazoa; phylum Chordata; class Actinopteri; order Acanthuriformes; family Acanthuridae; genus Acanthurus; species Acanthurus lineatus. The sequence continues at coordinate 14,925,223 of JAPZDV010000010.1, forward strand.
GAGGATAAGTTAAACAGGCACCTAAGCTGTGATTTGCTACCAAGTGAGTACATTTTAATTCTTTACGTTCCCTGAATGGTTGTTAAAAAACTTGGCATGTGCTCAGATTCCATCATCCACAGGTTGATGCCCAGTACTGACACTTCCACTGGTTATAATCAGTTTTATAGACATTTTTATGCCTTTATATGATAGTTGAAAATTAGAGAGATGAAGGATGAGGTGAATGCAGAGTGTGGCAGTTTCATTAATTGTGTTTACTTTTAGAGTTTCCCTCTTGGTGTGTCTGTTATGGATGGATCATTTCTGCCTTATAAAACAAGGCCAAGTCTTGTAAAATGTGTTTCATGCTTCAACATTAGTCAACAGTCGTCCTCTCCGGTTATTTTTGGTAATTGCTACTTTCACAGCACATTAGCATCACCAGCTGTGACTTCCTCCTGCTGTGTGTGGAGCTAAAATATCGCAACACCCCCATTTTGTGCGCGTGCTGGTGTGTTGTGTGTGTGAATGAAAGCTGTTTATCTGAGCTTTGATGGTGCCATGCTGGTAACTGATTGACACTTAAATACTTTAAAGAGCCTTATATGATAGTCTGTAATGCTGACGTGATGCGGTGGTTAAAAGTATCTGATGAGCTTGTGCTTTTGTTCAGATGAGAGCGTGCAGGAGTTGGCTGTCGAGCTTGTTCAGCTGGGATTCATCAGTGAGGTGAGTGCAGTTTATCATCATGACCGAGCTGAACTCAATGCTTCGTTTAAGGTGCCTTTAAGATGGTAATCAACCTCATATGTCTTCATTTTAAGGGCGATCAGCCACGACTTGCATCCGTTCTTGAAGAGGCCTTCTCAAAGTTCTACAGCCGGAACGGTTCTCTCAATCCGGTAACTGTTTCCTCGTAGCGGAGGACCCCGTAGGCCTTCTCTCAGCCCTCCTCCTCGTCCTTTACGACAGGACTAGCTTTTTTGCTCCACATCTGAGTTGCGGGAAAACTTTTGCGGGGACGGAGGAGGAAGCCTTGGAAGCCTTGGTCTGGTTGCAGATCCTGCAGCCTGTTCTTGTATCTTCTGGTGGGAAAAGCTGCCACTAAGTGGTTGTCGCTTTTAATCTTTTTTTTTTTTTCTCTCTCTTCTCCTCCCACCCAATACAGCCATCTGCTTCTCTTTAAAGAGGAAATCCTAGTCGCAACTTAAAGGAAAATACAAATGTTTTCACTTTTTTGGCTTATTTCTTTTAGTTCTAAGCAACATAAATCTGGATAACAACAGTATTTTCCTTAAGTCAGTATTAAAACTGTATTTTAAACATTTTTACTTAAAACTGTTAAATAGTTGTCTGTATGAAAAAAATCTTTGTTGCGGCATACTGAAGTGTATGTGTTATGGTCTTGTGAGCTTAAGTCTGGTCGTCCGGTCCTTAAAACTTTCTCTTGAGCAGTGAGGGAGGCATCTTCCTACCTTGTATTGTTTTTTTTTTTTGTTTGTTTTTTTTTTCACAGGTTCTCATGCATCGAGCTAGTAGTGCAACAGATGCAACGTCACTTTTACTTCAAAATTCTGTAATTATACGGTGTAGTCATGAAACATGCAGCTGCAACACAATCTGAAGAGCTGCAGCTAAAATATTAAAAATCAAACTATTTATTTGTGTATCTTTTCTCAAGTGTGTACTGTAATTCACTTCCAGCACTAAGGTCGGTGGTTGTTTGAATGTATGCTTTTAGTTGCTCTCTTCCTTTAAATCAAGCTGTTATTTTCTATGAAAAAAAAGGGGTGTTGTCACTCGACTGTGGTCCAGTTACTACTGTAGCTTCTGTTTTACAAGTACCCCATTGCAGTACTTATCAATTATTAGGGCTGGGTCAGTTAAAGGTTGTCTTTAAGTTGCATTTTACAGAAGGGGAGTTTAATTGAATCCATGTGAAGACTCTTTCACATTGAAGCAGGTGATCTGATGGATGCCAGCAGACTTGGTGAATGCATGTACGCTTTTCGATGTCTAAATGCAAACTGATGCATGCAACAAGCTTGTTTCCGGAGCTGGTTCGGTTCTCATTTTAACAGTGATGGCGACAGATTCAAGTAATTTATCATTCAGAGAACATTTCGGCAGCTTAGGCCTGTTAAAATTTGGATTTTTGTGACTCAGATTCATTTCTTTATGGCTGAGGTATTTTTGTGTGTGACACCAGAGCTATATCTTGCCCTCCCACGTAGATATTCAGTTATTGGCTCAGACCACCCTAATATGTTAACTGTTTGGGGATCTGTCTGCTAGTTTGCACTGCTGTTCACTTTTATATCCTGTTTGAAATGTCCTGTGGCCTGTGGCTCCTTCACACTAACAGGAGGAACTTTGATGATTTGGAAATGAACGTCATTTAAAAATTGAGTCTGTGATCCGGTCTTGTCTACTCTTTATGCTGTGACTACCCTGTGACAGGGTCTGTAGATATTGCGAGATACAAGTGTGGGACTGCCTGGCATGCTTGTAACCATCTTGTACACTGTATGCTGGACACTGTGCTCTGTTTCTGCAATGCATTTACCCTCTTTTTTTCACTTCCTGAAATAAAAATTTACACTATCAGCACTTAGGGGCTTTGGTGTTGCCTTTATGCCTAGTTCATGACTGCTCTACTGCTGTACTTTCCACTGCAAGTGAAATCACATAATTTTCATACTAAAAATATCAACTTTCATGTAAATTTCATATACAGTGGTTCCCAATTCTGAGGTTCAAGTGTCATAAGGTTAATATGACGGGGCACAAGATGATCTTTGTAAAATTTAGGCATCTTTCTTAAGGTGTGCTCAGACAGAATTGTTCTCAGGCAAAGTGATGGCAGGAAAGCCGAGGTGGCGATTAAATGCTAACGTGCCGGAGGGAGAACTAAGGCACAGGCACCTGTGGAAAAAGCTTCAGTATGAGCACACAAGTTTAAGGTGTTCCACAGGGTTCTGTCCTAGGTCCACTTGACTATTTTTTAACGCTATATTGTATATAATCCATTGATATGTGTTCATATGTAGTTGTTGCAAATGCTTACTCTTGTGAAACTGTACTGACGGATCATGAGCTAAAAAGGTTTCGGGTTGTTTTCAAGTGCAGGAAATGGCTTTTGAAAACCGTTAACTTTCAGTATGTGTAGAAATGTTGTAGTTTTATCTTTAATATAAATAAAAAAAATAGGGTTTCGCTGTTAGGGGAAAAATAATGTACAAACAGACCAACACAAAAGAGACAAAATTCAATTGTTTAAGTTATTTATACAAAAAAAACACCGTCCTGGTGTATCAGAAGTGTGATCTCTACCTTCAGAGCATCACAGTTTGAATTAATCATTTGTTCAAAATTTTAAGAAACTGTAGCCCTTGTACAAGTATTATCATGTACATACTTAATGTCACAATGTGTGCTCAAATAACAGTTGAATAAAACACATTTCATGCTGACAAACACGGTGCCGTACAAAATTACAGCAGTATAATAAAAGTACAGCAAGACTAGAAAATATTTTTTGTTATAAAACACCCTAAAAACACACTTTAAATAAAAAGCTACCAAAATGGCGACATCCAGTTCAGGAGTGCTTTTCAGCTATTTTCAATTCTGTACATTGTGAGTAAAAAAAGAAAAGGAAAAAAAAAGAAACACTAGAAAAACAGTACATAGCACTTCAATTCAAACACTTAACTCTTTCACAATAAATTTGTTTTACTTCCCAGTTTGAAAGTAACATATATAGGCACAGTAATTAATTTCATTAACCATGTTTGGTCAAAACCATTCTTTGTTATCAACAAATCCACTTTAACTCAGGGACAAAGTCTAATTAGCGCCGTCTAAACATTGTGGCAACCACTCAGTTTGCTTCTTTACTTCTATGTTTAGTTGTTAAGAGATAATCGCAGCTTATTTACCTGCAACTCCAAAATCTTATCAGGTCACTGTAACAACTAAACATCACTGCAAACTGTCAAACATCCAGATTGCAGCCAGGAAGATTCATACAAAAAAACCTGACATGTTTTAAATAGAAATGTCAGCAACCGTGAAGGGTCTCATTCCAAGAAAACTGTGTATTTAAGATTTTACAAAGTGTTGATTTTGATGAACATGACGTTCACCTTAAATTCTGCACAATTCATACAATCTTAATCCAGTATTTACAGGCACAGGCGAGCATCTTGTTGCATACATTGCTTAAAAATGTAGAATATGATAATGTTGTTGAGTATTCATATTTATGCTTTGACGGAATTGTATATAGAATATTATTTTGACCTATTATTTGTTTCTAATCAGATAAAGATTTTATTTTTGTTCTAAAATTCAAAGGAAGCCCATGAAAAAACTTCTGAAACTAGGGCTTTGAGATAATTCCATTTTATATTTTAACTTCTAATCTCTGTGTTATTATGTGAGACATGTACTGAGATATGATTCACATTTGAACCTAAATCTAATCTTAATAATTGAATTGCCCTTCAAACAGTGGACATTTTTACATCACAGCAGGAAAAACATATTAATCTGGATGATGGCTGAATTCTATTTAGTTGCTTCACTCTCAGGGGCCTTGTCCTCTGTATGCTGATTCTGCCACAATATCAGCCTCTCAGACACAAGTCAAATTAGTGGCTGTTTGTTGGCTGTTTGTTGTTATATATATGTATGTATATACCGAGGATTAATGGCTCAATGGTCCAGTGTGTAAACCTTTTTATTAACAGGCTAAAGGGGAGCGAAGCTACACGTTAGCTTAGCTAACATAAATTATATTGATGCTACG
>JAPZDV010000010.1:14939725-14974920 GCA_029814665.1 Acanthurus lineatus
TGTTTGGACCATAGGCACAAACAACAGTCAGGATCCGTCCCCCCACCCGAAGGCAGAGGGAGGCTACCCTCTCGTCTGCCGGGGTAAACTCCAACATACAGCGTTTAATTTTGCTCAATGAAATCTTGAAAAAAAAAATCAGTTTTTTAATACCTGTTTGGAGTACAAAGAATTAGAGACACTTGACATCGTGTAAAGCTAAATATATGTTATATTGGTTATTAACTGCCCTGTTCCTTTCCTAGTGCAAACAGCATTGTTGAAGTCTTTGGTTTAGGTGTGAAAACAATTGAACGTCCTAGAGCAATCAATCAAATGCACCCTCTCTCGGGCACTGTATTTAGGAATCAAAGAAAGATGCAAATGCGTGGTAGTATGTTGCTGAGTTACAGAGGAGTCTGAAGTTGCAGCAGATGTAGATGATGTAGTATAATTTTTTTTTAAGTTTTACTCTTTGGACCAATAATGGCATGTAGGTATGTTTAGATCATGACAGGTCAAGTTTGGTGCATCAGACAATGTACATGGAAGTTACAGACATTTTTTGATTTTTGGCAAAACACTCACATTGGATGCCATGCCACACCTCAGATACACTTTTAGTCATAAACAAAGTCTTCTGATAACTTTTCATTATAAAGGTGACAAAGTTCATACCCTCTACGACATGTTTGGTGTTGATGGTGAACACATTCATCTGATAGTTTTAGTCAAGTGGTTGTTTTTGATTTAATGGAGAATCGTGTCAGAGATCCAAGTAAATAAAAAAAGTTTTGATTTCAGTCACTTTCTATCATTACCATCTGCTTTTAGTATTATGGTGTGAAATTGACGGTATATTTTATGTGAAACTTTTCTCCTATCCTCATCTTCTTCCAGCAGCAGAATTCCGTCTCTGTCAGTTCCTATTTGGTTCTCTTTTCTATTTCAGACAGTTTTGTATAATTTTTTAGATTGTTAATTTTTCATGTTAAGCTCTGGAAATAACTTTTTTTTTCACACAGATGCAATAAAGAAAAACAACAACACATGTTTAGAAGAACATATTTTTGAATAAAGCATGAGGCTAGTTTTAAAAAATACCAAATACACTCAAATTCTTTTGTCTCTGACTGGTTATTTGTGCCAAGGTAGAGGCAGAATAATAAAGCAAGTTTGCATTAACTATTATTAGTATGCACAACAGGGCCTGAATTAAGAGGATAATAACATATCAAGTTTTTTTTAAAAATAATTCAATTATCCAGTTCAAAAAGTTAAAAGGCTCACTGTTTCCACTCTGTGCACTCTTGCGCTAAGCTAAGCATTGATGTTGTTGAACCATCTGTCTGCTTCCACCTCATATATAACCCATTAACCAGATGGTATTCAGTTTGCTACTGTTCTTATCAGAATCTTGGAAAACAAACATTACGCCAGGTCGATAGTTTCTTACTGTAAATGAGAATCTGTCTGGTAGCACTTTTTTTATTTAACTCACAGAAAAAAGGTCAAAGTATTACATTAACAATATCAGATTACTTTGTTTAAACAGAAAACAGTGTCTTTTGTCTCTATTGTAATTAATGATTGTTAACGCACACAATATGTCCTCATAGAGGTTTTCATACAAAGAACCACTTATTAAGGTCATGAACTACATGGAAATCCTTCTCATCTCTTGACATGTAGTCACAGGCGAGGCAGATGGGCTGAATGAATTCTTTGCTGGTTGACAGGAGATGAGGAGTGGCTGTGTAGAACTTTTTCCACTCAAAGTAGCGCATGTACGCCTCATGGTTTTTGTCCAAGAAGAGCAGAAACTCCGCCAGTGACTTTGCATCAGAGAAGTCATTTATGTGAATGAAGGCTTCAGAGGGAAGGAACTGCTCATAGTTTTCTCTGGGAGGACCCAAAACCACAGGGACCGTACCTGCCACAAGGGGCCCGTTGGTCTTCTCTGTGATGTAGTCTTTGTGGACTGAGTTCTCGAACGAGAGGTAGAACTTACAGCTTGCAATGGTTGAGTAATAGTCTTCATCACTCAATTTGTGCCCTGCATGAGCTTTACCAAAGAGATGGATCTTAATGTGTTTGGACAGTTCTTGATAATATCTCTCTCTCACAGCTGTTCCAGTGGTAGGATTTTTGTTACTGACAATCCAACACACCAGTTTGTCTTTTTCGGGCAGAACAAAGTCATTTATTTCTGTGTCCCTGATAGTGAGCTCATTCCTCACCGTGATGTCAGCATCCCTTCTGTAGCTCAGTGTTAAGTTGAAAAGGTGGTTTGTTCCTGGTTTCAGCCGTGTGTTTGTTGGTGATTCCACATTGAACCAAATCCACTTCTGAAAGGGTGGACGTGGGGCTAGTGGCATGTCTTGCAAATGCTTCTGTATTTTTCTGTGGTGGAAAATGACTCCACGGGCTTTGCTGTACAGGTTTCTGTCATCTGTCAGAGAGCAGCTGTCAATGTTGAAGAAAGTAGGGCAAGCTTTCAAATCAAACTTCCCACGACGAGGCCAGGACCACAGCAGGACTATTGGCTTTTCATTTAGATCAACAGCTTCATTGTTTTCCCTAACAGGTGATGTGCTTGGATTTCTGCAAACTAAGGATGGAGACTCAAAATACCAAAAAAATGCAAGAAAAGAGCAGATAAGACAAAGACAAGCTTTGCTTTGTCTTTTAATGAAAACCCGTCGAAACATCTGTGGGAGCAGAGAAAGGAACAGATGTGATCTCTACAATAACTACATCGTGCAATGTTTCCCCTAAATTGTACACGCCTGGTGACCTTTTGCTTGGGACCTGTAACTTTAGTCTCAGTGTTCTGCATAACATCATGAATGTAGCAATCAAGTGCCATTGTGGCAAGAGTTTTTTAAAATAGTCAGGCAAAATGTTTAAACTCAAAATATGGAATTCTGCCATTAGAGATCTTTAAATAAAAAAATTAGAACAAAATACATATTTGATGACCTCTAACGGAGGATCTTTAAAGCTGTTTTCAACATCATTGTTAAATGACCATCACTGCAGATCTATTTAACTCGAGTGTGACAGAAAAGTTCAGGAATGATGAATACTAAAGCTTTATCGGCATAATGTTAAGTCACATTAGCAGACTCTAACTCACTCTTGGACATTTGTCCGATGTTTACCTAGTTTTTCCTGGAAGTTATAGCAACTGGGGGTTAAACCACAGAAAGCTGACAAAAGAATATGCCCAGTTACCTTGAACAGTTTAAACAAATTTTCAAGTCTCATCCAGGAAGTTAAGGGTAGTTAAATGAAATTCAGAAATGTGCTCTTGTCTCTGTCAGAAATTAAAGAACCACCACTGTAAACTCTAGATTAAAATTTTGAGAACAGAAAGCTGAAAGGGTCATAGGAACAATGACTGTGAGGAGTGGGACAGTCAATTATTTAGCACCTACAATAATCCTTTATAGTAATACAAAAGCTACAATCTTTATTTGTCACTATAACTCAGACTTCCATGGCTTAATTTCTAAGACAAGTCCATGCTACTTGCAGGATAAAGCAGGTAGCTCTCAGGCCGAACAGCAGCCAATCATGATAACTTCTACATTACGGTCATATTCTCATTCTCTGGGGGAATCAAGCTATTAAAAAAGAAAAAGCAAACAAACAATGTTCTCACCTTTGCATGGAGTAAAAGGGCTGGGTGTTTCTTTCTGGTGTTCAGCAGTCAGTCTGCGGCAGGTGTTCGATACTTGAACACTTACTTGACACTTAGATTGAAAATGTCTAACCTTCTGAGGAAACAAGAGAAACCAGTTCTTTGATATTCAACTCATGCAGCACCTACCACAAACCTGTGACACGCAACAAGAGCGTACATGCAAATGATGAAGAAGGCATAGTAGAAAAAACTTGTTTCCTTTAAAAGAAAAATATATAACTTGTTGACAATGTAAGAGCAGTGACTTTTGGGAAACACAGTGACACTTCACAGACAAAACAATAAATATCTTTTAGAAACAAACAAACCCCTGCCTTTAGTGAATTAAGCTGTTAAAATAAGCACCTGACACTTGTGAAACATGTTAAGCTATGGAGATAATGTTATATCACACAGACAAAATAAAAACAATAACAACACATGTTTGGAATAACACTTTGTCACGGTGCATGCTGTGGTGCAGGGTGCTGCTCTGCTCGAGATGGGTTATGCAAGTTTACTGGAAAATGGAAAAGAAAAAGCAAAAATTGCCACTGCCATCGTTATTTTTAAGTGCTCACCCTGCTAAACTGGCAAAGAAAAGAAAAGAAAAAAAGTAATTGGATAAAGCAAGAGGACAAACCAGAGTAAACTCTAGTGTCACTTTTTGGCAATGGTGACAACTGAGGGAGTTGAAGGGCCTGAAATGGCTTTCGGCTTCCATCCAAGTGTTAACGCAGCAGTTCAATGGAACACATTGCTTTAATAGATCCTCATTCGCACAAGACCCTTTTTCTTGCCCTGCAATAAAATGGTGCAGCGGACACGTTCCTTGTAAGTTTTTTTATGTACATGTAACACTGATAACGTAGTTTATTTTACAGGCTGCCTTTGTGATAAGCTTTATTTAAAAGTATAAGTGAAGTAGAGACACCCTGAAAATGAGCAACACAACACAGGAGTTGCATCAGACATAATGATGATATACTTTTTAATTTATGAATGAATGGTTTAAGTCATTCAAAACTTCAATATTTAAGAAAAGAACATGATGAAAAAATAAAACCATAATAACTGCTATAATTATAAAACAGGCCAGATGTATATTTTAAATATTGCACAAACTATTTTCAACTACTAAAAGGTAAAAAAAAAAACTGCAACACACTTGTTAAATATACCAAAATCAAACTACTGGTCCGCAGAAGTCCCTCCAGCCAGATTGTACATAAAAGTTCATAGCTTAGCAAAATAAAGCTTCGCAGAGATGACGTTATGTTAGTGCCTGGAACGCCTGGCAGGGTGTAGCCAGTCATAGACACTGTAGAGACAGGGTGCTGCAAGGCCCAGATATGACAGATCGATAGTATATCATCAAGTGTGTGTGAGATTCATACACTTGTAGCTTTCACATGTGGACCACCTGCAGTAGACTCACAGGCCAGTTGCTCACACATGGGGCAGAGCTGATGAGAGACATGTGAAGCAACCGTCGTGTTGTCTGTAGTGCACACAAAGCGTAACATGCTGATAGATGAAGTGTTTTTGTGTTTTCAAAACAGATTGGTGCTGCTGTTTTACCCTCCTTGTTTTTCTGTGAAGATCAGCAGATGTGATGCAGTAATGAGACCGGTCTCGAGACCAAGACCAAACTCGAGTGCTATACAACACTAGAATTGGGTCCTTTGTGCTTCTATCAATTGTCATGCAGGTAAAAAAACAGCTGAAGTATAAACAGAGTACTGTGAAAGCTAATCAATCATGTAGTCATATGTAGGTGTGAGGAGAGGGTCGGAGTGTACATGTAGACACGCATATGTCTGTGTATGAGTTTGTGTGTTGAATGCACTGAATTGTCTAAAGTTGTTTGTGAGTATGTGTTATGTTGGTTATATTAAAGGCCCTTCTAGGGGAGATTACAAAAAATAAGTTACAAATACTGTAGCACAGTGCATTGGAAAATTGTTGTGCAATTGCCTGCATAAAATCCAATTTTTAAACACATTTACCAAACTGTGGCAGGTTTAACAGACCTGAGTGAAAGAAGGAAGTGGTGGAGTACTTCAGTAAAGTGTTTTTATGAGTTCTGTGAAAGTCACACCCTCTGCAACTGAGCTGATCAGCAGTATACTGATCAAGACTTTGAAGAAGCAGAGATCGAGAAAAACATTAAAGAAAAAAAATGTCAGAAGTTAACAGGAAACAGTTTTTATGATCAGTTAGCCATAAAAGAACATAATTTAAAACCAGTACAACAAAATAGGAGCATAAAATGTGAACTCTGATCAGATCACTGTGAACTAAGTACATGACTTGGTTACTGATTAATATAGCCTATATTATATTATTATATTATCTAGTTTCACTGAAACCGGCTGTGTCATAAAAAATAGCTCAGCCTCAGTGAAACTACTCCATCCAGTCACATTAATGTTCTTATTCCTCAAGGTACTTGCTAAGGAGATGGAGTTGCAGTCAGGCTGTGACCTTAGCTTGTTAAAGGTTTAGTCACTAGAAATGTCCTAATAAACAAAATATAGACCAATACAAAATTTATCCAGCTTAATCGTCACATGTAGGCCCCTGTATATGTGTGGTAAAGACTCTGTCTGCAGAGCCCCTGCTCTCTGCCTGTATTTGATGTCCAGAGTTGTCAAAAGTGTTAACACAGCCACCATCTTTTGTCTGTGAATCTGACTGGCAGTCTGTCACAGCCTGACTGCAGTGCATCTAGCAGATGAAAAAATGCCAGACTTTTGTGCCTTGTTTGGATGCTCCCGTAAAGAAACGCCAAAATTAAACAACAGGTGATAACAGATGAGAAGTGGTTTCACATTATTTTACTGTCCTGAACATGTTAAATTTGATATATCTCTGCAGGTAGCACAAATGAAACAAATGTAGATTAACATAACATTAATTCATCACCAAGGTTATCCTTAGCTTATAACAGGTTGAAAGAAAAGATGAACATTTTTGTTAGTAATGCATCAGTAAGATGCTCAAAAATTGCTGCTCAAATTTCATAATCAGCAGCTGCATATGTATTTGTGTTCAGCAGACTACTGTATTCCTAAATTATCCGTTAAATCAGTTTCATGGCACAAATTAACATTAACCTAACTATTAATGTAAGTAATATACCTAAATTGTAGCTACAGAGGCATGCAGAACTGAGCATTGTTTAGATAGAGTTGTTTTGTGTGTAGGTTTCCAAAAGATCCATTAAAAAGACAGGTGTGGACAGTAGCAATCAGAAAGGGTGTGTTCAGTGTGCTTGAACATGTAGCCCAGAGTCATTTATTTTTACTTGTAAGAAACTGCCATTTGTTTATTAGAATAATGTTACTATTACTCTGCAATCTTACTGGGAAAAAAACGTTCAAAATATATATTGAATATATATATTAGGGCTGTCAGTCCATTAAAATTTTTATTTGCGATTAATCGCATTAGTGTCCTGTGTTAATGCGAGATTAATCGCAAATTAATTGCAAATTTTTTACTCTGCTCTATATGTAACTTAACAACAATAAATACAAATTACTTTTGTTTTGACCAGAGAACCATCAGGCAAAACTTTAAAGCTAAACTTTCTGTTTAAAAGTCCCTTCTCTGTATCCATTTCTGCTTTGTAACCATTTGCAATGTTATTTTAGTGCCACTTCCTGAAACTACAGGAGCTGGCAAGGCACAGACCGTGCATGCATTAATCGCGCGTTAAAAAAATAAGAGCCGTTAAAAGGAGTTTGAGTTAACGCGCTATTAACGTGTTAACTTCGACAGCCCTAGATGAAACAGAAGATGAGTAGAAGGGCTTAAGGATAGAAGGAATTTCATGGTGACATGGTGGGCATGTTCAAAGACTGAACTGAACTCAAGTTGCAATGCTCGATCAATATGAGCACCTGATATAAATGTATTTGCGATCACTGGCTCATAAGCGTCACAACTTCCTGGCACCTGATCAGAAGCAGCACTGTGCTGAACTGTGCATGATCTGCATCAACAGGCCTGGGATGATCCAGACTTCATGTCAAGGGTGATCACCCATTGTCAGAGTTGTGTCTACAGTACAACCAAACAGCAGTCTTCCTAGTAAAAGAACCTTCATCTTCATGGCTCCTCATAAGTTAAATGAACTGTAAAATTTTTTACAAAAACTACATTTTCTGTGTCTCATTTGGCCGTGAACTAATTTTCACTTGAGGACATAAAGTTTAAAGTTCAATTGAACAGTTGCATATACTGAAAATCAAGTGAATAAACATTACTGAAAGGTAAATGTGAGTGTAAGAGTGGGAACAGGAAATTAACCCAAATGCAGACAACGAAGGCAGACAGCAAACAGGTCGGGGATTAATTGAAGACGCAATGAGACATATAATTGCTGGGAAACTAGGAAGAACACATCATCATAGTCGTTAAGAACACATGACCTATAACTTTCCATACATCATTAAAGATGTTTCACAGGTGCCACATTGATAAAACGTTAATCCTCAAAGTGATTGTTGAAAGCTGAAAACCAGGATGCCCTTGAGGTTGTGTGTTCATCTGTTTCATGTCTGTGCCATCATTAATATATAAATCACATCTGTGTCTCTTTGAGGTTATCATTCATTGATACAACCATGACTGTGTACAGCTTGGCTTTCCTGTGTGCTCTGGGCCTCTTTGCTGCTCTGCAGGTGTCTGGCACCTCAGCGTTGGTCGTAAGTGAAATGAAATGTTCTCTGAATTAGACTGAGTTTATATTTCTTGTTATGTTATCCAAAGAATCTCTTTTTATACTGAAAATACAATCCTGCACTGTATTTATTGTTTCTAATGTGCAATGCATTAACCATTGCTTCTCTCTCATCATGGAAAACCATGCTTGATGCAGGGTGAGTGTAACTATTATCCTTGTTAATTCTGTAATATTTGATATATTTATACACATTCAAACTCAACAATGTCTTATATTTTGGTTCAACTGTCTATATTTAGATGCTCTGGAGGTTTCTGGGGATGAGATTGGCTTCCAGGCGGGTTAGTGTTTTTACAGATCAAAATGAATTGTTTTATACTCACAGACATTAAAACCCCACAACATCTTGTTATTTTTGTTTTGTTTCTGTTCATTTAGATGCCACTGAGGTTTTCGATGACCTTCAGAGAAGTGGGTGTTTGTAAACATTATTATTTTTTGTTTAAAATCAAACTTGACAAAATCTTTTTTTCATTCTCGTTTAATGAAAGCAAAGATGCAAGGATTGGCATCACTGCATCACTTATAAACCAATACAAAAAAAATTAGAAGATTAAATAAAGATTACATAGTATTAACGGCTAAAGAGTTTAGCTCAGCAGGTGGAGTTTTTGTTTCTGCATCAATAAATTTTCTACTTTTCTCTGCGTCCTCCTGCAGGACCATGTCCTTACCAGGATATCTTCAGGGACTGTCGAAGGAAGAGGAGCCCTGCTAGCTGCAGACTTTCGAAAATGATGTATGGATGTAAAGCCACCTGCCGTTGCCAATAATAGCTCTTTTAAATGCTAAAATGAGATCTGTCTCAACAGTCATTTTCGATAAATATACTCAGCATTAAAAGCTTGTGTCTCTTTAATTTTTTACTAAGGCTATATGACCTGTTCAGAACTCCCCAGAAACGGCTAACTCTGTTTGCTAAAAGGGCTCAGTTATGTGCAGGGATTATATTAACATTCAGATGACACTTAATGGATGACTGTGTCTTGAATAAGCTGCTGGGGAAACACTGTGAAGACGCCTCCATGTCATGTCACATAGCAGCATATGCAGGTCGGACAACATTACAATAAAGTGGCCAATTAAGTGGTAATGTACATGTGGTTGGGCAAGTTATAACTTTTACGGCTAAGAATTTCTTGTTACAAGGCTCAATCAGCATCAGCACTTGAGAGACATGTTTTTGCGACCACTGGTTCATGAGCATTACTACTTCCTGACACCTGATCAGAAGAAGCACCATGCAAAACTTTGCAAAGATCATCAGCTTTGCTTTACTTACTTGGTCAACATCCTCAAGCCTTTTAAAATGCCTTAAATTAAAAAAACCTAAGGATTGAATAAATGGTTGGGTTGTACTCGCTGTGTCTCAAGGATAATTGGATGAAGCATTGCCTAGCTAAAATGTTTTGGATGAAACTGTGTTCTACATACAGCAAAAAGCACAAAACAAAATGTTAAAAAGGTTGAAAAAATTAAATTATTTTCTCACTGGTGGGGTATGAGTTTTTTTTTTATCTTTTACTACTTGTAAACAATTATGCCTCCATCTATAAAAAATTTATACAAGTTATACCATAATTCCTCAAATAGCGCTCAAAACACATTTATTTGAAACAGGTTTAAATTTTAAATTCCTCTGTTAAATTAACAATATTTGGTCGTATTTATAGTACAAAGCTTTTTTGTTTTCCGATCTGTTCCCATTTGTAATTTTTTTTACTGCATCACCAATTAAACACAAACCCAACACGTTCCATTTCAAATTAAAAGCCCTCTAGCATTTCAGTGGACTTCAGTTTTCAAAAAAATTCAGGGACTTGCATTTTTCTATGACAGTACTACAAATGTAGCGTCTGCCACCTTGTGGAACTTGTACTTTATTGCAAAATACAGCTGCAATGAATTTGTGAGGACATTATGTAACAGGTGCGAGGAGTTTATCTACTTGAGTTTTTTCTCTTAGTCTCTATTTGTTTGGGTCGATGGCGCCATCTGTCTCTTTTTTGAGACACGACTTTTATACATCAATTAACACTCATATCTGTATTAAACCACATTATGGTGTTTTATAAATCAGTGGTTTTATGTTTATGTACTCCTCAGCTAAGCTTGTGCTACCAGAAATAGTTAACTTTAAGAAATTCTGTGTTGTATACATATGCAATTTTGCTTTGTTCATTTAAAATCTTCAAGACATTAAATCACAACAAGGCTACAAAATTTAAAGGGTGGCAATTAAATCTAGAACTTATTTCCTGTGAAATTCTTAATACAAAGAGGGTAAAGATGCAGAGCAAGGAGATATCACATTTCTTAATAACCAATACAATAAAAACCTAAATTATCATCACCAAAATATCTCCAGGTTATACAGTAAAAATTAAAATAAAAACATTAATACAGGTTAGAGCTGAGCCTGAAGTTTTTTTGTATTCATTCATTTTTTCTTTTCTCTGTCTCCTCCAGTCAACCACTGCCCTCACACTGATGAGTCTGAATCTGAAGCCGCAGCAACAGTGTTGTGGCCTCTAGGTGTCCCGCCTCCTGCAAGTGCACCAATCAGATCATTTAAATGCCCACATGAGCTCTGACTCATCACTTTATGTTAAAAATGAATATATTCATCATTAGAGCTTGTGGCTGTCTGATTTAATACTTCAGCCTATTTGAACTGCTCAGTAGAGATTAAAAAGAATATTTACTTGTACTTATTTTACTTGTACGGTCCACTTTGGATAAACAATGCCTGCAGAGCCAAATGCCCTTTTACTGTATGTAAGGTGCAATCTAGCAAAGAGAAGGGACAACACATTTGACCGGCTGGATTTAGTTGAAATAGGCACTCAAAAGTTAATTCAATGGACATTGACAAAAACTGAGACAAGTGTCACCACATCCACCTTCTGTCAGTTGTAATAAACCACTGATGATCTGTAATCCCTTTTCTTTTTACAGATGACATCCAAGATTTAAGCAGTTTGGATCCAGTAAAATATGTAAAATTTATGATCTAAAACTAAGAACGCCTATCTTTTACTATGTCATGCTAAACTAAAAACACTGTCGGGTTAATGCAAAGGATGTTTGTCTCAAGTTGTCTGGAGGAACTGGATGGGAGGGTTTTATCTGCACCAGACCAATCAGGAAGCTACTAAACATCACCTGTGTTCAGTCAAGTACTCGTCATTATTTACATCTCTTAACTTGTGTAAACACATTGTACAGACATGTTAAACTTAAAGAAGACATACGTATGCAAACATGGAGATTATCCCGTCTGGCTGACTGTGTATTTAATAGGCAGTGACAGGAATGACTTTTAAAGAAAAACATAAACGTCTGGGTTCTCCCTCTGTAATAACCCTCTCACAATGGATGAAAAAACTTGCCACTGCCTGCTAACATTTGGACTTGGACAGTTGGCAGTGATTGAAAAACGATAACTCACTAGACACACAAATGTTCATCCATTTTGCAGCTCAATATAAATGAAATGTAGCTATATAAACAGTGGCTTTACTGGAGGCAATGAATGCCTGACACACAAGTAGTTATCTATATAATGCAACTCTGTCATCCATCACCTTTCAAGCACTAGAACATCGTTAAGCCAACAACTTTGAAAGAGCCAATGAAGTAAATATAAAAAGTATAACCATTACCCTCCCTGCTGATTTGTACCGTGCCCTGTTTTCAGATGCATCCATGAGGTCAAATGCAAAAGAGAAAAATTTAAGGAAAACTGGTCCACTGGCACTGGGAAAGGAGTTCATTGCATTTATTTTGTAAAAAATGATATAATTGAGCAGCAGCATAGTTCCTTGCAACCAAGACTGAAATCCAAGTTAAGAAAATGACAAAGAGCACGCGGGTTTATGTTTTCAAAGCCGCACAGCATAGTATAACCACCTCAGACTTTGTAAGGGGCCCCCATGAAGTTGTGTTTACATTTATAAAACACCTTTTTTTCTTGGGACTCAAATAAAGATACTGTGCAATTCATAAAAAGAAATCTAGCTACAAATTATGTGGGTCTAATATCTCTATTTGCCAATAGTTATTGTCACTCACATTTCACATTTAATGGACTGTTCAACCTTGACCTTTGCTACATTTTCACAAAATCAAATGACAAAGCAATTCATGTCACCATCCAGAATCGTCTTTACTGATATGAAGCATCTTGGATTTGAGAAGAGAAAGGAGAGAAAAGCTCGCGAATGAGCTAAGGGCTGATTTGAAAACCTTTACAAGAGGAAGTCACGCAATACCTGCCCTGAGGTCACTCTGCTTCCAGCAAAACTCTCTTTGGCAGAAAATGAATAAAAACATGCAAAACCTTCATTTAAATGAAGCTTAATACACATTGTTTGCACCTGTTGTCAGCCCTGCAGTTATTCTTATTGAATCACAGGCAAAACACACACCAACCAAATTTCTAGTATGTTAGAATAAACATGCAATGGAGTACTTTTCATGGGTTTTTAGTAAATCAGGCCCTGAGAGTACTAGACTGTCCTGCATGCAAACCAGACTAGATATAACAAAGCAGTAAACATGCCGCTTTGCCAACTGCATCAAATTCAGAATACATGAGAAGACGAGTTTATTAATTTTTTCAGTTTTAATATATCCTGTCTTTGTGATGTATTCAGTCGAATAAAGGCAGAAAATAATTGCAAATCAATTGCAATCAATAACTGCAGATCATTTAAAGCTTTACTGTGAGATGCATGAAGAGAAGGTTGCAAAATGTCAATCATTGGATAAAAGAGACTTATATACATCAGTGTACAGTGCAGTATGCTGCAGAAGGGGATGAAATTGTGTTTCCCCTTGTTCTCACCGTGCAAAATAAAAAAAAGTGCAACATTCAGTGAAACATTCAGACTACACATTGACTGCAAGAGCGAAAGGGAACTGAGGCGCTCTGCTGCTGAGTCAGAAGTGGTTCAAAGACACAAAACCCTGAAAATACTTTGAAGAAAAAAGGAGTGCTAAGAACTAAAAAAACAGACTACGAACATACAACTGTGTTAAAAATTAAAGAAGTAAAACAGATGTATTACATTTGCAGCAGTGGCAGTTTCTGTGTCCCTGAGGATGTTTGAGCATGTGTGATAGATACCAATTAAGGTTTATTAAAAAGGCAGACAGGGCGGGGCATAAAATTAGTGCGAGACGCCAGGCAAATGCTAGTTAAATATCCAAGTCGCTGTTAGATTTACTTCAATAACAAGTCAAAAATATATTATAGAAACTGAGTGACTCGTAAAATTTTTAATGGTCACCAGCCATTCGGTTGTGGACAAAATGTCCATTTTGCACCCTGCAGACAGGTTACAGTGACCAGTAAAGACCATAAAGTGGGAATTTTAAAGCTGAATGAACTGGACATCAAGGCAAAAAATATCACTGTCAAGCAAGTGTGAGTGTGGCGAAAGGAAATCGATCCAAATGCAGACAACAAGGGTTGACAACTGTGGTTTGCACCATATGATGGCTGGTAAAAGGTAAAGAAAAAGAACACATCATCATTATCATAAAGACCATATGGCCTGTAGCTTAAGATGACTCAATGGTGCCATGTTGACAAAGTTAGAATTATAATCCTCAGTTTAAATATACATTGAAAACAAAGATGCTCCTGGGCTCGTGTGTACATTTGTCACATGTTTGTGTGATCGCAGCGAATGAATATAAAGCACACCTGTGGCTCTCTGAGGGCTACCAGCCCTGGATTCAACCATGACTATGTACAGCTTGTGCTTTCTGTGTGCCTTGGGCCTCTTTGCCTCTATTCAGCCGGTTGTAAGTGCAATGAAATGTTCTCTCTAAAATGGAACTATGTTAAGAAAATATTTCTTGTTTTGTTATCTTAAAAATGTTTTTTTTTTCCTGAATATATATTTCTTTATTTTTTGGTTCTAATCTGTAATAAAATGTCCATTTCTCTTCAACCTCTGAAAACCAAACCTGATGCAGGGTGAGTGTTTGTTCTATTTATTGTGTTTTATGATTGTTTTATGATTTAATATGTAAATACTGAAGTAAACCTTGTGCTTTGGGGGTTTATTGTGTTTATTTAGCCAGCTCAGTCTCCCTCGAGGAACAGAAAATAATTGTAGACATACACAATGCCATGAGAAGAGGAGTTCAGCCTCCAGCTAGCAACATGTTGAAAATGGTAAGATTTCTCACAAAAGCTCCCACATCAGAAAAAAAAAGATTATCTAAAAACACAGTACTTGGAGATCTGCTGATGTAAGTATTGTAGTTGTTCTCATTTTTTATGCTCCCCACAGAGCTGGAACAAAGAGGCAGCAGAAAACGCTGAGAAGTGGGCCAGGACCTGCGCCATGTACCACAGCGGCGACTCCTCCAGACAAATCACCAGTAAGTTCATTACAACACCTGCCACCTTTAAAACAAAACACACCTTACCTTATCTCAAAAATCAAAAAATAGGACAAAGTCAGTGTTCCCAGCACCATTAATTTACAGGGGGGCGGCCTGCAACCCCGACGCACACTCCCATTCAAAGAAAAAGCACAGAGTTTGCGCATCTTGTGTGCGTTTGAATGTCCTGACCGCTCATCTCTCGTTTCCTTACCGATGGCTTTCCCGTGCTCACACACGCAGCGAAGAAGAGGATCAAGTTTGATTGACAGCAAAAGTCGGGACTTTTCTCTCCAAATGAGGAAAAAGACTATTTGCAGTTTGCGATATCCGGTTGAAATCCGTGCACTTTTTTTAAGCGCTTCAAGATCCGATCATCACTCAAGTGTGTGTGACAAAAAATGAAAAAAAAAATAAAGCATGAAAGGAAAAACAATGATCAGCTATTGTTTTGACATCTAAGGTGGCTCCACTGATGTACAACTTAGTTCACGCACGGAGTGAAGTGAAAGAAAACACTCCACCTTAAAATTACCGGTAGTTGTCAGATAGCGGTCATGAACTGTATGAAAGCGCCACAGTCTATTTAACCACAGAAGTAAAAGCAGCAAAACATCATGTTTTTATTTTTGTTTTTTTTGAAACCGCTAATAAGGTAAAAGTTTTGCTTTTACAAATGCTAGCTCGCTAACTAGCATGGAGGAAGATTAGCATCTATTTTATTAAATGAGTTTTAAGAACTGATATTTAATTATTATGAGTAGAGCAGCTTTTGACGCGATATTTCTAGTTTTATTTAAGTCGTGTGACAACACAACCTTCAAAAGGGAACACGTGTTATGTGTGCACGTGCACGCGCGTCGCAAATGCACAGGTGATCAGACTGGTATTGAGTGAATGGATATAACGCGCAAATCAAATGACGTTTGTGTTAATTAGAACAGTAAAAATTGAATGAAAATGCTTAGAAATTATCTTTTATATGTAGAAATGTTAAATAAATTAATTTACATCAAACAAATAAAGTTTAATAAACGTTCAGGTAACTGTGTTTGCTTTAAAGTGAATGCTTAGAAGAGAGCTCTAGACTAATAGTAACGTGGGTTAATGAGCAACTGGTATTTGCTAAAAAGTCAATATAAATTTAACTTATGAACAAGCCAATATGAGATATGGTTTATCATCAGTATTCCAATATATAACTTCATAAATAAGTGTAGGGAGGAACAGAATAAGTTTAACAAATTTCAACTGCACAGACTGGCCCTAATGGAAGTCAGACTTTCAGAATAAAAGTTTGCAGCAGATACAATTCACTTCTTTTCATAATTGGTTTTAAGAAGAGTATGTCTCTCCTCTTTTTTCACTTCAGCTAGCGGCTGCGGGGAGAACCTGTTCATGTCCGGCAACAAACACATCTGGGATGAAGTTATCCATAGCTGGTATGACGAGGTGAAAAACTATCAGTACGGAAATTTTAGCTCCATAAACGGAAAACCCATCGGACACTACACACAGGTATGCCTAAATAACAGTTTAATATCATACCATACATTAATGCAGAGAGCTCCTGATGATTTTGTATTATATCTGTCGTTCTCTGCACAGGTTGTTTGGTACAAGTCCTTTCAGGTTGGCTGTGCTATGGCTCACTGTCCTAACTCAAAAAGTTACAAGTACTTCTACGTCTGCCATTACTGCCCACCGTAAGACGAGACCTTTATTTCACTGAATATTGACATTAATTTAGATCTAAGTTCCAATTGTGTACTATTAAATTTAATACCTTTAACCTGAACTTTTTTAAAGATGAATCCTAAAGTTGATGCAACAAAAGCACTAAAGAGTAAAGCTGCTTTTTGCATCTAGTTTGTTCTTCCTCGACATAACAACCAGTCATTGTGTAGTTGGGCTGTGCTGAGCAGTCTGAAGCTTCAATCATGACCTTGACATTTGAATGCTAAATCAACATCAGACAGAACAATAGCCGTCAGTGTTAATGGACTGTTACTTACAGACAGCGCTGTGTGCAGGACAATGAGTGAGTTTGCAAAGTGGTGGCTGCAGACAGAGACAGGCAGCTGCATCAAAGCTGCAAATGCCTACAAGTTGTTATTTGCCTTCTTTTATCTTTACGATGTACGGTACAGGGCCTCTAAGTACATTTAAAAGCGCCTCACATATAGATGTAATTGTTTCAATCAAATTATGGCTTTTGTTCAAGGAGATGAACACATAAAATATGTATGTGACTGAAGCTCTGATGTGAAAAAAGGACATTCAGTATTAAAAAGCCCTATTAAAAGTAATTAAAGAACTGGTTTGTCTTTTCAGACTGTATCTAGGACATGTTTAGGCTTGGAGTTTTTTTTTTGTGCTGTCAGGTTTAATATTTAATACTTTGGTCTTCATTACAGTGGCAACTTTTATAACACCTTACCCTACACGCAAGGACCAGCCTGCTCTGCCTGCCCCCAAAACTGTGACAACAAACTGTGCAGTAAGTGGCAAATACAGCTCTGAACATGTAAATCTCCTCATCAAATTTGCAAATAAGAATGTTAAAGTTGACAAAATAAAATACAGTATTTATTTTGACTGCAGTGCTTGAGATAAAGATCATAAAAATGCATGATCGGCTGATATAACATCGCTAATAATGCAATGCAATAAAATCCTAAATTATCAAAATAACACAACATTTAAAGGTTGCATACAAATATATATTAGGTGAGTTGAGCCTCAGTGAGTGAGGTTTTTATTTATGCATCTATTAATTTTCTCCTTTTCACTGTCTTCTCCAGCCAACTCTTGTCCTTACACTGACAAGTACACCAACTGTGCTGATCTGAAGAGGTGGCATGGCAGCTGCAGAGGCTCAGTTAGCAAAGACTGTCCCGCTACCTGCAAGTGCGACCATACCATCCAGTAAATTTGTCCACATGAGCTCTGACTCAGTGCCAAGTTTCAATAAAAATACTCTGCATTTAAAACAAGTGTCCATGTGGCTTGTTATATCTCACCGTGTGACCTACCTACTCGGTAATGAGAAGAGATTAAAAGAGGAAATAAACTTTGGCATGGCACCTCTCTGGACAAACACTGCGTGCAGAGCCAGATGCCCTTTGACTGTGTGTCACGTATGAACTCACAGAAAGGAAGAACAACACACACGACAGGGTGGATTCGGTCAAAGCAGGGAGGAAAAGTTAATTCCTGAGATTTCCCAGAGCGCCTTTCCCCTCATTATTTATTGCAAGGTATTCTAGTAAAAGGTTTTCTAGCACTAAATTAGTAGTTAAATTATTTAACTACAACTTTTTTGCAGATTTAACAACCCAACATTTTACGATGTAATTCAAATTAGCTCCACCTCAAACAGCTACAAAAACAATGTTGCTCACATATTACTGCATGTGTGTCATTAATCCTAGATGATATTTACGTAAAACTGTGGAAGAAGCACTTTTGTTACTTAAATAATATTTTTCTGATAGTACCTGTGGGGAACCCAATAAAGCTTTGGATCACAGCCCACAAATTACACTTTATTATCTTCTTATTCAAAACAGGGTATAACTTTTTATATGAGAAATACTTATTAAAAAATTACTCTCCAAGTGTCTTATAAATTAGGAGTGTTAATTATTACAGAGCACAGTAATATTATTACTTAGTAACAAGGCAGAAACAGTGTGGGAAATGCAGTAGCTGTCAGTAGATTTAGATGATGTTAGAAAATGTTAATTTATTGTTTTAGTTAAGCCAAAACCAGACTTTTACAATACATGAAAACATTTTAGACCAACAGAAATCCGGACTTGTTGGACTAACACACCTCGATAAAGTGGTTGTGTGTTGATTTACTAAAGCATGTTTTCATCTTAAAAAGCCCAAACTTGGCCGAGGCATTCTGCACGTTGTGGGTTAGAGCCGACCCTGCTGTGGTCTTTAACCTGGAGGTCGAACAGTGTAGGAGGTATCATCGTGACCAGTGAAAGGTGAAGCAGCAGGTTCAACCCTCAGTGTCGAGTGGGTTGTCCTTTATCACGTCAGGCTGCATCTTCCTTACATACTGCATGCCTTCGCTTTGCATTTGAATAAGATCCTCCTACTCGCATACATCAGGCTGAGAAAGTGTGCCTCTCCTCAGGGGTCAAGCGCACATGTTCTGGCTGCACAGCAGGCTGCAGGTTCAAATGCGACCGTGTTTGTTTGAGTTAGACTCGAGCACAGATGGATCTACAGGCTCGGCTGGTTGGAGTTTCTCCAGACTGGATCTGCTGGGTTGTTTTATTTTTTTTTAAACGTTATAAGTCTGATCTGAGTTTCCGCTCTGAACTAACAGAGGAGGTTGTTTTCATTTTGGCTTATATCTTAATCCGCTCTAACTTAAACATTAGACTTCCTATCGCCACACTGTCACACACACCGCCATTGTGTGGAAATTAGCTCCCGCTTGTGTGATAACAAACTTCTTTCACTGAAAATAAACACTTGGGCTGAATTTCTGTAATCTTGTCTGCATGCCAAAACAGCTCAGCTCTTCATAACCACAGCATGTGGGAATAAGACGCCTCATGTTTCAGCTCCATCACTGCAATCCCCATGAGGTTTAATGGAGGGGACAGATGAGAGCGCCACCTGAAGTGCAGGACATGGGGGGCTGGAAGGAGTTTTATTCCCCCAGCAGAGGGGAGATAAGGGGATGAGCTTTTCCTCTGCCAGTTGGTCCAGTGATAGCAGAGGTCCGCTGGCTTGGCCGAGCTCGATAAGGATGGCCATGCCATCCTGTGGGGCTTATCAACTCCACCAGCGAGCTCAACAGTTAGTCCCAAGGCCAGAAAATGTTTATGACTTTGGCGTCAGTTTGTCTCCCTGAACTGTAGATTGTAGAGTATGGAAAAAAATAAAACATATGTATATATTCTACATTGTTAAAGTTATTTTAGATTTTATTTAAATTAACAGCCTGATCTGGTGAAACCTGCCAGTTTCTGTAGCCTTGATGGACCTCTGAACTCACTCAGGCTGGTTTGAAATCAGATATTTCAACACAGCACACATTTCCTTTATTTTTTCAATAAAGTACATATTTAAAAAAAGAAGGAGATGAAAGCTTTTTTTAAAAAAATTGAAGAGATCAAGCAGGAAGAAGACTAGGAGAAAAAGGGAAATAAGTTTAGCGGAAACACAAACAACCATATTCATAGACAGGAAGACGCTGAGAGATCAGTTGCATCAGTCTGTCCAGACTGAAGACAGTTCATTTAGTCTGAGCTGTTATCTCGCCTCATCATGGCCCCTTTGGATTAGAAACAGGATGCCAGAAAAAAAAAAAGCAGCTCGTTGTATTTGAATCTGAAACAAGATCTCAAGGCTCAGAGCAGCAATCAATGTATTCAACTTATTTTGCTCAAATTAAAACCCACGATTAAATCCTCAATGACACTGGGTCAAATAACATTTCAAAACAGGGGCTGATTTTGTATTAATCTGCATAGAAAACTAGATGGGAGGGTTTTATGTTGCATACGAACCAATCAGAAAGTGTTTTCCTTTACTTACTACTTTGCTTTTACAAACCATGAAGTGCTTATTGTTTGTTAGTTTGTGTACACACATCTGGCACAGATGTTGACTGAAAGGAAGCTTTACACAAAGTATCACAGCTCTGTGAATGTGACAAAACAGCATATTTGGTTAATGTTTATGTAACTGAGTGGTTTTCATTCAAATATAAACATGTGGGTCATGTGGGTATAAAGCATCATATTTGATTAATCTTGTTGACCAGCCTAAATTTATGAACAGTCCTTTCTTTGTCTCTCTCTCTCTCTCTTGTTTTTTTTTTTAAAGTTATAAGTGTTTTAGCTGCCAAAGCAATTTCTTATTTGCCATTTATAAATGACCTTTTGCTTGTGTCTTTAATCAAAGTCTGAGTGGCTAACAAGATAGTCTGTATGTTTTATTAACACTACTTCCTAATTAATTTTAATGAACCCTGAGTTATTTGAGACATTCTGCTAATATCTTATTGCCCTTTAGGACCTTTTTACAGTTTAATTGCCCCAGTTTAAGACTTGATACAGCCTCATACAGCCACTTCAGACTGCTTTAAAGTGTCACCTGTAGAGAGAGATCTTGCACCCACAAAGTGCAACAGAAACATGGAGGCCTCCTTCTAATGAACGCTAGTTGTGCTGCTTCCTTCCTTTCATTGACTGCTTTGAGGTGCGACACAACAGAACCTGCTAACGGACTCTCAGCTCGCCTCTTAAGCTGTCATCACAAATACAGGAACATCCCCAGAGCACCCTCAAACCAAAGCCTACTGAAAACAGATCTCCTCCATCACATGCTGAAGCATTGACAGATTAAAGGCATAAAGGGAGGAGGTTTGTAGCCATGGCACTCTCTTAATTTTTAATCTGAAAGTGTAACCACATGCTTCCCTTTATTGTTCAGAGGAGCTCATGACCCATGAACTGGGTCCAAAGTATGGGGTTTTGTGTGCCCTTTTCTTCCTCTTGTTCTCGTTAGGGTGACGGTTAATGTTATGAGCGAGCCTGATTTGCTACGAGTTCAACCAGTGGCCAAACACTGAGCTCTCCTCGCATACTCAGCTTAATAAAACAGACCTGGTTCGCGTCAGCCATTAGCAAACGGGTGTTGTTTTTTCTCAGAGCAGCTGCCTGTTTGATAGCTACTCTCACTCAATGGTCCTCTGGCAAATGCACATTAAACAAACATTAGGAAAGGGGTCCCGAGCCATCCGCGGAGGAAATGGTTAAAGTGGGTGTAGGCGTGTCCCAAAACACAATATATGGCGAAAACATTCATTCACGCAAAAAACCACAACTGAGGAAAAAAACAATGCAATCAAGAGTAAGCATGGACTTGAGATCTCAAGTTTACAGTTTTGAGTTTTATTTTTAAGACAACAAAAGTGAAATGGTAGTGAAAAGTTTGTCTGAGTTTTATTTTATTTCTTCCTCCTTTTTGTTGATTTGATGTTTTTAGTATTCTGTATGCTATTTATTATTGTCTCTAATATATTTATAAAGGGTCATTTTTATAAGGCATTGGTAACACATTGCAAAAGACTTAAATTTATAAGAAAAGCAGCTTTTTTACAAGCAGATTTGTATCTACCTGTTTCTACATAAAACTAAATAGAACATAAAAATGTTCATGCCAGAATGTCTTCTGGGTAATAAAGAGCAAATACAAACTTGGCTGAAGTTACAATCTCCAAACATCTTCCAACCTTTAAACCACTGACAGTTAACAATGTTATTGCAGGACCTTTAACTTCTCCCACTGGCACTCAATGTGTGGCCAAACAGATTTGGTTTCAGCAGCGGCAGAATGTATACTGTATGTGTATATGCAGTATATTTATCTGGCAGTGTGGGAAAAGGAAATAAAAATTCATTTTAAAAAAGGTACCAAAACATACATGCAGAAGAAAATAACAAAACCAAACCAACACTGACCTGCAGCACTTATATCAGAAAAACTCCAAAATACCACATAGACATAGTACTAGTTGTAGGATTAGTTACTCAAGTACTCAATTTCTAAACTAAACTTGGCTGGAATGTATGTAGGCATCTGCTCTCCAGCGTCCGACTGATGTATGTGTGTTATGAAGTGCAGTGGCAGACGGCATGGAAGAGTTCCAGGCTCCGTTACTTCTGAAGCCGGGGCCCCAAAGACATCCTGAAGGGGCCTGAGCCTCACTGAGAGAGTGTTACCGCATGGTCGTCATTTTTCTAACATTTCAGAGACCTCAAACCAGACTTTACTAAAGCCATATTTATGTTATTACACCAAACAGCTTTTGCCTGCATCCAATTAGGTGTTTATAATGTGTTGAAGGTGAATTATCTACATTTCAAAGAGCAAAGATGCAATAAAAGTTCACATCTCACCCAATCATCATCATATTGCAACAAACAAATGCAACGTTCATGCATAGTGATTAAAATTTACAAAGTTTCTGTCTACAGCAAGTTATATGAGGGGATGAGGAGAGACTGTAACTCTTTGAAATGATACAAACTAAAATAAGATAAATTCATATTTGACAATTTATTAGCTGAGACACTACCCAGAAATCCTGCATGGTTTTTGTGTAGTACTGTGCTCATGTTCTTTTTTTTTTTGCTTTAAGAGGTGGTTTCTATGTCTTATGCAACCTTTCCTGTCACCAGTCATACTGTATTATTTCTGAAATTTATTCCTGTGTAAAATTCCTGAAAATTGATGCCTGGGAAAAATGCATATCCGTTCTGTTGCATCACACATGGGAGGCCTCAAGCTCTGACAAATATTGCATGAGAGCGCAATATTTTCTCCAGGGCGCATTTTTTTAACTGCAGTTATATCTCCGGCTATATTTTCTACACTCGGCCTCGATAATAAATAAGCCCCACGGGTCTTTACATCTGCTTATCGCTGCTGCCACAGTAATCTGACACAGACGTTTGCTGGGCCTGACATTTACACAGAAGACTGGGGGGGAACATTCCTTTATCTCATCCTGGTAAATCTGTTTGCCATTAGCTGGTGTCAGACAGATGCAGGGACCAAATCCATATGCTTCACTCAGGAATGGCTTGGTCATGCAAGGGTCATTCAGTCACGGTGCATTATTTCAGCGGCAAGTCGATGCATTCCTGATACAGCAGTTACGTGATGTGTGAGAAGATAGTTTGAAAGGTCAAGTTTCCGATTGGAAAGACAGTCAGGACTGGGTTCGCCGGGTCATTTGTAAATCCTTCACTAAGTTTGTATGCAAGGGTTGTCCTTAATAAGTTCTCAGCTAAAATTAGATCAGACACAGAAGCCATGTGACTGTTTTCTTGCAGGTTTCTTTCCTTCCTAAGTATATTTAATTTGATTTATTTGATATGGCATGACAGAGAAATTGATCGTTCATGCAAATCTACCTCTGCTCTGGTGAAGTGTTTTGACACTGTCGATTGTCGTTGTGCATTAGGACTCTTAGGACTCTCTTGCTTTTGCTGCATGTCTGCTGCTTTGGCACCTAACAAACTGTTAAAGTGTTAATGTCACACACGACATCTATGACTTGTCAACAGCAGCTACACACAGCTTCATATCTGCTATGAGTTCATAGCCACTACAGCTTTTATTACAGCATAGTACCGAACCACAGATGGTCGATTTGTCTACAAAGATGCAAAGTCTCAACTGATTTTTAAATTTTGGCCGTACAGTTCACAGTGATTATAAACTAGTATTTTGGCTTGAAATAACCATCTGTAGTTCCTGCCTGTAAACACCTTGTTGCTTGATGTACACATGTGAAAGTCTTGATTAGAGCCACAAAGTCTACAGGTCTCGATTATGTAACAGATTTACAATCCATTTGATCTTAATTATGACCTCAGCAGAAATCCATGTATAAGTAGTTATATATAAACTTTTACTTTGATGTGGAAATGATCTTATCTTTAGTCTAGACTTGAGGTAAGTGAAATTCCTGCTGGTCATTTAAGGGTTTTGGAGTCTGAGTGCATGCGCTTTATAAACACTGAGACGGATATTTTAAATAAAAGGTGTGAGGATTTAGCCTGAAAATCGCTGAGGTTAAATGAGGCTTTTGTCCTTTGTAGTTTGAGGTCAGATAATATGTTTTTAATATCAGCTGAAGTTTTGTTATCCTGCTCCACCTCGTTCACGGCGCACGCCTAAGCTGCATGTTTGGTTTTATTTATCAACCAACTGTTTGGTCCAAATAAAATGTTTGCCTGGTTTCCATCTCTTGCAGGTTCTGTCAATTTAAGCTAATTCTGAATTTACAGATCACAGATGAATACAATACAAATGAGATTCTTAAAAGCTGCTTGGCTAACAGTTTTTAATGCTCAGCATCTTTTATAACGTGAACATAAGCAAACATTCATTTATATTCAAGTTTTTTTTGTTTTTTTGCTTTTTTTTAAATGAGACTCACATCAGCTCCACATCAGCATCTGGCTGAGGGAGATGATTCATATTTTCAGTCTGACAGGTCAACCTTTTGGGGAATAGAAATGATACAACTGGGGCAGATTCTCAGTCAGTAGTTGTGTCCATAGTTGCATAAGAGAAAGGCGTCTGCTCACCACTGAATGCTTTACAGCCACAGAGGGAGCACTGAGCTTGATAAACATGTTCTTAAGAAGTGTTATGAGACTCTTCTTAATTATAGTTCTGCCATAACCAACTGCAGCTGTTACTCAATTTACTGCAGGCATGTAAAGTATTTTTTTGATCTTTAGATAAATGTGTGTAATTTAAAGGGCTTTGGGCATTCAAATTATTTAAGAATTTCTTATTTCTCTCCTCCAGTCTCTGGTGAATTTAGATGTTTTTATGATAAAATATTCCAGCCCTACGGCAGGACAAGAACATTAATGTTGAAAAATAAAGAAAATAATATGAAATTCATAAACAATGATTCTTTTTATGTTTGGTGTCAGTTCTTTTTTGATTATTTATTTTTAACATATTCACTTGAGAAAAATGGTGGTCATGGCAAAAATGGATTCAGCTGAATATTAAGGCTCACTATTTTCACTACATTCTTTACTTACAGTTCAGTAAGGATATAAAGGGAAGAATTAACATCCAATATCAAGGACAGAGGTTGCGATTTCTGAGAAAGAACTTTTTTTCCAGTCAAAAAGTACTCCCATTATCCCTGAACTCAGGATTAGCAGATCAGTTTGATTTATTATGAAGAAAAGATTGGTAAATGGCAGCAAGTAGAAAAAAAAGCATAACAATTAGCAATTACCATAGAAATAAAAGGTGCATAGACTTGTGGAGGATCAAGTCAACAATATGGAAAAACTTTAAAGGAGGAAGCACAAGCACTTTGCTGTTTTTTATCTATTTTCAATAAAATGAAGTTCAGTAAAGCAAACCCATCTTCCAAACTACCTTTTATACTCAAAAGGAGAAAGACTGATAAATTGAAGCCTCAGAGATTTTCCTAAATAATGCTTGAAGCTCTCATATGCACCATAATAAAAGAAAATATATGTATGTCTAGGAAATAGTCTCAATAAGCTTCTTTGTGACCTTGTAAGTGAACTTAAACTAACTTTGCATGCACACACACATAAACAACCACATTCCTTCTGAAAAAACTGCAAATATCACGTCAAGCTGTTCGTACAAACCAAACACGGCCTGTTGGACTTGAGGCTAACCATGTCTGTCCAAATTGATGATGTTTCTATCAGTGATTTGTTTTCAGGTGTTAAACTGTCATGAGAAAAGCTTTAAGAGGAGAGAGCACACAGATGGTCGGCCATATACAGCAACAGTACCATATACTGTACATCTGTGCAGCTCTAATGTAATTAACATGCTTCCTGTAATAACTAACATGTGAGGAAACATTTAAACAGCTGGATCATCGTACAAAAGACACATTCAACATATGTCCTGCTTCTTGTGGCTGTTGGAAATTCTTTGATATAATCAGTAAATTGTCTTAAATCAATATTTTCCAGATGAATTTTAATACCCCCGGCTGAAAGTTGCATTAAATCTTGTTTATTATCTGCTGGATGCCGACCATTTTTCAGTGTGTAAATGTTTTAAACGCTCTAAGTTTAACAAGGCTCATTAATTATATCATATACACAAAGCTCCGCCCTGTTGTTGGGTCTGCTCTGCCGTTTGCGTGACAAGTCATTTTCTATATTTTCCTCCCTTTTCTACTCCACCAACATGCCTCAAACCACCAATCTCTCTGCATCCTGTGCATTGAGAACCAACTCCCCATGTCGTTTGAGCCAGGATGTTTTTTTTTGGTAGCTTTTTACTCCCCCCCCTCCCCGCCTCCTAATTCATTTTCCCTTTTCTATGGGAAGTGCTGGGCTGTGGCTCAATCATTTTAGTTTTTATTAAGATGTGGTGATAACGTGGCAGGTTGATTGCCGCACGGAGCCACACGAGGAAAGGGTGCGGTGAAGGCTGTCAATTAGTCATCATTTAAGGGAGGCAGAGCCAGATAAACCAAATGCAAGATCACTGCAGGGAGGCTCTGGGTTTAAAAGGCAGCATGACATCTGGATGTCCTGCAGAGGAAGCTACGGCGCTGGCTATCAAGGGCTTTCATCCAACAATAATTTAACAGCAATTCCATTCACACTGGGTGGATTTTAAGGAAGGCTAAGATTAAATTCGGAGGGAATCAAAAACAACAATAGAGGTGCTAATATGTGTCTTACTGGACTATGCAAATGATTAACCTGGCATTTAAAGTTTAAAAGGAATATTTTACCAGCTCTTGACTTATCAAATGTTGCCCCTGTTTGACTGCAAACCTTGTCGCTTTCTCAACCAGAAAGAATGTCAGAATTAAATTTTTACAGGGTGTTATCATACATTTTGTACTCGCAGTGGCCTGGGACCAGAACTTGCCTGGTTATCTTTGTAATTGAGGAAACTACAAA
Source organism: Acanthurus lineatus (assembly GCA_029814665.1). Lineage (NCBI taxonomy): Eukaryota > Metazoa > Chordata > Actinopteri > Acanthuriformes > Acanthuridae > Acanthurus > Acanthurus lineatus. The sequence goes on from JAPZDV010000010.1 coordinate 14,967,033, forward strand.
GTAAAGCAAAGATTTATCTGTGTGTGTGTGAGCAAATAGAAGGAGTCCCACGACACTGCAAAGCAACCAAATGGACCCCTCCCCCACCCCATAGGTCTTCATTAAGCCAAACTTCTCAAAACAGAAATGTTCTCAAAGTATTACATAACTCATATTATTGTTAAGGGAATTTAATACCTTTACTTTTGAAAATGTCCAAAATTTTTGTGCATTTTCCTCTGAATTCATCATAATTCCAAAGTTGCATGAAAACCACATGCAATGATGCTGAAAACTTATTTAGATCTCCTAGGATTTAAATTAGAAACCCTCTAGTAACAACCACAACGCTTTAAAAAAGCATGAACAGGCTTCAAGGAATCGGTTACTGTACAAATTCCTGCTGTCAAGTATGTTAAAAAAAACTACACTGCAATTTCTGTATTACTGTATCACGTTTTGCACATGTGGTTTTGGTCCCACAGCTTTCATACTGTACTCACGCTCCTCTGTCTGCACTGTTTTGACTGATGCCTGCTGCAGAGTAACATGATAGGCAGGGAAATATATCCTCCACACACCTGTTACACATTCAGACGCTCTCGGCCAAACTTCAAACAATACCGCCTATCTGCATCTGCACTTGTCTGCAAAGCTTTTAATGTACATATGTGCTGGTGTAAGAGGGACTGGTTATGTTATGATGATGCAATGTTTGACTGACAGGCAGGTATTCTCTTATCTGAACATTATCTGACAACTTATCCAAGGCTTGAAGGTTTCTATTGAGCCTCTACTTGCCATAATTTCTTTCCAGATGTGTACCCTCCAAACTCTGTGATGTGAAACACTATGGGATGCTATGTAATTGCCCGTCACATAAATAGCATGAAGGGCTACCGCAACATAAACATGATGAGAGCTCGTGATTGTTCTTGATTGCCAGCATCTAACACGATGATTACCCGCCTGCACAGGCTTCCCTCCGAGCGGGCTTATCAGGGTGTGCAACTGTTCCCTTCAGCCCCAGCCACAGGAAACAAGGGGTGGGGTACGTTCAAGGGGGGTGTGGTGAAAGTGTGGCCTAGGGGCTGGAGAGGAGGAGCGTTTATGTGCTATCATCCTTTACGTTCCAGTTCACACCAACATGCAGCTTCACTGGTATTGGGAATCACATGTGGGAGCCAAAGACGCTGCGAATGTCACACTGGTTCAAAACATTTTTCTCTGTAATAACAGGCCAGATTGTGATTATATTTGGTTTGCATTCCATGGTCCCAAAGGATGAGTCCTACCGAATTCCTTCGAGACAAGCTCCACCACATGGCAGCCATCTTGGCAACGCCTCCTGGCAGATATTTCAGGCTATTAAAATAAATTTGGAGAGAGTCATAATTTCACTTTTAAAGGTCACTGTTATACGTCAATGCATGTGCAAAGGTTTAAGATATTAATTTCTTCCATTTCACAATTTTCCTCAAAGAGAGACAGAACCACCTTTTCATGGCATTACAATCATATACAGGAAATGAGAAGATGCTTTCTTTTAACTGAAATGCTTCTCATCTTTAGCTTCAACAAAAGTCACCCACAGAGCTTCTGAAGAGGACTACATCCTTGACCGAAGCATGTCGACTTCATCTCCTCTACCACCACATTACACCAGGCATAAAATCCTGCAGTTGTGTAAAGTACTAATAACATGTTTCAAGCTGAATAAAACAGATTCAAGCAACCTTTTCACAGAAAATAAGCAGAAGAAGTTTCTTAGAAAATGCTAACACTTCACATTTGTCTCCATGGGAGTTTTAACATCTGCTGGTTCAAAGTAGACGAGAATTCTTCCAGCTGGAAATGTGAAATATGCACCGCACATATGAATATGATAACAACAATTTCTAACTCCAACAACACATGTATTCACTTTACAAGAGATTCCTTGAAAGCTCTCAAGTGAAATGCCTCAGCAGAAAGGTATCTTCTGTGCTATCAGCAGACAGACACTGACTTATTACAGTGAGGACAGAAGCTGTTTCGTAACTGTCATATCTGGAGTGTCTGTTTGTTGCCTGATAGGTTCACACCTGTCAGAGTGTCCCTGAGCAAAAAACAAACCCTTTATCTGCTCTGTGATCCAGAAGGCCAGGACTTCTGTGGTTACTTGCACACAGTATTTTCAGCTCGTTGTAGAGGTTCATAGGGAAAACGATAACTTAAACATCCCAAACGTGATCATATGCCTTTTTTTGGGGTTTTCTGTGGGAAGAAACCATTAATCAAGGTCCTGTCCTTCAAATGTGGCTTAACTTATTTAGATTAATATACTGTTAACATACCAAAATAATCCTGTTTATTTTAATTCAGCCAAATAGGATTTAGATTGATTTGTTTGTCTTGAATAAAGTCATCTTGACTAACATTTCACTCAAATTTTGAAAAATAAAGGCAAGTTGCTAAGAGCCACATGAGCTACAGGGTGTGTTTGAAATCCTCCCAGCATGCACTTGGGCAACAGATTTGCGGTCATAAATCTTATTTTATGAGTGCTCCTGCATTGAAACGAATGTCAGTTTGTTCTACCATGTTTCCAAATGTTTCACCACTTTCATCACTGTTAAAGAAACTGGATATTACCAGTAAAAGTGATAAAGAGCTATGACAATGCAGCTTTAACTCTATTATTATTTTTGTGTGATAATCTGTAATCTATCTATAAAGTTTTACAGGTTATAGTAAAACACAGTGGCCCCTTTAAATTTTGGTGCATTTTCACAAATTATGAGTATAGATTCCTTTTTACCACAGAGGTCATCATGATGTTTTTGTGGTGGTTTTATCCAGAAAGTTAAATGAGCTCAATTATCTTATTATGCAAAGCTTTAGAAATAAAATTCTTGCCCTTCATTGAACATTAAGCTATTTTCTTCAACAAATTTACCTGTGAACTCATAGCTTAACATCGATTGACACAGGTAACTTTATCAGACACATAATGTTTCATTCAAACACATAGTATTTTTAACTTCCAGCCTCTGGCTTTCTGAGCTCTACAGGCAGAACAAATCTGCAGCTTCACTCTGAACCTGCCACAGACTGAAAACAGAAACAGTACAACAACAAAAAATTTCCCAGTGGATGCACTGGCTGCGCAGAAGACTTCAAAGCATCTCCACATCCTCACTTTGAGTCGAGGTCAACAATCACTGCAGGAACTCTCCTTCATTTATTTATCGGGACCTCGTAAATCAGGCTGGATTATCGAAGATATTGCTCATGCAAAGCTCTGCAGGGCTCACACATATTTATGTTGAAAGTTGTATGTGACGTTACCTAGTTACCCCACCCAACATAACTGCTTTACAGTTCTGATTAATGAGGAGAAAGGACCTGGCTTTTGTCCGTCAGACCGACTGGCTTCTGTTTTCAATCAGCCACATACATATCTCCATATGGAGGAATCCTCCAAGTTCAGGAATGTGGTGTTGATCCCCTGAGCATCAATCAAATGGGGGGGTATGTAGCTTTACACAAGTGCAGAGGTCTGCATCGTGCAGCTTGACAGGAGAAATCCTCATCATGACACACTAGTTTTTATGACAAGTGATAAGATGTAAGTACTTCAGATGTTTGGGCACCCAATAATGATGCATGTGGCATTGACCTTTGCATGAGAAAGAGCTGAACAACCCACACGGAGGAATGTCTTTAAAAACATATCAGCTGCATGTTGATATGTTTGACAGACAAAACAAAACACCAAGTAAATATAATGGTTAAAAATATTGACTTTCATTTAAGTTATCTTTCAGCTGTCAGGAATTGCAAAACGTATATCCATATTGTAATTTTTCAATAAATTTATTGAATATTCCTTTAGAAACGCAGCCTTTATTTGCAACTTGACTTTATCTGCTTTTACTGCAGATAAAATTTGATGTTTTTTCTGGATGTTTCTGGAGGGTTTCATCAAAAAGCAATAAAGACCGCAGGAATATATATAGATATGAGGAAATGAATCTCTGAACCTCAGTTTGACCTTTACATGCGAGTGACTAAAGCCTGTCCAGGGAATGTCCTGACGAAGAAAACTAAAGCGAACTAAAGCAGTCGTCTATCATCCAGCTCCTTCGCTCTTTGATCCCCTACGCTCATCGAGTCGTCTTGTCATTACAGTGAGACTCGTGTTTTTGTGAAGGATGAACCAGGTGAATGGAGGGTCTATACAGTCGGTCTGGTCTCAGAGCAGCACAGGACATCAGAGGGGTTTGTGAAGTCATGTACGTTGCGTAACGGCACGTGAGGGTCAGAGACAAAAGGATGGAGCACATTTAGGTCTGATGGCTTGTTTATTTTCCACAAATCTGCGCTTTATGGTGTGGTTGTGAGTGAGCGGAGATAAATCACTTAATGGTTTTCCTGGAATGCAGAGTTCACAGAGAGGCTAGATTAAAATTGATTTGAGCTGATAAAGGAATTGGCTGTTTAGCTCAGATGTTTTTTTTTCTTTGCTTTGTTGCTTTAATGTTGAAACTTTTTCAGATTCTGTGAGCCTAAACAAGTTGACACATTTATTTCCAGCAGCAATAATAGCGTTTGCTGATTGAACACAAATGAAGCCTGGACTTTGAAGGAATAAAACAACATAGGCTCAGTGAAGTCAAACACAAACAAACAGTTTAACAAAGAAATTGCCAGTTCCTGAATAATTATAGCTAGCTGTAGCTAATCATTTACATACTAGCAAGCAAGATTTCTAGCTTAAGCTCAGGAGGTAGAGCAGAAAGTCTGGGTTTGATCACCTGCTCCTCGTGTCTTTAGTGTAAGTGTCCTTTTGCAAGATGCTCAATCCCAAATAGCTCTTCCATCAGTGTGTAAGTGCGGGTTTGCATGTGCTTCTGATAAGCAACTATAATTGAAGAATTCTGTCACAATCCTTAAAATAAATACTGTGTAATTCTCTTGAATCTACTTTGAGTGAAGGGGGGAGGCAAAAATGTGAAATACAATCTATAACTGCTTCAAACACAAACGGAGATAGCAGGAAGTTTGCTGAACAACACATTTTTGCAAGCACATTAGCAGGGAGCTCTAGATGCAGATAACATGGAAAAAGTAAACATTGTTCATTTGTATTCACTACCAACACTGCAACAATACAAAACTGGATGAAACTGACAGTTATCAAACTCATTTCTTGGGCAATAACCGGAAAAGGCTTGAAAAATGTATCAGAAAGATGTATTTGAAATACAAACTCTTGTCTCATAGCTGCACATGCCAATGCCACTTGTGTGGAGCAGGATGCACAAAGCAATTAAATTAGCTCCCCTCTTTTTTTGTTTGCATACAGATTAAAGATATGAGATATATGCCAGGCAAGCAGTTCTGCCTGCTTTCAGTCTGTAAAATAAGCTAGAACAACTGTCTCCTGCCATTAGCTATATGTCATGCACATTCACGAGTCTTATTAATCTGCTGATCTTATTGTGGGAAAGAAAGCAAATGAATGTATTTTCCCAAACTTGCTTTCCGTCTCAGCATAAAGTCCTGCTTGTTAGTGACAGTTACCAGTGTCAGTCTCTTGGTTTAATCATTGGTATTTCAGGCCTATAGAAGAAATGCTGGCAAACACAACAAATAGGAGCGAACTGGAGGTACCTCTGGGATATCCTGCCATGAAATATGAATCTCAGAGGGTTTACTGTTATTGATCAGTCTTGACTATACAAACAATTCTCATGCTCGCTGTCAAAACACTGATAAATTACAGCAGAGCAAAGAAAAGTTAATCCTCTGGAAAACTGTAGACAAAATAATGGGCTGAATAATTGCCAAGTGGAGCTGCATCATTATACAAACATTTTCTCAGGGAAAGGCTACTCTGGAGGTTAAAAATGATTAGATACAGACGACTATCTAGGAAAGTGATGGTTTATTTTGTAATTGATAGACTGAAAACTAATAAAAGAGACAAGAGCTGAGAGAGGAGAAGGGTAAACTGAGGGAGTGTCTGTGACTGTCACGAATGAGTGACTGTGGCTTTTCAACCACAAATCCCCCCCACCGTTGTGAAAGTTAACCAGTCAGCTCACTTGTCTGTGTGAAAACAAACATGGCTCCGCCCACTGAGAAGCCTCCACTACCAGCCAAATACTAGTAAACTGTAGCTTAAAATATGAGTCAGTGCGAGTGCCAGTTCTGGCACTGCTGCAAACTTTTTGATATCTGTCAACATTTGGAAGTAATTTCCCAAAGGATCTGGGAAAACCCTCACTGCTCTCAGCTCCAAGACAAACAGAGATGTGTTGCTGGCAGTGATTAGCCTCTCTGCACATGTATACAGCTCTTGGCCCATAATGAAGGACCTCTGGCCTGAGGTAGTTTGGTGAGAGGCCTCAAATTGTCACCACACTCGCTGTGGGAGCTACTTACTCGATCGGAACCTGCAGGCCAATCAGAGGAGTCGGCTCGAATGGTTTCCAGTGGGAAAGGAAGCACTGGCATGCACTGTATTTAACAGTTGCCAGCAAAGGACTTGAACTATGAAGTGTCTGTCGGCTTTTTTTTTCTTTATTAGTTCATTAGTTTTTTTGGTTTTTTTTTTAACAAAGATGATGTACAATAACCAGAAATAGCTCATTTGCATCAGTGGTACATTTGCAAGATTCCAATGTTGCACAGAAATCTGAGCATTACATAAAAAATGATCATTTTTGCCTGCTGAATTTTTGTTTTTCTCTCTGAAGGTGGATCAGTTAAAAAAATGCAATACCAGTATTCTCAGGGGACCAGTGTTTGAGGTCATCTGCTCTAAGAAAGAGGAACAGTGCTCAGTAAAGTGGAAAAAAGAGGAATTTAAAATAAAATTGCAATTGCATGAAAGCTGCTGCATATTTTCTTGCATGAACCACTTTTTTTTTTTTGAAAAGTTACCTCCTTGAAGTCATTCTTTCTTTGTATTTTTTATTTCTTTTCATCCCCTAATTGAAGACATGACAGAAAAGTTAAGTCAACAAGTGAACAAAACTAAACTTTGACAGTGAAAAATGAGTGGGAAGAAGCCGTCATTAAGTATCACTCCCATGTCCGCTAACTGGGGGCTGAATGTCACTACGTTTGTGTTTTGCTTTGTCCCCTCCGACGCCCAGAAAGGAAACCCATCCCCGTGAGCAAAGTGCATGCAAGGAGGGGGGTGTTGACCAGCCAGGCCCCAGTCTTCTGCCCTTTCATTGGTCACCGAGAAACCTACATCAGTTTAAAACCAGACAACACTTTCCTCCCTCCCTTCACACAGCACAACCCCTAAAAAAGACTGATAGGGAGGGATAGACAGGCAGAGTTGGTGAGTGTGTATGTGTGTGTGTGTCACAGACTCTGAGAGATAACCAAAGCTGGTCTCAGGATGCCTGCGTATTCCACCAACATGAGGATGAAGTTCCCCATCCTGGCCTTGATTTTGGAGATTATCACCATCATCCTGTTTGCCGTGTTCGTGGTCTACGATGATGGGAAAAGTCACGGACACGACGCGCACAGCAACGAGACTCACCATGAAAAGGCGCCAATGGATCTCTACCCGAGTAAGTCGATAAGGGGGCTGCCCGCCGAGGGATGCTCTGCTAGTGGACGTCTTTGGTTGCCCAACTATTTTTAAGGAGGTCAAAAGAAAAGACAGAGTGTTGACGTGTTGCTTTGAGGTTATCGTTCTTTATAATATTAAAAGTTTGAATATCCAGCAAAGCTTTATGGTCTTACAGAGGCAAAGTGCTGTCCTGCTCCGTCGGTAGTATAAGCAAAAGAAGTCTGATGTAGAAATGAAGAAAAATGCAGAAATGAAGCTTCTGTCTATTTAAAAAAAAAGAATAACTCCACAAATCTTCCATAATGCCAGTAAATCTTCCATAATGTC
>JAPZDV010000010.1:14989935-15000369 GCA_029814665.1 Acanthurus lineatus
AACTTACATCGCAATTTTTTAGAAAAGCTGCCGCGAATTCAGGCATTTTAGGCCGCAACAATCTTGAAAAACGCCTGTGAAATCCTGGAGGGACTGCCTATAGCAACTCCCCAATTCATGACAACTGTTCGGGGGTGAATATTAATATATCTCACATTTAAATAATGCATAATTAGGAGCACGGCCATTAAGTGACAGTCTGTTAGGCGTCACAAATATTGTTTCAATTCATATCCGCTTCAGCTCCACCCTCTCGTCCACATATGATCATTTCTGGCATAAAAAAAATAGATGGTGACCGCCATCCACATAATGGCAAATGTTATAAAAGGCGACATGGATCACAGTCATCAGCCCCCCTCTTGTGTGACCTGCCCACTCCTGCTAACCCCCCAATTACCCCTCCTCTTTCCACTAGCAAGAGGCCTTAACAAGCCTTAAAATAGACGACTACTTGGGAACCTGCTTCCCAGTGAGTGCCTCCAGCTACATAACGATTGGCCTTTACACACAAACACGTCAGCTCTGAAGAGAAAACAGTGTTGTTTGGATCACATTAACAACCATGAACATCACCTATTTATAGCAACTTAGACCTTTCAAATGTAGACATCATTAGATTGTCAGGCTTTAATTCTAATTTTATCAATAAGGAGTAAAAAAAGGCTTTATTAAGGGTCCTAATTATGATTTTATTTTGAAAATAAATGCACCTCTGCTGTTAAAATTAAAAAACAGGACTTTTCTGACCTTGCATCTCCTCTGTTTTAAGTGAATTCTGTTTATTTAGGAAGACAATAAGTAATTTATTACACTTTTTTAATTTTATCATTCATTTAAAGACATTTTTAAATATATGACATAAAACTACACCACTGTATATTCACAAATGGACAGAATGAAGATGATAAGAGAATATAAACAGCTTTTTGTGATTCTTAGCTTATACTAACAGAAAATAAAGTCAATTTAAACCAACTTTTTATGCATCAAATTCAACAGGATCTTAGTCTGACGATACATAACTCCCCACCTTACAAATTTTATTGATAATTTTCCTTCATTTAATTACATTTTTTATATATTTGTCATTATTTAATCCATTAATAATCACTTTACGTGGACCATGTGTAGACTAACAGCCACTTTATGGAGGTTAATGGTGCACGGCCTTTACAGAATGAAAATAATGAAACTGAAGGACAGATAGACATTTAGAAAAGCCTGGATGCACCCCTGTTTCAGAGAAAGAGTCTGTTAATTACACTTCACAGCCAATCTGACCTCCGAGGACCCCTCTGCAGCTAATTAAAATCACACAAACATGCTCAAGTCGGTCCCTGTTGTGTGTGTGTGTGTGTGAGTGGGTGACTTTCACTTAGCTTTTAGCACCTCACTGCTCACTCACATTAACACCAGTCAACCTGCCTCCCAAAAAACTGCTAAACTCTAACAAGACACCAGAGGCCTCGAAAGCTTTCTGCCCAAACGAGCTCAGGACGTCTCTGCTGCAGATTAAAGGACGAGGACACCAGAGAATTAAAGAGTCGTGTGCAGAGTGACAGCTTGTCAGTGTCCCTGCAACGTTTCACTGGTTTAACTGGTCAAAGTGAGCTAGTTTTTAATGCTTTATGTTCACTTACTCTAGTTAATTTAGCACAGTTTGTTCTCAGTCTCAGGGAAAGGACTCTAAATAGGATGTAACAAGATAAACCTGAGGGGTTGTGAGATGATTAATGGGGTTGAAAATAGGAAAACAAAATACAATGGACAGTCAGGTAATGGTCCATTACTTTGATCCCTTTGGATAAAATATTTTCACATTTAATGGACGTATTGTGATGACAGTTCAGTAATTCCTGTTTCTGGGGATGATTTAGTAATTTCCTGACTTTTCTGGACTTTCCATCATTAGGTCAAAATTTTACTTTTTATCACATTTCTTCAAAAACTTACATTCCCATCAGCCTTAGCTGCACTTTGTGTTTATTGCAACTCAACAAATGTTAGCATGCTAACACACTTAGCTTAGATGATAGAACAACTTATACGTGTTAAACTTTAGCTTGTTATCATTGTCATTGTGAGTCATTTTTGTATTATAAGAACATTAAATACACAATAACAAAATATGTTTGGTCTGACTTTGTTAGCATACAGACTTTAGCATTTAGCTAAAAGCTATTGCTAATGCTAATAGCAACGTTCAACTAACTTAATTAAGCTAACAAGCTACAGGGAGCTGCTAATGTTAGCATGGCTTCAGTTTATAAGTTTTGTTTCTGTAAACTGTGACAGCTTTAATTAAAAAAGTAATTAACTGCAGCTGGAAATTAATAAGGTGAATTAAAAAGTAGTAATTTTGCTCTGAAATGTAATTCAGTAAAAGTAACTAACCTCATAAAGAATCATAACTTCTATATACTCAAGTTTTTAAATTGTATTTTTGCAAATGTGGGATCTTTTTTAACTTTATCTTGTAATGTTTGTGTAGCTAAATGATATTTTTTTTTCTGCCTTCTTACTTGAGTATGACCAGGCCGCAGCAGGACGGCGGGACCTTGGAGCAGAGGTCCTCCAGGCCGAGCCTCTCCCCGGTGCTGATGCTGTAGGAGGAGCGCGGCGTGCTGGCCAGCCAGCTGTAGTCCACCCCGGTCTTCAGGCGCCGGTACTCGTTGTCCCGCTCCCTCTGCAGCCTCTCGGCCTCCTTCAGCTGCCAGCTGAACTCCAGCATCAGGGTGTCGGTGACCACGTCGGCCGGGTCCCGCTGAGGGCTCCGGTAATACGGCTCATTCCAGCTGAACCAGGAGGCCATGGCCTTGTCCTTCTTCACAGCCTCCTGATGAGAGAAAAACAATTAAATGAGTAGATGTTTCCTTAAAATTTAGCATGTTTGCTCAGATTTATTGATTTCATAAAGAAATTTTACAAAACTGAGAGCAACTGGGGGAATTAAATGACAATGCAAACTGTTGACAGATCAGATTTGCTGCTTTTATTAACACTCATTGGTTCTTGTTGAGATATCTGAATTGTTTTAAATGTGTATTTAACATTTAACTTTCTAGTTCAGCTGATTTTTTATTCAAAGCTGTATGAAAAAGAAGGAATTGTAGTGAAGACTCTATATTCTTTGTGCTGTTCGCATAATTTGGCGCTTTATTTATAACACCACATCCTCTGAAGTCTTTTCCACTGCCTGCTCTCTCCACATCTGGACGTATTCCCAAAAGACAGCATCCTCCATCTCACCCACCGGCTCTTTTGTTCTGTGTGTGTCATGTGTGCTCGCACAGATGCTGCATTCAATCCGGTTCAGCCATCAGTCTTTTATTTTGTGCTGCTTTTGTGATGAAAGCACAAAACAGAATAGAAGAGACTGATGGAGGGATGTGTGGGTCATTTATTCAAAGTAAAAGGTTTCAGTTTTACAATCGCCAAGATGTCCTTATGTTTTTGTTACAACTAGAAACCACAATGTTCAGAGGATGGAAATGAATAATTGATGATTTTATTAGTAGAAAATCAAGCAGCAAAGATTTTGATAATTAAATAGTCATTTAAAGTCTTTTTCAGGCATAAAAGCTGAATGTTTTCTAGCCTCACAAGAATTAGTTGACTAGTTGTTGCAGCTATTTTTGATAATCAATAAAAGAAACAAACAATAAAACAATAAAAAAAAATGTTCATTTCTGGCAGACCCGCTGTCTGAACTGAAGGAAGGAAGTGAAAGATTTGTTCAGCACAATGAGGGTCCAATTTGTTAGTCAAATAAATTGATTTAGCCATGATTATAGCGCTTCTTCTGCACACAATAAACTTTCTTTCAGTTGCTTCCTGTTTCTTGGATGAGCAGACAGCATTTGCCAGAGCAGATGTTCATTTACAGGCAGGAGGGCACAACATAAGTTTTAGCCAATCAATGAGATCAGCATATTTGATTATGCATATTCTTTTTATGCCAGATGACCTTTCTCATGCAAAAACAAATCCCCATTAGGAGCTCTCTCTGTGCCAGGAACAAGCTCCAGCCTCTCAGCTGTGAGCGTTTGCTGCTTTCATTTGTCAAACATGACTAAATTTTTTATATCTTGGGAATTTAAACTGTTTGTCGGAATAAACAAGACATTTAAAGACGTTACTTTGGGCTCATAATCAATCAAATAGGCCAAGTGTGTAGGGTTTAGTAGCATCTAGTGCTGAGATTGCAGTTTGCAAAGAATGAAATATCCCTCAGGTAAACACCCCCCCTTCCAAAAAGGTTGGTTCATCTATGGGGGCCACAAAAAAACAAAATAAACAAAAACAAAAAGCCTGACAGGCCCTTATAGAGCTGGTGTTTGGTTTCTTCTTTCTGGGCTACTGAACAGACCTCTAATTAAGAAATAATCCACTTATTAATTAACAATTATGTCAATTGTTAGTGTCAACTAAATGTTTTTTAGGTTTTGAACTGGTCAAACTAAATGTTCAATTTAAAGAACTGAGAGTTTTGAGCTTTAGGAGATCGTGATCGGCATTTTTCACTTTACAAATATACTGTTTTAGATAATAATAGGAAAGTTAATTTACACAGAAAAAAATCTTTTGTTACCGTAAGATCTTGTCATAGATGCTTGAGATGCTCATGAGTTTGCACTGTTTATTTCTCAGCAGTAGTTCATATTATTTTTATGTTGTACCTGAGTGCATCTTGTTTGCAGTCTTTTCATTCTGTACCGCTGTCTTCTCCTATTAGGCGCCTTTTTAGTTTCATAACTGTCCTCTTTTAATCTTGTTTCAATCTGTCTCATGTCATCCTTCAAACCGCTGCGGCTGCACATGCTTTAATGCTGCGATGCTGCGCTGTAGTTCAGCTCAGATTATCAACATGTGCAGAGAAAACAAAGCGACAGAGTGAGATTACCTCTGGACTAAACCTTCAAAATGGAGTCAAACACATCCAGCCGAGACGGTATTTACTTACACTGTTTCTGTATGTTCAACCAGTGATGTGCTGTTATTCTATGAATTTAAATATTATTTCAACTTAATCTCTTTTACAGGGGGAATTGACAAGTAGAAGTAGGGCAATAAATGGTTCATGTAAATGCTGATTAACTAGATTAATAAATCCTTTCAGCTATAAAACACTAAAGTGCCCAAGTTGATGGTCTCATTTATTCTAATAGTTTAAAACCCCCAAAAATAGGTTATTAAATTAAAATGAAAAATATAGACGAAGAGAATAAGTAAATTCTCATATTTAAGAACTTGTAACTATCAGATTTTTGACATTTTTAAATGATTATCATATTCTTTTGTTCATTTTCCATAGAAATAAAAAGGAGCTGGTAATGTTCAACAGGTGTTGGGATATTCAGAACTAGCAAGACATTATCAGGTAGCTTGAACTTACTTTCTTTGTTTTCCTGCAGTTTTGTGTTAAAACTAACAATTTTTATGCTTAACTGCTGGCTTCCTTTACACAAATCCCACCTGCAAATTTGTCAAAACAACTATTTGGTCCAATTTGTTGCTGTTGACTCCAAAATTGAGAATAAACAGTTTAGAAAGAAGCTTTACCTTTTGCTCTTCTTCTTCTTCTTCTTCTCCTTCTTCTTCTTCTTCTTTTTAAGTTTTTTTCCCCTAGACTCCACAAGAAACCAGATCACTGAAAAAAGCAGAGTGAAAAAAGTCCTCAGATATCAGACGGTCAGTGTGGACGGATGCTGAAGAGAGAAAGACTGTCTAAATGAAAAGCAGAGTAAGAAGAGAAATGGATTCTCTCTCTCTCTCTCTCTCGTCCTCCAGTATTATCTCTCTCTCTCTCTTTCTCTCTCTCTTTCTCTCCCCTTCATCTCGTCTCTCCCCTCCTCCCTCCCATGAGCCTCCCTGGCCTGCCTTTACTTGTTGCCGGAGGTTGGGGGCACCATCTCCTGCGGGAGCCATTGGATCACGGCCCCTGATGAAGTGCTCATGTAGCTTTCTACGATTCGCTGTTGCCATAGTGATGCTCCTAAGCCTATTTGTCCACAATAAGCTCCATCGGCTGAAAGGGAGCTGGAGAGCGATGAAGAGGCAGATAAAGAGGACACAGTGGGTTGAGCGGTGAGATGGAAAGGAGGGAGATAAATCAGGGGATGTTGTTTTGAGGACACGGTTAGTTAGCGTGGCTCGGCCTCGGCGGCGACAGCTTAGTTAGGGTGGCGAGCGGTTGCAACATCTGCAAGAGGTCAGCTGGTGTAAATTAACTTCCCACAGATAATGAGTCTCACTGGCCCCAGAACAGCCATGCATGAATTACAGGAAGGCTGGAAATGTGCTAATTGCAGGAGGGAAATGTTGATGATGTGGTGCAGATGGTAGATAAGCAGCAAGGTAAACGGTCCAGATTGCAGGTGCAGTCGTCGTGTAGGTGGATATCAAGGTTTGTTGGGGTTTTTTTTTTTTTCTTCCTGTGTGTGTGTGGGTGTAAACAGCTAACCTCAGACGGTTTCCTCCTGCAGAAATTCACATTAAACTTAAAAATCCAACACAACATCATCATCATCCTCCTCCGCCATCCTCCTTCTCCTCTTCCTCCTCCTCCTCCTCCTCCTATGCTGCCAAATAAAATGCAGGGTGAACTATGAACTATGTTTAGTCAGAGCAGAAACATCCAACATTGCATCAAGAAAACCAATATGAAGAGTTTCAATTTATCTGAAGAAAAAAAGACTCATTTAAAGTCTAAATTGTGTTCAAACCTGCTGACGCTGATGTGTATATTAAAGAAGGTAATAAAACACTAAGCATGATTTTTTTTTTTTTTTGCACAGCAGACATTTTGAATCATTAAGGAAAGGCACAGATGTAACTAATAATATTATCAATGGCTCTGGTTAATAACAGCCCAGTAAGACGTGACAGGGAGGCAGTGAACCAGCAGAAACAAGACCAGGACCCTGAAACTGAATCAGCGTAATGGACTTTAGCCTATTATTAATTTTATTATTGATATCTGTATCAAGTCAAAAGGTTTTCAGAGATAAAAGGTCTATAAAAACTCTGTTAATAGCCATAATTTCATGTTTTTAATCAGTATAAACAGATAACCACACAGTGTGAGTTAAGGTAAGGCCTCTGACATGTAATGGCAGCGTTTTCACCTCGGTCTGAAGGTGACAGATGGGCAGGTAAGCTCTCCATGTAATCCAAACAAGATCCCAACAATCCCAAACAGTGTTAAGCCTCTAAATTGATTCCCTCCATCAACTCCATGTGAACCTCACAGAGCGAGCTGCTGACGGTGCGTCACCGGGCACCGATGTTGTTTGGCCATGAAGCACCTTTGTGTTTCTGACGCAAGAGGTTTTGGACCTTGTATCATCTAATGTGTTTGTGGCCAACAACTCAGTCCGGTCCCGCCCATTCGGGTCGCTGAGTCACACATGGTGTTCATGTTGACCCCCGGTGGATTATGAAATGGGTGGGATTTGCTGTGTTGGAGCCAATTTAGTGTGTTTTCAGTGTGTCGTTCACAGAAAAATGCACAAAAACTTGAGCTTACATGTTTTTCTTACTGCCTTTTAGCAAACAACCTTGTAAGATTAGCCATGGCTTAAGTGAGTAAATTGATCCCCCTGTTACTTTAAAAAAGGTGGAGAAGCAGGAAGTTGGCTTAAAAAGTGAACTTTGAGCTGTGGTATCATGAAGAATAACATAACATTAACAATAACTTTTTTTTAAGGATTCTTTCAGCACAAAAGGCTCAGTTGGATTACCAGAAATTAGCTGAACCTGACAGTGCAGATCAACATGGCCACGGTTTTTTGTTGTGTAGGGCTACATTAAATGTAATCTACTGTAATGTAATCTTACTAAATGATTTTCACTCAAAACATCATTTATAATATATTAATGTGTCAGATTTCACTCGATCTGCTCCTGCCACAAAGCTGCTCTGCACCTGGAGTTTAGCTGGCTGGCTAGCTTGCTCGATAGCATCTAGCTAGCTAATGCTAATTCCCATAAACGGGTACTTTTATTTCTGTAAAAAAAATGCTCTGATGAGCTTATGAACAACCTGGCTGACAAAATATCAGCTGCTAAAAATCTGTAGATTTTCTGGCAAAGTAAAACTCACAAAATTGGGTCAGAAAACATATATCATGTGTGTTTTTTGTTTGTTGTTGTTTTTAACATTTGCCATAGTTTTGTCAGTGTGTTTTTGAAGACATCTTGCAAAAAGAGGACTCCACATATAAGCTCGAGGTAATAATAATAACTTGGGAACATTTTCAACACATCCTCAGTTTTATACCAATATGCCGAAATGATAAGGCATACAGGTATAAAATATACAAATTATATGTTAGCTAAATGGTTTTTGTAATACAAACAGATTTTTCAGGGGAGCTAGTGAACTAACTAACTAAATAACTAACTAACTGCATAACTAACAGACCTAGTTAAAACCAGCCACATTATGCAACCTGATGCAGACTGTTGTTCACACCAGTATTAGTGTTGTTGTGAGGCTCCTGTGATCAGTCAGCGCTTCCCTTTGACTCACTCTGACTCACCGTCTATACTCAACACATCCCGATCACCTGTCGGAGATTATGAGACCTAAATATCAGGATGAGCTTGTGTCTATGTTTCAAAAAAAGACACATTACTGTAGAGAATTATCAAATTATAATCCAATTTTATATCAGAAACCTTCAGTTAGCCAGAAGCTTAGCTAATAGTCTAGCATAAAGCTGCTAATGCAAAGTGGAATACAAATTTTTTCAAAACAGTATTTAAATTTTTATATAATTCTTATGAAATCTAAATAGGAGAACTTGTGTCTCTTCTTTTGTCACATAAATGCAAGCTCATCCTGATATTTAAACCTCATAATCTCCAGCAGGTGATAAGAATGTGTCAAATATAGAGGCTGAGTCAGCGTGAGTCAAAGGGAAGTGCAGACCGATCACGAGAGCCTGAACAACAACAACAGTTCGCATCATGTGGCCAATTTCAATTAGGTCAGTTACTCAGATACTTAGGCGGGATTTAGGCAAGCAGCAACAACACACACAGTGTCACAACAACCCCCTATTAGACAATGAGCCTTGTTTAAAAATGTTTTTCTTGAAATTATTTTAAATATATTTTTGTTTCAAAGAGTTATTTACAAAAAAACAGAAAAAGAGGAAATGCTAAAAGCTTCTATCTCAACAAAATTACCCAAGAAACAGAAGCTCACAGCCATTATATAAGAAGTAACTGCCTTTAAATAAATGTAAAACTAAATAAAATGCAGATGGGTCTAATCTTATTTAAGTTTTTTTAATATAGTGTCAGTGCTATTTTTTATTTTTTTTAAGGTAACCCTACAGTAAAACAGGCACCAGGTGCAGCTCTTTGTCTTCATCTGGTGGTTTAAAGAGAAGCCACAGTCACAAGCTTTTATTTTGAAAGTACTCAGAATGCTGACCCTTCACTTCCAGAAAAGTTGAACAGGTGAACAGGTGAACAGGTGAACAGGTGAACAGGTTTTCTGTTTAGACTACCAACGGACATGATTGATTTATTTCAATACTGTACTTTTACTGACTCTATTGAGCAAAATTGTTTCCATTAAACTAAATTCCTGGACCCTTAATGTCGTTTGTACTTTACAATATTTTAGCTGATTTCATTTGTCTTATGTTTTTTCTAGTTTAGTCAATTTTATTTTTTAAATTTTACCATGTTTTTAAATTTTTTTGATGATTTTCTCAGGCTTATGTAAAGCATTTTTTTGCCCTCATTTGTAAAGGATGCTTGACCTATAAAAATACATTTGCCTCTGTATCTGTATAAAAAACACTGATGAAAAACCAATAAAACATGACATCAGCCGATGCTCTGACCTCAATTTATTTTTTGATTGGAAAGCTCATCTCTGGGATTTTTCCAGCACCCAAACTCACCACTAGAGGGAGGATTTTCACCATTTTTGGCTGCTGGGAGGCTTCACACGAGCTGCGTCTTTATCTCTGCTGCACATCTCGGTTTGCTGGGACAATAACCCCAGCAGGTGGTATACATTGTGTTATAGATTTGTGGGTGGAGAAACTCTTTTTTTTGTTTTGAGAACTCGTACCTTACATTCTTGAGAGGGTAAAAGAAACATTTCATCAACAAACAACTTGCCACCACACCTCCTGAACAAATATAAATCTGCGTACATGAACACATTCCTGACTGAAATACCATAACAACAATGAGCGGAGGGGCTTCAGAGGAATAACCGCCCCCCAGAGAAGTTAAAGGATAAACATTTACGATGAAGTCCGTGGAGAATTAGAAATACAATTTCACCCCGCATAAACTTTTCGGAGCTTGTTGTGCAGCACATTAAAAAACAATCAGGCCTTTTCGCTCCTCCAGTGAATAAACACCGGCTTGTTTATTCACTGTGCCGTTGACAGACACAGA
>JAPZDV010000010.1:15010462-15062693 GCA_029814665.1 Acanthurus lineatus
CCCCCCCCCCCCCCCCCCCCCCCCCCCCCCCCCCCCCCCCCCCCCCCCCCCCCCCCCCCCCCCCCCCCCCCCCGATGCTGTAACAGGGGTTATACAGGATGCTTAAGTCACCTCTGACCCTTATTTGGGGGCGTGGTTTCTGTCTTTTGATCATACTCACCTGGATGCTTTCTTATTTTTGGCGTTTCAGACCCTCAGAGTGAATAAAAAACAGTTGTATTGAGCCAACAGGAAAATCAAAGTAGCCATTTTTTGCAGAAAATTAGATGAGAAGACTGAAAACACTCTCAGATCTGAACAATAAATGTAAAGTTTGTTAGCTTAGCTTAGCATAAAGACTGGAAACAGGGGGAAAACAGCTAGCTTAGCTTCGTCTGAGGGTTTTTCCTTCCAGTACCTTTGAAGCTAACTGATGCTATTAAATTATAACATCATTACTCGACAACAATTAACTGTTATGTGTCGGGCACATTGAGTGTAAAAAAGATGGACAAAACATCTCCATTGCCCCCTGGTGTCTGGCTGCAGTATAAATCATAAACCCAAGCTCTCTTTGTCAGCAGTTTGGACGTATGTTTAACTAAACAATACTAATGATAAAAGTATTTCTCAAATGAACAAACAATGAAAAAATAGAGCTTTAAAGGAACCGCATGGCAATTTTTGTGACCTTTGGATCAATTCAGTCTGGCTATTTTCTCTATTTTCTATCTTTGTCCTGAGCTACTATCAGCTAACTGACTGGTGACTCCCCCCACATATTTGCCAGACAGATGTGAGAGTGGAAATATTGATTCTCTCGTCTAACTCACAGAAAAAAGAAAGCAAACAAGCATAAAAAGCACCACAAATTAAATTCTGTTCACCACCACAGGCAGAAACACCAGAGACAAATATGTCAAAACCACAACATGTTGGCCAAAAACTAAACCCCCCCCCTGCAAGGCCACACACTGGGGAGAAAATATGTTTATTGTAATTTGGATGAACTTTATCCTTTTACATCAGAGTTCATGTGTTTTGTTACTGTTGTTCTCTTGTATTTGCAAATGAAACGTGTGATCCTGACGACACTGAGGGTCCCGGCAGCCGTCACCGTCTTCACGCTCTCCTGTGACAGCAGGAAGGGATGGGGGGGGCTCTGCGATGCCTTCAGCTGCTGCAGTGACATTCAAGCCCGGCGCTCCCCCTCCACAGCTGGGTGTTTAGCGCCTGCTGACTCAAGTGACACCACCGCCACCATGGCATTCAAGAGGGGGGGGGGGGACAGGCATCAAAGCATGACATTGAGGACCTTGGGGAGCAGTACCCGTGAAATAGTTCATCGCAGGTGTCCGAGGAGGGACACGGGTGCTTCTGCAGAGGACAGGAAAGTTCCCCCGGAGACTAATTTGTCTGTGTAATGTGGGTGACCTTGGAAAGGAGAATGTGAGCTGCTGCAGGAGGAGGAGGAGGAGGAGAGTGACACTACTCCTTTCCCATCTGGACGCCACGCTGAGCAGCAGCCTCCCCCCCCCCCCCTCCACCTCCACCTCATAGCCCTTTGGTATGTTGGTGAAGTTTCGTGCATATTTAATCCCATTTTCCAGCTCACTTCCCGCTGTTTTCACCCTCTGCTCCCATTGGCTGCCCGGAGCATGCGGCTCTCCTGCAGACCAGACCCTCCACACATCACTCCACCTGCTCCGGAAACACACTTGATGGCATAACACACTGGCCTCGGCCCCCATTTATCCTGAGAATCAAACAGTTTTAAGACCTAATGGCACATCGGTTTGATCTGTATGGCTCCAGACACAAACACACTGATCATAATAATAATCTCTTTTTTGTTCGATGAGCCTCTTTCATGGTAAAGAGATCTCTGAGAGTCCACATTCATCCGCCGTCACGGCTGAAATCAGAGCTCTGTAACACAAACCGGTGACATTCATTGGCTTGTGATTGACACCGCAGTTAAACAACAGGTACGGATCTGAGCTGAAGCTCCAGTTACAGACCATTTAACGCCAGAGACAGTGAGGAGAGCGTTGACATCAATGTTTTCTGCAAGACACAAGACCTAGAAGAATGTATATACTTTAAATATATTGAAAATAAGACTTTTTCTTTTTAAATTTAAAAGGATCTTAAGAATTTAAGCATATTAATGTACATGTGAGGGTAGTTTGACATTTAGGGAAACAGGCTTATTGCTTTCTTGCAGAAATAATGTTAGCTAGCTAGTTAAAATATGACGTTAGCTAGCATATCGGCAGGAAGTTGGAAAAACAGCTAGCATAGCCTCAAACAGACAAGAAGCTAACATTAAACTTCCTCATTTAAAGCAAATAAGCATTATTTTATTTCCCATAATGTCAATCTGATCCTTTAATATCTTATGTCAACATTTGCCGTGATTAAAAACACTCTTTATGTTAGACGCATTAAAAAAATATTAAAAGAGAAACATTACACTGTTAAGATCTTTATGATGTTTTATTCCAGCACAAGTCTTTTGTGTTGTAAAATGGCTGTGTAGCTAGGAATTAAAGGAGAAGTACAAAATGGAAAAATTACAGACAGTTCTAGTATAATTTGTTTAAATCCCTATTGTGTTTATTTCCTAAAACCACATCTAGGAAAACATTATTTCCCTGCCTTCTTTGGAAACATGGTCAAAAAATTAAAAAAAAAGAAAAAAAAAGAAGAAACAAATTGAAAGGTGGAGAGAAAAAAAAAAGAAAGAAAAATGGAGCTTTTATTTTGAAGTCACTCTCACGATGGAGGGGAATCTGAAAGGGCCGCTGGATGAATCACATTTACAGCCTGGTTTAAAAATCTTTTACCTACCTACTCAGGTAGCCCTTTTTTTGGCATTTCACACACAGTTTCTACCAACAGTGGCACACACAGAGGGCAGTAAACTACTAAAAAAATGCACCTTTTATGCATTCGTTGTTTTTTTTTTTTTTGTTGACAATAATGATTGCTGTGCCTCTATAATTTCCCCTAATTAAAGCAGGCTAAGCAAATTACATGTAATTGACCTCAAAACCACAACACGAGTACATTCGAGAGAGAGCAGCTGCACTGTTGCACGGCCCTGCCAGAGTTTCCCTTCATTGAGTGAAGAGTGATCCCCTCCGTCACGGGCCGAGCTCGGGCTCGGCACCATGAAACCATCAGTATGACAAACACCCCGAATGTTTCACAAAAGGGAGTGCGAGGAAACAGCATCATTTTTTTTTGAGGGGGGATTGTGGTTTACCTGGACATCAGGTAAGGCTTGATAATCCAGGTTTTATTCCCACTAAATCCTGATTATTTAAAATGTACAGTGGTACCAGTTTGAAACTGGGTCTGTGTGTCTCATCGGTCAGCACACGGACGTACAGTAGCTCTTATTTCTTTAAGCACACAACAACTTCCTGTTCAGGAACTCGACACAAAAAAATAAAAATAAAAATACAGGGTAACACTGAAAAGTGAAGGGAAAGTTCCTTGCTTTCTTCTTCTTCTTCTTCTTCTTCTTAAAAAAAAACAACAACAAAACAATAAAACAAAAAAACAAAAAAATAACATTCATGATATTTGAAACTAAAATTGTCTTGAAAATATCATGGACCAAAAAAAAAAAAAAAAAAAAAGAGAGAGAAACGCTGCAGTCATTTCCAACAATGAAAACTCTTCCTCAGCTTCTTATGTACAAGATTTAAACATACCATGACATGAGGACGACAGTTCATGTAATCAAAAAAAAAAAGAAAATCAAAAAAATTTTTGACCACTCGTGGTTGAAGTTGCCGCCACACTCTGACGTCACAGAGCAACACGACATGAATCATATATATCAAAAAACTTCAGAGGATGGGGGGGCAGGAGGGGGAAGACAACCACACACACTCACTTAGGCAGGTTATGCTGTAAATTTACAGTAATGACACCTATAGCTCTGTAAGCCAAAATCTTTATTTTAGAATGCTGAACATTAGGGTAGCTTTCTATAAAAATCATGTTTTTTTTTTGTTTTTTTTTTGTTGTCCCTTGTCTTTTTCCCGCCCTGACGACACTAAGCATATGGCTTAATATTTGTAAAACTATGTAGTCCGATGGGGGAGTCAAGAGTCTCGGCCTTTTTTCTCAGTCTGGCTCGCTGAGATGATCTTCCTCGATAAGACGTCTAACTCTGCTGTGTGTAGCTGCACATGGCTCTGTGTGCACGTGTTGTTTGTTTGTTTGTTTAGTGTGTGTTTGTTTGTTTGTTTGTGTGTGCATGTCGGAGAGCAGAGGGTGGAAAGGAGGGGAGGGGGGATCCACAAAGAGGGAGTGACTTTTTTTAAAAAAAACTGATCAGACTGCAAATCTCATCCCGCGTGTCATCAGTTTTTTTTTCCTTTTTTTGTTTTCTTGTAAATCAGCAGCGTCTCCTCTTCCTCTCCTTCAAAACGATCCTTGAATCAAGCGCCGCGTCGTGGCCGCCATCCATTTTGGCTTTCAGCAGGGCCGCCAGTGTAAACATGATCCCCCTTTTTTTTTTCCTCAGTGAGCTCAGAATACTGCCTCGACAGACAGACAGACAGGCGGAAACAGGGGGGCGAGGGGGGAGTCAACGAAAAGATCAACAACAAATAACGATGGCTGTTGTTGTGGAGATATGCGGGTTGTATAAGGAGGAGGAGGAGGAGGGGGGGTGGAGAAAACAAAAATAAAATGAAAACACAGACAGCTACCACAACGCAGGAGTATTTCCCGGGACAGGGAGCGGTGAGGGCAGTATGGATCATTAGTGCAATGAAGGCCAGAGGAGCGTCCGGCGGCGCCGCCTCAACGTTCACACGGCCGCTCGCTCTCCTGGATGGCGTGGGCCGGCGAGTCGGCGGGTCAGCGGGCTGAGAAACAGGTCCAGTGGGCTTCATCAACTCGCGCCAGGAAGAAGAACACGGGCAGACATTATGCTTCTAGTCACATGTTTTTCAACTCACACACACACACACACACACACACATACATACGTCCGTACACACACACACACTTTATACTCTGTAAAACTACTGACGGCTAAAGCCTCGGAGGGGAAGAGAGAGTCCGGTCCAGAGCATCTTCTGGAGGAATCCTGAGCCTCATTTTTCGTTTAACTTTGAATAAAAAGTTATGTACGTGTGAGCGTCTACGTGTATGAGGACGTGTAAACATCGAAATGTGAGTCGTGACGAGTGCGACAGATTATTCTGCTAGGCCGTTGGAGCGAGTGTGTGGTGTGTTAGGGTTCGTGTGCAAGTTAACTATGCCTGTGACCAGTTTCATCTCGTATGAGTATTTTTGTAATCTGTGTGTTTGTGTACTTGTTTTCCTATGTTTGTTTGTTTTTTTTTGTGTGTGTGTGTTTCCTGTTAAGTCTCTCCACTGTTGTAAATGTACATTCATCCATCGTAAGAGGGAGGGGGGGGCAAGTATGACGCTGGGGCCACACATCAACTGATCCTGAGGCTTTTCCAGCGGTCCGTCAAAGACTCCCGCCTCGTCAGCGCGCTCAAAATAAACAGCAGTAGAGGTACTGGAGGACGCTGTACCACATGAAGCCAGAGGCGAACGCGAACGTCTGGATAACACACAGCCACACGGGGTCGAGGGTCATCTGCCGGGAGACGGGCTCCTTCTGTCCTTCTTCGAGAGGGAATGAACCTGTTTGAAAAAAGAGACACAAATGAGTTTATGCTTTTTAGATTTACTGAACCAGGGTGAAACAGATGGGTTTTCGTGGTTAAAAACACATTTTTTCTCAGAAATTTGCACTTAAATCTTTGGTGTTTGTTTCGATCTGTGAATTTATTTGATCAAAATTACGATCACCAAAAGGAAGAAACTTAAATTTGATGTATTTTAGCTGCTGATTTAATGTTAATGTGACATTACTCTGTTTTATATAAAGAGCAATATGTGGACAACTGAGGTCACAGGTTTCATGCATGATAAAGGATTATTAGCTGTCACCATATCTGAACCTACAGAGACAACAAACATGAACTCGAACCTCTTTGAAGCCTGATGGGAGACGAACAAAGCATTAGCACATGCCTGTTTACACGCCTGTAAGTAATTGAGTTACAGTTGTCTTTAAAGCTGATTTCTCAAACATCATGTGACCAGAAATCTGTTTTCCAACATGGAGGTGGAAGAATAAAGGAACCAGCTTTGTGCACGTAGTTTCCTCCTGAATTAACAACGATTTCTTGGCCAAACATGCAGGACACTTCTTTTCTAAATGCACTTTTAAAAAGGCCACAGATGACAAAGGCTTCATACAAGGAGAGCATCAGTGTGACAGCTGAGTAATGGGGTGAAAGATGAGATCATTAGACGGAGCGATGCATCCTCATAGTTAAAATATCCAAAGTCAGACTAAAAATGAAGCTAATTTAAGGTTTCCTCTAGACGTCTGAATAAGTCCATGGCTGCAGGTGTTACAATTATATGAACCAAAACATAATATCTAGTGATATTAGAGCAGAGCTAACTCGCCTCCACTTTCTGACTGAAGTAAAAACTCAACAGCATCTCAAAAATGTTAAACGCTGCGACGTGACAAATGTTTCAGACTCCTCGTCTTTGGTTTCTTGCTGTGAGCTCGTTGAAAATGGATGAAAATAAAAAAAGGAGAAAAAAGTCTTAAATCAACATTCAGAAGTTGACAGTTTGTCTCCTAGCAACAACAGGCCTCAAATATCAGTCAGCTGTTGCCATGGGAAACAGACACACTCAGAGAGGGTTGAGGCTCGGACATTATTTCATATTAACGTTTGTTTTCTTTATCGTCTTTTTTAAAACTAGAAATGATGAAGCACCACAGCTGCAGTTTTTATTATAAAACAACACAGACGAGGTTTCAGATGTTGGATTTCAGACGGACCTGTGTTGTAGAAGTGGTCCAGCAGCGCTTCTTTCTCCACAAACCTCTGATACAGCCAGTCAGTCAGGGCCTCCGCCTCCACAGGAACCTCTTTTATTGGGTACATCCTGCAGGAAGAGAGAGAGAGAGAGAGAGAGAGAGAGAGATGAAACACAGGAGAGGATGACTGAGGTCTCAATCAGCAGAATCCGTCTGCATTGATCCGTCGTGGAAGCGGCGGTCCAAACCCGGGGCGTCAGCTTCAGTCTCCGAGCGCCGCAGTCTATTTCAGACTGGAATCCATTACAGGAGTCTGTGTGTGTTTGCTGCTCTGGCTTCGGCTTGTTTTTTTTTGCGTGTGTGTGTGTGTGTGTGTGGAGGGGAGGTTTTCATTAGCTGGCAGGCTCATCAGAGATTCAGAGTGCTGAGAGGAGCTCTGACAGAAACAGACAAGTCATGTAGCTTCACTAAACGGCTGGTTACAAGTGTGTGGGAAGTTTAAAAAAAGGCAGAGAGAAGCAGTGCTCTTTAAGGCGTGCAGCTTTTTGCATTCACAGACTTTCACCTGTGTGGGGTCGGTGTGGCATTAAAGCTCATTAATCGGCTGTTAGGTTTCTCGATTAATCGATTATTGAGCCTAAAGACGGTCAAACTGTACATCACATGTTCCAAGAGCCCAAATAACTATAAAACACTGTTTTATTTTGCTTAACAACCAGAAAAATGAGTGAAAATTAGAAATAAGGAACCAAGAATCTGCCTAGTGATAAAGAGAGACAACTAATATCTTTATCTGTTAATGGGCTTAGATGAAAAATTCTGTTTGCTTTAAAATATTGTCAAAGATTGTTGCAATATTATGTGTTTTGAATCTCTGACCATTTATATTTCATTTTCTGTGGGCAACACAACAACTGTGATGTGGGAAAAGTGGGATGATGATGATGTTTTTGTTTGCTATCCATAGTAGCATGACTGCAGTCACATGACTGTTTAAAAGCCTTTAGCGACTGAATGACATGCTGACTGATGTACTGGAAGTTCATTTAAGTCTGCGAGCCACTTCTGATGCATTTTCAGAATAAAAAACAAAGAAATCCTGACATTTAACAAACTGAAACCAGACATTTCCTGATAGTTTTGCAACAAAATTAATGATTAATTGATTATCAAGATACTTGCTAAGTATTTTCTCATGATAAACCAACTGTTTAACACCAAGGTTGGACATTACTTCTAACCTGAACATATGGCTATCATGGGGTCGACCTCCACTAACTGTTTACTTCTCAAATGAACCATTTTTTAGCTCAATAAGACATTCCTTCTAATAAAAATTAAATGAGAAATGCTCCTTTAAGAAAACAAATTGAGCAGCGCGATGGCCGACCTTGCGAGAACAGTAGGTACCTTTAAAAAAAAAAAAAAAAAAAGGTCACTTTTACAGGCCAATAAAAAAAAGAGTGCTGATGAAATCTAGTTTCTAGCCAGAAGGGGTCCCTAGTCAGCTGCACTCCCACACAGCCAGCTCCTGGTCACCTTCAAATAGAGGTTACAGTCTCCTCACTCAGACAAACATTTCCTCTGCACTCAACATTTGCTCAATATTTCCAGCCAGATAATGTCCACTGTACGAGGAAACCTCCTGTAAGAGCCAGGCAATAAGTCATACAGTATCGATTGCTTAAGCGATCAATACATATTTAAAAGCAATCAAAGCAAAGGCGGGGAGCACTCCTGCCAGGATGATGTCTCCTGTTCTCACACTGTTGCAGATATGAACGTATGACTGCAGCCAGAATTCACATGATCCCCTGAATTAAAGCGACAATTTTATTTGAGCAGAAAATAACGTGCAGAGTCCCGCAGGAATGTTTGTCATGACTGAGCCAGTTTGTTATTTTAACTGAGGCTTTTTTTTTGCTTAAATTGTTTATTAGTGGTCTAAAATTGGGCTTTAAGAACTTGTAGTTTAAACACAAATTTAATCAGCTACTAAGTTGCTAATCGTTCATGGCTTCAGTATCAAGCATTATTTAATTTTAGCTCTTTAAATGAAAAGTTGACTGTTTTTGTCTTAAAATATTGTAAAAATTGAGTATTTTGGAGTTTTGGACAGATTGTTAAATAAATCAAGGAATTTAAAGCCTCCATGATTCATTTTCTCATATTTCATTAACATGACAATGATTTTTTATTACTAAAAACAATCAGTAAATTGATTGATAATGAAAATAATTATTCTATGTTACTTGAAAGTCCTCATTTACCTGAAGGAATTCACATAATCTCCTGAAAAAAGATGCTAAAATGTTATAAAAATATACAAATTTTGAAAAGGTAAAACCCTTTGATAATTATTTTGGTATTTTTTAAAAAGCTGGAAGCGTCTAGTGAGCATTTTTATTCTCTTTGAGCTCAAATCCCGAGTGTTATTGCAGTAAAAGGCTTCAGTCGCAGAGGATGTCAGTGCAGATGGCCACTCAGGACAGTAAACATGTGGTGAACAGAGTCGGTCTCTATGTTCAACACAGGAAGAGGCTTCTCCTGCTTGTTCCACATATCAGAGGGACCAGAGCTGATGATTCAACACAGATTTCCGTTTGGATTGTGTGTTTTTTAAGTGCATACAGAGCAGAACCCTTCACTCATTATCCGTCTGCAGACTGTGTAGGTGTTGTTTCTGCGATGAGCCTCAACAAGGTCCTGTTTAAGAAGAGCAACTTTTACTTCCTTAACAACACAAAACTCCTGCAAAACTTGAGGTAAAAATGACTAAAAAATCCAGTTTCATGTTCTTATGAGGCTAAATTTTGAAGGATTTCATAGTGTTTCACCAGCAGCAACACTGATCCACCTGATCTGCTTAAGAAAGCTGCTTGGGAAACCTGACAGAGTGATTGGGTTTCTTCCACTGTGTCTGTGGATGCCAGGTATAGATTTTACACAAAAGTGATGGACTCTCAAAGCACTAAGAGAGGAAAAAATGAGCTTAGAAAGAGTCTGAGGATAATAGATACATCAGAAACCCTTAATAGTTAGTCTGATGTGATAATAAATGGACAGAAAGTGGCAATTAAATCAATAAAGTCACCGCAAGAACAATAAAAGCTGTGTTTTTCCTGTAACTCCTTTGTAGTTGTGGTGATAGATGGTAATTTTTTGGTTTTGGCTGCACAAGTAGCTTCCATTAAAAGCCTATTTTTAGACTGTAGATTAGGGCATTTTTTCACAGCAGTGATCGACAGCTGAAGTGTTGCTATTTAATATAAGTAAACAAATAATAAATGCATTATTAAAAGGAACACGTGCGAGCTTGGAGAGCATTTCACACCTGCAGCAGGACACGACGCCTGCCAAAGGCCCTCTGCACTCGAAAATGTAAACCGATAGCTCTGAAATCCTGGCAGAAGAGAATAGGAGCCGGTTCGAGCCACTTATCGGAAGGTTTGAGCATTTAGAGGCCTTTGGTGGCAGATGGCAGCCGCGGCACTTTCCTGCAGCTAAAATATTCATACAGAAATCAGGATCTTTTGGCATCTAGCTGCAATAAAAGCCCCATGAGGCAAAATGTAAATTGTAATATTGGGCTTTGTAAATAAAACTGACTTGACTGAAGGTTGGAGGAGGAGCTGCTGATTCGGGTTCAGAGCAAATAAACAAAAACAAGCTTTTTAAGCAAAACGGTTTCTTTCTGACTGACTTATCGGCCTGGTTTGTTTGGAGAAGTATGTTTGCAGCCACATCTTTAAGAGCGTCTTTTATCAAAGTCAAAATCGACCAGCACGTAGGACTGAAGTTAACATTGAGGTCATTTCCTGCCCTTAAAAAAACTCCTGACTCTACATTTGAGCTGCTTCGAATCACACTGTCTTCCTCCGATTGTATGGATGAATTCAGATGAGGGATTCGGCCAAACATCAACAAAATTATCACATCTGAGAAGTTAAAGTTTTTTTTTTCTTGGTCGTTTACTACCGATTATCAAAACAGTTTCCTAATAATTTTCTGCCTAATTGACTAATAGATTCAGCCTAATTTCATTTTACTTCAACTGATTTTTCTTAATTATCATGTAGCTTTTTTAATAAATCCAAACTTTAAGCAGAGAAGTTTATTTTAGGTAATTCCAAATTTCAGGTTTACTGTAACTAACAAACTAAACTTAAGCATTACATCTGAATATAGTTTTTATTTTTTAAATATGACCTTATTTCCACTTCACAGGTGATTTCATACATTTGTCTCGCCAGGTATCAATGAATAAAAGGCTGTCATGCTTTTCTTTAGAGCTCTATAGGCGCAGTGAGGCTTTAAATGTCACTGAATTAAGTCACTGCCGTGTTATTTGTCATTCATAAAGATAATTTCTTTACAAGTGTGCTCCAGCTAACGTAAGGCACGAGGACAGATGCTCTGATATTTACACAAAGCAGATGTAAAGCGATTCAGAATTTATTACGCTACATTTGCATTGCAGTTGCAAAGGTTGAAAAAGTGGGAAAAAAGTATGCAGTGTGTAAAAGTAACAAGAAAAAAAAATAAAACAGGCTCTGCAAACAGTCCGTTCAGTTCGGTGCTAAACCACCTCATTAGTTGCAATCGTCTTTTGTCTTTTGCACTAAATAAAAGAGTTCGAGCTGCAGCAAAGATCCGCAGCCTCGTTTCGGCTCATAGAAAACAGACTTCAGTCGGTGCACCATCTGACTCGCAGGCTGGACAGTTTCAACAAATGCCAACTGCGAGGTCGCTAACAGTGACTCCGCCGTGGTTTTGTTTGCAGTGGCGTAAAAAATGGAAACATTGCACTACAGTGTCAATATTGTGCTGAGTGAACAGAAACAGAGTATGGTGGTGTTTGTGTCTGCTGTGCTGGGAGATGCAGCGGCATGCAGCAGCAGCGGCAGCAGTGATGGCTGTGTGAGGATCTGGTGGTGATGTGCTGGCGTCTGGCCACAGCCTCACTCTCATTTCCACCCTAACCTACTTGGCACTGGCCTTCTTGTTAACCCGACACCCTGGTTTACAGACGGACAGCTGTGAGAGAGCTGCAGTTTCTCCTGTCAATAACCCTTAAAATTGCACTTTTATCATGTTTTGACCTCAGAACAAATGATGTACGTCCTTACTGTAACAGCTGGTTACTTTCTGTGTGATTGTTTTCTGAGTTTGCTGAACAGATGACAAACATTAAATCCAAACGCAGCTCCCACAACAGTTGGTCATGTGTTTTCTTTTTTCATCAGAGGAAAGACACATCAGAGTTACAAACAGTTTAAATCAGATGCTATCTTTCAAATTTACTGCCTTGTTTGAACAATTTAGCTTCAGTGAAACTCTTTTTCTTCAGATATTGTTTCCCCTTCTCACAAAGGCTAGGGAGCTAATTAAAATCTGGACTGTTGCTCAAAGGGTCTGTCCACTCAACAAGCCTCTTTGGAGAGGAGCCAGTCATTGTTTGGGGACTCTATACGGCCCTAAATCTCTTTAGCAGCAAAATCTTAAGAAATAAAGAGTTACCCCTGGGAGACTTGCTCCTGGGCATAATGTTGCAAAAGGTGAATATTGAGATAAGCTGCCTGTGTAGCTTTGGGACCAAAAAAAAAAAAAAAAAAGTCTCCTGTCCTGCTCCCTGTCTCTTTCTAGTTAAGATAAGGGTCCTAATCTATGTGCAATGAAGCTCCAAATCCCAAACTACCGCCTTTGAGTTCTTTCTCTCAATCCCTCTGTGGATCGAGGGTCAGTTTTACCTGCTTAAGTGAAGATTAAACAAAGAATAAGTTAAGTACGAGAAAGAATACATAAGTTTGTGCTACACTTTATTGATAATGGAGTAAATTTCCTCGTATAATTTTAAACCACACACTCCGCACGACTCCTCGGTGCTCTCGCTCTGCAGGTCGCTAAACGCTTATCTGCAATCAGAAAGTGGTTGAAGGATGCTAGGACTCTGCTCTTTAATTGCTCCATTTAGTCTTTAATTTGCTTCCTCTGTGGCTAAAGGCTGTCCATTTTCCAGGAAAGGGCTTGGCGCAGAACAATGGATACGAAAGATTCTTCACCAGCAGATGTGAAAAAGGGGCTCGGCCAAAGCAGGGCAAAGTTGAGATAGCTGCCAAAAAGCTAATCTGAAGACTTTATCCTGTAAAAAAAAATTATAAGGACTACTTATAAAAAGATTTAAGCATGCTACAAATGGCTTAGGTGTTAGCTGAAACCTTAAGACACAGCAGAAGTAACCAACTAATACTTTCTCTTATCTGATATTCAAGCTCACAAACAAAATTCAAGGTGTAATTGCATCTGTGATCGCTGCTGCCAAAGTCATACACACTTTTAATGAATTAACTAACAAAGCAGTGCAAATTATCACATCCTTTTTTGAAAGAGCTGTCATGTTATTAGTGAGTATTTTTAATAATGCTCAACAATTACAGACAGCTGAAAGCAGCCTCAGGGAACACCGTGAAATAAGCAGGTTTTTCGAGTATATAAACATGTGCAGGTGATCAGCTGCTCACTAAACTCCCGTGTGATGACAGGGTAACTAAGTGGCTTAAATCAAAGTCCCGAATTAGCAGTGTAAATAAACTTTGAGGAGGAAAACCCAGTGTTTATTTTAAGTGTGTAATGATCAGCAGATGTGGACACAGCATATCATCAAGTAAACAAGTGCTGAGAGTGCTGGGAAAATTCGCTCACTGTTTTGGCTTGCCTGCAGCCATGATGTCTTCATATTATCACATTTATGAAGAGACATTTCTAAAACAGTATTTCAAGGTTTACCTGCTTGATTTAGCTCTTTCAGGCTCATTTGAAAGCTTCTGATTGAACTCTGATGGGGACAAAGCAACGAGAGACCAAGAACTTTTTAAATTCAAAAGCTGAACTACTATTAAATCCATCCTCTAAACATGAACTGCTGAGAAATCAATCTCTCTCGATGTGTATGTGCACCATATGGCCTATATTTATAAAAGAGCATTTGCAACCATGGCAACACGTCACCCAGCTGCATTTTCTGAGATAAAACAGACATATGCATGCTCACAGCTTGTAGCCTGACCCCTGCGTTTCGAGCAGTTATCTGATAAAGAGTGAGTAAAATGAGCAAAAAGTTGTAACCACACAGCAAATATCGCTCGCATCGTAGTATCAGGGTATAAAATTCATCTTTGCTACCCCATTTCTGTCTGTTTTTCATCGTTTATGAGTTGCAAGGAGGAGTTGCAGTGTTGAAAAACAATGGGCATAATTATTTTTTTCTTAGTGCAATCACAGAATAAACAAAATATAAATTAGAAGAGGCAGTGAGTTGTTAAAAGACCCGCTGTCAGCGACAAGAAGTCGACTTCCTAATGAGTCCATGTAACACTGATGATAAAAAAAAAAATCACCGTCAACAAAACTGCCACTTTGCATTCATGTTGCATCTCTTCTTAGTCAGCAAAAAACTGACCCAACTACAGGTGTCAAAGTGACCCATCTGGATTTGAACTTGAGTGAACCTTTGATCTGCGTGTGTGCGTGGCAGCAGCACACTTTCACCTGGTCACTGAGACCTCAGGTGACTGACACAGTGTTGCTGTTGTGACATGAGGACACGGGAGGCAAACGGAGGGCATGGGAGGAGCAGCGAGGAGCGGCGAGGAGGTTAATAACAGCCTGGAATGGGAGCGTCGACCTCTTATCAGTTCGGAGGTCAGCAGCAAGAGGCCATAAAGCGAGCGTAACATGCGGATATGGACTCTGTGGTCTGTGTCACACAGATGTCGTTAAACCCTGCTGTTTAATGAATGAGCATGTTTGAGGTCTGTTCAACCTTAAATAAGCACAAACACAAACTGTAAACAAGAGCAGATATGCCACCATTTTGAATACAAGTCTACAAATATACCTTGCACTTTTTAGTCCTGCTTTGTATTCAGTAACATTTAGTAAAGTACTATGCCAATGTTAAGTTTTAAGGTGTTTGCATTAGTATTTCCATTTTATGCTATTTTACACTCCTACTTCATGACATTATAGAGGGAAAAGCAACGCACTTCTGGGTTTGAGTCAAAGCTGGACAAGCAAGGACACAGAAAGCAGAATTAAAAGAAACTCCGGGAGACAAAAAACACTGAAACAATGAAGTTTTGTTTCATTAACCACAACAAACTGTTGGGTAAGAAGAAATCAGGCAGTGGCCTGGTTGGTGGTGAGTTATTCACACAAACATCCCTCCTGATAGGTAAGGTTACACTTACCGAGGGAAGTTAAGGTCACATTCTCAGATCTATTGCAACACGCAGGGAGAGACTCTGAGTTATGAGCTTGATAGCCTTGAATTATGATTTATCACAAGTCTTGGTTAACATGGCATCATGACGTATTTGTCCGTGCTGCCAAGCAGTAAACAGCCATAATTCACAAGGATAAAAAGTGGCAGAAAATAAATAAATGGAATAAGCAACAGAGCATTTTTTGATTTGAGTAGAAACAACAAGTTTCTAGTTAGAGGATCGAGCAGCAGAGACGGGTTGTTTCTGGTCTGATGGAGCTCGCTGAAACTCCACAAAAACGATTAAATAGCCTCCTGCATCTATAACACAAAATTAAAACACCCTTTTCTACAGGTTTACAACATTTCCAGTTTGTAAATTAAAATTCTAATACCTTCTATCAAAGGTTTGTGTTTAAGTAAGATGATTTTGTGAGACCTGCAGGTTTCCCATCTTTCACCACTGATGTGAAACTCTTACACCACTCGAGGAGGAAATTCTCCATTGAACAAGCACATGGGTGGGGGTTGACTCCTGTAATGGGTTACTATGGTGACAAATGTCTTCTGAAGACAGCGAGCTTTAAAAAAGAATGGAAAAAAAAATCCCTCTACTCATTCATTATCCCAAGACACAATCTCTAATCACCAAGACAGTCGTTACGCTCACAGGTAAAACACGACTGTAAGAGATATCGATCCTGTTCGTGATGCCGAATGAACCTTAATAAAAAGAGGAGAGAGCTGAGTCTGATTTACATCTGGGTACTACAGACTCTGCAGGCTTTTTTTTTTTTTACAAAGTGCTTAGAGAAAAAAGAAAATCTTCCTCAGACGCCTTTAGAAAGCGATCTCGCTGCGCACTCGACAGTTTCTGTTTCGAGTGCCTCGTCTCCGGGAGAAAAAGCCAGGTGTGTGCAGCTCGAAGCATCCGTGTGATGACCAGGCAGACTCAGACTCCATTAATCACGTCACCTCTCAGATACTTTCAAACAGCAGCTTTAAGGAAACGCACACAGCAGCAAAAAAAAGGACAAAAAAAAGGAAAACAGAGGAGAGGAGAAGGTGTATTTTTTTTTAAAAAAAGAAAGGGATTTCAATGTATTTAACACCCACTACTGCCCTCAGTCGGCCTCTGTACGCCCACCTAGCTTTCCCATCTGCCATTCACAGAGGGCTTATGAGGCTGCAATCTGGAAGACCGAGATTATGTTGGGAGAGGGCAGGAGACACAGCGAGGGAGGGTGAGGCTGAGGGGTGAGGACTAGAGGCAGCGAAAGGAAAAAAAAAAGGGGGAGGTGGAGGGATTAAAAAAAAAAAGTGCAGAACGCTCGGCGTGGATTCATCTAGAATATTACTCAATTCTCAGCTGCCTGTTTTGAAGCTGAGGCTCAGGCGTGGACGTAATCTATACAGCTCTGTGAAAAGATAACGGGAAGACAAAGGTGGTCCGTCATCAAGGTCAGATTACGCAGAAGGCAGTCATGCTGAAGTGGTTGGATTTAAGACCCCCGGCCCACCAACGTGACTGCGAAGAAATGATCAAACGCTTCACGTATTCTGCTCGACTGCTGGATTTTAACGCACAGAAAAGAGTCAGCTGATCTCTAGCTGTCAGCCAGAGTGTATCAGTGTTCAGAGCCTGTAAGGAGAGGAAATAACTAGCTTGTTTTTAAAATCTAGAAATCAAACTTAAAGACCAAACTTCTCAGAAAGACAAACAAAATAAAAAACTAACTGACCTTTGTCATGTGAATCTAGTTTAATGGATTTTTAGTCTTTTTCTACTTTGAGACAGAAGAGGCAGATGCAAAATATTAAATGACACCTCACTAAAAGGGTAAAAATCACAGATTTTTTTTAAAGCTACACAGCGAGTAAGGAGCCTTTAACACAGAAAACCACTGGTCTGCAGCTTCAACATGCTAAATCAACAACAAGTGTCGACAGCTGACGCTTTGCACTGGGTCACGATCCACAAACACTGTGAAAAATCAAAGATTCTCTTTTCTGCATGCTTTCTAATAACACTGTCAATCAGAACAATGTAACATAGGGTGAACTAAAGGCATGACAGACAGAGAAGATGGACATGAATTTCACTATTTTTTTTAGTAAAACACTAAAAGTTTTATTTTTTAATGGTCTGCTGACTGCTAACTTAAATTCTGGCTGCCGTTCTGAGCATCTCTAGAGAAACAGTTGTTTCCATTTCCACCTTTGTGATGCAAAAATTAATTTTCTGGCTCAATCAGGCAGATTTTAATGTGATTTGTGTCTCCCAAAGCATCACTATTAAAAGCTCCGTTTAAATTTTTCTACTTTATCAAATTAGGAAAAGTACGTTTTGACCCCAAACTGGTTCCTCATCAAGATTTCTTGGTTCAATTTGCACATGGGCGATATATGACCCATTTGTAAAATTTACCAACTTCCCCAGAGAGCTCAAAATCCTTGACCGACCCAGTCTGAAGTTTGCCAAGTATTGTGGCATCGGAAGACAAACTTCCAGAAAAAGCAAATGAAGAGTCTGCTTAAACAAATAAAAGATTAATTTTAACTCTTAAATGACGATATCTTATAATAAACGTAATGATAGATTTGTTTTATGTAATTATTCTTACGTCGCTGTTGGCAATGACATGAAAGAAGATGTAGGAAATATTTAGTTGGATGGGTGAAGTTTTTGTTATGTGTGAGGATTTCAGACACTTATTTGCTTATTTTTATAGTTTATAATGCTCTAATGATGCCTGAACCTCAGTGTTTTGTACTAGATTTTCAGCTCTCAACATTCAATTAACATTCAGTTCTTTTTATTTTATTGTAGGGAGGCGTGTGAAAACTAGAATTGCATCACTGTTGTATGCCTTTTGCCAATCAATTCCCATGGCAGAGTTTGGATGTAAAATGTCATCACTTCATCATTCTTTGCTATTAGATTATGGCATGAAATTCTGTCATAATAAGTTTATGACTTGCTGAGATAAGGACAAAAACATGTTTTATAAGGTAACAATGACCTTGACCTTTGACCACCAAATTCTACTCAGCTCATTCCAGAGTCTGTGGACGTTTATGCTTAATTTGAAAAAAATAAAAATTCCCCCAGCCACAGCTGATGCCGGTGTGGAGGCATAAAAATGCTGAATTCACTGTAGAAATGATCCTGAACTGACGCAGCAGAAACACTGTCACGTCCTGTGGCATGCATGTCTCGCCGCCTCTCCTGTCTGCATCATCGAAAGTGCATTGCTCACTCCCCCACAGTGTTCCCTTGATCAGCAGGCAGATTAATCCTCTTGTTGACTCTGCACTTGTACCAGCGTGAGTCTAACTTCTGTATGATCAGTGTCGTCCACACGGCTGGAACTGAACGCGCACACTCGTAAGGGGAACAGCTGCGTCTTTGGCCTGGTTGGGCGCCTCCCTCTTCGTCCCCAGGCTGCAGAGCTGCTGACCAAGCGAGGGAAGCTGATTGTGTCAATGGCTGATTAGAGAGTCCCAGAGGAGGGGTGGGACTTGTGAATCCTCAGCTCGTCTAATTACAGACTTAATGAGTCCTTAGCTTTAGACCGAGTGGGCAAGGGAGGCTCCAGAGACAAGCCGGCAAGCCAGGGGTTCATAAATCACCTTTTTGCATTGCCCAATCCCAACCTGTTCCCAGAGGTGAGCACACACACACACCTGGGTTGTGTTAGGAGGTTGCTCAGGAGCAAAAGAGAGCGTTAAGGGTCAGGATGACGTCTACTGCTGCTTGAACCTTGAGCCTGATGTCGGCTGTCAAGACACTGCACAAAGGGCTTCATTTACGGACTCCTAGCCCACCTTCATCATCTCCTCAAGTGGATGGACTAAAATCAGAGAGGAACCTGAGGGGCACTGATGGCAGGACTATTTCGGGCTGCAAAAGCAAGTGCTTTGCATAAGAGTGATCATTTTTTTCCTTGTCGTCACAAGTCAACATGCAATTTGAAACCCACAAAGGTTAAAAAGTGATATTGTTATCTAAAAGTTCTTTGTTTTGTCACCATCACATTTACACAACAATCTGTAATATTCAAGTACTTGTACACTCACAACAGAGATGGCTTATCAAATATGCAAAAACTCTGTATTACGACTATACATATAACCACCGGTCCAAAAAGTCTCTGTGGATTAATAAAGCAACTCATCACTTTAGCGCTAAAACATCTGCATTTTCAGGTGTCGTAGCAGCAATATAGTCTTAGTAAACACTTAAAAATGTCATTGCACTGTCCTACTGAAACCCAGAGTTAGCAAGTGTATACTCTCTTCTTTTCTTGATTTTTTTAATGAACAGATTATCTGATTTTTATGCTACGAACTCAACCTAAACACCTCAGCTTACAACCAGCACAGAGGGAAAAACAAACAAACGTATAGCTTGTTAAAGATAGTTGTACTACCGCAGGAATCCTAATGCCACACGTGAACACACCGTTTAACTGTTGAAAGGGGCCTATTTAAGTCAAGTTTCTACAGTGAACTTGTGTTATCAGCAGGTCAACAATCCTCAAGGTCTCCCTTCTCATAAGTCATATGAACAGAACGGAGTCTCAAAGTCTCTGTGTACCAAAGCTAAGTGACTCGTAACTCTATTATAAACCTGTGATGGGACTCTCTGGTTATATATGCTCCTCTTACATATAAATTACATATTTTTCTCTGGTTTGATGTGAAGGCAGATATTAGAGGTTGTTCTATTTTAAAACCTTAGTTTATTAGCAACAATTACCTGAAGTATTGATGCTATTTAAAATATCAAAACATACAAAACGACAAACATTACGATAAGCTCATGCCGTGTCTTTGCATGCTGGCTGCCTGATAACTTTGCATGGTGTTTCCCTCTCATGTGAATGACAAATTGCAGTTGTGAAAACTGGGTTTGAACAAACCTTGGATGGAAATGTGAGAGGTGAATGTCATTACCGACATTTCTGTTCTTACCTGTAGTGTACATGTGTGACTGTGGGAGGCCTGTAGCCGAAGATCCAGGTCTGGATGTCCATGGGTCTCGCTTTAGGGTAAGCTATAGTCACATCTATTACCCACTGAAGGCCCTTACGTTTATTACCTGTTGTGGAGAAACACAAATATAGAAACCGAGTTAGGACACAGGGATTCAGGCTATAGCACGCTAAACTTATTGTATTTCAGCTATGACATACATAAATAATCCGCACAGTGAAAACCTTCTCATTCTCCAACAACCATCAAGGCTCTGAGGTCAAGGACAACATCCCCACAGCTGACGGGGACTCAGTGACGCTTTCATATATCAGATGCATGCCGTCGCACAGGGGCTGAACCCTGGTTGTTCGGATGAAGAACAGCATCTCTAACCACTAGATGTTCCTGGAGATGTTTATATGATAGTCACGCAGCCAAATACAAGCTGGTATCTTGCCAGAGTGGACGGTGGAAAACACAGTCCTACCAGCTGAAGTCCTTACTTGTCAGAATTTGGCTGGCATGCCGTGTTTATGAGTCACAGTAAGAGATATATTTTTCACCTCAATATTATGTTACTTAACCAAATGAAAAGCCTTTGATATCTCACCTTCCATTTATGGCAGGAATGGACAGAGGACAGAAAGGAAAGACAGGTGGTGAAGAAGTGAAAAAAGGGTGAAGAAAGTAGTTAGACAGGAAGGCGTAGGATGACGGATGAAGGAGGGAATGCTAAACACTTGATAAAAATTTGTCAGCTGTGAGGATGCATGAGTGCCAGTATTTATCTGCATGGATATTATGCAGGTTCAGCTCTGTGCTCACCTGCACGTAACAGAAAACAAGATCCGAATTTAAGAAATAAAAAGGAGGTGAATGATAAAGATGCCGTGCCCTCATTATTTCAAACATTCTGCTTGATATTTCTATGAAACCTGCAGGCCTCAGGTTGCCTCAAACATCGCTTAGGTGTGTGAATTATGCTGTAGCTTTGACAGTAAGGAGGTGGAGACACTCCTCCACCTACAGTATGTGTCACTATCATGAGTGGTGGATCTTGAGAAACATACAAGTGTTGTTTCATCACCAGAGCATTGTTGTAAGTCAAATTTCTTCACTTTCAAGGATTGCTTCATGTATATCTGTTGGAGGCAAGTTACTCAAAACACGTCCAGACCTGCAGATATAAAACCTACAACACGTTTGAGACCTTATTATGACAGCAGACGTGCATGAACTAAACGCTGGCACGTTCTTTAAAACTGAACAGACGTGTTTAATATAAAGGAGAAGATGACGAGGTTGAAGCATTGCAGCATACTGGACTGTTTGTGCTGTTAATGTTCACTGTAACTTCCTCTCTGTGAATACTGGCGTCTTTATGTGAAACAAACACGCCTCGCCTATGTGACACGACGAAGATAAATTTTTTAAAACTAATCAGCCTCTTTACACATTACACTCTGTCAGTGTCAACAGCAGTAAAACGAGAGATTTATGCAAACAAGTCATAATTTTCTGCATTTTTACGAGCTTAAATATACAGAATAATGTGGAGTGTGACAAAGACACAACCAAGTTAAAGGAGAACAGACAGTTATGATAAATAAATACAGAGTTTTTTTTAAAACTTTTTACATTCGTTCTAAATATTATTTTGAGCAGTGCTGGAATTTTTTGCATCAATGTGTTCAAGCTCCCTGATTTGTTAAATATTGAAATTAGAAAGACTTCCTCTGAATATATAGCTAGAGGATGTTATTTAATTCAACTTCCCCAATTTAAAAACAAATTCAAAGGACTGGAGTTGATAGAAAGCCCTTGCATGCCCAATATGTGGTTTCAGTCACTGATATTAGTTAAAGCCGGTGTGCCAAAATAAAACAGCAAAGGTATTTTTGTTATTTTATATCTCATTTGCTGATTTTTTTGTTTGTTACAAAAATTGGACAACAATATAAAAGCATATGGTTCTTTATTGTTTATTTGCCATTTTTTAATTGATGTTTACTGTGAACTAACCAAGCTAGTAAACCTGATGTGCAAGGCTAATGTGCTGCTTTTACAAAATTCATTTATATATTTTTTATTATTGTAGACACTTTGTACATATTTACTAAACAAGTTCCTGTATAATACTTATTTTTTGTAGAATTTATGTTGATATTTTAGAGGTTATGCTTTGTTTCTGTATGGCTTAAAGGACAGCGAAACTAATTTGACAGCACAGCAACAAGGAAACCAATTTTTACAAAATCACAGACATATTAACTTGAACTGTTCTCGTTAACCTTTAATAACAGTGTTCAGCTGTCGGCACGTCTGTGTGTTGAGATTGAAGGTGAGGGCAGAAGGCTGGGAATAAAACAAGATCTTCAGGAACATTTCTGTTTACTTAGAATTGTATTAGTTTCAGGAAAAACACCACATTAGGCAAAGAAAAAGGGCAGAAAAACAGTTGAGGCAGTGGTTGCAGCGACTTGATAGGCATCCTTGGTATTGATGTGGCTTGTGAACACCACAGCTGTCCCTGTGTGGGTAATTGGATCCAGATCTCTGTCCAAATGTGCTGAAAGTCAGCCATCGTCTCTCGTGAGTTGCCGGCCAAAGACCGCGGCCTTGAGCCAAAGTATCACTCCGACTGCGTACGCTGTGACAAACAATACTGTAATAACAGCAGCCGCGCTAATATAAAATGACATCAGAGAGGCTCAGTTCCTCTGTAAATGGTTTGAGGAAGGAACCACGCTGGCAGGTATCTGGCTCCCTATCAGGCCACACTGCACGCCAATTACAACACCTGAAACCCACACCTGTACCTCCCACTGACCGAAACGTGGGTGAAAACCACCTGTGATTGGTTGGTTGGAGCTCTGTTCCCAGCGAAAAAATGCTTCACAGCGGTGAACTTTGCCTACCTGGCGACTGTAAATACTGTTTTATAACACATAAATCTTATCAGTGTTAGCCACACACAGAGCCTTATCTGCAGGCTGTAAACTACACGGGCGACTGGTGACCCATGTGCTTTTGTATCTTGCACTCGGCAGTGTGTTTTAGCCCTGGTTGACATTGCGTGGCTGATACACGGCGGCACACACATTTACATCAAATCCTATTTTCTCCGAGTGGCCCATGAGTGAGTCAGCAAGCTCGGGGCACCTCTGCAGAACATCAGGGAGGGTCAGAGGGAGACAGAGTTATGCCTTTGATCAGGCAGGGACGCACATACGCATGCAGACACACACGCAGGACAGGACAGCGAGGGGCATAACACTCTTCAGTGTGTGTGTGTGTGCGTGTGTTTGTTTTTTTGCCCCTAGGTTTTAATGCCATTAGCAAGATTCAAGTGGAAGGACAAGCCCTGCTGCAGCAACCAGCCTCCCCTCCTCCTGAGCTCTTGAACAGAGGAGAGGACACGAGGTGATAAGGAGAGAACTGGGACGTGAACTGGAGCTGTAATATACAAATGCAGGCAGAAAATATACCGTACAACCAAATACAAAAGGAACAGACATGTCCTTTAAAGCTTTAAATGTTTAAAAAGCCCTCTCTTGCCAAGCTTTTTAAAATAAACCTCTACAATTATGAACATTTGTTAAACTGATGATACGTTTAAAGACTTTGTGCTAAATTAGCAGAAAATCAGAGGAAAAACATCACATACACACATCATTTAGCACATACAGGAGGCTGTGCTCGCCTTTAACTAAATTTTATGACTGCTGATTAAGAAACACTTCTCAGGTTTGACAGTCTGTCCTGCGGACGGATAAACTGAGTGAGTCTCCCTGTTAGTGCTGAGGCTGTAGGACACAGAGCTGTGTTAGCAAACTTGTGGAAAGGCTGAATTCCCTCAGCCACATTCTCGATAATGCTGGCCCAAAAGTCTCTCCAAATTACTATTAACACAGCACACTCCTTAAATGGATTTTGTAACAAAGCCTGGAGAGAGTGCAGGACAAAGAGAGTGTGCAGTCTGCATGGGCACTGGAGACTCACTGCATCTGTGTTTATGGCTGTTTTAATAATTTTGCATTGTAAAAAAACCCCATATTTTTACATTACTCCATCATCCTGATTTCATGGCGTTTTAGCCTCCCTCTTAAAACAAATAAGCTCATGATCATGACAGCATGAAGAACATTTCAACTCAGCTATGGAGAAGTGCAGCTTTTATTGAAGTTTGAGGAAGAGAAACAGAGAGAGGCGGAGAGGAAAAGAAAGATTTTGCAACCATCGATGACAGAGGATTTAAGGAAACAGTAAGGGATGTATTTGTGGGAAAAAAGTGCCTTCACTACAAACAATGATGACGATATAATTACTTCATCTATCTACAGATGCACACTCCTCGCTTCCCAGGCTTTATTGATGTTTGCTTTCTCTTTTGTAAAATATCTTGAAATTGTTTTTTTAAAGAAGAAAAGCTTCTTGAAGGTTTTTAATTGCAGAGTTATCTTCCTGCTCACTGGCTGTATTTAGGGCTGGTCTCTAGACAGAAAAATTACTCTCCTGCAAATAACCACTGGGGTTTCAGGGACCTTGATGTAATTTCTGGCACCTCTGTGCATGTCACCCCTTTCCTCTCCTGGCAATCTCTACCACCAGTCACCTTTCATTTTCAACAGAACTCCCAGAGGGCAATTTAACGCTTCATGTTTGAACCGACTCCACTCCTGGCCTTCTGGCCAACACAAAGACCACATCTGATCAAGAACTACAGCACACAGTGGGAGCAGGCGAGTTTGCAAAGTAAAAAAAGGACAAAAAATTAAAATATAACTTCAGACTTCCTCAAAAAAAAAAAAAAGCACTTCACTTTTTATTTTTAAATGCAGAAAACTTCAAAGAACACCTTCAAATTCAAACCCAAAGTCCAGCTGAGTTCAGTTCATCAAAAGGCAGAATAGATTAGAATAAGAATCCATTTAACATTTCCAACTTATGGCTGTCAATCAGAGAAAAATCAGCCTGTTTCAGATTTATTTTTTTAAATGTGAACATTTATTGCATGACCCCATCTGTCTTTCCTCACTTACTGCTTGTATCTTACCTCCCACTCTCTAATCAAAGTATAAAAGGCCCCCTCAAAATCCACTGCCTATACAACCCTGTCATAATAAGAACAACCTTTACATATCCAAACATGTCACACAAACTTATGTGTGTGTGTTTGTGTGTGTTAGTTACCAGTCTGGTTAGGGACCCCGGTCTCGCTGCCCACGCTGCCGTTCTCCTGCTGGGCCGACAGGGTTTTCAGGATGACGTGGGTGGCCCCGAGACGTGGCAGCGTGACGTGGGTCAGGTGGGGGAGAGAGTTCTTCTTGGCAAACAACTGGCTGGTTTCCCGCCGCTTGCGCAGGAAGCCGCCCTCGGGGAACAGCACTATCCACTTCCTGTCGCGGCTGTGGTAGTATTTGTCTAGGTGATCCTTCAGGTAGACCAGCTGCTTGTCTCGGTGAGCTTTACCCTTTTAGGAATAAAAGAAAGAAAGCGAGCATCATAGTTAAATCTGTTATTTAATCACGGATGAGAGAGTTTTGGCATCAGAGATTCCTGTGTGGTTTCACTTGTTTCAGACCATTAACACTCTTTAAAAAGACACTACTTTTGATTCAAGCGCAATTATCTCATTCAGTTTCTTCATTTGCCCCGAGGAAATAAAGTGATAGAGGCTAAAGGGCTAACAGATTCACTTCAGAAGACTAATGTTTTGTTTTTTGTTTTTTGTCAGCAGACAAACAACCAAACCAGAAGTTGGATGCTGAAACACTGTGGAGCACTCAGACCAGCACTAACAGCACGAGTGAAATGGATGCAAAACATGACGGCCTTGACAACATCAAGAGCATTAGCGGCGATGAGACGAGGAGGAGTGGGATCGATTTTTTTTTTTTTTTGCTAGGCGCTGTCTAAATTCATGTCAGTACATTAGCATAGCCAGGTCGAACTCTGCGTGTGTCACGTCAGCACACGTTCAGCTGTATGTGATAAAACACACATACATGCCAAACATGACCTTGAGAATGTTGATGTGGTTTTAATGCAGCTGAAATGTGAATGGAAGGAATTATCCCCCACAATGTTAATTTAAAAAGTTGTATTTTTTGGGAAAGCAGTAGAGGTACAAAGTCTGACTCTAACAACAACGATATTCTGCATTTGGACTTAAAAAATTTTGGGTTTGACTGAACAATAAGATGATCTATTTATTGCTGAAAGTCCCTAACGGTAAGCTACTTGACTCTTTAGAGGGCAACCCGCTCATCTTTCAGCTACGCTCTCGCCTGTTTTCGTCAAATGTAATTGAGTAATTGCACTCAGTTGCCAGTTTATCAGGTAAATTTCACTTAAACTAATGCAGTTTAATACAACAGCCCTGCAGTAAATAATTCTTATGTTTAGTATTTGTTGAAATAATAAAACAACTTTTTGAACGAATGTACAGAGAGTAGTATCAAT
Organism: Acanthurus lineatus; assembly: GCA_029814665.1. Classification (NCBI taxonomy): domain Eukaryota; kingdom Metazoa; phylum Chordata; class Actinopteri; order Acanthuriformes; family Acanthuridae; genus Acanthurus; species Acanthurus lineatus. The sequence goes on from JAPZDV010000010.1 coordinate 15,037,039, forward strand.
AAAACACTACAAGTTTGTCAGATTTGTTGCTTTGACCTCTGTCAAGCTTGCTTTTATAAAAAAATAATGCAAAGTTTATGTTTTTTTTTTGCCCTTATCATGTGTTTGTAACTGTGCTTGACAGTAATTTGGCACTTTGAGGTATGCCTCTCATTTAAAGGGTCTCCCACCATTTTGAGGTTGAAAACACAAACACCCAGGAAAAAAAAGTTTAATAACAGCCTCGTACGACAAGTAACTGTGCCGCTGCCTTCAAAACCTGCAGTCTTACTATGCACAACGATTATGGAGACGTATCTGTGAGACTGAGCGGACAGCAGATGTTTGGGAGGCTGACGCAGATGCTTGCTGTGCAGCGCGGATGTCTGAAGTTTTCAGGGAAGGATGACAAGGATGCAGACATGAATACCGGAGGGGATCAGAGAGAGAGAGAGAGAGAGGACGGACCTGCTCAGGTCTTCCACCACAGCAGAAGTCTGGATGTTAACAGGTGCTTCACCTTTGGCACAGTGCCTGATTGAAAACACCACGCCAAAGCATTTCTATGACCTAAAAATTTAATTCCCTCCTGCCCAGACTATGTTTTTTTTTTTTTTTGCAGCTCATAAAGTTAAAGAGGGCTGTATCGACTTTTCAATAATTTTCCAGAATAAATAATTCAACAAAATGAATTAAGAAAACATATCAAGTTTATTTAATTATTCAAACTTTTATTTTGCATGATATGTAAAAAATTCTACCTCATGACCTCTGTTTCAAACTTTCAAAAAATGTTAGAAGTACTGTAAATGACAGCTGGCTACATCAGCCGACTTGAGTCACTGTGACGTCGATAGTTACACTTCATGGGCACTAAAAAAACAATGACAGCCTTCAGTGTTGCTGATCTTTTATTATTCTTGTCCAGCAGTTTCTGGAAAGTTCTTAACAAATGTTACGTAATACTTTTTCCAGGAAATTGCAGGTAAATAAACCTATTAAAATTGTGAATCCACCCAAAGCCTGCATAATTAAGTCATTACATTTCTAACAAACTTTTTGGAAGCACACAAAAATAAAAATACCCCTTTTGTTTGTTTTTTGTTTTTTTTTCCAAGTGGATCCACTCACTCCATCCACTGTTTTTTCTATCTGCTATGAATCTGCAGTGAATCATCGTTCTCTGTCTGGAGGACAACCTCTAAAACTTGCATGATGATTATGTGAATTTCCTTGGTTTCACATAACCAGCCTCATCTCCACAATGCTGTGTCAAAGCTGAAGAAAAGTCCATCTGCACCCCTTATAGTTCTGCCACAGGTGGGAATAATAACAATAATAATTATGAGTTGCTGGCTTGTTTGTATTTTTTTAAAACCAATTGTCTTTAGTGGTGAAAAGGCAAAGATGCAGCGACAGTGTCCTTGCAAAAATAATTACATGCAGACAGCAGAGATGGAGGAGAAATCTGAGTGAGACAGTCAGCCAATGGCAGGCTTACACCCACAGTCTACATCCTGTGAGTCAGACTAGGTGTTTCCTGCCCATTAGGACACTTGTAAAGCTCATTGTGTGGGTCTGTGAAAGCACACTGCTCTGTTCCAGCTGCCCCCGAAACAAAAGAGTCAGTCTGACCTAGCAAGCCTGAGCAGCCCCCCCCGCCCCAACCCCCACTACCATCCACTACCCTTGTCCTTCTCTGGGGATACCACAGCCACAGGAAACCCACTCACACATCTGCTGCTGGATAGCAACTGCCCCTTTTGTGGAGTCAAGACAAACATGCCAGAAGTTGCTGGGAGCATCAGCATGTTGGTTTATGGCCTAGAGGTTCATGTTTTAAACCTTAGACATTCCTGGAATAAACAAAGTGTTGATATGAGGCGAAACAGTCATTCACCTCCCAGCAGAACTGTTAATGTAGCCTGGAGGCTGCAACCCTGAGGAGTGTGTTAATGTTCAGCTTCTGAAAGCTGGATAACAGGTGTGACAATAAAAACAAACTTATTTAACATGCAACATAACAGACATTAGACATTAGACATTTAGAGCCAGTTGTGTGTCTCTTACCTGTCTGATGAAGAAGTCCCCATGGATCAGGGACACTAGGCCAAAGTTGGTGTATTTGAACACATGGTCCATCAGCCACATCATTTTTCGTACCACCTGGAAAAGGAACGGATAAACAATGATTATCTGAAACAAACCCTGTGTTGTTTGCTCAACCCCACATTTTTGTCCAAACAAAAATGCAACTTTTGCTTTGGTACCAGAGTCCCAAACTGATACAGCCCCCCTGAGCACGTCTACCCTCATGACCTGCACCAATGCAGCTTTGGCTTACTGTCCTTTCACTGCTAAGAGGATAAACTGGGGCAGGGATGCAGTTGTTGGGGCGGATCATGTCATCATGTTTGTGCTGTGCAGCTCGGCAGCTCGGGTGCAGTGCAAGCCTCGGCCAAAAAAAAAAACAAGCAAAACAAAACAAAAAACCAGACACCACAAAAACAACCCAGCTGCTGCAGACACCCCAGAAATCCACAGCCAATCTCCGCAATGATCCGCACAAAGTGGCAAAACATCAAGCTTCACCTTATCAAATATCTGATTCTTTGAGTGAAAAGTGACAGATTTCACTCTCAGTCCTGACAGATAATGTCACTTTCTCTCTTTATATTCTATTTTCAAACTTACTTATGCAGCTGACAACACTTTTAAGTAATTATAAAAGTTATTTCTGGATGCGATTAATGTACATCTGGTTAAAATCAAAGTGTTGCGACCACACGTCAACCTCTGCAATTAAACAACCAGCAGAGCGTCTTACAACATCAGATGAACACAGAGGGGAAAAAAACAGATTGATCACTCGGCTACAAGGTGACTGACACCACACAGTCTGAGCTGCACACTTTGCATAGTGCTGGCATTCCTGCCTGAGAATGAGTGGGTGCTGCTGCAGTTGTGGGCCTCTCAGATTTCATGTTCAACTTTATGCAGATCATTTCCAGCATGCAACTTTTTATCTTCCACACGAAACAAGTGTTTTCCATTTAACCCCCCAAACTTTTTAAGCGCTTCTTAAAGCTCTTAGAGCTACAAATCTCTCATTACTTGCCAATTTAATACATTAAATTAAGCAATGAAGACACAATCTGTACTCATGCTTATCTGCAACGTGGACTTTGTAGGCGTGCATGAGGGGATGCTTTCTGTGGTTATGTGCTGAGTAAAAAGGTGCATTTGATCTGTTGAAATACAGGAAGGAGTATGCATTACTGACGTTGAGACACAACCGTTTCCTCGCCTGTTGAAAACGATCAGTGTGAATGAATGCAAAGCAGGAGACGCCTCAATCTTAGCACATCTGTTGTCTGCAGCCTGAGAACTCTGCTGAGCATTCAAAACACTTTTTCGATTTGAATGCGCTGCTTTGCACCTCCGTCTGTCTCTTGTGTGTCGGCTGTTTTTGACTTGAAAAACGGATCATCCCATCAATGTGGTTCTATCCGTTTCTATAAAAAGAACGACCTGCTCAACCCCCCACCACACTGACTGTCTAAAGGTCTGTATTGTTGTTGTGCAGAAACCTGTCATGTCCAAAACTCACTTTTTGGGAGTTAAAAAAAGTCTAGTGTTTTTAAAAATAACTTAACTTTATGTTATCAAAGTTTGTCTTAAAATATGGTCGGATATTTACATGTTTCTAAAACTTAAAGACAGACGAATAAAGGCGGATCATAAAGTTCACATTCAAAATTTGGAACGAACAAACAAATCTGTCTGACAGCAAAGACACATGAAACGGACATAACCACACAGCACAGATCAAACCTAATTATTACATCATAATAATTCTTGACCTTTCCTTTTTTTTTAAAATTCGTATGAACCTTGTTTTCAGTGACACTTGACTTTGTGTCACTGCCATTTGGTAAAAACAACAATTGAGACATTGGCTAATCTTTGACAAACATCTCTAGAACAACTTTACGCAAGTGATTTCTGTGCCAGTTCCATTTTGTTTTGGCTCTCTGCAAATGATCGCAAAACCACCAACAAAAACCAAAATAAAACAAACAATTTTTTTAAAAAAAGGCCAATTGTGCATGCAAAAAGATTGGCTTTGGATCACCCTGCACTGATGCATACCAAACAATCCTAATGGCGACACTCCCACAATGCAACTCAACCCTTCTCTAATCGCCGCGATGCTTGATTAGGTCTGAAAACAGCGATTGGTTCAGAGGGTTTTGGAGCGATGTGCACAGTTGTACAGCAGTTCCTTATTTGTAGTGACAAAGGCACACAAACCTGCTCAGCCAGCATCCTGTTCTGCAAAACAGAGACAGTGCCAAGTGCCCTGCAGGTTCAAACTAATGCGTGGCTTTTATTTACACTGATGCGACCCCGTTCAACCTTAACTTTGTTATTTCCTAAAAGGGAAACAATGAGGTAACACATTTCTCTGCCTTCTTACCGTGCCCTTGTCCTGCAGGCACATCATGAGGGTGCACACGTCTCCTGTGGACTGGTGGTTGACGATGACCATGGCTTCATCTTCTGAGATGGGCCGTACGTCATCACCCCACTCCGTTACTGCAAAGCAAAACAAAAATACGTCGTTAAAAAGACAGAAATCCAATTTGTTTCCATTAAGAATGAATGATAACAGTGCAAGATAAAAGAGGAGAGAAACCACTTGAAGCATTTTGACGTTGTTGGTGCCATTTCTCAAGAAAATAGATTAGTCTAGTAGGTCAGTAGGTGGTGTTTTCTTTACCCATTGATCTTTTAACCGGAACAAAACCAGCTCTGGAGCAGGTTAGGTAAACAGATAAGTTTTCATAGCAACATTTCCCGGTAAGAAGTAACCACCAAGATTCCTCACTGACTGTAAATCCTGCACCATAGTACAGAGCTTTGATCTTGTTAGCCCAAAATAGCTATTGTTCTGATGACTCTGATATTACATCATTTAAAACTGACAAGACTGTCTCTTATTTTCTGTGTCCTGAACTATGGGACTACATGCAGCCTGCCACCTCTCCTTCCTGTCTGGATTAGGGAGCAGGAGTTTATTTCTATGCTCCTATGTTCTCTGAGTGGGTTGAAAAAGCCTCTGCAACTTGTTGTCAATGTGGCCAAATGTTTATGGGAACATTTAACGCTAGATTTTGAATCTTTTTTTTATAGCATCACATTGATAGATGTTAAAAAGGAAAAGACAAAATTCTGGCTTTGTGGTTTTAAAATGAGGAGAGAGAAAGAAGGATGCAAAGCAAATCAGCTCTCATTATTAGTTTCTTGAGCCACACGAATACATTTTCCTTACATGTCTTTAAGAATGCAAAGTATTAGCACTATCATTTCTACTTATTATTAGATTTTGCACTTGTGCACCAAGTTCTTTTTATAGGTAATATTCACTTATTTTTAGACGAGAACACAGCAAAAGATAAGAGTCTGAATCGTCTGAATATCAGTTTAAAACACAAACATCAGGCTTTTGCAAACACAAAACATTATCAGTAGACTTGTTGGTACAGGAGCTTCCTGCCTGAAATAACTTTTTTCACTTGGATAAGCAGTAGGTGAGGTCTACATCCCACTACAACAGAACATCGGGCTTATTTGCATGTCTACCATCCATGAATAATGCTTCCCTCTTCGGTGAAACCACCAAAGGCCTCCATGTACAGAACTGAACCAGGGCTCTGTCCACTGTTTAGGTGATAAAAATAATACAAAGCAAAATATAGCCGCAAGCTGCCGCTTATTGAGCCAAGTACATGCACATCAAACAGAGTACATGGCACAAAGGTGCATCAAGGTCCAGTCTGCCCACAGAACAATTTCAATCCTGGTCTGACAAAATGTTCAAGATATGACTCATTTCCTGTTTGTGTGGCTTTACATCGAGCTTCATTCAAATGTCACAGTGAAAAAAACAGGAGATTATTAAAAGTAGAGCTGAATTAGTAATGTAGACGCCGAATCAATGATTAGTCAGTTGTTGTTCTTTCACGTCAATCAAAGCTGTTGATCTTGTGCCAATAAAATGCTGCAGGACACATGATGGCTCTTAATTACCGAAATGGAAGTTTTTACTGGTGATGTGGCCTCTTGTATCAGGATATTATATTAAGAATGTATTGCCTTGACCTTATCTGCACCACTAAAAACAATAAAAATATTTTGATAAAGTTGAGGTGAAGGAGTGCGAAGATAAACAAATACGTGTAAAGAATCTGATTAAACAGTACAAGGTGCATTGTAATATATTCATCAATGTGCAACGTAATTAAAGTCTGCAGTCCTTCATGCTATGTACACAAGATTAGATAGAATTAAAGAATAAAAGAGCAACATAAACATTTAGATGCAAACATATGCACCCCTGAAGTGATTATGTAGAGCTTTTTTTCTGATCTGGGGGAATGTAAAGAGCAGCAACAAGATGAAAACAATGAAGTTGACACGTTAAAGTTCAACATCTGTGAAACGTTGTTCATCAGTTTGAGCTGCGTTTCAGCACAGAGCTTCATTCATTAAAATAAATAAATATATAAATCATCTCCTAACTTCCTGCAGAGTCCTGAACTCTGATACAGTGCAGATACAGCATCGCTTCTCTGATGTACAACCACAGATGTAACTCAGTCTGCGAGAAATTTGGCATAAGTAAGTCGTCCACAAAATGAAATTTCCAAAGTACTACCCTAACGGCAAAGTTACAGACAGGAGTTTAATTTATGAGCATGATTGTGTTCATGAAGAAATGTTAAAAATATTAAACTTAGACGAGCATCAGCAGACACAGGAGTGGATCTCTAACCGCCCTCGGCTCTCTCGCCCCTGATTTACATCGTCAGGCCTCAAAGCATGCGACTACTTCACTGACCATTCACCTGCATCTGATTGTTGACAGGATATACACAGCAGCTGCAACAAAAAGAGGAAACAAGGCTGGTAGGCTGCTCATACCTGGAATGAACATGCATCTTGGGTAATCTAATCACAAGCGGACAGCTTCAAGTACGTCAGTTAACACTTGGCATCACACAGTGTCCCCATATGAAGTGGTCTCGCTTCCTGCTCTATATGCAAATAAATACCTATATATCTTTTCGTATGCAAAGATCAAAAATTAACCAGCTATAATTTTGGAAACTGATTTTTTTAAAGTGAATAAATTCTTTTACCCACCCCTTAGCGCACGTACTCAATGAGACGACTGTACGACAAAAATAGCCCTCTCGAATAACATGACTTTCCTTGGCAAATGCAGCCCACTGCGACCCCATATGAACTGAGGAAGCTAAAAGATTTATACAGGGTGAGATCATTCACTGGGAATTCCCATCTTTCCCGGGCGAGTCTGACCGGCCCCAGATTTCTCTTTGCATCGAGCGAGCGCTTCACTCTATGTGGGAGTTAACATGAGGATTGCTGGCAGATAAAACTTCTAAAAACAACAGAAAACGTTTACATGGGATCTCAGTATGCAAAAACTCAACTGCTGTTTTATTAAGTTTTCTTTCACACATCCTCCCGTGAATATTATCTATTGAGCTATTTGATTCTGCTTTTCCATAGTTTACTTATAAAGACTTTACTTAGTTTACTAATGAAAAGTTTTAGTTGTTAGTCATATAAAATCTTGTTTTTTCATAAGTTATAATCCAAGCAAATATGAGGTTTCCTGAAATAAAACGGCTGAAATCGTTTCAATGTGTCATTTTTACCATGTGGGAAGATTTTCAAATACAGCAGGCTTTTTATTTTAAAACTGAGCAATTATATGGAAGTGTAGACTTCACTGAACGGGGTGTCAGTTCTGCTGATATAACCTCAGGAGGGAAACATTTCGAGCAACCTGTCATTTTAACCGTTTCTGCGTGACTCACCGTAAAAAGGCCGAGTCATTTCTCTGACAGCATAGTTCTCAATGACAAAGGTTTGCGAGGTGGTCTCAGCTCACCCTGAAATCAAACCCACTGTACCTGCTGCTAGCCATTGTGCATGTTCAAAATCAGATTTAGTCATGTAATGCTAATGCACAACTTATTCACTCAGCGGTTCATTAGCAGACATGGGAGAACACCCTCCATGGTTGCAAGCATGAACAATAATGGCAAATATTTAATGCAGCAAGCTCATTGTTGTTTATTACTGCTTATTATATTATATTGCATTTAAGAAGAAGATATTCAATTTGACATTTGAGACTGTTAACTGTCATAAACAAGATATAAATAACAACATGTTAATCAACGTTCATTCTTCTTTCTTTAATGCCCTTTGCATTATTGTCGAAGCTGCAGCTTTGTGATACATTGTGCTTTTGAATCTTTCGACATTAAACATCCTCTGAAGGAGACCCTGTTTATGTCACAGGGTGAAAAAAAAAATTGAATGGAGGGGGACAAGTTGTTGGCATGTTCAATTTAGGCCTTTGTTTCACCTCCTTTCCTCCCGAGAATAAGATCAACCCTCATGAGCGCAGGAATCGAGAGCACGCTCGTAAAAAGAAAAAAAAAAACCTGACACATCTGTGACACCTGACGGGGGTTGTGTAGGTCCCCCTCAAGGCAATGTCGTTTCATAAGGAGCATGTCGTCATGCCCGCTGAAGTCCCCATTGTTGCGGGAGACGGGCATAAATGATATCACAGAGATGGGTCATCTGTCAGATAGAATACATTAGGGAAATTGTCTTTGAGAGATGACACAGTTAGCACAGCAGGATGACAGCCACGCTGCAGGCGCATTGTCTAATCCGCTATTGGTGGTCAGCTAAACGGCGTACAGCTGACCTTGCCGCCCGTCTAGATTTCTTTCTCGTCTCTAGAGGAGAAAAATGTGGCGAGGCATCAATCACACCACCTCCTCCATTAAATGAGACTGTCCGCATGACGTGAGAGTGGCCAAAGAAACAATTAACCTGTGCAGCAAACCAGAGTGGAAAAGGGAACATTTTTATTCGTAGTTAAATCTCTCTTGTTACTGGGTCAACTGGATGAAGAGTGATGATCACCAGTGATTCCAGCAACATCATGGTGAAAAATTTAAAATAAATATCCCAATCAGTGTCACAATTATACAATATTTTACATTAAAAAGCAATTTTTCAACTGCAAAAACTTCCTGCTCAGGATAAACCTCACAATTAAAAAAAAACAAAAAAAAACAAGTCAGATGCATCATTTGTTAATTTAAATTATGTGCTCATGAATATTTCCAGGAGTCTTCAGCTGTGCACGCGGCTCTCTGAAGCTGTGATGTTTATTGTAAAAATAACCAAACTGTGAACTATGCAAACATGTTTCACAGCTTCAGGGGAAAAAAAAAAGAAGTGATGCAAATTTCCATTCATGCTGTCACTTTGTCAACTGACCTCAAACTGCAACGCACACATTACACACATTTAACTTTCACCAAAGGTGTTCTCTTAGCCCTCTGTGCTTTTGTTTTTGGAGCTGCTTTTTTCACAGTGGATCCTATAACAAGAAACATATTTATATCCTCTTTATATTCCTTCTAGGCTTTTAATTTTTTCATCGATCACAAAGATCCTGCAAGCATATAATGAATGTTCATGTCAACAGGAGACTGCCAGACTTAAACTTGATTAAAATCTGACACACAATGAAGCTTATCTTGAGTCAAAGTACTGAAAAGAATAATAAAGCTGCAAAACTGTCTCTTTTAAACAGGTGCAACAAAGATAATTCAGACCAGTCAGGGAGACGTCAATTAATGATGATGATGATGAGTACACACCCACACAGTCCAGAGTATAAGTCTAATCAGATAACACCTGTGTGGGTGCAGGATGGCTTCACAGAGGCTTCGAAAAAATGAAAAGCCGTTCCCGTCACTGCTTCAAAAGGAAATGATCCAGATTGAATTTACTCCTTCACTGCCTAAAGCTCAGAACATCTGAAATCGAATCACTTTTGTACAAAAACGTTTACAGAAACTATGAAATCCGAGTTATGCAAACACACTGAAAAGTGACATGCTTTTCATCTACTTTTGACAAGTTTGATGTTATTTAGTCTCAGAGCTGCAACAATTAGTAGATCAACATCAAATCAAATCCAGAGTTTTATTCTGATAAACTCCTTTATTCATTTTGAAACAAAAATTAAACCAAACTGACGCAAATGTCACATGCTGTTGTCATGTTCGTGACGTCAAACTGCTGCACCTGTGCAGAGCTGAAGTCACAGCTACCGATTATTAAATCATCCATCTTTGCCGTCAACATTGACTCTCTTACAGTGAGGTCTGCAAAAACTACTGGTTTTGAACTAAAAAAAATGATCATTCATGTTATTAGTATGTAAGATTGAAGCAGGTAATTATCAATTATCGGTATCAAAAAAACAAAACAAAACAACAAACCCTTATGGTTCATCCCTAATTCATAAATACTAGCACGAATGACCTGACGACTCCATTTCCTTTCAACATTAGAATATAAAAGAGAATCCCAGGCTTGGAAACACAAATGGGGAAAAAAAAAAGTGTGCAATGTGTGCAATCTTACGGTCATTATCTCTGATCTCCTTGCAGATCCAACAGACCACCCACTCGTGGATCATGCAATGCAAACTTAATCCCGCTGGCTTTGCTGCACCTGTTTCTGCCCACCGTCGTGTCACTTTGATCAGGCCAAATACAGCTGTGCTGCTGTTGTCAACAACAGGCCAAAAGGGGGTCAGGTCAAACAACACAAGTGACCGCATAACGGTGATGCCAAAATAATTCACTAAAAGACTGTCCTTTAAAATGTTCACACTGAGCAGCTTTGTGAGGTAACTTTGCAACCGTTCAACAACTTTTTTTTTAAATAAAGTAACGTCAGGATGATTCACTCTTGATGCATTCAGCCGACATTCCTCTTGAATATATTCTTTAAATATTCAAGATTAACCCTGCTAAGCGAGCAAACAAATTCTAATTACCATGATTGGTTGCACCAATGACACAGCACATCTGTGTTGTACTTCTGCTGACACAAACTGAATGGACACTTAAATGCAACATAAAAAAAAAAGCTTTGAGCTCAGTGTTCAAGTCAAAATGTGCTGGCAGCTTAAAGAGGCAGAACACAAAAACTGTTTCTTGGCTGAAATGCCATTATCTTAGGTAAGGATGCGGGGAATAGATACTGGTTATTTTAGATAATAACTGATCATTACTTGCTTCTAATGGCTGACACTGATAGTAACCTATAATTTAAAATGTTTATATCATAAAAAAAGTTAACATCCTGTAGTTTAGACACACCTGAGGGACACAAGGCTAAGGTGCAGCGAGCAAAAAGGGATGCTTAAATATTGACCTAACCAAATCTATCCCACATCTCTTTTTTTACCTCCTCTTATGAGCCTTGCAGAACATGAATTGCAAATAACAACTGGATCGTCTTCCTCTTTTTTCAGTCTCTTTCCTCTTTCTCATGAGTATTTAAAACTAAAGTAGTTGCAGTTTGATGCCATGGACAAAAAAACAAACAGCATGACGCACTTGCACGTATTCTTTTTACTTTAGTATAACTAATTTTGCCACCCACTGTACTGATTACTATCTACCTACTGGCCATCAGTTAGTTCATACTCTTAAATATCATGCACCTCTTATCTCAGGTTTAATTTTGAAGATCTTTTTTAAGCGTGACCATCCATAGTTGTGGATTTTGATGTTACAGCTACATATTTCTGCTCCTTAAGTGCAGCCTGAATGGTAACATGCAAGTAACTGACATTTAACGACATAACCACATATTGCAAAATAAAAGACACCAGGAAAAAGGGGTTTGTGATGCACTGCTGAGGGACGCAGTCATGCTGGTAGAGCGATATTAGCTTAGACAGGTTAAGCCTGTTTCATTAAATATACCATTGTCTTTCAAAATGGATTAGTTGTTTCAGTTTGGGATGAATATGAGCAGTTATCGTTATCACATTTCTACAAATCAACAGGGTAAAAACAAGGAGCACTTAAGACTTCAAGAAACCTTTATAATCAGCATAATTTGAAGTAGCAACAGATCTGTATTCTGTCTGTGATTATATGCATGGAGCTGTACACGACTCAAAATTTTGTCAGTCAAATCAGATTTAACTGTTCAATATAAAGATTTGACTATTCATTCATTTTTTTCAATACAGTGCTACACTATTCTCTTATATCAGCTCACATAAGTCTAATGTTTTACATGTGAGACTCTTGTTTTAATGCCTGTCTTTGTCATCTGTGGTGTAAAAAGTCCCAGCGTACCATAAAGCGTCTCTCTGTCAGCCAGAGTCGGTCACAACAGATGAAAAAAAGAGGTTAGAGGCTTGGGTTGGGTTCCTTTTTACTAAAAATCACTTATCATCCTTAAAGAGTAGGCTAATTCAATCAAGCTAACCTCACTTTGGCACACAGTCCGTGTGACCCCTGACCTCTGATGTGTGTTGAAGTTGAACGTCACCCCTAACCTCGACTTAGCCAGAGTTTTTGATCATTTTGAGACAGCACTGGTCTGTACATAATGATGTAGCGGAAAAAAAACTAAAAATAAGTGCAGAGATTCGACTGACAAAATAAGTATCTACTTGGGGTCTTTTAGATCAAAGACTCAAATAACTGAGATTTAATAGGCAGTCATATAAACAGTATTAATCCGCTTTATTGCTTCTCACAGGTTAAACTGTTTGCAGAGTGCCTGAAACATGTTTCGTCCAACTGAATATCGCAGCCTGTCTTTTAAAACCAAAACAAGAAAATCAACAACTGAAGAACTTGAGACTGATCTTTTCTTTGTGCTGCAACAGAAAAACACTTCTTCTATATCCAATGCATAGTGAATTAAGGAAGTACATCCATCAATCAGTCCCTTTGTAGGCATGAAGAGTGTCAGGTTAAGATACACACTAAAGAATACGGAGTACATTCAACTCAAACTACCACTAATACTCTCGGCGTCACCTTTCACTTAATGATTCAAAGCAAGCCTCTATGAGGAGCTTGATTTGTTTTTTAAAGCTGCAGTCTCCAGTCTAGATAGTTTTCCGACAAATCGTGTTTCTTTGTACAAAATGCCCCTTTGACAAAGGACATACAGTATATTTTACTATTTAGTACTTAAAACAAGCTCATATAACATCTACAAAAAGCACCATTGTTCTGCTTTACAACATCCTTCATCTATTAGCTGTGAATGAGTATCCTCATTTCCCCGACACGCATCAAGCATTTTTTAAAAAGCAAGTGGAGGCTGAAAAATAAACACATAGAAAGAAAATCTACATCCAACATCTGGAGTAAAGTACCCCAAAAGAAATATTCCTCTTTATGCTTGTTATCCATACAAACAGGGATTTTTTTCAAACTTTGAAACCGCACAATCGTTTATGTCTCACGCTGATATTCAGCATTGGACTTTGAAGTAGTCAAAGTACGATAAAATGGGAAACTTCATCAGTCAGCAGTCAGATCTACAGTACAGACACCTACATGAACATAATATGCAGCTGTTACTTAAAAGGAAATGCAAATGTGAGAGTAAAGCTTTAACCTTGGACCAAAACCTGGAGCATCTAATTTGTATGTGTTGTCCCGATTCAGAGGTCCTTCACAAAGTGCAGGGAACTGGAGATCACACAGGACTGACTTATGAGGGAAAGGTAACAGAGTTGAATGACCCATTCCTGTCAAAATGTCCTTGTCTAGGTCATGACACTGGATGCTCACACATGCTGGCCCTAAATGCCTCGTATCTGATGCCGTGTTTGTGTCTTCAGTGTTTACTGCACAGATCTTATTTTTCTGTCAGTCTGTTCTCACGTTGTTTTTTTTTTTAAATGGGGTTTATCTGACAGAAGTCTACACAAGTCATCTTTCTTAGCTGACCCACCTGTGCCAAACAACAACTCTCAAGATTTAATACTTGGCGTGCTTGAGCAGAAGTATATAAAATAAAATGGAGGGCCCTCCAAAAGTAACAAAGCATCATCAAACAGCTGGGATAATTATATTTTGTACAATAGCTGTAACTCATTGTAAGCAACACATTTAAAATTTTTATTTCTTTAATTTGAGTTTGTGACTTCATTAAAGTTTATTTAAGGTTCTTAACTTCAGTAACAACATTATCCTGCAGCCCCATTCATTCCCATATCCGCCCTCATAGTTGATACTTATAAGAAAACTGATAATTTCACGTGTTTGATGATGTAGTTAACGAAGATGGATTAAATATTCCATATCTCCAAATAAGATCTATTGTGTGAACACTCTAAGACCTTTTCCTGCTTTGTGGTGACCCTTAAGGAACTTGGATTGCAAATGTAATCATGTTGTTTTCCTCTGAAACTGTAAAAATGTCCACACCAGCAACCATATGCTTGGCTCTCTGGCCTACACTGCATGGCTGTACCCAGGTGCAGCAGTTTGACGTCATGGTGAAAAACCCAGCATGCTGCACTTGTTCTTTTCCCTTCCCCTCCGTTTATTGATAGATCGCACATGAACTTTAAAAAGGTGCATACTGCAACCAATTTTTTTTTTTTTTTAAAGCGTGTAGAGCTGCGCTTGATAAGTCATGAAAGCTATACGGTTTCGTAACTATCAGCTCTTTCTATCGTCTCCATTTTATTATTATGGCCGATATAAATTCCCCATTATCGGGCTGATAATAAACAGCAAAAACCATGAGAGAGGAAGAGAGGAAGAGAGGGAGAGAAAAAGAGAGAGAGAATTCGGACTATTTCATCTGTTGTTTGAACGCAGCCCAAAACACAGGTATCTGAAAACTGAATAAATAAGGGTATAAGAAGCACCAGACATCAAATAATTAAGTATGTGCTACCTCTGATTTGAACTTTAGTCACCGTTCACAGCCGTAAGGTACTTCCCTTACAAACTCTGTCAATCAAGGTGTGTAACACAGATTGCTCAACGCCAGACCAGGTGTTCTATAGGCTGAAAGCTTTGCATTATTAATCAGCTGGCTGTGTCGCTTTGCATGTTCACCACTTAGCAGTTTGTAAGCATTTTGCTCGCAGCGCTGTGCAACCAAACACCACTGACTTCTCCAATCACTTCGAGATATTCAACCAGCCAGTTAAGAGGAACGAACGCTCATGATATCCTGCTGGTTCTTCAACCATTTGTGTCACTCAAGTATGTTTGTTGTACTGTCTCTGAAAAATTATTCAGTTTCGGTGAAACTAGCCTTATTTAGTTCCTCTCCTGTATTTACAATTGAGTCACTCATGGGCAAACATCTTCTTCTCTGAAAAATAAACATCCAAAAGCCTACAGGGTTGTTCAATAAAACCTACCTCTGTGCTGGGGACACATTTGATAAGAGACTCTCTAACCTATATTTAGCTATTTAAATGTTGATGTGCGTTATTTAAATCAAGTTTGGATTGGGAGAAAATATCATAACTGTTGTCTTGTGCAGCAAACAGAATATTTTCATCCATATGATTAGATGAGTCTTTGAGGATTTGGGAAATATCGTTAAAACAAACATTGTGGGATTCTCTAACACTGTCAAGAGTATTTTTAAGTAAAAATTAAGTTTATATCTGTGACCCAAAGGTAAATAAATGAAGCACAACTGCACTTATGCATGCCTGCATCACTAAGCAGCTGCCACCTTGTCCGGCATGTAAATGTACCTCTGCATGCAAGGCAGCACATGGAGCAATGACAAATATGGATTAATCAAAGATGAGCTTACCTGTATAACCTGCTACCCAACCCCATGAAGACACCATGGCCAGCAACCATTTGAACATGATTCCTTCAATGTGCCAAAACGTGGAGCTGTCCCATATTCTCAGCGGCTGCAGGATCAGCAGGTATAAGCAGTAGGATGGGATGGCTACACAGTTGTTGAGGAACATAAACACAAAACGGAGCACAGACTTGAGCAGAATCCAGCCCAGCTTGCCGGCCCCGTCCAAGAGCTGTGCCATCCTGATACACACCGTCTGTAAACAGAGACACAGCAGTGGTTAGCATCTTGCATGATGAAAAGACAAGGAGAGTCATGTGTCCACACAACATTATCCTCACTGTCAGCAAATGGATATGCTCTGAGCATGGACACAAATCCACAACACAGTGTCTCCACCACTCACAGGATCTGTGATTTGAACAGTATCTTGATAATAAGGGTCACAGGGAAGGCGGTGTTACAATAGACAAATAATATTGGGGTCACAATCAGATGGGGGTCACAGAATTTGGTGTTAACACCGGAAACACAGAGGAGTTGAGTCTGCCGCTTACCGTTTGAGGATGAGGCTGTTTCATGGAAATTTAAAATGTGACACACG
Source organism: Acanthurus lineatus (assembly GCA_029814665.1). Taxonomy (NCBI): domain Eukaryota; kingdom Metazoa; phylum Chordata; class Actinopteri; order Acanthuriformes; family Acanthuridae; genus Acanthurus; species Acanthurus lineatus. The sequence goes on from JAPZDV010000010.1 coordinate 15,053,369, forward strand.
CGTTGTGGAGGCTTTCTACCGATTATCACTCAAAAAAATTATTAGCAAATTGTGACATCTTGCTAAGTAACGCAGGCTCTCTAACCTTTAACAGTAATACATGCAAGGACAAGACCATAAAAGGACCAGTCGCACGGGGACGTGGTCGACCACTCCAAGACATGCTAGCTAGCAGGAGGCTGAGTTAGCATAACGTGAACAGATGTTCAGAAATTTATCATAAATGACAACCCGTGGGCCGTAACATTATTAGGGAACACCCACATGTAAAAAACTGATGTACCCAATAAGCTTAACTAAGCCAGTATTTGATCAGATAAGCGTTAACTCGTTTAATATCTGGAGGGTGGTGCAGTCAGAGCGCAATATCCGTGAGCCGCATCCAGAATATAGTCCGACCCTGTAATGTAGTAAAAGTCTGGTAGCTCGTGTTACTCACCCAATTAATGTAGCTGAAGCATCCAAGGACGGCCAGAGATGTAGCTATTTGTTGCAGCGAGATAAATTGCGTCAACTGGAGCTAACGTGAACGGTTTAAGTTAGCATTTTTTTGCTAGTTCGCATGGCCAGTCTCTTTATCAAATCTGGGCACAGTGGTGGTAATGACCGATAGCGAAACAACAGACCCCGCGCGGTAAAACTGCAGTTGCACCCATTTAGCTAACGTTATCCGGGGCTGCTCGGGCACGGTAAATCCCAGCGGGCACTGTTAGCTCGCTAGCTAGCTAGCAAGCAAGTCCACTTGAGCGTCGCTGGCTCCATCTCAGTCGGAGACACCGGGATAATTCCACTGATGCATCATCATCATCGTCAAGTTAGCTAGCTACCGAGCTCCCGTTAGCGAATACGGACGAGAGGCGGTTCGGGCCCGAGCCTGGGATAAACGTCGCCACTTAGACAAACAGTTCACCAACTATAGACGACATATGCACATCAAATACGAAGAACGGCGATTTTTCGTTTCTAGGCTGGCATGACCCGTTATCTTCATCCAGAGCCGGATCCAGTTAGCGCCAATGTACACAAAAGATCGACGCTTCCGTCCCTTCAAAATAAAAGCGTTATAGGTGGGAACGTTCTCGGCAGATTTGTTGACATAAAAATATAATCCTTTAACCAGAACCATTGCCTTTATCTTAGTAACAACAATTTAAAATAACCTGAGTATAATATATTTATGTTTTCCTTACAATTATAAGCATAAAAAACAACGTAAAGAAAAACTTTTCATTGTCAATAATATTTTATTTGCTAATCTGTTTTCACTTTAAAGGATGATTGTGCTCAGTATTTCGTATTGTACCAGAACGACCTTTTTCAGATTGAGTTTATTCAGAAATATAGTAATCATCTCTCCATCATAGGAAAAGCATCAAGCACATTCCTTAATCTTGTAAACACAATGTAATTACATTGTAATACATGTTTGTACATGAATAAAAGCTCATTAGAACCGATTGGTCGTGATCACTAGTTTTTCATTAAAGAAATGCCACAAAAATTGTTAACTTCAAACACACCGAATAAACCCATCTTCCATAGGCCACAAACTTATCAATCACCCCTCATCTAAGCTATATGGGAAATATGTGCGAAACTATGCTCTTGTCAAATTATCGGTCTGAGGATATCATCGTATGAAAAAGATTTTTGTTGCAGTTACCTGAAAGTAAGGGATTTTTTTGTGATGGACATAACATTCCATGTTGAGTAAAACCTTTTATTTTGAAAAACACATACGGAAATACTTAATTTTTATTCCATGTAACTTGACCCTCATGTTGTTAAGGCCAGATTCAAGCCATTAGGTGTGCAGGCTCTCTAATGTGATGTGCAAATGGTGTCTTCAGTATTTCTGAACAACAGACAGCTTGTTTTATTTTGAAACAAAATCTCACAACTTCATGTTAAGTAATCTGGAAGCAAGTTATTTTCTGATTACATCATCAGTGTGGGTGCGTGAGTTCACCGCTGAAATCGATGTATTTGGTTTAATTTTAACCAGAGACAGCGTGGGCTATTAAAGCAGAGTTTCCATCATCATTAGAGCATGCTGGAAATTTGAGATAATTCAGAGCTAGAGTGTCATAAATATTGGGAAATAAACATGAAAAAATCACAAGACTGCGGTTAGCTAAAGTGATAATCATTGTCACACTGTGGGAATCAACTCATAAAATTATCTACTTGAAAAATCTAAATATAACATTGTGATTCAGACAAGTCTGGAACAGACATCAGAGACATTTTGGGGCTTTTCAGACAATGACGTCCGGTTAATGTCCACGCTCTGCCCCCTAATGGCCATTTATGTAATAATACTTTGTGCTGTGCACCTGAGGACAAATGAGGACAAATTAGGACAGATTCAAAGACATTCACCTTAAAATTATCCAGGAGATAAACAAATGCTTGAAACACTAACGTTGTGCATCCTTAACAGTTTGTCTGCAGCATTTTAAAAGAATCACACTGAGAGTGCATCATCAAAAGTAAATATGGTCTTTTAATCGTTGAAAAAATATAAACATATTCAGCGTCTAAACAGCAAAACAGTTCAAAGTACATAAGCTACAACGTTTTTTTTAAAGATGAAGCACTGGAAGGAAACTGACTAGAAGCGAGCATATGCACCCCTCTGTGGAGCCTGCTGGGCTCCACCCTGCTGCAGCTGGTGGCGGAGCTGCTGGGAGTACGGATCCTCCAGGGATTTGACTGACACCGTCGTCTTGGGCCCAGTCTTCCACTCGATGCCGCTCTCATCCACCACAGAGGCCTCAACAGTGACGGTGTGAATTCCCAAAATGGAGAAATTCAGCAAAAACTGGGTGCTGAAGTAGTCGTTGTGGGGCTCCACCCTCTGCTCGATCTCATTAGTTTTGGTGTCGAGTGGGATCTAAAAATGAGGTGTGGTTAAAAAAAAAAAAAGGGGCAAAATGGGAGAGTTATGGTCAACCAAGCAGCAACACAGCCCCAATTTACCAAATATGCAACAAATGGAAGTATAAACACCAGAAAAAGAGTAATTTGTAGATAAATAGGGTGTTTTAACACCACATACCTTGAAGTCAGGCCCTGTCTTGCTCTGGAGAACTGAGGTGACATTGAGACAGACGGACTGGACCTTCCTGAAGAGTCCTGGAGTCGACCCGTGCTGCACCACCCCCTCCACCTTCAGAGTCAGCTGCTGACTGTTCTGCACCGGGATGGGTTCGCTTGGTGTTCGTGGGGAGGGAGAGAGGGCGAGCTGGAGAATGACAAAACATAAACAGGTCAGGCCTTAAAGAGCTAAAAAAAGAAGATCATACAGCAGCGGCAGCAGCAAGCGTACTGTATGTCACCGGTGTTGCTGTCTTATAGTCTTTTTGCACTGAATGTGAACTGCTGTTTTCATTCAGCTGCAGCCTGCACACTCCTGTTGTCTTAAGGATATGTAAACTTAACAAAAAGAAGTATATAGTTCATTACATCTATTTATCTAACAAACTGTATCGCTCATCCATTAGTTATGCACACATTTACTTAGCAAACAGAGAGTAGTGTAATGAGCTTTTTTACCCTTCTTGACATTGCACATTCGGTTTTGCATGTGTTATCTGTGAACTGGGGTGTAAATTTTAAATTTCTTTTTAATTTCAAATGATAATAAAATGAGCTCTTGCACCTTTATGCTTGTTGACTGGAGCTTTTGGAAGAAGTATCTCTGGAAAGACAGCGGGACCTTCAGCAAAGCTATGACAGCGTCACAGAGACAACCTGTATGCTGGAAAACAAAGAGGACAAACAGTGCGTTGTTTTTTTTTTTTTAGACATGCTAATCGGTTTTCTGCTTCTCGTTTCCAAGTTCTGTCATTTTTTTCTATAAAGTTAAGAGTCATGGCGAGCTTAAAATCTCTTCTTAAGGAGACCCGACCAACAGTGTAAAGGATACATTATCCGTCCAATGACATTCACTTTAAGTGTACATACTGTTTTTATATCTAAAATAAAGTAAATAGTTTTCAAATACAAACACTAGTAGCAGAATGAGCTCAACAAACGCTCCTACAGGAAACCCTGCAGCTAAACTGTAAAACCACGACTTTAACAACTCTGAGATGCTGTTTTAAAGGTAGGCAAATGCAATTATTTGAAAATAAAATCTGTTAACCAACAGTTTTACAGAATGAATAAGTTTATGTATTAATAAATTTTCATAGATTATGTGTTTCATAGAGTCATGAACTTTGCCCCACGCCGGCCTGAGAGCACGTGAGCCTTTCCAGGATGTCTCTTTCTTACCAAACCATGATAATATCACCTGTTATCTCCAAACCTGTTTACCTGCAGAAAATTCCAATCAGTTGTTCAGAAGCATTCCTGTCTTTTGTTGCCTCCGCACCAACTTGTCTGAAATGTGTCACTGGCGTCAGATTCATGATAAGCGCTCGTATGTTTACAAAACTCAAACCGAGCCGATGAGGTGAAACCTTGTTTTAAAACAGCGTCTCAGTGTTTCTTAAACAGTCGAGGTGTCCTGTGTTAATCTCACCAGGCATGAAACAGGAGGGTGTTTCTTGGTGAGGCCCTCCACTTCCTCCAACACACGACCGAAGACTGACATCATCCGTCGCTCGTACTCGCTCTCCGTCTGAACGGACCCCAGAGTGCCGTACTCCTGAAAACTGTATTACAGAGACGGAGGGAGACAATCTGTTACAGTCAAACGTCTGCCAGGAAAATGCCTTCAGGGGATGTCTGTAATGGCAAAGCACTTTCAACAGAGAGACTAAAGTACAAAGAAAAACCTTTTTTCTTAAAAAAAAAAAAATCAAATTAAATATGCACATTTATTTTCATTCCAGTGACAAGATCATTAAATGTACAGTTTACCAGAATAACTACATACATCATGCTGTGGATGAGGATGATTTAAAGAAAGAAATTCCTCGACATTTTTCCTCCTTAAACTTCACTGATATGGATAATCTGCCTGTTTTCAGAAGTCGGGCCAAAGAAAAGCCTCCAAACCCAGGAGATGAATAAAAAGAACAAGTTATTTTACTCTTCAGCAGTTCTCTCAAATGGCATGTGTTCAAATCTGGACTAAGTTTTATTTGAAACATATTTCTATTTCACTAAATTAATGAATATATTATAATCAAACTGTTCCACCTTTATGCTTTACATCAGCTCTCACCTGGCCGCCTGCTGGTCCAGTATCAGCACTTCTATGACATGAGAGACGAGCAAACAGCTCTGTTGTTGTCTGAGCAGACAGTTAAGGAGAATTACAAACCAGTTAGTTCTAACAGGATAATTTGATTGGACAAGAGGCATTACATGACTGCCGAGACTTTAAATTATACACGCATCAATCCAGTTTACAGGTGTTCGAGTAAGGCTTAATTACAGAAACATTAACGGTCATTAACTATCTTTTATAGCACCAAACTTTACAACTGAAAAGATAAACAAGTTTCCAGAAAAAGCATTTGAGTTCAATTATAAATGGCTGTCAGAGGTGAAAAAAGGGAGGTAAAGAAGCCTGAACACCTCTGCAAAATCCTTCAGGTGTGCTCATTTGACCTCAGATGGCGTAAACACATTTAAGAGCTAAAATAAAGCTTCAATACGCTGCAGGCAAATAACACAGACTGAGCTGGAAACATGCCTGAGGCAGTTTTACTGATCCATGCAGACATTTAAGGGGAGCTCTAAGTAAGCTCTAGGTAGCTAACTTGGGCTCCAGGCAGGTTAAAATCCTTTTATCAATGAGCCTTCAGTTAGCTGTCGACTGTAAGGAGAGCAGGAAATAACACTAATCAAGCTGTTAACTCCTAAAATTAACACTCACCACCAAAGGGAGTGTCAACAGACTCTTATAAGCCTTATTAAACTCTTGTAGACCGACACAAAGTAGCTTAGCAAGCTAGTCTGCGGGAAAATGTTTGTGTTGCCGGGCAACCGTCCAGCTGTAACGTTATTTTATTTGTGTTGGCGCAACTAAATGAGCAAACAAACAAATCATAATCTGCTGACACTTATTACCGTTAAATAACAAATGGCAGCCGTAAATCTGTTGCATAAAAGCAATATCAGACTCGAGGTCGTGCTGTTGCACCGAATATCAGTACGGACGTAATTATCTTCAGCTCTCGGCCCGCAGCCTCGTGCCTAGCTTACAGTCAGCACAGCATGTGACACTTCTGAAATGACTGACATTAAAGAAAAGAGACATCACGGCGGAAAACATGTGGAATGTGACCGAGGCGTGTTGAAGGAAGGATACAGCTCCACATTGCGAAGGGTGGCGTAATCAGCATCAAACGACGACTGGTGCAAATCGGCGTATCGAGCTGCAAGACTTCTGAACTCGTCCATGCATACCTTCATCTGGAGAACATGAAAAACAGCTATGATTTGATGATGAACTACATTACAAGCAAATTTAATCTTCTTGATTACAAGAAGGCTGCTGATGATTGAAGCAGAGGAATAGGCAGGTTTCAAAATATTTACTATTCCCTGTCTCTTCTTCCTAACATCAATAATAAGTGTAAAAACGTTTCCTAAATGCTATTTCATTGAAAGTAGGACATCATATGTGATTTAAAAACTAGTGCCACAGATCAGTTTGGTGAGTATGTGGTTAACATGCGTGTTTAACCAATCACTGTGTGTTTTGAGGTGGAAGCAAAAACAACTTGCCTGCCCCCTGGTGGCTAACTGCTATTTCTGTCATTTTAGGCTTTTATTATGTTGGTGTTTGTTGAAGTGTCCATTTTTCCAAAAAGGTTGGTTTTAATTTGTTGTTTGATGCTTAAAAAAAGGGGGTTGTACAGTTTTGACTGACTGCTAACTTTAATCCACGATTAAGTTGGACATGTGCACGGGCAAGACTATAACACTTCAACTCCATCTGCCAATCACAGCGTCTGTAGTCGGGGTACTTTTGCAGAAAGTGTACCATGTGACCAGAAGCCCAGAACCTCTAGCATGAGCTGACTTTACATAACAACAACCTGTAGCTTTGGAAAAAATGTCACACTCCCTTCAGACCTGCTGTAACTACGACACCGTCAGTGTTTTACCTGCATGGCGATGCGGCCGCACCGCTGCAGGTCATTGCCTGAGGTGAGGGCGATGGTCGTGGCAATGGCCGGAGGGGGGCTGGTTTTTAAGCTGTTGCAGGTACAAATGAGCTGCGACAGGGCTTGCAGGGTTTCGATCCGCAGCTTAATGAACTCGCACTGGAACGTAAGCGGGCTCAGGGGAGTGCTGGCAGCCTGGAGAGAGGGATTAATCAGATAACAGCACAAACACTGTAGTCAAATAGCCACAAAAGTCTCGTCGAGATGACCTAAAGAGATACAGTCAGGTATTAGGTGCGCTAATCCATTATCACTTTGAGATGCTGTGAAATCAGCTTTGATAGCCAGACTCTGCAGACTGAGCATCAGCAGCTTTAAGCATCTGTCCCTGGTGAAGTAGGAGGAGGAGGAGGAATTGTATTAATGCTTTGTGACAAGCAGATGCCTGGAAGTGAACTGACTGTGAGGGAAGCGATGCCCTTTTGGTAGGAGCGCAGGGCCTCGGCGATGGCGCTCATGGCTCCGCTGTAGTCTCCGTCCTCCACGTGACTCAGGCACTGCTCCGCCTGGGAAAACTCTTTCAGGCTGTTCAGCCAGAAGTAGAAGTGCTCTGATGCCACACGGGTCCGCAAACTCTGGTACAGCTCGCTGGAGAACTCGTGGCACCCCTGCAAATGAATGATAATGTTAAATCTCTGAGACAAACGCGTCGAAGTCAGCAGGACTTAATTTAGATTCTTAAAGACATTTCGCCTCTCATCTAGAAAGTTTATCCAGTTTTTGTGAAACTTTTCAATTCAAACAAATAAATTGGTGCCTAGTTGCACATTTTCCAGTCCTAAAACAGACTTACATTAAAGCAATTAATTTATTTAGCATGTGGTATTCTGCTCCTTTTAAAAGCATAGATTTCTTTTAAAGCATAGCATGTTTTTCAACTCTGTTAACAGATATAAGTCTAGAGTCTTTACAATCAAGATTACACGGTGCAGTTAAGGTGGTCAAACCTTAAACACAAAAGAAAACTTCGTATTAACCTAAACACACATCAACAACTATTCAAAATCAGTGAGATGTGTTAAAATCGGATGCAGATGCAGCAGATGAGGTTACCATGCGTGATGCTTGTCGTGCGATGCGATAAACCGTCCAGCCGTTTGCGACGTTCTCCAGCTGCTGTTTGATGACAGTCTTTACCTCAGCCGACAGAGACGACTGGCTAGCAACAAAAATCACTGTTGCCATGGAAACCTGCAGCAATCACAGCACAGGAGAGTTGCATCCAAAAATCTGAGCTATTCAAGGGCAATAACACAAGAAAGTGATTTATAACACAATGCAGACAGCTGCTCTGACGCTGCTGTGGGTTAGCAAAGCCTGGAAATACGACAACAACCTCCTTTCAAGTTTTACTGCAGTTTTGGATGTGCAGGTTGTTTTTTTTCACCAAAACATAGATAGGAAACAATCTCTGCTTGATTTTGGTTTAATTGCCATGTGAATGCTGATGTGAGAGATGTAATTCACTGTCAAAAACAGTAGCTGATGTGTGACTCATGCTCAGTCTCTCACCAGAAGCTCTTGCTGCTTGTCAGTGGAGGAGTGACTCGCCACCCTGTAAAGGTCCACCAGATCTCCCAGCATGCCATCGCCCAGCACCGGCAGGTGGGCGGCGATGGCAGCCAGAGCGTGGCACATGAGAACGCGAGAGGAGTCACAGGATAAGTGGAGCTGGCCCAGCAGGAACTCCACAGCTGATTGGCTGAGGTGGGGTCGACTTTTCAGCAGTTTGACCAATGAGGTGAGGGCCGTCTAGGATGTACACAAAGGGAGAAGAGGGACAAGGAGCATTACTACGTCATAATGTGGTTAAAGGGACAGTTGTTGCTGTCTTTTAACATAAACCCCTTTCAAACATGCTTAAACGATTTGATTACTTTGAAGGTGTCGACTGCTCTCACTGAATTTAGAAAATCTAGTTTTTCTCATTGTGCTGCTGCAACCTTGAAAAACATGCAGAACAATGTAAAACTAACCTCAACTTCATTTTGGGGGCCATTTAAATGTTAAGCATCATCTTATTTTACATCCAGCTGATTTTAGTTGATTTGTCTTCTTTAGACTTTAGATGGTTTTAATATTTTCACTGCTTTGATTTTTTGTTATTTTATTTCTATATGCTGTATTTTTTTGTGTATTTGTGTTTATAGGATGTTTTACTTATGCTTTACTTTGCAATGTGCAAATCTGAT
>JAPZDV010000010.1:15068533-15082502 GCA_029814665.1 Acanthurus lineatus
TAAAGAGACTTCCTTTTTTTCACACTGGGTTATCAAGAAATATCAGCGACTGACTGTGTTTACCTGTTTGCAGAATGGCTGGCCCATGAGAATGCTGTCTTTGACATAGCCTGGGTCCCAGGGGAACCTCACTTAGTAAGTTCAATTCAAAATAATTTTGTATTTTCAGTCCACTATGAATTATAATGTTCGGTTGGAAATGTTTTTAGACTTTATATAAAAGCATTTATGTACCTGATCTGAATGTTTTTTACATAAACAAAAAAGAAATCAGTTCTCTGATTCTTATGCAGGCGGTATTGAGTCATGAATTATTTATGTTGCCTTCTTTAAACACATTTTATCGGTGATGTATCATCCGTAGGTGACAGCTGCTGGTGATCAGATGGCTCGGCTGTGGGATGTGAAGTCAGGGGAGCTGTTAGGCAGCTTCAAGGGTCACCTCTGCAGCCTCAAGTCTGTTGCATTCTCCCCACAGGAGAAAGGTACATTTGCATATATTAAGTAAATCCTGTACTGCTAGGGGATTTTTTTTGTTCCTGTTTTCTCTTAAGACACCAAATAACTCTGTGTTGATGGTGTTACATCACTGTGAGGCCACCTGATATGTGGTGAAATGTTTCCACACGCTCACCTATCTGTGCAGCATTTGTGTATTTATGTTTGTGTTGTATTGCATTAATAATGCAATATCTCCTATTGAACAGCTGTGTTCTGTACTGGAGCCAGAGATGGGAATATTATGGTCTGGGATACCAGGTGCAGCAAAAAAGGTACAATTCAAAATTTCATTTGCAAGTGTGTTTTTTTGTGTGGTCAAGTGTGAAATGTTTTAACAGTCCCAATATATATTTCTAAAATGCCCTAATATACTAGGCCGAATGGGGCAAATGCAGAAAAATTAAGGGATATCTAATTGTATATTTGTGTATAGTATGATCATGTTTGCTTCTTCCTCCCAGATGGCTTCTACATACAGGTGAAACAGATCAGTTGCGCTCATAACAAAGCAGAGACGAATCCCCTCACTAAAACAAAGAAGAAGCGGGGCAGCGCTCGTGGCATGGCTCCCAGTGTGGTGAGTTTCTTCAATCACGCCAATTTAATAAGCAAAGTCATGGTTGTACATAAAGAAGACTTTGAGCGTCTTGCATCTGTCTTGCAGGATACCCAGCAGAGTGTCACAGTGGTTTTGTTTCAGGATCAGCACACCCTCATCTCCTCTGGGGCTGTCGATGGGTAAAACAATTGTTACTGGTTTCTAACATGCAGCAGCAAGTATAAAAAAATAACTTTCAAAGAAAACAAACTTGCATGGTCATGTTGTTTTCTCTTTTTTCTTTTATCTCAACCAGAGTAATCAAGATGTGGGATCTGAGGAAGAACTACACGGCACACCATCACGATCCTGTTCCTCTGCAGACTTTCCCGTATCCAGGCTCGTGCACTCGCGTGCGACTGGGTTCGTTTTCTACAATGCTTGGCATCATGTTTACATGTAAAAATGCAAACAAGTACAATGAGCTGACAGGTTATTTGCATATGTTGCAGGTTATTCAGGTCTTGTTATGGACTCGACAAGATCAAACGTTATCTGCAACTGCACTGATGACAATATCTACATGTTCAATGTCAGTGGGATAAAAACAACTCCAGGTACACAAGGACTCTCATTATACGTGCTGTGTATGTTTTGCAATTGCATATCACTAGATGGGGCTGCAGACTTTGGTGCTTTGCCTTAACTCTCATCATAGAGTTAAACAAAGTCTGACAGAGAATATGTAAATATGCAGGAACTCTGTGTGCTTGTAGAAGCACACTGTGATACCTTTGAGCCAGAGCCTTAGTTATATGAAGTTCTGAGAGATGTGGATCACAACTGGACTGCTAATCAGCACTGAATCTGCTGGTTAATATTCTTGCATTGTAAGCCAGGTAGCCATTTTGAAATATGGTCACTGGAGAATTTAAAAGATCTCTAAATGCACATAAAATTAATGAAACTCTCTGGTCCTCACAGTTATAGTCCACAAGAATTTGCATCTTATTAAGGTTCACGTCACCTGTTTGTGCCGCTGAGTTTCAGGCTCGGCTGCTTTCAGAATAAAAGCTTGATGCATTGATTCTAATTTTGCTGTTTGTTTTCCTTCACAGTGGCAGTTTTCAGTGGCCACCAGAATTCCTCGTTTTATATAAAGTCCTCTATCAGCCCAGATGACCAGTTCTTGGCCAGTGGATCGAGTGACAGTCACACATACATCTGGAAGGTACTGTGTCTATTCTAATTATTCTGAATTAAAATGAAAACTCTTTTGTGCTGGTACTGTTTTGAGGTGATTATGATGGTAAAATATTTTGTCTCTCTCATGTTTTAGGGTTAAAATTATGGTACATGTTAATGTTTTTAAATCTAATTTTTCAGATCTCCGACCCAAAACATCCTCCCATGATGCTCCAAGGCCACAGTGAGGAAGTGACATGTGTTGCATGGTGCCCGACAGATTTTACTAAGGTGAGGCAAGAAACTCTTGTGTTTTGTTATTTTGTGATTTGAGGTTTCCAAAGATGCTTTGAGTAACATTTAGTTATAAATCCTATTTTTGGTTTTCTTTTTACAAAACCTACAATGGCTTTGGGAGTTTTTTGTGTTCCCCTGCTGTGGAGCTGAGTTGTTTAACAGGATAGGAAGATGGATTTAGGCTCTGCATAATCCTGCCTGCTCTGTTTGCAGATCGCTTCCTGTTCTGATGACCACACTGTCAGGATCTGGCGGCTTCATCGGGAAAACGATGAAGCGCAGTCTTCAGTGGGACAGGCCAACCTTGTGGGCTGGGCAGCTCCTAAGTCTCCCTTAAGTAAGCATTAAAAACTACAATAAATTGCTTTGTACCAATATAAATATGCATTTATATTGTAGCTTTACCTCAGCATTAGATATAAGTGCCCTTAAATGCAAAATGTGACGCTCACATGGACTTCTGCTTTTGCTAAGGGCCTTCAGTCAGAGCTGAGACAACCCCTGACAAGCACCAGAGGACGGAGAGTCTTGGTGGCCTGGCGTCACCCCAGCTTGCTGCCTGTGCTCCCAGCGGCGCCGCCCTGCCTCTGCCCTCCACCACCATCACACCCATCCCCTCTGAGGATGCTAAGGATGCTAAGGCTGCTGCTGCTGGGCGCCAGAGGACACCAACCTCTATCAAACAGTGGTTATCCCCGCGTCTGGACTCTCCCAGTCAGGTCAGCCTTCCTCTCCACAGGGTGCTGAGCCCACGTCCCCAGAGCCTGGCAGAAAGCACCTCTCCAACACAACGACGGGCCAAACGCAGGCTGGAAACTGGCGACGGCGCATCTGCGAGCTGTGAGGCTGCAGAACAGTGTGACTGTGTTACTGAACTCTACCCGGCGGCCAAGAGAAGCCGGACCTTGTCTGGGATCTGCTGCCCTGCTCAAGAGAGCCGGGTGCAAACACACTGTCACACAGAGGACAAAGAGCAAGCCTCAATGAAACAGACTGGCAAGGAGAACTGCTCTCCCAGAGCAGTCGACTGGTTGTCAGTGATGGGCCAGAAGATGAGGAAAGGTCAAGAAAGCCCCAGTACTCCCAGAAGTCCCAGTAACTCCAAGAAACAAGAGAACAAGACACCAGCTTCACCAGTAAGCACAAAAAAATCACTGCTTGCCTTTCTCTTTCTAGCAGAGCTTAGCTTAGCATAGCTAAAAATTCCTTTTCATATGCTGTTGTGTGACGTTGCAGCTTTTTACTTATCAGCATAAAAAATGTCTTTGGTACAGCTCTTAGATTGTAGTAGGCAGAAATAATAAAGTTTATTTTATGGAGTAGCACTTTCTGAAAGTGAAATAGGCTCATTTCCTTTCTTGCTATTAGTTAAATGTGAGATCAGTGCAGCTTGTATCTGGAAGATAGATATGAAGCTACAGTCCTAAAAGGCAGGTGGACAAGGCGGATACCACATAACTTTAGCATTTCCTGTTCAGTTCCAGCCGAGGACTTTTGTTGTCAAACCTCTCTGTCCCTCTCTCACCGTGTTTCCTTTCTGTCTCTATTCTGTCCACTATCTAATAAAAGCAAAAATGCAAAAAACAACGTATGACGAGCATAGCTTCGTACACAGACTAGAGACAGAGGAAAAGCTGGCCTGGCTCTGCCCAAAGCTAAGAATATCTCTTAACCAACATCTCTAAAAGCTCATTTATTTACAGATCATATCTCATTATATCTCCTTTGAATAAAGTCAGTCTTGTTGCTCCTTCCTGTTTCTAGTCTTTGCACTAAGCCAAGCGAACTGTCCGCTGATGGTAGCTTCGTATAAACCATACAGACTTTAAAGAGGTTAATCTTATCATATCTTCATAAGAAATTGAAAAGATACATTTTCCAAAATGACAAAAAAAAAAGACAAGTATCTTGAAGGCAGCGTGAAACCACTGCAATTATTCCAGACGGATGTGAGTCATGTAGACGACACGCAAATATTTGTCATTTCTTTTGGCCGTGCACCATTAACACCTCCTTTCACCTCCGCTCACTTGGAATGTTGACAGTCTAGAAAATCATGCTGACTCTTTCGCATCTTCATTGGAATTCAGAAAGCAAGAATAACTGCATCACATTAGAAATACAAAGGCTATCATTATGGAATGGTGTTTCGGTAATCATTTTTTTGTTCCTGCGTGTCAGTGCTTGTGTTTACATGCACAGGAATGTTAATTAGGATGAATGTTGTTGTTGACATTTTTGTTTCTTACTTTCAGACCATCCGCTCACCTCATGCCATGAAGAAAATATCTACGTATTTCATAAGAAGACCTCTGGAGTGACCACATCCTAGTCCTAGTCAATAATTTTTTTATTTTGAACCCACAGACAGAGTTTCTGAGAACACTGATCCATGATCAGTTAACATGAGTACATGACGTGGGCTGCGTACAGACTGGCTGAACTGTCTTTCTGAATATTTGATGCTGTGGTTTTAACATCCTGGGAAAGGATGCTAAAACCACAGCAAAGGTTTTGTATTTGCCTCCTACACTTTACTGGTATTGTGCAGAACCTCTTGTTGAAAAAATTTAGTCGCATGTTTGTGAGTAAATTTTTGATTTTACTCAAATCTGAACACTTTCAGGGGATCATTAGTGTTTCACACCAGAACCCACATCTGATTAAGTTGTTCAGGAGGTCAGCCATTTGTTAATCCTCAAGAGCAGAGAAAAGTATTTTTGTGCAAGTGAGTGCATTTTCAATTCTGCAAAAAAAAAAAACGTATTTAATTCACATGTTTGAGATGTTTGATGGAACTTCACTAAGTTTTATCCTCTCATCTCTTTTTGTGTTTTTTTCATGTATGAATTTTGATACTTGTCTTTAAGCGTTACACCTCAAAAATTCAGCAAAATGTAATTTTTCTTGATCAAATTCTTAAGTTGTATGTGTGTACAAAATAACCAATGATTGTTGCTTGGTTCCTTTTGTATTTAATTGACACAATTTTGCTGTGATCAGATTTTATTAAACTGTAAATAGTTTTCAAAGTGTGTGGCATGCTATTGGTGCAAATTACCAGTGAGAACCATTTGTTTGTGTGATAAAGCGTGTTTGGTAGCTTGACACAAGGGACAGAACAGATTAAATAGTTTTTCCTTGCAGCCACTCCTCACATGTTTACACATCTTTTTCTGTGATAGTGGTAATTGGAGTGTGGAGATTTAAAATAATAATGATCAAAAAAAGTGTGCAGATGAAATGCATCTGTCCTGCCTCTTTAATCTCATTTAGCTTCTTAATATCACGACCAATGTGCAATGATGCTTCTCAAGGGTTTTGAACTGGAGTTTAAATATCTAATATTTTGCATTGTTATTTAACCCAAAATTTAGTCATTGTCTCCCTCTAATCAAGTTAGACGAGACATGGACAATTACACGACATATATTGATAATAGATATTATTTTTGATCTAATTTTATCTTAATAAAGGTATAGTTCTATGAAAAACATATCTAAATGATGTATACTGATGTTTTGAAGGAAAACTGCAGTAACTTTTAATACCTACTACACTACTACAGCTGCCACTCCTCATTCAACTGTACGACGTCACGTATTTGTTTTCACATGTCACATGTTCAAGGCCCGCCTTCTGCGCGACTCGATTGGTTCAAAAAGTTTTCCAGTTTTTCAATTCTCCGCTCCTGATTGGCCGTTGGAGATGTCACTCGATGACGTACACCTGTCAGCCTCCGCAGTCCAGCGACCAGTCAAGTCAGACAGACGAGGAGTAAACGGCTGCTCTGGGAGTGTTTTTTTTTATGGCTGCCTACTCAGCACGACATCCAGTTATTTCTTTTATTGGACAACCCTCGGTGTTTTTGGAGGCCGTAAGAACGAAACGACCGCTCTGTATACAACGAGGAACGCAAATGAGACGAAGTTAGTCGACTGTGGACGAAGCTAACTTTTTAAGCGCTAAATGAGTCGAGTCGAGCGAAATTGAACTTTAACGACCGCGGATAGTTCTTCTGAAAAACACACCCGGCGGAAGTCTAACTAGGATTTAAAAACATTACTTGAAGACTTGGACTTGGTGTTCATACGAAGATCTGCATGATATTAATCGGGCAACTATCCTTTTTAACTTTTCCTCAACAACGGTGAGAACTTGTAGCGGAATACATCAACGTCAGCTAATTTTAGCAAGCAAAGCTAGCTGCAGGTACATTAAATACATTAGCTAGCAGCTCGGTTGTTCGCTGTTGTCCGAGCTTTACTACTTGTTTTTTTTGTTTTTATGACAATGCATTTCATACGTTTCGCAACAGGTAGACCTTCTGCAAACGCGACGAAGCTATAAAAAAAAAACATCGCGAAATTTAGAAAGTTAAAGTGCTCGTTTTTTTTTCATATGTTGGTAACTTGGGTTTATACTGCGGGCGATGTCATGAGTTGTAGTTTAGCTTTTTGGTTCGTGTTTTGAAGATTTTTCACCGTGTTTCAGAGAAGGAGTTGCCCCCTAAATGATGCGGTCCGTGGACTCAGTCTAACCCCCGATACATAGCGACCATGTTGGATCATACAGAATAACACAAGACTTGGTGAGAAGAAGAGCTTCAAGTCGTGCGGTTGGCTCCATATTTTGTGTTGCTGATGCGAACGGTGGCAACGCAGGAGGAAAACCCTTTCTTTTGACCCTAGGGATACACTAGCTTGTCTGAAGTCTTCGCCAGTTTTTTAATGCATCAAAATGTCGGCCATCTCCGCAACCGAGAAAGTGGACGGCTTCACGAGAAAGTCCATGAGGAAGGCCCAGAAACAGAGAAAATCCCAAGGCTCGTCTCAGTACCGCACTCAGAGCGCTCCTGTTGAGCTCTCACCGCTGCCGCAGCTCAAAGGTACGGGTAAGAGGATGAAGGGGGACTGTGGCTTAAAATAGTCTGTCATAACCTGTGTGTGTGGATGCGCAGCTAGGGACATTTGTCACCAGAATTGCACACACACACGCACACATGAGCTGAAAGCAATTTGTGCGTGTATTTTGCATATTATAAACAGAAGAACTGTGCATGCCTCTGTGTTTAAACGTGCTCGATAGGGAAACTGTGGTCAAAACAGTTGGGACACATCCGTAAACATTTCCTTCTCATCTATTTGCTGCTTTGACTATGAAGGACATCTAAAAACAGAATAGCTGACTGTCTGCCAAAGTCCAATACATCATGATACTGAGTTTTTTTTTTGACAGTATTGTTAACTTTCTTTGCATCACAGCAGCTTTCAAGTTACAGACACCCAGAGTGGTTTTATTGTAATAGTTGGGTCTGAATTGACATGCAGAGGCACATCCAGAGAGTATTTTGAATAAGGAGTTAAAAGGGATATTTGTTTGTGTGTTAAGGTGTTGCTAAGGTCACCATATCTCCACAAAAATGATTACAGTGTGGAGCCATGTAGATACAGTGCCTAAAATTCAAGACCTGTGATTGGTCAGAAGGGGTTGCTTGTGTTTCATCCCCTGTATGTTGATGCGGGTAGAGACTGTTGTTAGTGAGGACAACAGTTTGGCAAAGTTGAAGAGAGGCACAGTCATCTGTTCTCAACGGCTTGACACGTTTACATTTTGCGATGTTGCAAAGCCATTTCCAGTGCAAACAGGCTGAAATATCACTCGAGACGAGTGCCAGAGGCAGGATTGCTGGAAAACATACAGCTGGCTTTACTCATTCCCATTCATTCTCATGCTTTTTTCCCAAATAATCCTAGCAAGTCTAAGATTTTCACATTGTAAGCTGCAGGTCACAAGCCACTCGATATAAGCCTAATGCTAAAGCTGCCTCACAGGGTTGTCACATTGCTGCTTCTAGGAATTTTAAAACTACCTGTTGAATATCATACAGTTTGTTTTTGTTTTCTCTTGTGTTTTTGGAGCTTATCTGTTCCCCAAATAATGGCTGTGTATTGATATCATTGTACAGTTGTTCAGTGAATGTAGGACAGTAGCTAGCACTTAGTTTGACACACACACACACCGCCTACCTCCACCTGTATGTGACGATATCATGCTGGACTGCTGCGGTTTATACACAGTGGGGAATACAGGAAAATGCATAAAGGGAAATTTGACTATGTGTTGGATAAATACGGGTTGCCATTGTTGTCAGTTAATGCTGGAGCCTGTTGTAGGTGGAGGTGGGCATGTGGGGTGGCTTTCTTGCTAGGTTTGGCATGTGATCTGTTAATGGAGTGTGTTACCTACCTATCAGGTGTGGTAGTGCTCTTCCGAACTGGAGATGTCCCCTTTCTTCATGATTTATTTTGCACAAGTGACACATATAAGAATTTTGATATTTATGTAAACTTAAGAGTCATGCAAAGTCTTGCAGTGTTTTTCTGCAAGCTGGACCCACTTGGTTCAAATCAAACAGTCTTACATAAAACGTTGATTGGTATCTCCCATATTTTTCTTTCCAGAGCATTATTAACACAACAAATCTAAGCATGCACCTGACTACATACTTGTCAGTCGTCTTCCTGTAGCCTGCGGTCAAATCTGACAGAGCTGAGCCTGCTTACAAATGTGTGTACTTAAGTTCCATTCATAATAATGTGTGCATTTCAACTGTATACCTTTAACATGTTTCACATGTTATTACACTGTCTATTACTACCTTGTCAACTAATCTGCAGAGTGTTAGAGATATTATGTGTTATCTAGTATTTATATATGAATATATATACTCATATAGTTTGTATATAATGTTATATATGACACCAAGATCCTGTCATGGCATATTTTTCATTTATATACAGACATTACTGTGTTCATTATGAAATTAAACACATATATCCTATTATGGTCCACACTAAAAGCAGAATTTAACCTATCAATGCTGGGAAACCTTTGCTTATAATCATGAGCTCCTTTTTTTAATGATTGATAATTCAAAACATCATTGTAAAATCGAATGACTAATTCTCTTACACTCATGCAGACAAGCCTCAACAGCTTATCACCAGTGTTTATGTTATTGGAGCAAAGAGCAGACTTGAAGTCAGAAAGACTTGCCCGGTCAAGTAGTTAAAACTTTTTTCATCATGATGCAACTTCTTAGGAGGCGGAAGAGCGAATGTGTTGGCATCAGCGATGACTGCTGTCATGGAATTTTAATTCGACTCAAGTATGATGCATTGGCAGAGCAGATAGTGAAAAAGATTTCTTGCAGTTTAAAACAGTGGGTATGATTGTTTGAATTGGAGCACTGCATTAAAACAACACTGAAAATATCCCTGGAACGACATCAGCTGCAGCTGTCTTGTTGACAACCTTGAAAGTGACAGCCAAATTATCCGACTTTCTTCCTTTAAAATTTGAAGGGTGATTTGTGCCCCATCAAAGTGACTACTGCTGCTTTATAGCATCTCTTTCCTTCTTTCTCTCTTTTTTTCAATGGGGTGTTATTGTTTTTTTCAGATTCTCAACCGGATCAATCTGTTAATCCAGCCTAACATGGACTTGCCTGACATCACCTGTATCTGGCCTTGCACTGTGCACAGTCTCGTACCTTTTTTTAAGTGCTTTACAATTTTTTCATTAAGGGCGTAAAGCACACAGTATTAAGGGATGTCTTTGAGATGTTTTTCTTTTTAATAGAGTACCAATCAGGGTGCATTCTTCAATCAGTGGTTTGAGTGTTTGGCTGTAATTCAAGTGGAACGTTATTTATATAGATGTCATGTTAGAAAAATGCTTTTAAAGAGCTTATTCATCCACTCTTTTCAATTCTCGTAAATGTGTTAAAGTGTTGTAATTGAGTATTGGCAGAGCTGGAAAGTGTTTGCTGTGAAGGAGCTATTGGAATGTGATGTGCATGGAAGCACCAGAGGGCTGCCCACTCACCGAAAGTTAGACTTGTACTTTTTGTAAGTGTGTCGGTTTAAAACATTGCGAGAGAGTTTATGTGAATCACGGCAAAAAGGAGAACAGAAGAAAACCGAGTCCCTTATGAATGGTGAGGCAGTTTAAATTATAGCTATGATTATCAGATGAAAGTATAATAAGCCAGTGTTATTATGCTATTATCTGATACATGTTTTTGTAATTAGAGTATGTACAAAATTGAGAAACTTAAGTGTTTATAAAAATGGACATAATTGAGCATGCTAGCCAAAAAGCTAATAGGTGGAGGTTATTGCCCTCAGCAAACCCTTATGTTACATTGCTGGTAGCTCCATGAGTACATTAGCAGTAATGACTCTGAATCTGGAGAATAACATGGATCAGGGTTGGGGAACAGTTTTCCTATCCAGGGACATTTCAGTTTTTAATGACATACTTTGTGGACCATATTAAATGTACACATACACAAATGATATATCTCACTAACATTTAAAGAAATGTTTAGAGGAATGTTTAAAGGAATGTCTCCTCTTTGGTGAGACCTTTGATGTCAGATGATAGTGATGATGATGATGCTACAGGGCATCAAACTAACTTTTTCCATTGGCAGCACTGGTCTTCCCTACTGGACATTTTTGGGAACAAAAATTCCTCAAATAATTAAGAGGACCACTTAAATTGACGAGTAGTGCAACTTATTCATATTTTTTAAAATCTTAACTGTATTATTTGTAAATGCTCCAGAAATAAGTAGAAAATTTACAGAAATAAGGGGCTGTTTTAAAGGAAAAGTCACAAATTAGTGCTTTTAGAGAAAGTCTTTGCTAGTCTTGACTGTTTTAAAGTGGGCTGTGAAATGTACCTTGAGTAAATTGGAGCAAAGGTTGTTGGACTTAACTTTGAGCTCACTGTTGCTTTGCTTAATGTTTGTTGCTGTTCTGTTGCTAATGATTTTGTGTTTCGATTTATCAGGCACATTAGCTGGGTCCACATTCAGCTGCATAGCAAATATGTTCAGTTGCTTTGTTTACCTTTCGTGTCCTTAAACCTCTTACCAAATGCCTGAAGAAATATTGCACGCTCACCAGAATATGTGGATGTCATTGCAGGCTTTTGTTCTTGTGGGGTAGAAAAATGCACCGTATCTTCAGTTTGCCTTGTGGCAGCTTTGAATTTGCTTCAGATTATTTCACATTTGTAAGCAGAGAGCTGAGGAGCTGTTTGAGACTTTAGAGCTGAAGGTTGAACTTGTCCATCATAAAGGCTTCGTGCAGAGCAGGCTTAGCTGTCCACACTGGCAATTGACCCATGTTTAAATGTGTAAGAGTGCAGTAGCTGTCGTACTTCGGGTACATGAAAACAATATAATGGTAGTATTTTGGTGTCAGCTGATAGCACAGAGTCAGTTTACACAGCTGTATTAAGGTCAAAGTGATAGGAGTAAAATATTAACGTGCATCAACAATAGGGGTCGATGGAAAAACTGTTCAAATAGGATTTCCGATTTTAATGTCCTACAAAGCAGAATCGATTCTCAAATGTAAAATATCGATTTTCTAAATGTTGATATCATGACAGTCACACACTGGAGTTATCTTGCATCTCTCAACGTTTTCATGCTCAGTTTAGTCAGCAGTTGCAAGCATTTTTTTTGATTTAATGACTAAATACCTTTACGAGATAAAAGTGAAGCGTTCTGTGAACTTTTCATGCTGTAACTTAGAGACTTTCATCAGAGAGGCAGCGACCAGCAGTAACGAATGAGACCGACACACAGTGGTGTAGCGTCTCAGACAGCGATGGCTCTCCCCAGAGCTGACAGTGCAGCAGAGAGGCTGCTCAACACTCCTGGAGACATAGCATTAACATCAGCACAGCAATGCACTGTGCCTTCCTCTCAATCTGTTATCTGTTCATGCAGGAGGCTGTAAGATGCTTTCAGATTAGCTAATTTACTTAGTAATGCTGCTAACTTTTTAAACTAAAAAAGCTGCAGATCGTTTATTGTAGTTGCCAGTGATTCTTCATGTTGTGTTTCAGTGGACAAAGGACACCATTGAATGGTTTGGAGCACAGTATACTTGGGAAAGAGACTGAAAATAGTGCCCAGCTTTCTATTTATTCAGTCCAGAATCATTTCTGAGCCGAATTATGACCCTAAGAATTAAAACTGCATCAAAATCATTCGATTCCCTAAAATTCAAGCCTCTCAAAATCAGCCCCTTTTGTAAATGTAAACCAGACAGCCTAACATGGTTTGTCTGACCTACTTTGAATGAGTCACAATATTTAGTTAATCAGCATTACTTCTGGTTCTTCAAGCATCTCAACCAAGAATGGAAAACCATCAAGCCAGTTGGTTTTTGGGTCCTAAAAGATTGTAGACTGCAAAGATGCTTGAAAAGATGAGTCACTCAGAGACCAACATTGTTGTCATGGCAGCCAGAAGCCTTGAGAGCAAGCCAGGGAAATGTTGTACTTTCCAAATACAGACTGCTTTATTTAGGTTGATATTTCTGTCACTGCAGTGAAATTTTGAGCCGTGCTGCTCCTAAATAGACCTACGCTTACGTTCGGATGGTGTGGTTGGTTATTGTCAACAGCCTAAATACAGAGCAGTTGCAGTATCAGTCGAAAAGTGCATCGATTTTAATTTCCATCACTTGTTCCCACACAGAAAATTCCCCTCAGGTTTGAAATGTATTTTAAGCCCAGAACGGTTTTGTACAAACTGCATGTTTTAATTTCTGTTGAATTCATTATACTTAGCATTGCATTGGTTTCATTTTGTCCTGGCATAGAGTGAACTTTGAAATTGCACCTGAAGCAATCAGTTAACTTAAAAAGTAGATAAACTGAAAATAAAATAATAACTAAGATAATTCAATTCATTATCATGTTTATTTTTAAAACAGAATTCGTAGTTCTGGTTTCTCAAATGTGAGGATTTGCTGTGTGTCTCTGTGTTTGAGTATCTTTGGGGTTTTTGCACTGTTGAAGATGTCACGTTGAACTATTGGACTTTGTGATGAACATTTTCAGTGTTTTCTGACATTTTAAAGCCTAAATGAACATGTCCACTGTATTGGCCTATTGATAGACAAGTAGAGAAGCTGCACAATCTGTTTCCATCATGTCTGCCAGCAGAAGGCAAATCGATAAATAATTTTCCAGGAAAAAAGGCACAAAGCTTTTGTTTGTCCCTTTTTGTTAGAGTGTTTGACAAAGCTCTGTGTTGTGCTGGCAGTCTGCTGGATGAAGACATGGGTCTTTCTTGTAAAGCTGTGACCAGCAGCAGCAGCAAGGCATCATTGCTTAATACATTTTTATTAAAGAATGTGTGGTAAAGATGTAAACCACTGTATATAATTTTCCTCTCATAGCATGAATGTCAGTCAGGAGGAGTGTTTCCTGTAGGAGAGAATAACTCCTCCCAGCATGAATCTTGGGGTTTGTAGCTTTGCAGGCATTTTACATGCACAGCAAAATCTATATAACACGCTAACGGAAAGGGAAAAACCCTAAAAGCATAATATGGCCTCTTTAAAGTCATCTCTT
>JAPZDV010000010.1:15082512-15094453 GCA_029814665.1 Acanthurus lineatus
CTGTGTTTTTACATAGATGGATAGTTATGTCATGGTTGTCCACTTCTGACTTTCTCATAGGGACAGCAGCTAATTAGTGACTCAGAGCAAGAATGTCTTAGGTGTGGTTTTAAGTTGCCCACAGAGCTGCTTGTGTTGAAGTCTAAGCACATTTTCAAACATTAATCATACTTTCAGAATTGTTTCCTCATCGTCCGGCCAGCCTGTCGTCAGCGCTTCACCAATCTTATTTTTAGCATGCAAGTATGTGTTTTATCTTTAAAAAAGGAAGTTTACGCTCCCTCGCTTTTATTATGTCCCGATGCTGCAGTTTGTACCATGACATTTGAAATCTGCACTGTGCGAGAAAAGACAACGGGGCTAGATTCATCTGGTGGTGCAAACATTTGGTGCAATTTATTTTATTTGCTTTGATTATTGATTATTCTGCCAGTTACTCTTAAATCTTTTATTCTCTCATCCAAATAACATTAGAAATATCACAATGACTTAGAGCAAAAAGTGGCACAATTAAAATATCATGTTCTGTCCAACAGTCCAAACTGCAAAAACATTCAAGTTATTATAATGTAAAAAAAAGAAACATAGTCATCTTACATTTTAGACCCTGAAATCATCAAATGTTGGTCATTTTTTGCTTAAAAAATGACAAACCAGTATTCAGAATATTTGCTGAGTAGCTGCCTGTCCTTTGTGTACCCAATAACTGCCTTGCAGTGCTTTCGGCTTGGGTAATAAAAAGCATGAACATGCCCTTGTGGGATGATTTGTGAATGACGAGCCGCTGACATGAGAGCAGACCTGGATGTGTTGAAATCCACTAGCCGAGGCAGAAATAGAAATTTGTCGGGTGTCCAACCTGCCGGGTTTGTTCACCCTTATTTGCATGCACAGCTCTGACCTTCCTCCACCGGATCGTCTAACATTCGTCTTTTTCAGCAACTTTAACACA
Organism: Acanthurus lineatus; assembly: GCA_029814665.1. Taxonomy (NCBI): domain Eukaryota; kingdom Metazoa; phylum Chordata; class Actinopteri; order Acanthuriformes; family Acanthuridae; genus Acanthurus; species Acanthurus lineatus. The sequence goes on from JAPZDV010000010.1 coordinate 15,083,465, forward strand.
TTCTCAAGTTTCAGAGTGATGGTAAGTTGAGTTAAACGGCTCTAGTAGTTTCTCAGAGAGGCTGGATTACTGTTTATAGTACAGTAACGCCCAAACTAGAAGTACAAACTAAAAGTAAACTCTGGTATTGACACAACTTGACTTTTGGGTGCCCTGAAGGTACAGAAGTGCACTAAGAAACTGTTAGCAAGTCATTTGATATCATACTAAATTCAGCCCTTCCACATGCTCTTTTTATCACAATGCACATTTATGCATGTGCCCAAATAAGGTTTTTTTTTTTTGATGATGGGCTGAAACCACATGTGCTGATCATGCGCTCTCTTTCACACACACACACACATTCCCACACAAAAATAACAGACTTTTTAAGAAACCTTAAAGGGAAGCTAAGAAATAATTCATTATGTAAAGCAACAGGTCAGGAAAAATATTAGTGTTACGATTAAGCTGCAAATCTTTCCAGAACAGCTGTGTATTTGCTGTAATACTGTCGCTCTCCAAGTAAAAATATATTAAATATTTGTGTGTTGCAGATACAAAACTAAAAAGAATATAAACACTGACATACTACTAGTTGAAAGTGTGTCATGGTTTTTCAACTAAAGTAAGATATAAGTGTATTCGTGCATCCTCAGTCTTTTTTCTAAGCCTTTTCTCACTAACAGTCCTTATTTTGATTATATTAAAGTGTCAACATTGCCTAGCTGTGCCTCCGTTCATGGATCATGTGACGCCGTGTGCATTAAACTCACTTTGCCCATAATAGTTTTCTTTACTTTCCCTCGGTTGTATAGATTCTATAAGCTGCTGTGTGGGTTTGCTTGTTGGAACATATTGTACCAGCATGATGTTAAAGTGCACTCCAAACAAATGTGGGGCCAAGTACTCAGTATACATCGGGCACCATCTTACCCGACTCGTTCAGCAGCTGCAGCGTGACGTACGTGCCATCACGCCTGTCATGCATTAATAGTCACATTTTTTACACTTCACCAGTTATTTTCTGCACATGTTGAAGCATTTCACATGTCCTTAAATGTGTTGAGGAAGGGTTTTTTTTTTTCAAGTGTTGGGGGAATACTCATTCATTCATTCATTCATGCATTGTCTCTCTTATGAAGGCTGTATTTCTGTCTGTTAGACAGGAATGAAATCCTTACCGGTGCAGACAAAGCCAAGCCAAAGTAACAAGACCTGCAAATGTTGCACTTGATCGTCTTTTCACTGTGATTTCCTTCTGTGTTTTGATATGCACCCAATTTGTTTTATATTTTACAAGTAGTTTATTGTTTTTTCATAGTAAGTCTCCACGTTTAAACCATGTCAGGGACGGTTAAATTATGCATGAGTATACGTTATTGTTAGCACTAGTCACAAGACATTTTCATCCCGAGTTGAACTTCCCGACCAACTTCATACAGAATGAGCGCTGCATTTAAATATTGCATAGTTTTAACAGCAGTCATTGAGCTATTGGTCACTCGTGGCTTGAGAGACAGATTTGTTTTTAAGAAATACATTAAGCTGTGTTTGTCATCACACTGGAGAGGTTATAAAATGACCTTAAATATGTGGTGCTGCGGGCAGATCTGTAGAGTCTGAGTCCATGCAGGACTAATCAGTGACTGTTCAGAGGTCACCTGACCTGCATACTCTTCTCCTACAGTTTGTTTTTGGTCTTTTTTCTGTTTAGCTATAGTTCTATGAAATGTTGATGGGAACCAAAAGGGCACAGATTTGTGTAAAGCAGTTTAAAAGAGGTGAGCGTAGGGATTTCCGAGTATGCATATAAATATTTTTGTTGTAAATTAACCTGTGTTTAAACCCCCACAGTGTTTCTACCACTATAGCTTCCACTGTGTTCACACTACAAACCTGTCCTCATGGTTCTGCCAAAACATTACAGACAAAGACTCAGCTGAACCGCTTACACAAACTTATGTTAACATTGGGCATAAATGTTGATATTTGATACATTCCCTCACTGTTTTAAAGATAGTCATACAATGAGGCAGTAGTTCTGTTTGAATGGTTTTTGTATTGAAGAGAGATGCCAAGTGCTGCTGCTGCCAAAGGTTTGTAATCAAAATGCAAATAGAGGTCAAACACTTTGCTCTTGCTGTGCAGAATGAAAATTTCATATCTCTGAAAAACATCTTTCTGAAAGTTTAGTACCACTAGTACCACAGCATGTTACTGATAAGGAAAATGATTTATTGCAAGTGCATCTCTAAATTATGCACAATGTAATGTAGTGCTGTTTTTTGTTAAGAAAAACCTGCACAGTCGCCACAAATGCATATTTCTGTTTTCCTTTGCTGCAACAGAAAGCTGCAGAACACTGTTCATCCAGGACAACGCACAGTAGTCATTGGAGCAGCGAAACAAGGGATGCTTAGATGGAAAAGGGTTGCATAACTACATTTATCTGTGATGATGTGGATATTGGTTTACATTACGCTGACAGAGCTGGCCACTGGTTTGAACATTACAACACTTCTGCACAGATGGAACAGCGTGTTGCTGTTTGCATCCACAGTAGTTTTGTGTACTTTCCATAAGCCCAGAGTTGGGCTCATGGTAAACCTTTAAACTATGGTTTCAAATGGGTGGTTTTAAGTGATATTTTAGTCATTTTTCTATTTTTTTTTCTTTACTCAGAGTAGCTCAGACTTATTGGTCTTTGTTTTTCCTGCATAAGTTACAAACTGAAGGAAAATTCTCTGAAAACATGCAGATTTTTAATTCACAGCTTAATTGTTTGTCATTTCCAGAAATATCTCCAGTTTGCTCTTAAGTGTTTGCATGCAAATTGGCCTCAAACACATTGGTACGTTGTCACAAAAGCTTACTTGTGGACATTTTTTTTTTTTTTAAAACTTGCTTGGAAATAACTTTTTTCTTTTAGATCAATTTTACCATTTTCCCTGTCACCTCGCTTTCTTTCTTTCTTTTGTAACATTCAGTTCCACAGTGAAATGGCAGCTTTCAGCAGATACAATGCCCACCTGTGTCATTGCATCAGTCTTAAGGTCTTTAAGCCACGTGCCTGTTTGTCCTGGTTGAATTTCTATGCATATGATGGAGCACAAGATGGTCCAGGCTTCCTAAACGCCTGATATGAATCTCACTGTGTGTACTAATGAGAGCTTTCATGCTTATAAATCACTGGATACATGTAATTATGTACTCAGTGCTGAAAGGGATGTTTCTCTCATGAAATATTGAACACTTTCAACCCATCACTCACAGAAATGTGCGCAGTTTAATGCACAATACTTCACCTTCAACCCCTCTCACCACAGCCGCCTGCAAATGCTGTCATCTGTTTTCTGTGCCTGTCTGCAAGCACATTACAAAGTATCCTCACTGGGTTTTTCAGCAGAGATCAGAAGAAACAAGATACATCTAAGCTGAATTACGCATCTGTACTCATTAGCAAAGGTTTATGAAAGTATGATTCATCCTTGTCATTGTGAAGTGTCTCAGGATTCTATTAGAAGGTTGAACCTCTTCTTTTTAAAGATATTCCTAACTTGGTGTTTCAGTGATAACGGTAGAGAGCAAGTTTATGATTTGCTAAATTCTCCTGTAGGTGTTCAGTTTGATTGAGATCTGATGACTGTGAAAGCTACGTCAATTTACCCATCCACCCAACCATAATTACCTTGGTTTCCTGTATAGTAGTGTGTGCATTTGCTTTGAGATCATATTTCCTGTTTTTGTCACTGACTCTGTTCTTCTTTGGGTGTTGTACAGTGTATGTTTATGTGCATTCATGCAAAACTTCACAGTGTAATTCCAGAGTTTAATAAACTAGCTTGATAAAGGTCGACGATAGAATAGATTTGACATGAAAACCTGTGACAAATTAAATTTTAAGCCTGAAGATTATTGCTATTTAGTTTTTTTTTCTTCTGCTAAGTTTCAGCACACGTACAAGACTTCCTTTTAAGCAAATCTTCCTGATGTGCAATTATAGGATTTGGAAACAACAGCAGCATTGTACGTCTTGCAGCCTGCAGAACAGTCTTTGATCTACGTGACTTGACCAATCCAGACGTAGTATTTCTCTTATGGTGACACACCAATCTGGTATTCGCCTATTTCAACTAGGCAAAAAAAATACGACCAACATTAAAATGAAACCCAGGAAACATTACAACTGAAAAGCTTTTGCAGCGTTTGGTTTTCTACATGTCAGCAGTTGGCAGCATCTAGAGTTTGGTTTTGCTAAATGCAGAGCAGATGAGCTGCTGTGTTTCTTTTTGTTTGAAAGTTTTTTCACACAACAGAAAAGGCTGCAGCATATTTCAGGATTTAGTTGTCATTTTGTGTTTCTTCTTGGATCTTATTTCACTAACAGAAACATTTTCGTAGCTTGTGTGTGTGATGACTACGCACAAAACTATGCAGAGAACATTTCAATTTCCTGTGAGTTCTGGTATTGAAAATATAACTCTAATGGTTTATCTTCTTAATTGCTGTTTGGGCGTTATTTGAGGTGATGCTATCATCTTTATGATATTCAAAAGGTCAGTCATGAATTGTAAAAGCTGTAATTCAAGGCTCCTCTGGTTTCAGATCCCCTCTCAGTGGAGGCATTTAAAATATACATTAGTTCAAGTATAAGACATCAATAGCAGCAGAGATCAGCAACATAAGTAAAAACGTTCGTTAGTTTTCACTCAAACTCACTCAAAGGAATAATTATACATCTTGTTTTGTATCTGTCTCTCCTTTTAAAACTGCCATTTTTCTTCTCATGTCCACGTGCGGTCATGAAATTGCATGTTATTGCATCCAGATAATTGTTTAAGTGATTCCTAAAGCTTTTTGTAAGATAAACAGCAGTCAGAAGATGCAGTGCAGGGAGATTACTTTTTATTAAATGCATTTCATAATATTTCTTAAATTTTGGCAGCTTTATGATGTCAAAAGACAAGATTTTATGTAGGAGTGAAGGACTATTTGTTTTCTGCTATGAAGCAAAATCCACGTAGATCCTTGACAGCTTGATTAATTTTGGAATTTCTGTCTGAGATCTCAAATGTTATGTTATTCTTTTTTTTTTATATAGAACATAGCTTCATAGTTGTAATGGAAATATTTTCTTTTCTTGCTAAGAACCCTGAGGAATTTGTGCACTAATGCATCTGTATCTGCAAGGCAAAAATAGTCTCACATTTGGAAAAAGCTTGGAGATGTCAGATGCTATCTAACAGGCCCAGCCGTCCGTTCTCTCAGGAGGATAAAAACGGTTCTCTGTGAAGAAAGATAAATGACTTTTTTTTTTACATACTCTTTGGTTACTCTACAGCTTGCAGAAAATAAGTTCTGAATATGGGAATATGATTGTTTCCTTGAAAAAGCAAGGGGTTTAATTCTGTCTTCTTATGCATGACCATGACTTATCTTGTAGGAATTGTGGAGCAAGCTTCAGAGAGAATAACATATTTAAGTTTTATAAAAAGAAAGGACCTTATTTTTTTTAAAAATGCCCTTATTTCCTCCTCTTACCTACAGCAACATAGCAGAGCTTAGCACAAAGACTGGCACCACCAGCATGCTTACCAACATTTTATGTCTTATTTGTTTTGAACACTTAAGTTTAGAAACAACAATTTGTGTTTTTCAACTGAACCTTCTGACCGACAATACTTGGTACAGATGGACACTGATATTATTTTTTCTTTTATTATTTCAATGCTGCTATTGATTCTGCTTATCAGTCCATTTCTTTCTTTCCCTCATTAATTCCTGATCAATTCTGGTTAAACCGGCTGCAGCCTGAGTGCCGGCTGTAGCAACAGTCTGTCATCATCTAAATGGAGGAAATGAAAAGATGAAATGAGAGAATATTTGCTCAGCATTTAGGTTTTCTAAGCCGAAGAGAATAGCTGCTAAGCCTGGCTGCATGGCACTAATGTTGTTATAACAAAGGATATTTACTCTTAGTGACAAACATGCTGCTCGGTTGGAGAGCAGTGGCCCTCGTGAGCAGAGTGTGAAATAGATGACATTCCTGGAATTAAAGCCTGCGTTGCATAGAAAGATGCTACAGAATAAGGCTTGTGCTTCCACTTTAAGTTGAAATCATAATTTAACGGACATTAGCTTTAGCATTAGCAATGAAGTCATCTCTCATCAGACAGTTTCTTCCTCTCTATTATGACCTGTCCTTCTTGAAGTTTCCAGCTGATGACAAAATGAGAGTGAGCCATCTCACTTCCCTAGCAACTCTGTTGTGAGTTTTACACAAACAGTATCAACCAGGCACTTGCAGAAATAAAGTGGTTGAAAACATTTATAAGATGAAGCACACGTGAATGTTTCAGTTATTCTGGAACCAGGAGTTTAGTCGGCTATATTGCATGAATTTAACAAATGAAAGGTAATGTGCTCGAGCTTGTTTGTTGATTTTTTTTTAGCATTGGTGCAGCTTACCACGTTTTGGCTGTAGCATATTTAATGTGCAGACATGAGACTGATATAAGTCCACTTATCCAGCTCTCTGTAAAACAGCTAATAAGTACATTTCCAGAAATCTCAGACTATTCCTTTAATGTACAGTCAGACGGCTATACATGTGCTTTGTACTGCCGGGGATGTGCACATAGAAAACCCTAAAGGTATGAGTACATGCCTTCAACATGCCTCCTCAGAGTGATGACACCCAGTGTTATTCAAGTCCACCATCTGCCAGTTTACGCACTTACAGGGAGGAAATGTGAGCTACCCGTGGGTCATGTTAATAACAGCGAGATCCGGCCTGCAGGAGCACCGTGGTCCTTCTTCCTCTCTCTCTCGTTCCAGTTTGGTATTCAGTCTGCCCTTTGACATGCGATACTTTTGGAAAATTGGCGTTAAGGCAAAGTAGTGCGTTAACAAGCGAGCTTGGTGTAGTTACACACAGATATTGGGTTCACGGAGAGCAGCAGCCAGTGATCTGACCTGTAAGGTTCAGTTGCGTAAGTACTTCTTCTGCTGTCAACACCACTGGAACATTTTCAGTAGGTGTGAAATTCATTGTGAATTTTTTTGGCTGTGCCTGACTGTGTGTTGCCCCAATGCCACAACACCTTATGGGTAATGCCTTCCAGTTGCGTAATATCACTCAATAAGAAACTGTGACACTTCTCGTGCTGACCCCTTTCCTTTTGCTGGTAAAACACACTTTCCGTGGTTGCGAGTTTGAATGCATCAGTGTGTTTATGTGTTTCAGGGCTGCAACAAATGATTATTTACATTCTGGATTAAACCAATAAGTGCTTTGTCTATACAAATTCAAGTTGCTTGTTTTTTACAACCAGCTGTATAAAACTCGAGGATGTTTAAGTCCCTGTCATAAACAACAACAAAACACATCAAGTCTGCACATTTGAGGTAGAAAAAGGGCAGATGTTTGCTGTTTTTGTTTAAAAAATGTAATCATTAAAAAAAGCACTTATCAAAATAACATGACTGCTGTTCATTAAATCAATTAACTAACTAATTGTTGCATTCCTGTTGCTTTTTTAGAATATTGTATTAAGTTTTGCCTCAGAGTGAATAACATAACATGCACATAATTCAAGTTCTGGTAAATATGGGAAATGGCACAAACATTAATGTGAATTAACTCTGAATTGATCCAAAAGCATTCAAGGTTTTTAGTGATGTAGTTTAATATTTACAGAAAAATATGCAGTTTCAACAGTGATTTTAACAAAGATTTACTATCACCTCAGTGTCAACAAGTGTCACAGCCTGGCTCTATATTTGTGTAACCCTGAAACCTTTAAGAGGGTATCTGGTTCTTGAGGTGTTGTAAATCAGACCTGCAGTGTTGGTCCTCTCAGCTGTGAGTCTTCTGCTGCCGTGACAAAAAAAAAAGCTCTGTGTGCACAGCGATGAGCTGAGCTGCTGCCGTGCTGGAACAGAACATCAGTGTACAGTGTGTCGCCGCATCTCTGGACGGCGGCCAAATGCTGTTTATAGCTTAGCTGGGGTCAAGTTTTGACAGCTCTAATAACCCTGAATGCACTCACCGTCTAATCCATAAAAGGCTTTACAATCAAAGCGTAGGACGACCGGGCCGCCTCTTTGTGGCAAAGTACATTGTTGTTTTGTGTCTGTCGGCCTGTTTGTGAGGTTTTGTGAGAACTGTGTGTAATGAACTGGCTGCTTGGAACAATGTAGGTTGTTAATAGGTGATTTCTTCTCTTGTGTGTTGATGTGTCTTTTAATCTTGTGCATTGATGGTTTGAGTTAGTTGAGCATGTTTAAACTGCCTTTTTAATCTTTACCAATGTCTTATTAAAACACACTAAAACACTATAGTTGTGCATTAGTAAGTCTCACTGCCTTTGGGAACAGTTGAAGCTGTCATTCTCACTGATATCATCTGTAATCTGCTTCCATAGAGCATTAGGTGGTCCTTCCTCCTGTACATAAGCAGTCAATCAGCATATTTCTTGTCTTTTGTGTAATTCCAGATGCCCCCTCCACCGAGCAGCAGGAACTTTTCACCCAGAAGCTCCAGCAGTGCTGCATGCTCTTCGACTTCCTGGACTCTGTGACGGACCTGAAGAGCAAGGAGATAAAGAGGGCCACGCTGAACGAGCTGGTGGACTACGTCTCCACCAACAGAGGGGTGCTGGTCGAATCTGCGTACCCAGAGATCACTGACATGGTGAGGAGACTCGAGCATGGGGATTTTGAGCTTTTTGATGCTCCCTGAAATCTCTGTGGCTGTTATTTTTAGATTTAAATAGTGAAGTCTGCACTTAAAGCCCAGAGCAACAGCAGAAAACTGTCTGCTATTACCAGTGTTTGTTATTAAAATGGAGAGAGTCATGTCTGTGTCCCTGCATTACATCCTGTGCTCTTGAGTGGGATTAAAAAGTGAAGGCTGATTGCGTGAATGATTGCAGGGTGTGTCGTGTTAGCAGCACGTGAGGAGCATGTTCCCATCTCAAAACCAAACCTTTTACCATACTGGATGCCGCTTAAGCACAAAATTCACAGCGTAAACACAGAAAGCCCAGGATTAGTGGTGTAATTAAAAGTTTTAGGATATTTTTCCTCCCCTCTCTCACATTGCTTTCCCTCTCTCTTTATCATTCCTCTGCATTATTCGCTAAATAAAATAATGCAGAGTAAAGTTGGATTTGAAAACATGATGATTCCACAGTAATGTTCGCTGTCAGGCTGTGTGTTGTCTGTTAAGGACTGCTGAAAGCTTAAATCATGACACCCACCCATTATTTTTTATAACCCGAGCCACAGTTCAGGGAAAAAAATACTGCTGGCCTTGAAAATGTTTGCAAGAGTTTTGAGGTTTGCTGCATTAAAGGTCATCAGTTCACGACCGGTCTTTTTTTTACTGTGTCGAAATATTCAATGACTTATGATTAAGACCAACTTTTGACCTCAAAACACAAAAAACCAGCACTGAGCTAAAGCCAGAAGTGTGACTCACACTTCCCGTAGCTGAAAAGCTTTATCCTCCTCAAATTATCAATAATTTGAGCCATTAGATCAAATCCATATATTTAAAAGCTGGGAGCCCTTAAAAATTGTGTGTATGTCAGTATTTATTTTTTACACGGCAGCATGTGCTAGATGACTTTTGCATCGATGGATATCTGTGCTGTTTGAGGTTTTAACCCTCGTCTTGTGTGATAACAGACTTCGTTGTCATGAATCAGATGTATTTTTAGAAACCTGGGAACATATTTTGCACTTCGCACACAAGGGAACTAATCATGCATGTGAAAATGACTTTTTAACACTTAAATTAAGTCACATTATATTAACAAATCATCTGGAGATACACAGTTCTTGCATTAGCTAGAAGAGTCAGACCGCTGCAGCAGCTTACCGACAGTCGTGGTTGAGTGATTAATGCACTGCTGTTGCTCCTGCTGTTGCATGAATCTTCTTACAAAATAGTCTGTTTTGAAAATCAACCCAGCATCTTGCAACGCATCTCTGGACGACGCGGTATGGATTGTTGTTGACTGAGCAGGTGCCCCGAGCAGCCTAGTTTCCTCCTACAGTACAATAATGACTCATGTGCAACATTAAGAACACAACAGTCGGTACTGAAGTCAATGCTGCAGTGATTCACACCCCACAGCAGATTATCATGATGGATACGAATGAGCACATCCACCGCTGAGTCAAGGAGTCTTCAGATTATTAATAGACTACAGGCAGTAATCCATGACATACCTCCAAACTAACTGATTTAAGATTATATTTTTCTCTCAAGACTTACTTTACTTAAGCAGTTGATTTGCACTGGGCTGTCTTTGAAAGTTAGGGGTTATTGAAGTTTGTTTTTGTACCAAATTACTGCGGAAAAGTGGGATTTAAACTTTTCCCCACAGCCTTGGACACCATTTTACTCACACAAGTGCAGAGACAAGTCCAGAGCAGCAGGTCTCAGACTGTGTGGGCATCATCAGCTTTTCCTGCTATTTTGATTCCCGCAGTTGCAACACCCTAAAGTGCTAAAGGGCTGGGTGAGTCCAGTATAAATCGGAGGGTGTTGTGATTAATACATAATCTCTCTCCCATAATCATTCACATGACCGGTTTTCATTGTCTGGAACAACTGTGCCGATCACGGTAGCGCACGAGGACAATGGCTCAACAAATGAAGAATCGACTTCTCTGGGAAATTCTCCGCATGCTGCAGCGATGTGAACACACAGCGCCACACATTCAGAGCCGAAGGCTGAGGGTGTTGGATTTAATTTAGATTCTGTTGTACTTCATGTATAACCACATTATGTTGTGAAATAAGCCACAGCAAAGTTGGCACAGTTATGCATTTCAAGCGCAAACAAGAAACACCACTCAAAGTTAAAGACAAAAGTTGGAAAGTTGGCTGTGACACAGGACGGATGAGACGTTGTAACCTGATATATTCCACATAAACATCAGAATACCCAGTTAGAATGACTCAGTCTGGTGTGTGTAGAGATGTGTGTTGTA
>JAPZDV010000010.1:15094913-15105791 GCA_029814665.1 Acanthurus lineatus
TGTAACCTGATATCTTCCACATAAACATCAGAATACCCAGTTAGAATGACTCAGTCTGGTGTGTGTAGAGATGTGTGTTGTAGTTCGGTAGCAGCCTGCTGTCATTTGCATGTTGCATGCTCAGGTGCAGCTCTAGGCTCAAACTTAATCAACATATTTGCTTTCAAATGGCTGCAGGGGTTTATTGAACTGAAGGAGGAGCTCGTTAGTGTGGACAACAGATACTGTAAGAATTACTCCAATTAATTTTTAAACCAATACAGACCTCTTTACTACCATTGATGCAACATCAACACACATTAATTTTCAAAGCTGATTTATTTAAATTGTACTATCACCAGTTAGTATTAACTAAAATATTTACATTTTCAGCTCTCTTGGTTTATTTAAATTATTGGATTATTTCACAGTTGAACATTTTGTGCACCAGACCGATAGCAAAGTGACATTTACAGAACCAGATGTGGTTCTGAAAAAAAAACATGAATTTAGCAGCTCGCTTCATGCCTTAATGCAATTAGGAGTGCAGTCTTATAGTTTCACATTTTTTATATAAAATGCACCATTCAGAGACATTTACTGCTGATATTTTGTGAAATACCACAACAACCAGCTGTCACATTTGGAAGATGGCACTAATGTGCAGCTGTCGTGCTAAATTACAATGTAATTTTTGGATTTATTTGTCCAAAAGCTGGATTTGCTGAAAGATGTCTCGTGCAGATGTCTAATTATAGTGATCAAGAAAGAGACAACAAAGGTCATAAACAGTGACAGTCAGTTTTTCGAAAATGCCAATAAACAAAATATATCTTGTGTGGCAGAGTTGTCACAGTCAGTGTAAGCTAGCTTTGGGCAGCAGGACGGCAGTGCAAACATGGAATAGGAGGGTAAATATGAAGCTGACAGCCAACAGCGTCAACAACTTACATTTAATGTCAGTGTTTAAACTGGTGCAACATCAGTGTTTTGAGATACAGTATGTATTAGTGCCATTCTGCACCCTGTTATTGTGCCGGTTCCACCCTTAAAACAACAAGAAAAACACACAGCGAGGACGTCATTTTGATTTCAAATGGAGAGTTTGCTGAGAGAGCTACGGCTGTTGTTGTCGCTGTCTAATAACACAAGAATTTGAATAAATACCAGCTCTCCGCCTTCAATTTGTCAGGAGGCTGTAAAGCTGTAAATCTCTATAAACAAACACAGCAATCGTAGCAATCGAAAATGACTGATATGTAGAGAAAATAAAGGTAATTTTTAAATGTTATACTCTAGCTTTTACCCTCACGCTGACACACTGTGGCCTTAATTATGTTTACGTTTAGATGTAAACATTAGACCTTGATGTAAATACAGGACGGATAGTAATCAGTTGAACTCAGACTAAAGGAAACACACAAATAATAACGGAAATATCTGCAGTAGTTAATCAGCAGTTAAATTTAAAATCATGACCACACATTATTTTTGACGTGTGAGTGAAACACACTTTGATCCGAAGCTTTTGAAATTCTGTTTTTACGCTTTTATAATCTTGTGTAGCAGAGAAAGTGCAGCTAGGAAGGTGAACCGATGAACATTTGTAAACAACAGGTCATTCATTCACTCGATAATGATTATCTTAACATATAGTAGCTCGGTTGCACATTTCATGGCAGTGACCTCTCGGGGCCACCAGGTTTGTAAAGCTGGAGTATCTCTGTGTGCACAGGTACAGCCAGGTGTCTTTCTTCGTAATCTCTTTTATCTATTCAGTTTAAAACGAAGCAGCATTAGTGAAGCTGGAGGGGAAACCCAGTTCACTTAAAGTGTCTGCACTACAGACAGGCTTCTGAATGAGGTTAGACAAATAGCTGCTGCACTTTCAGAGAGCTGGCTTCATAATAGCTCTCCTGGATGCTCCGTGCTTGCCATCACATAATAATGAAGAGGTGAGTGTTCAAAGTACTGCCCATTATTCTGCTGCAGCGAGGGCTGCTTTGATCGCACAGGTTGTTAGGAGTACAAACAGCGCGGTTTTGCCTCCTTTTGCCTCTTTTACTATGATTAGCGTTGCGAGTATAAGATAGAAAATCACTTCTCTCAGACGGTTTTGATTGAGTTCTTCTTTTTCTGTGGCAGAGATTAAGTGAAAAGCTTGCAGGGTTTGTGGAAAATTGCATCTATGAGGAATAATTCTCCTTTTATTTGCTAGAATTCCCAGCTTCTTTTCTATCCTTTTTGCTAATGCTTACACTCTTTCTCTATCCCCCCCTATATATTTTCCAGGTGTCGGTTGCTACTAGTGTTGCCCTCAGTTTGACCCCATACTGAGCTGCAGGCTGCCTTATCATCAACAAGCTACACTGGTTTCACTTACTGCTTGTAGTTTCACTGAGGGACTGTTTTTAGGATCCTCCTACATCACTTTCACACACTCACACACACACACACACAAACCACCGTTTCCCTTTTCCCTGCATGAAAATTTCTCACACACTTCCCTTATTTGTTGTCCTCTGGCAATATTGTCTCTTGTTTTTTTGGACTCAATATTGTGAAGTAACTGAGAAAATTAATTAAGCTGCCAGATGCAAGGTGGACTTACGTAACTCAAGGCCTGCAATTATAGCTTGAAGTTATTTTTAATGCACTTAGTCACTTCTGTTATTATTCCATCTTTCTTTTTTTTTTAGGTGGAATGATAATTTTTTAATTATCTGTTCCTTTAATGTGGGGGATGTAAACAGGAAGTAAAATGTTGCCATGGAGGCAGTAAGTTGGCTACGACTTGAGCCTCGTTTGTTCTCCTGCTAGTGTCATTTCCTGTATGTAATGTATTCATAGATGTACTGGCAACCGTCACTGGATTACTTTGATACTGAAATAATACAGACTGCATCTTAATCAGACGGCAAGTGTTATAAAAAATAAAGATTCCTGAAGCGTTTTAATGAGCGTTGCAGTCGCTGCTGCTCCACACTGTGTTGATATGCGAACCACAGCTTATAAAAACTACAGTATCCAACTTTTAAGAGCTTTAAACACACCAGCATCTCATGTTTTATCTCTGCCTTATCTCTGTCTCCATCCCTGGGAAATGAATTACACTTTAAAAAAACAAAGCAGAACTCAATTTCAGGACAACAAATAAACAGATGATGAATAACCCTCAGTGGACTCAGGCTGTTAGAGCAGTTCTCTCATGATAAATGTGAGTTTTATTAAACATTATTTGTTCCCCGCTGGCTCTACCAGACCACGTGTGCTCAGACTCTCCCGTGTTTTTGCCTCAGTGCCACCAACCGCACCGTTTTTTCTTGCCTTTGTGATCATTTGGCCTCGGAGTGCCGCCCTGCAAAAAAAAAAAAATTTTTAAAAATGGGCTTCACACTGAGGTGCAGAGACTCGCCTGTGTCTCGCCTCTCAAATGAGTCATCTGATTCCAGCTCAGACGGCGATGTGCCTCACTCCGGAGAGAGCGAAGCAGCTCGCCACAGAGAGCTCACAGAGGTGGCACACTTGTTATTACTCATCTGCCTCGTTATGGTTATCTGTGTACATCTCTGTGCTCGACCAGTGACGACGTAGAAGCTGTTTCCGTGGTGTAAAAGGCTGCTCAGAGATACCTGAAGACTCGAGGTGCATCCTAACATCAGGAGGAAGCTGATGCTCCACTTGTTGCCATATAATTTTTAGATGTTATTTCTTAAATGACAGGCTTTTTTTCGTAACCTGGACAACACAGTACCTTTGTTGGCGTGAAACTTACCTTTAACCCCCAGAAAAATCTGCAAACACTAACATTGTAGAGCTCAAATAATTCTTTGGCTAAGTGACCAAAAGAGAGCCTGCTTAGCCTGCAACAATGTTGATAATCAGTAATTTAAGTGTTTTTCTTTAGCAGGAACCCAAAATCAACAGTTTTCAGTTGCTTAAATGTGATTATTTCCTGGTTTTCTTCATCTACTATGATAGAAAATGGAAAAAAATAAGAAATTTGAGGACATCACCTTGGGCTTTTGAAATCTCTGATGGACCTTTTTCATTATTTTCTGCCATTTAAAAGCTGAGTAATGAGTCAGTGAGCAGACATAATAGTTCTGCCTGCTCATTTGTCTTTTGTTGCATCACTTTGGGCCACATTTGCTGTTTTATTGGCATCCAAGTACCAAAGTTTACAGCCCATTGCAGATGTCATGGTCGTATTAAAGCTCAATGTAATGAGTTTCAGATGCATTTGTGAGTGTTTCCTGGATTTTTATGCAGTTAATTGTCCTCAAAAATGCCACTTAAAACAAACAGCAGCAGAAGATTAAATGACTGTGTACATAAAAACATGCAGAGAGTCAACATGTTCGGTCACCGTTTGGCTGAAGGATGAACGAGATGCTAAAATGTAAGCAAGTTTGAACTTTGTGCAGTTGTTGTTTCCAGATGGTGTTTTTTTCAGCAGCTCAGAAACAGCTGCACTCTTCTGTCAGACGTCTCCTAAATAACAGGAAGGACACGAGCAGACAAATAACAGCTCAGTGCAACAGTGGTGAGCCGAAGGGCATCGCCAAGCGCTCAGCTCATTCAGCCTTGAAGGGGATGGGCTGCAGCAGCACAAGACCATGCTGGATACCATTCCTTTCAGCTTATTACCAGATCAGACCAATGTAGTCATGTGAAAATGTAAACCATCAGATCATCTGAATGTCACAGAGCCTCTCAGATCTGTTGCTGACCAGGTTTTCCAGCACAAAGACGACGTGACGTCACAAAGCCCTCATCATCTCTGGATGCTGACAGGAACATTTGAGTGACTGTAGTTTGTGCAGGAGCTGCAGCCAAAACAAGTCCTTTTAAAAATCTGTAGTAAATGTATAATGCTAATTTTAAGGAACATATTCAGTCTGTTAAATCAGAATTTCTTGAACCAATTAGGCCAACGAGGACTGAGGAGATGCTTTGCATAGATGCCTAATAAAGTGGCTGCTGAGTGTGTAAACTGACTGAATTTTAATGTTAATCTCAAACAAAGCAGAACATGGCTATAACTTGCAATATACAGACTCTCTGAGGCAGATTTTGCAACTTTGACCCCCAATATGTCGACTCCTGACATGCACTTCCTATGGGGGTTTTGTTCTGACGGAGTGAAGTTATGATGATGATATTTTTACCATAGAGGAAAATGGGACTCCCAGGGATCATAGTGCAAATTTATAGGGGTTGCAAGAAACTCTAGTGTATAGAAAAGCAAATTAAGCTTATTTTTTCAGGCTTTCTGGGTCCAAGTCTCCAGTCTTCTGAAAGAATTTAAGGTCCCATGTGTTGGATTTATGAGTTTCTACTGGCAGAATGTGACAGAAATACAATATAATCACAGTTATGTTTTCATTAGGATGTGAAACTGTTAATCATTGTGTTTACGTTACCTCAAAATGAGCCCTTTGTATCTGCGGAGCGAGCAGGTCCTCTTTCATGAAACCGCCATGTTTCTACAGCAGCCAAGAATAAACAAACCAAACGCTGACTCTAGATGGACTTTCTGCAATTTTTGCAAGTTTTGCAGCCACTGTAGGCTCTGATGGAGGGTGAGTGGAGGGATGTTCAGCTGTTTGCAGTCTGCAGCCTCTCTGCTAGATGCCAAAAATCCTACACAAATTAAGATAACCTTTGAAAGGAATTAAACATGTTACATACAAGTAGCATCTCAAGCTAAAAAATGGCTGCTTTCTGATCTTACTTGCACATCAATAACAAATTTCAGGCTCAACAGGGAATAAAAGAGACAACTAGAATATAGGATTTGAAACTTTTACCTCTTCCATCCATGATTTTTCTGCTCCCTTTTATTCAGAAATGACACAACCTGCAAAGTTTCTCCTCTGGTTTTGCAGCATGTCAGGTTTTGGACCGCTGTCAGGTTTTAAATTCCTTTACCGACTTCCTTTCCCATTAGTGTCATTTGGATTTTCCAGCTGCCAATAAGTAATTTAATGTTGTCTTTATCACCTCAGCATGACAGCGTGCAGCCGGCCACGTAATGCCAGCTTTCCCAGCTCCCCACTGCCACGCATGTCACTCTCAAATTTTACCCTCGCTAAAAATAACTGAGTGGGATGGAGGTGGCGGTGACCTGTCTGCAGCGATTGTCTTCGGTGCAGAGTTTTCATAGGCTGATGGGGCTGATGCAGCATCTCTAATGGTTTTATCCAGCCCGTCTCTGTCGGCAGTGACGGCGGTCTCATTAAACGTCCTCGGTTAAATTAAACATGCTCAGAAATAGTTGCTTTCCGGTCCAATTAGCAAGCTGCCTGTGATGTTAATGCATGTGTGTTTTTTTATTGATGCCTCTTGGCTTTCACCTCCAGTTCTGGAGAATTTCAGAACATTTGACTTTATTCTGTGTCCAAATGTGTGCAAATTCATTTCTGATAGATTACAGTAGTTCATCCTGATGATTTAAAACTGCTTGTAAAAGAAAGGACTGTGGCCTGTATTGCATTTTATAAATAGTTTTCTCTGTTATTCCATAAAATTTCAGCATTGTTCATGTGTTTTAGTAAAGTCTCAAATGTTGATCAACTGTCAGTACTTTTCTATTATCCTGCTTTATCTCCATAGTTGTTTTTCTTTTTTAATAAAACTAATAATCCCTTTTTCTTCCAGATCTGCACCAATATATTCCGGACTCTCCCACCAAGTGAAAACCCTGATTTTGACCCGGAGGAGGATGAACCCACTCTGGAGGCTTCCTGGCCTCACATTCAGGTGAGGATCGAAGAATACATCACTGTGTGTTGTTGTAGTTACATGAATCTTACTTCTGTAATTAATTTTTTTTTTTTAATGTTTCAGCTGGTGTACGAGTTTCTCCTACGCTTTCTAGAGAATCCAGACTTCCAGCCCAGCATTGCAAAGCGCTACATCGATCAGAAGTTTGTCTTGCAGGTAAGATTCATTTTTTTATATAAACACTGATAGCATAATTCACCTGTTGCACAATAATTATTATGTAAATGTATCTACTGCTTTAAGTTGACCTTCATTATGAATGGAAGATCAAGTTGTGAGTTACAGACAATAATCTAGATTACTTGTGATTTATATATGTTGAACGTAAAACCAAAAGATAATTATTTTACTATCATTGAAGGAAAATATTCAGATATGCGAAACTGCAGTCTTTGAGTTTTTGCCCTCTTGCTTTGAAAATCACTGCAGCTCTTACTGACTGCAACAGATTTTTAATGTGATGAGCACTATGACAGTAATTGCCATCACAGTGCGATGTGTTTTGGGTTTTAAGCAACCAAACGGTGTGATTTAGTTGGATGCATCAAACCTTTAATGAGCTGCAGTGAAGCTCAGGACCAACCTGCTGCAGAAAAAGCTTCATTTCTTCTGTGCAGCAGCAGCAGCTAACGGGGGGATCCACAGGGCCTGGAATGTTGGCTGGGCCACATCCGAGGTGCCTGGACCAACTTTCCATGATGCGAGTGTGTCGTGGGGGAGCTTTAAATAGCCGCATGTTGTTTACTCTTCAGGTTGAGAGGAGAGGACTGCGGTTGGAGCAGAGGGAACAAGGTGGAGGTTTGGGCAGCAGTAAAAAGCAGGGAGAGAAGGCCTGTGGTTTTTGTTAATTTCAGTTATCATAATACACACAGCAACAGGAGCAGACCTTCAAATATCCCTCTGAGATGTTCACACACATATTTACCACAGAGGTCGGAGCATGAAGGCAGCCGGGCGAAGCTTCCCCGGAGGAGACTGAGGTTCAGCGGTTTGCTTCGGGGCATTTTAATGGGGCAGGAAACATTTTTCTGTTGCAGTGTTTTAAAAAGATGAGGTGCAGAGGCAACCATGTGAAACCACAAAGGAGGGAGTCCTGTTAGATGTAACTTCTTTTAGATTTCGTCCCAAGGCGCTTTGCACCTCAAATGCATACTCAATGACGAACCCCTGGAGCAACATGGCTCTTTACTGACATTCATGCACATATATATGGGGCTTCTGTGCATTATCGTCTTGCAGCTTTGCAGCTCAGAGTGCAGGAAATATTTTAATGTCACCTTTGATTTAGTGTTTAGAGAAGCTCATCATCCTAAAGTGGGAGAAACCATTACTCCTGATTATCTTGGTATCATGTCCAAGCTCACCGCCATTTTTTTTTTTTTTTTTTAAACCACACTCACTAGCTAATGGCATGCTCTGCTCCATGAATACATAACTTTAAAATCAGTGCAGAAAACAGCTGCTGCAGAAAAACATCCATTCGCAAATGAAAACAACCATATGTGGAGTTCAGAGCCGAACACGTCCTGTGACAAGAGAACACAGTGTATTTTAGGCTTTTTTTTTCCCAGACAGAGATCACTGATTAAATGTTATGAAGTGGGTCTTTGTCGTGTTTGGGCTCTGTTTCTTGTTCAGTTAATGCGTTGATATCAAAATGCTCTGGTTTTTTTGCGAAAAGCTTATTATTGTTTGAGGAATTTAAATCCGAACCTGATGCAGAAAGTTTCATTATTTTCTGTGATTTTGATTTCTGTGAGCAGTTTACTATTAAAACAAAAAAACAAATATGACGTTGTAGAAACTGAGTAATTTTCAAGCTTGCATAATACTGATTCACTGGCTCAGTCTACTTCCAGCTAAACACTTTTGTTTTTGCACACAATGTTTAGTTTATGCAGTTGCAAAGAGAGAGACTGTGAGACAGTTTCTTGCTTCAGCTACAAACTGTGTGGTGGCTTTGTCCAACTACATCCGTCCTGCAGAGTTGATAAGGAAGTCTTTCAAAAACATGTATTTGCATCGCACAATAAGCTCGATTCAAATTCCTATGTGTCCTGAATGTGTTTTTGGTTGCTTTTTGCCCCCTTTTTGCAGCTCTGTTCATTATTGTTCATGCAGGTTAACGTTGGTTTAGAAACAGGCTTCATGCAGCACAGATCAGCTGCAGGCTGAAACGTGACATTGACCAGTCGGTGTCAGATCGAGCCTGAGGTTTGAAATGTACATAAAAAAACTTCTGTTAGCTTTAAAATCAGGATTTTAAACAAGGTCATGAGTTGTACATACGGCTGTTTGTTGTTTTTATCACATGGTTGTAGTTTTTTCCTGTTTCTGCAGTCTTAATCTCAATTATATTTAGTGAACAGTCAGACTTTATGTAAGTGAATACTTAATTTTTCCCAGTGGAAAATCTTTTTATGTTTTATACAAAATCTTCAGAAAGAGCTGATTGCTTTTTATGTCTCGTTAACCATTGAGAACTGGGAACATGATGTTTATTTTTGTTCTTTTCCTGAATTTTCCTGTGGTCTTCTTCCTTCTTTTTTTAGTGACTGTAGTTTGGGTCAGACAGACAGACAGACAGACAGACAGACAGACAGAATATGTAGTAATGATTTTTTTGTTTGTTTTGAGGCTGGGGGCTCGAGATGAAAATCACACTGTGGCTGCCGGGTTATTCGGGGACATGTGCAGTTCAGGCTCCTGTGAAAACTCAAATCCTAGTGAGGCCCTTTGTGATTGAATATTGACATTTCCACAGACACACACTGCGTGTTTGAATTATACACTGGCAGCTTTCGTTGCATAATGAAGCCGATGTCTCTGTCCTGTTTTAGCCTCATTGATCGACTGCAGCGCAGCCGAAAGATCAAAAGTTTTTAAAATATATTTACAAAAATCCTGCTCGTTTTGATCAGCAGAATCTTTTAACATTTTCTTCACTTCTTCTTCATTCGTGCATCACTTTGATGAGGCATTCAGTGTCATGCTGTTCATAGCCGGGCAGAAGATGTCAGAAAGTGGTGAAATGTGTAACCTCATCACAGGTCCAGGAGCCTGAGGCGATGACTCTAAACTCCAATTTGTGTCATGATAACAGTCTGTAATACAGTTAATTTAATTTACAGTGACAAAACAGACACACACACAGCTAATCCCAACATTTCAGAGGTTGTAACCAGAAAAAGTTTGGAATTTTTGCTTGTTAAATGACTTACCTCGTGAATTAATGAACCAAGAAGAGGGGACAGTGAGCATTCCTGATATTTTCTGCATTAAGAGAAACTGATTTGATGTAAATGGGCAGAAAGTCACTTTCACATCAGTTTACATCGATATAACAACATATCTGTGTCTTAATATTGTTAATCTGAGAAAATGTTGGTGAAATTAAACTTTTAAAGGTTCTAATACTTATTGCATTGATGCAAAAATCCTGTTAACCCAGTCCTGGCCACAAAGCAGCCCTGCACATTAGCTTACAAGGTGAGGTTACCTGCAGAACTCAGGAGATATGTGTGAAAAGTGTGAAACAAGCAGAAGAAGAATGTATGTCCATGATAAAAAAAAAACCTTTTCCTGGATATACGCGGGTTTAAAAATAGACACCTGTCGCCGAGGTGCTCAGAGGAAGAAACGAACCAAACTCTGAAGCTGATTTGAGCCTGAAAACAATCCCTCTGAACTCAGTGGCATCGGCTCCACTGCCCTCAACTGTTGAGTTGTTAAAAAAAAAAAAAAAAAATATGAGTCATCGCATGTTGCTGGAAATAACTGTTCAACGCCAGACATTTCAAACGTATTTACAACAGAGAGCGTTCAGCCACACATGCTGTATGTTTGTTACATAAGAGGCGGGTAGCTGGTAAGATGTGACTTGATTTTTTTATGCTTATATGCACAAACAACCGCCCGACAGCGAGCAGAATAAATGTGTTTGGTTGGTAGAAAAGGCCTCCCTGTCCTGCTGGTTTGCCTAGAGGTGGGCAATAATTAGAAAAGACTCTTTTTACTTTAAAAAGTCACAGTGTGCAGCAATATTATATTATCAATATCAGAGTAACCTGCAGTGTTTTAAACTGAAGGCTTTATAAGCTGTTTGTAGGA
>JAPZDV010000010.1:15125521-15135946 GCA_029814665.1 Acanthurus lineatus
ACTGTGGACGACAACCAACCAAAGTCTGGTCCTTTATGGTTTTTTTTGAAGACTCACAGACAAGAATCAGGACCCACGTTGGCTTTTTTTTGTCGTTTTGTAATTTAAAAGCTTATAAATAAAGTTTCCCTCTGGTTTTGGTGCATCTGTTGGAGGCTGAGGGTGAACCTTCGACTCCCAGTGAGCTAGCTTAACAGCCTGGACCCTGTTAAATCCTCAGATTAAACAGATTAAACACTCACCGTGAGTAATAAAGTACTGCGGTAGCTGAATAACAGAGTTCCTTCTTTGTTTGCACAGATCTCAAACTAAAGTTGTCGTTTTTTTGTATTCATGTTGCAGATGCAAACAGGTAAAAACAGTGCCTGGTTACGTGCTCCAGATGGCTCTTTGATCAGTGTGTAAATGTGTGTGTGTGTGTAAATGTGTGTGTGTTTCTGATGAGCAGGATGGCACTTTGTGTGGAGCCTTTTGCCATTACTGTATGAATATGCATGTGTGGATGTTAATATGCAGCGTGAAGCACTTTGAATGATCAATAGACCGGAAAAGCACCACATAAACACATTTATTCATTCAGTCCATTTCCTGTTGATATTTATGTCCCTTTACAGTGTCACATCCCTCCTTTTCTGGCTTTTCATTCGTGCATTCGTCAACATGGAGGTGTTTTTACATTCCTCCACTGAAGGGGGCGATGTCTGCACACTCCCTTTTGATCCGAGGTTCAAGTGGTTCAACACAGATTAAAATTATTATATTAAATTATTCACTGCCAGTTACAAGCTAATATACAACAGAAACAAGTGAAAGATGGTAAAAACTTCACTCTGTTTGTCGCACAACAGACTAAACTAATCTGAGTCACATGACCAAACATCTCCATGTTTCCTCTAAGCTAGCTGTTAGCCATATGAGGCCTTTGATCGATCGATGGATCCTGAATTTATCTGTGAACTGTGAATTTTTTAGTGTTTTACTTTTTTCTCTGCTTCATGTTCAAATAAAGCACAAAGACTCTCAGATGTCTCTTCGGTTTCTACGATGCACAGAAACAAAACAGAAAAAATACACACAGAAAAACAATAAAACAACACCACTGTGGTAAAATATAATATTCATTTTAACTGAGAATAATAAACTGTTCAGTAAGAAGTCTTGTGCACTAATTTATACATGTTTTAAGATTTTTAAAAAATTAATATGTTCTCATGTTTCTGTTCAGTTCGTGGTTTTATTCTCTGGTGATAAATTGAATGAATAAAATTCCCTCACAGAACAGAATCAGCTTCATCTGGTTGCTTAACGCTAACGGGTCGGCTTTAACAGCTTCATGCACATTAATGAGCGACTGATTAATTTGGCCGCCGCTCTCGCTGCTTAAAGAGCTCCTTGTGCTCGGCTATGCAACAATTAGAGCTTCGCAGAGTGTGTTTTATGTGAGCAGAGGAGAGTGTTTGATAACTCTAATGAAGTCCCGATGACTCAGTTCGTATAAAGTTGTCACATCTGTGTTTTTTTTCACTTTTTCACTTAACTGATTAAATTGCTTTTAAATAATGTGAGAGGTGTCTGTTATGAGCCCAGAGATCATTATCACTTCACACCTCTGCAGAGCTTTACGGCCCTCGACTCTGCTGTTTGTGTTCGCTGTCAAGCTCGCACATCGCATGCGACTGCAGCAGGCAAATCATGTCATGCTCTTCAACGAGCAGCAAACCGCAGACTGACGATGCGAGCTGAATGACAAACTTATTTCAGCATTTAGCAGCTAAAGAGTTGGTGGAGGCCAAAACAGAGTAAGAAGAAACATGAATAATGGACTTTACAAGCTTTATTTCTGCAGATATTTCACTTCCCTGGTTGCTGCAGTTTTTATTAAACCTTCTTCCCATCATCAGCAGACTGTGAAATGCTCTGATCAAACACGATCAATCAGGCTTTTCTCTTCTCGTCTTACATGTGTTCAGATCTGCAGAGTGTTTCCCAGAGTTATCTGCAAATCATCCATGAACGAGGACGTCACACGAGAGGCGAAACAAAGGGAGTCGAGTAATCAAACATGACAGAGAGAGAGAGAGAGAGAGAGAGAGAGTGAGAGAGAGAGAGAGAGAGAGAGAGAGAGAGAGAGAGGGAGGGATTTCAATATCAAGAGACCAAAGCACATTATTAAAATCCTGATTTTTAGATTCAGCGTCACTGTTCTTGTGAACGCTGTGAAAATGAGCAGCTGAGATGCTTCAGATTATGAAGTTCAGATTATGTAATCTGTGTTTACCGCTGTGCTCAAATCATCAACAATACATAATTGCATTTGTCAGTCTATGAACTCGCCATGGGGGTTTCATCAGGTTACACACATGCAACGCGGTTAAGAAATACTGAACAAAAAAACAAGGACTGAACATTTATAAACTATAAAAAGAAAAAAAAGGCTTGAAAATGGCTTCACGAGGAGGCAAATCCATCTGCGACGGCTTATTTTTCAGTGCGAATCAAAACACACTCACTCCTCTGAAATGGAAACGTGTCTCAGAAATAAATCTGTCAAAGAAAACACATGTGAAAGAGTATAAATTGCAGCCGTGTGGATAATTGAATACCTCCTCATGATAAATGTTGAGCTGCTCCGGACTCACGAGGAGCTCCTGGAAAAAACCAGCAGCTCAGAATTGGCTTCATGCTGAGCGTCTGACAGCTGGATGGGAAGCATGAACTGTTCAACAAAAGACTGAAAGGAAGTTTCTGCAGGCCTGAGGCCAATTCAAAAGGGCAAAAGTGCTGTTTGCATGATTGAATATCGCCCCCCCTGCCCTCCCCCCGGCTGACAAGTTCTCACTGTTGAGTTTCAGATAGTTTCGGGTCAGGAAATGGAGGTGTAAACCTGAGCATGAGTTGGTGTTTTTCTGAGACTGAAACATTCAAAGCTTCTGTGTTTTCAGCTGCAACCTGCAAAGTCGACTCGCAAAAATCTCCTCGTCTGTTGTTGGTGGAGGTTTTGCATGCCCCCCCCCACCTGTGTGCCTCATTTGTTTGAGCTTGTCCTCTTTTCTCCTGCTCTGCCCTCCGGCCTCCGTCTCCTGATCCAGCTCTTGTCTCATTTTCCCAGTTTGTTTAACCTGGACCCCGCCGAGCCCTCTGGATCCTCCGCTTGGATTCAATCAGTATCACTTCCTGGACGACACCTCAGCTACAAACCTTCCTCCTCTGCATAAAAACATCAGCTTCTGCCTCCTGTCTTCCTGCTTTCAGCTGCCTTGTATCATATTTAATATTGTTATATGGCTTCTTTTTGCTAAAATAAAGGATATAAACACATGTATTTCACCACCCTGAACATTAAAACCCAACATTTCTCAGAATATTCTATGAATCAGGTCATCTGTCTTCTTTGTTCTGCATGTGTTCACGCTGGGAGAAGTGGATCAGGAGGTGTGTTCATTAGTGGGATGTTATTGGCTGTGCCGGGTTAAATATCAGAGCTGTTCTTCTTTCACAGGGTTTCACTTTACTATTTTAGACAAACTGTGTCTCCCTGACCTGGTGTAATGTACAGGGTCGACACAGCTGCTCAGTTAAGCAGACAGAAACGTATTTTTAACATTTTTCTCTCTAAAAATGTTCTTATTGTTCTTGTTGCTGTGAGTCAAATCCTTTAATTTCACAGCTGCAGCATGAACCGGTCAGTATGTTCGCCTTTGCTGAAGTGAAGTCAACAGCATAAAACTCAAATTTGAAAGTACATCTGCGTGTATGTGTGTGTGTGCACCTATTCATGTGTGTACAGAGGGGGGATGGGGAGGATCTGTGAGACCCTGTTTTTTTTTTTTTCAGGGGGCACTGGCTGTCACGGCATCTCGCCCTCGTTAGCCTGGAAATGGGGACGAGGCGGCAGGTCCTGATGAGACGCACGGCGATCTCATTATGGGAGGAAGCTGCCCCACTGGAGCGTAACAGGACAGGCCGTGATGGAGGGAGGGAGGGGGTGGGGGGGTGAAATGGTGGCTCAGATCAGACTGGCACTGCAGGTCCAGGTCAGGCACAAAAATCTATTTTGTGTGCCAGGCCGGGGCCTCCATTGTTGTCGGCCTCATTAGCACCAGTTAGAGGGACAGTAGGCGTCATTCTGCAGCCACATCGCTGCTCGTTCACAGCACAGCCCTGAAACTGGGACCCAAACTACTTCTTTACTCTCAAAATACTGCAAAATAACCACATAAACTACCGTACAGGACAGCAGAGGGTTGGGAGGCTCGCTTGGAGACATCAGCATGGACTCTCCAGGTTATGGGGTTGTAGCAATGAGGAGAGGAAGCTATGATGATGCTGCAGCGTCTCTACGCCCTGTGAGTACTGATCCCTGATCCGACAAAAGGTGAAGGAGGTCCTGTGTGAGATGCAGCTCAACAAAAGGGAGCATCTTGTTTATCAGATGCTGTGCGTAAGAAAGAGAGAATTAAATTTTCTGTTATGTAAGATGGTCGAGGACAGGTCGGCTTACAACGAGGACAAGGAGAGAAACATTTATATAAGTTGAGGTGGTGCAGAGAAGGCTGAGGAGTATCTGGAAGTGTTTGTGTGTGATGTTTTAACCCTACTGGTGTTAATCGAAGGGTTTATGTAAAGTCTCTGAGGCTCACAGAGTGCAAATACACATCAGTATCATCAACATATACATGCAGCTTTTGTGTCTGAAGACAAGAGAAACAGTTCTTTATTTGTGCTTAAGAAAAGCCAGAATTAAAGGGAAAAAAGGCAATAAGTAAGAATTTGGCTTTTCATATTTACATTTACAGGCCTGTAAATAGAAGCTGCCCTCATGAGAAAATAACAGCGGAGATTTTTTAATCTAAAAACATTAAAAAATGGCAAACATCCAGCCAAGAAAACATCAAGATGATCTCCTGTTTCATTGTCTGAGTCAGTTTATTTATGCGATACCGCACCATAAATCCAATCTCGAACTGTAAACACTGGTCTGTTTGAACTATATTCATGGTCTTTAATTAAAGAAAAAGTGTGTAGGATTTGGTGGCATCTAGTGGTGAAGTTGCAGATTACGTGTGATTGAATACTTGTCCACAAAACTGGCCACAAAACTCATCAAAACTGCAAAAAAACTATCTTTAGAGCAAGTATTTGCTTTTTTGTCTGGGTTATTGTACGAACATGGCAGTGCAACGTGGAAGAAGCATTTTTTAAATTTATATTTTAATACAAATCGCTTGATTTCAAGCTCTGATCCAAGTGACACTTAATCTGTCCTATTCATTGTAATGTGAGGGTTTGCTGTTGCTTGGCAACATGCAATCAGCTGTCAATCACATCTGCACCGGCTCAGTCGGCGGCAGATTTGCTCGGGCTTTTAAGATCACACACACGAGTGGGACTCCATATGTTTCTGTCATGAGTGGGCCCTTTCAGTGGGATTCAGACGTTTTCCCATGATGCCGTTGGAGCTGATTGTGTCACGTCTGTCTTCTCAGCTGAGACGATTTCTGAAGTGGTCTGTTTTTATAGTGTTGCTGAGGCTTGAGTGTCATTCCCCGAGCGACTTCCTGACTTCTCACACTTCACCTGTCGCAGTTAACACACATTCATCAGTGACAGTGTCAGTGTGCTTTCTCACTGCATTTATTTTTTCTATTTTATTTATCTATTAAACACTTTTATCAGCTAACTTTATTCCGAAACATGTTTTTTGCTGGATTTTTCCTCGTGTTTGGTCGACCCAGTCGCCATAAACAATGCTGTCATTGTAAATTCATGCAAACCAAAGATATATTGAGACTTTCCATCTCTTTACAACTGAATGTTTCATTAGGTTTCAGTTTTATTTCGTGAAAACATTTTGGTCAAGCTCTGGTTAGTTTGGCCATAAAAAAACGGTTAGGTTAAGGGAAAGATCATTTTTGGGCTTAAACACAATTTTCTGATAAAATTTTCTACTTTTGCAAATAGAAAGCAAACATTGGTTTCAAAATGGTCTTGAACCATGTTTTGATAATTGGCAGCTGTCTTGCTTCAGAAAGTCAGGAAAAAAGATAAGATAAGATAAAATAGATTAAGATAATCGTTTATTAGTCCCATAAAGAAGGAAATTTGCATTGTTTCAGCAGCAAAGGGATACTAAAAATTAAGAAGCCTACATAAAAAACTATAAAAAAGAGCAATAGAATTAAGTAAAAAGTAAAAATAAGTACAAAAATTCAAGACACATACAAGAGAGAAGTGGCAATAAAGCAATACAAACAGAATAAACAAGAAACAGTTTAAATAAGAATAAGACATAAGATAAGAAATGATCATATTGTATTTAACACATAAAATTTAATGAATCCAGGGATTGAAAAAACATCTAATGCTGTTTTTTTTTTTTAATTATTCAGGCAGTTTTGCTGATTTTGCTTCATTTGCAGTTTTGAAAGTTTCCTCGTCTCTGTTGTTCAAAAATACCTCGAACAGGCTTCAATAATAATTATGTACTTCTCCAAGCGATGGATGTCCAAGATGCAGCTTGTTCTCCCATCACAGGAAACCATCTGTGCTGTTGTTTTTTTTTATTGGTTTCCTCCCTGATTGATCGTGTCGGTGGGACAAACAGCACGAGGAAGGGTCTTTATACGAGCATTCAAGAGTTAAGCATGCACACCGCACTGTAAGGCTGAGGAGGAGCAAACCTTTTTATTGATTGAGTTAAAAAAGTGAACGAAGAGGTCGGTGAACTCCGGCACCGGCTGCATGATCTGAGGACCAAAACAACAAATGAAACAGTTCTGTGCATTTCATGCGAGTAATAACAGCTCTACGTTAATATTCAATGTCTTCACACAGTCTTTGCTCTGCCAGATGTGGTCCTGAAAAAAAAACACAGATGTGTTTAAAGTTCAGGAACTGCAGTCACGTTTTCATGCACGCACCAAACTTACCTCTTACAACAGAAAGCAAGTTTTTTAATAACTGGGTATAATCAAAAGTTGTTTTTTTTCTCGGAAATATATTGTATTCACTTTTTACTTTATGTTTATGCTTCTCGTATTCCACTTTCCAACCATATTCTGCTGATTTTAAAAGATGGATTTGTTTACTTCTGTATTAAAAAATGTACCATTTGATTTAATTATATATTCATTTTATTTTATTTGATAGGGGGAATCTATTTTAACATAGCAGGCTTATAATGAGATTAAAATATGACTTTAAATTGCACGAAATGTCCTGATACTAAGAAATCAAGAAGAAAAGACAATAAGATACCACAATAAACATAAAAACAACAAAATACACACAAACACTTCTTACAGTGGTTTGATGTCTCAGTGACCAGGTTTGCTTTTTGTACGAGTCTTTAAAGCTGAATGCTGATTTGTGCAGCGAAGCACTCTGATTGGTTAACAATAATTATGTAAGTGTCATCTGTTTAAATGTCATCTTGCAGGACAGTTTGATCAGGAGATGGTTACCTTGGCTGTTTAAAAGCAAATCCTTCGTCCTCTTCAGTAAACACACCTTATGGCCTCATGTTTTCTTTCTCACCGTGATAACTGGGAAACTCTTCCAGAGAAGATAACAAATACATGTTCATTTTCTAATAATCTGGCATGTAGGCAGGCGTGTTTATCTCCTGCGTGGAGGCCGTCTTTTAAACACACCAAGGACGGCACTCTGAGAGGCTGAGATGTGGATGCAAAGTGTCTGACGAGAGACGATGAGTGGGAGTCGCCCTTGATAACTTCTGTATGCGAAAGAAAATTGCATCTTTGAGCCTGAAACTGTGTCCCTGTCTGTTTGAGCTCGAGTACATCACAGCGTAAACAAAACCCAGGAAGAGGTGACCAGAGCCTGCAACGTTTCAATAAAAACAAACATTTGATGGTTCCAGGTTCTTGATATTTCTGCTTTTTTAGCATAAAATGTTAAAAATCTGACACTACAAGGCTTTAAAGGAAACATTTACTATAATATTGTAATACCTTCAAGTAAATATATTACATAAGGTTGTTGTGATTCTGTCCTTGATCATCTCTTAATAATTTCTTTAGATATGTTTGACTCTCCGAGCTGATGTGTGACTGTATGGAGACAATGTTTTATTTTTACTGTAGCTGTAACAGGATGAATAAATGGTTGCAGAGAAGAAAAAAAAAAGGTGTCCAACCATCAGCAGCTGCTAATTAACAGCTAGTGGAAGCAGGTGTGAAAATGACATCAGAAAATGATGCAGTTTGAGATGCAAAGCACATTTACATCCAACTGGAGAATGAAAAAATGAAAAAAGGCCTTTTTTTTTAAAAGACAGATATTGTTTCCTGTTTGTTTTCTTGCAGCACCTCAGACACTTGGCTCACAGACGACGCTCTGCCCCGTCGATGGTCTTTGGGAAGGCGCTGGGGATGCCATGGTCCTCCATCAGGTGTGTTTGTCATTGTTCACAGTGTTATTTGCTGAAAATACATTTCCTGTATCGTCTCCCGTTCATACTGTCTTTACAAAGAGCTGCGAGTACAATCACAATCTGTTTTTGATTGTTGTGGACGACTGAGCTGTTTAGCAGGAGCCGTCAGAGCAGTAACGAAGGGAAGAAGGGTGTTTTTAAAGGAGGACACAGTTCTTAAAGTGTTATGTAACTCAAACCTACTTCTGATTTTTTTTAGCTTGATCACCAGGAGTTAAAGTTGGCATTGTAAGTTTCTGCAACCACCAGATATGTTGAAACTTGCCGCCATCACGCCATGCTGACACGCCACCAGCATCCCGTCACGACACTGTGATGTGTTGCATGTCAGAAGTAGCTGTGCTTTGCAAAAACTTCAACTTTAAACAGTTTTTAGAAGAGACTCAATCTGGATTTTTAGCAGGGATTAGTTTATTGATGGATTTTCAAAATGAAAAAATTTTGACCCAACAGTTTGTTCTTAAAATTATATCTAAATTGAACCAATTATGATAAAGTTACAGCAGCGAAAACAACACATCAGTCAGCTGAAATGACATTTAAAGTGATGGATGAGGAGAAGCACTAAAGGCAGAAAACAGAAAAGAAGGGGACAATAAAATAACAATTAA
This sequence comes from Acanthurus lineatus, assembly GCA_029814665.1. Lineage (NCBI taxonomy): Eukaryota > Metazoa > Chordata > Actinopteri > Acanthuriformes > Acanthuridae > Acanthurus > Acanthurus lineatus. The sequence continues at coordinate 15,134,588 of JAPZDV010000010.1, forward strand.
TAATAGATTAAAATAAGAAAAGATTTTTTTGATTCCTCCCTAAGAAACGTCAATTGTTACAGCAGCTTAAGAGTCAAGGGGCAACATAACAGGATAAAAGAATGACAAAAATGGAAAAATTACAAATAAATAATAATGAAGACTTTATATTCTCTATGCATCTTTCACATATACAGAACCTGTGTTAAGTTAAACCAAAATTTTGAGCTTTGGAAACATTAGAGAGGGCAAAGGTGAAACCTGCATCATGTAGACATGAACAGTTTCCATCAGATGACGCGTCAGCATCAGTGATGTAACACAAACAATAATTTTAGCTGCAGCTGCAGGTCGTTTCCCCTGTTGTTTGCAGCTGCAACCACATTTACTTCCCTTTGAACCTGCACACCTGATAATCTGACAGCTTTAACCTGCTGTAGACGCTGACGCAGACAGTGAATGCTGGTCATCTGAAAAATAATAACGATAAAACAGGTTTTTTTGTCTGTTGTGATGAAACTCAACAGAATAAATCTCAAACTGTGATGGAGGTCTCAGTGTGGATATGTTATGTAGGCTTAAATCTTGTACAAGAGAATTCAACCCTCTATTAGAGTTAGATATTAAAGTTTATTGCTTTTTTGGAAACCAATCTATCTAAATAACTAAAAGTATTGAAGTTGCATTGATGCTTGTTCACCTCATCTCTTACTACATTATTTTATTTTCTTTCCTCACCTTAAATCTGGGGTTACAAACTCATGTTTACAGGAAATATCCTTTCTTTGATATAAAAGAAGCAACATTTTGGAATATTTTGTTTAATAAAAGCAAAAAAAAAGGTCTGCACACCCCAATAAGTTAGGTTGATTGTTTTTAATGTCAAAATGTAGAACAGGAAAACATGCATTGACATTTGGCTTAACCACAAGATGGATTTTGATATGACTACCTTTTTTGCATTTTCTCATTCTCACACACCCCAGGAACCGACTCTTATTGTTTTCAGATGAATTAACTTTTACTTTTTTAAAAATGCTTTTAGAAAATAATATTCACAAGAGATTATGAGACATTTGAAGATGTCACTTTGAGCTAAAGGAGATGATAACAGACCCTCTTCACTATTTCCTGATATTATATGGACTAAAAATTTAATCAATTATTGCTAGAATAATTAACAATAAAAATAATTATTGGTAGCAGCTTTGATTCAGATCGCCCATATTGATCACATCAAAGTAACCGGACAATATTATCAACTACTAATTCATTGCTGATTATTTATCTAGTAATTAGTTTCACTATTGATAAAAAACTCTATTATTTAAAATAATGTAACGACTTTCTGTTCTCATGCAGTTACAGTGGAGGAAATAA
>JAPZDV010000010.1:15138971-15171466 GCA_029814665.1 Acanthurus lineatus
TCTGTGTGGTGTTAAATATCAAGTTATATTATATATAAACCCCTAATAATTAAAAAAAAAAAACTGCATTTAAAGTCGTGGATTTTCAAAAATCAAAGCTTGCATTCAAGAGAACCGAGTTCCTTCTGGATATTTAAACTCGACAAATAAACAAGCTTAAGTCACAGTTAATGCCAGTCTGTTCCTCTGTAGTGCCAATAATGAAATCATATGAGTTTATTGACATAATATTGATCCATTTAGGTAGAAGATGGCCTCATACTCAGATCTGACATTTTTTCATCAATTTAAAACATGATCCTGTGCTCTCTGCTGTATTTGTGCAAGGATCACTTGCACAAATTGCATATTACAGCCAGTGAATGTTTATTTTAGAGAAAAAAAGGTGGTTTCTTTAGGACACTCATCATGAATTGATGTGATCATTCAGCAACAGAAACTCAACAACAGCAACTTTTGCCATTTAAACTATTTTACAGTATGAATGTGGATGCCTTACTTATTAATTTAACCTAAAGCTGCAATTTTTAGTCTTACCTACATGTGAAAAACAAACCTTCCTACTTTTACTTTTAAGTAGCAAATATGCTAAATATGCTAAATCCACTAAGACGTTCAGAATGAACCATTAAATGCAGTTTGGTTTGGTTTAGTCACAAGTTTTTGACCTGTTTGAAGGCTCAAACATACATTCAGAGCTTTAAAAATATATATAAATTTCAGGCTTAAAGTCATGATGGAGTCATGATGAAGAGATCACTCATATGTTTTAAAGACGTTCCAAGAAATCGAAGGAATCTCATCAGATGAGTTTGCTCTGATCTAAATTTTTCAGCTTTGATGATATCGTTGCTTTGAATTCAAATGACTTATAATTTTCCCCACTTCTTGAAGCATTAAAAATTAATAAAAAATGTCTTGCAATAATGGTGTGAGGATGAATAAGAGTTTAATGAAACCTGAATCCTTCATGCAAGCCGAGGCAGGCGCATGAATACTGATTCAGCTCTTAAATATGTGCTTTGATATCGAGATCAGGCAAAACTAATGAAATGTGTTACAGTCTGAGGTTAAATTGTACTGAAGGTATCTGGGAATCAGACCTGGGACATGTGCCTCCACAGCAAAGATGAATTTGTGGGACCACTATGATTAAACATCCACGACTCAAAAATTAAAAAGGGAATCAATAAAATCTTTATGCCGTTTGTACTAAGAAACTAATGTAAAGTAAAAACATTTTGAGAGTCTTGTCCATATTTTGTTTCTGTCTTTCTGTCTGTGTAAAAGTAAGACACAAAAAAATGACCTAATGGTGCATTCATGTACACCTCGTAATCTCTGATATCTACATCACTTTGTGCAACGAAACACATAGGTGCATTCAAACGACTTTATGGTGCATTTAAATGCACCTTGTAAACTCAGGACATTACACTCAAATGCCTGCAAAGGTTGTTCAAAACGTATTTTGGCAGGTAAAACATCCTAATAATCTACTTCTTAGAGAATCAAAAGACAAAGTTTAGCATTAAAACCTTAAACCTTAACAGTTATATGCTTTAAAAAACCATTCTTAAGTATTTTAGAAAGAAATATAAAATACAGCCAGGAGATGGTTAAAGTTAGCTTAGCTGATCAGTTAGTATTGTTTGTCCAAAGGTAAGAAAAACCAGCGTCAGGCTTTTACAGTATGTGTCAATGTACGTTTTTCCTTGTAAAACTACAACAACAACTACAATTTACACATCAATTCTTGATCAAATTGGTGCTTTTCCATTAAAAGCAGACTTTTAGGAATTTTTGTGTCAGTTCTTTCCATTCAAAGTCATTTTCTGTATCTCCAAAATATCAACTTTTTGTAATAGTCAAACATTCCTGTGGTAAAAGACTGGTGAAAACACAGATTTCATATTTTCCTCTGACACAGTTTAATGACCCTAAAAGGTTTTGTAAACATATGTAAAAGCAAATTACCAAAATTAGACAGGGCTGGCTGTGTGTCGTCCCTAATCATCCATGCCTTGTTGTGTGTGTCCTCTCGCCCAGGGAGGAGGCTTCCTGCTGGGTCTCCGTGGAGCAGAGTCCATTCGTCCTCGGCCTCACCAGCGAGAACGGCGAGCTGCTGCTGGACGAGTGTGTCCACGTCACAGAGGGCTCAAAGACCAAAGAAAGACACTTGTTCCTCTTCAGGGATGTCATTGTTTTCGCTAAACTCAAGTATGTTGTGTCAATATTAGTATTTACCCCCAAAAATATGGAAGGTGATCATCAGCAATCATCAGTGAAATTTGAATAAAATCAAATGAAGTTGCCACAAAAACACAAGAGTACCTCTGGGAAACTCCTGAATTAACTGACAGATGATGAAAAAAACATAACTGTAAAAGCTGAAGTGGTATTTCTGAAACTTTCTGTAGAAAAAAAAAGCCACATATTTGTACAGTTGGAATGGGAGTGAAAGAGGAAGTTAAAAACAAAATGTGTATTTTTGGCCCTCGGAGTGTTGGGGAATCTCCCATCACACAGACTGTTTGTGTTTAGTCACTCTGACAAGAAGCAGAAGAAATCAAGGTGGTTCCCTCTTTGTGGAGTCACATGAGGAGAAGCTCAACGATTTTAAAAAAATCTGCTCAACTTAGACAGTAATTTCAGTACTTTTACGCACATTCAGCTTCAGTAGGTGTGCCTTTAAAACAAACGAAATGCCGATGAGATAGTTTCACTTTTACACATAAAAGAATGTTGTTTGAAAGCAAAACCTTGTCAGTTATTCTTATTCTTGTTCTTATTCTTATATATAATTCCTATTTTTATTCTCATTCCTACTCTTGTTATGTACAATGACGGTCTAGTGACAGTCTTCCACTCCTTTGTCTCCGTAGGATGGTATTATCTTTTTTTTCCCCCCTAAATTTCTATTAAACCTGATCAAACAGAAGAAATTCACATCAAACAGTCTCCAGTCTTTAAGTTTGTTGTATTTAGATGGTGCACAATTGGGTTAGATAAGGGCTGTTAGTCACAAGCAGTGGAAGTTTTCACAGCTCTCGCGTGGGAGGACAATAACACTCATCTCTGTACAACCTGCCCACAGTTCCAGTAGGTAAGCACAGCTGGGTCTACAGTGCGACTACAATAAACACACTTTGAAGCATTTTGAGACTATTTATATGAGCATTGAATGAGCATTACTTCTGGAAATGATTGCTTTCGGGCGTACATAGATTTTACTCACCAAATTGAATTTATGAGTAATGAGCAATAGGTCTGCTTAAACTTTTAAAGAACCAGCTTCATATGTCCTTTGTGGCTCTGGTGGGAGCTTTTAAAGTCTGGAAAAATGAGCTTTATTCTTATATAATTTTGTTTTGAAGTGACTTTTGAGATTATGCTGGTGAAATTGGTATATACAGTAAAAAATAAATGTATGATAAATCAAACTAGAAAATGATTGCAGGGCAAACTTGAGATTAAAACGAAATAAAATATAACCTAACACAGCAATCCTGGATCTTCTCTGTGTATAATTGACTTGTAAAAAATGATTGTAAACAATGCAATTGGGTCACTGATGGCCCTGAATTTCCCCCAGAAACCCACAGAGTGTTTGCCCAACCATGTTTATTTCTACCAGAGTTGCATGGCTCTTCTTTCACTTTGGTTCTACACCAAAACAACACTTGAAACCCCTACGATCACTCTTACATCCCTCTTTGACTCTTCTTTCTGTCCCCTCCTCCATGATCCAGTCAGCTGGCTACAAACACAACACGGGTCAGTGAGGTCATGACAAAATGCTGTTTCCACCAAAAGTGTGAAGCTGCAAGGAGGTGTAATGAGAAAAGTTGTCCTCCGATCATTTGCTAGTGGCCTTTTTGTGGGAGCTGTTTTTATTCATATGGATGTCCCCAATGCCCCTCTAAACATCAGCTTTTTAGGATGCAGATAGGATGGTGTTTTCTTCCAGAACCACCCTGAGGGCAGCCTTCAATTTAATCCTCCATTGTTAAGCTTCCTGTATTATGCACATCCATCCATGTTAAATGTACACTAGTATGCTTTATCTGTAATTATTTGCTGTCAAGCCAGAGTTAGAACAATGTTTTATCAGAGACTCTTGTTCCTTTTCACATTTTCATGTACAAAAAAATCAATTATCCATTCAAGTTGTCGGTTTTTGAGTGGATGATTTGCCTTTCAAAACAAATTCTCACGTGGGAATAAAAGGGAATAAAAAAAAGAAAAAGAAACACTGAAAGAGAAATTTAAGGACCTTAAATTTGCATTTTTAATCTGGAAAAAGTGCTGCGTGAAATGAAAACAGAAAGAACTATTTTGATGGCCAGTTCCTTATTTTTTTCTGCTTATTTTGCAGGTCAAACGCCAGCTACCGTCTAAAGCACAGAGTCAGCCTGGAGGACATCTGGCTTTACGGGTTTGAAGATGAACCAGAGGATGATGAGGGAACGACGGGGAACGTTGACCTCAGGGTGACCGTCGTCTTGGCCTGGGCTCTGACTTTTTGTTTGGTGTGTTTTCGGTGAGCAGACATGCATGACTCACACATATGATTACTCACATACAAGCAACAGAGCCTGAAGTGTTTTGACTCGTGTGCCTGATCACACATGCTCAAAAACCATCGGGCATTGGTATGTGGCTGTGACTATTTTCTGAAAGTTGTCCTTTGTCTAACACCCTAATCTGGCTTGTAATTTCAACTCTAAAATTTATATTCTGTTTTAATAAGGAGAAGATTTTACTTTAGTTAAAAAAACTCACAAAAAAGCAGTTGTGATAGCTTTGTAAGAATGAAAAGGATTTTAAGCTTTTTTTCTTGAAAATGCAGCAAAAACATAACAAAAATGTCAAAGTTTTAGGTCTTCAAGTACAAAACAGACCTGTACCATTTGCTATGCTGTTATCTTTATGGCTATAAGCATTTAAGAAGACACTGATTAATCAATTAGTCACAGACTGTCGAGATGCTTTGACTTTACCTTGATATAGAACAGACATAAATAGTTTGAGCACTGATAAGACAGAGAGATAAAGTTACTTGTTCCTGTTTTTTGTGGTTTTGACATTAGCCGGATACCTGATAGCTAGCATTAGCAACAGATTTAACACACCAGATTACACATATTGTTCCGTCAACTGAATGAATGCGGCTAAGTCTTTGTCAAGAAACACAAACATTTAGCGCAGATAAGTTTTTAGTTGTTTTTAAAAGTCTGTCCCTCAATATAAGTGAAAAATTCAGCGTGAGTTAGCCTGAACCGGCTAGCCACTTGCAGTCAGTTGCAGATATTCATGGTACTCATTACAGGACTGTTGCAGATTTTGCAATTTCATGCAATTTGAATGAATCATATTAATTCAATATATTGTCAGACAAATTTATCAGCTTCCACTCTCATGTTTTTGCTTTTTTAATATGAAGCTACTGTCAGCAGCTAGTTAGCTTAACACAAAGACCGGTAACAGTGGGGAAACAGCCAGCCTGGCTCTGGTATCAGTATAATCCTCCATAACTTATTCAGATTAAAATGATCAAGTAACATGTTAATAATTTGGCTTTAGAGATACTAGTAGGGGGATTTTTCCAGTCTTTTTGGGTCATCTGTGCTAACTAGACACTGGCTGTGGCCTCATAGTTTCCATACAGGTAGGAGACTTATCATTAAACCTATCAGCCCAAACAGCTGATAGGTGTTCCTCTCAATATGTTGAACTATTTCGCTAAAGGTCTTGAGGTCAAACGGGTTTACATGCTGATAGACATGAACACAAAAAAATCATATGCTCTCTGGTTCTTGTTTTATTTTATTTTTGTCTGTAAGCTTTTACGGCCGAATGAGATCTGAGGTCTGTAGTGAAAAGTCACATGATTTCTGACCTTAATGAAAAAAGGGAAGCAGCGTAGAGAAAGTCAGAAGCATCGCAAGGAATTGCACAATAGGAAGTAAGTAGGAGCTAGCCACCAAACCAGATGTTAGGGTTTTACCATCAGCTGACCTTATCTTGAAACACTGGCCTTTACAATAAACATGAAGCGCAGGAGAAACACCGTCTCATGCTTTGATTCTAGATATCGCTATCAACTTCGAGGAATAAAATCCCATTTCAGTGTGGTGCATGTCTTTCTCATCAAAGAAACAGAGTTGAGAAACGCAGTCATTTATGTTATTCATTGACTCCCACGTTTCTTGCAAAGAAAGAAAGAAAACCCATATAACTGTTTTTGACCCGCTGTTGTCTTCCAAGATGATGAATCCCCTGCTGGCTATCGAGCTGTTTTGTTTGAGAAACAGGATGATTAGGCTCTTGTAATGATTCAGCCTGCAAAGGTTTCAGTCCTTCTGACTCACATGAAGGTGATCGTGAAGCCCACGAGACACCATGTGCTCAAATGTAAATATTATAGCCTTATGGCCCTGCAAGCCGCCTTATGTTAGTGAGGCCACACTGTATTAAACATGGTCAGGGGTTGAACTCAGGTGCACACGCAGGTACGCGTATCCGTTTCGTGGTGATGTTTCCACTGATGTACACAAAACCACAGCAAGTGCATGCAAGGAGGAAGTGGAAGGTGTTTGGTTGGGGGCCGCCGTGACGTAGCTTCCTGTTCCCATGACTGAGTTACAGTTTCCGCCGGGGTGACTAAAGACACTGTGCGAGTTCGTTTTCGTCTCATTCCTCCCACTGTTTCTGTTTGGTGTGTTTGATTCTCTCTGTGGACTAGTAGCTCATACCATGCTGTTATTTTGCCCACAGCTCGCCTGAGGTGAAAGAACGCTGGTTAGATACACTTCACAGGTAAGAAGCGGCCATTTTATAAATTATTAACATGTGGCAAATCTTTATTTCATCATAAATATCCTCTCATTTCACATATTTAATAAGAGCTAGACAGCACTTTACCTGTATGATAAAGGTTGACAGCATAAATTTAATGCACAGAGTGCTAGATCGATTTGAATTGAATATTAATCAGTTTTGAATTAGATTTTGAAAAGCGTTGCCTTGATCATGAATGCTTTAGATGTGGTTTCAAGCACAGAAAGATATCTTTAAAGCATGAAGAACAGTGTTAAATGTGTCACTTTTGCCCTGAAAATGTATGTCAAAGCATTACATGAATCCACAGCTTGGTTGAGACTTAAAAACTTTGAATAAAAGACATTTTGTGTAGGAATATAAAAGAAAAATGCATGAATTAATTGAAAGAAATGTGAGTAAGGAAGCGGTGGATGCAAAGTTTGAAGACAGATAGTGTATTTACAAGTCATTGTATCTTTTTCTTGCTTCAGAAAAATTAAAGACGCTAAAGCGAGGGTTGGTTGTGCTTCTTCACCTCCAGACGTCCTCATGAAGGTGTTGAGTGGCAGCGTCACAGTAAGTCTCTCACTGCCCACTCTGTCAAATGAAAATACAAAAAAATACAAAAAATTCAAAAAAAAATAGTTTTTACTAAAAATATCTCCCATTTTTCACCTTCACCTTCTTTCAGACTAAAACTCTAACAGGAGGTGGTATGGAACAATTCATCGAATGTGCACTGGAGGTAAGAAAAATCCCAAATTTCACTTGTTTCCTGAGTTTAAAGACAGTAAATAGTTTAAAAAATTGTAAAATTTGTGCCTTTTTCGCTCATGTTAAATGGAGCTACATCACATTAACTTTCTGAACCTTCACAGTTTAAGAAATGCACAAAAAAATGTTGTATCTCAATTTAAAACCTACTCTTTTGATAAATGATAATACATGACATGATTGATCAATTGGCTTCTTGTAGCGTAGTTTGTAATGCAGTTACTTCACTCTGTTACCGCTGTAACTTCTTCACGTGTTAGCAGGCATGGGAGGCGAGGGTTTGCGTTGCCGGGCGATTGAGAAAACATGATCCCTCCCTCCGTTTCACTTGCGTGCTCGTCTTCCTCTTGCATAATCTTATTTTCTCTATTTTGTTGCCAGGGCGATGCAAAGACCGCCGCTCTGCCAAGGCAGATGAACAACCAGGAGGACAAGCCGTCGCAGCCCATTGGTGAGTTTGAAAGTGGCAGTTGTTTTAAGTTTTAGGGAGGGGCCCATTAATGGTGTCATGTGCAAAAAAAAAAAAAAAAAGAAGGGGCAAAAAAAGGAAACACAACGGGTATTAAGAGTAAACAAGGGAACTAAACAGTTTCTGACACTCTGGCAGTGCCTCACACATCTGCACATCTGCCTCTCACAGCTGAGTTTCACTAAATACTGACTTTCCGAGAATAGAAGCTTTTACATAACTCCTCAAATCTGCAACTTATGATGTGGAAGTTCAATCAAGCTGATGGATAAAACATTCCTCCTTTTATCAGAAACTAAGTGGAACCTGGTGAAGAGGCTGAGAAAAGGCTCCAGCTTCGCCAGCAAGGCACGCCGCTCCGATCCAGACAGCAAGCCACAGCTGTTTGGACGGCCCCTCTGCAAGATATGCCCAGACGACTGCTCACTTCCTAAACCAGTCGCCGTAAGTTGACTCTCTGTCTCAAATGTCAGATCTCTCATATCAGTACTTCCACCTGCCAGTCAGGTTTCACAAGAACTGAAGTGTTTTTACATGCAGATTAAATTCTCTCTCCTGTTTGGTTTTATTCACGCTGTTGTTTTAAAGAAAAAAGAACAGCTTGTTAGGATATATGCAGCAGGAATAATAATCCAGCATCTCCTCTGCTGATTGTTAACAGTAGAAACAGTGCAAGTGCTTCAGCTTGTTTTTTGATCTTTTTTATGTTAATTTCACCTCTTAACCTCTTCGTTCTCATCCTTTTCTTTTTTCCACCAGGAGATGCTGCTGTTCCTGAGAAAGAAAGGGCCGTCCACAGAGGGGGTGTTTCGGAAACCCTGCAACAGCAGGAGCATGAGGGACATCAAGGAGCAGCTGAACGGCGGCCTGGAGGTGGACATGGACGTCCAGCCGGTCAATCTGCTGGTCGGTCTGCTCAAAGTACGTCCCTCTTAATTATATTATGTTACATATAACGCAGCACGTTAGCTGAAATTAAACTCCTACAGTATAATAAGTGACGTGTCTGCTCAAACCATAACCACTGTTACTGCAACTACACCTACTACTGCTGCTGCCGCGTCTGCTACATCTACTGTATTACCACCACCCCAAGTGCTACCACAGGAAGTACTGTGAAAGAAGTACCTAGATGTTTCACTGGTGTAAAAGTAGCAAGACCACAGTGTTGAAATATTCTGCAGTAAAGGGTAGAAAAACTCAGACCTTTTACTTTTACATAACAATACTACAACATTCAGAAGTTGTGCCTTCAGTTAGAGTACATTAGTATTTACTAAAGTACTTAATATACCAGAAGAAAAAGCAGGGGTTTATCTTAACTACTTTATATACTGCTAGATAGCTTAATCTAAAAGAATATTTCATAATAAATTGATTGATTGTATTGTTTAATAATAATCTGCAAAGTAATCTGTAAGTAAAGCTTTACTTAAGTAAAGGTGGTGGGGTAAAAAGGTTAAAAAGTTCAGGTATTTGCCTCTAAAATGTGGTGGAGTATAAGTACAAAGTAGCATAAAATAGAAATACTCAATACTCAAATATAATGCCTCCAAATTTCCCCTCAGTACAGCACTCAAGTAACTATACTTAGTTACTTTCCAACACTACAGCACTGAGAGTTAATCTGCTGTGATTTAACACACAAACTGTGTTTAATTAAGCATCTACATTATGTTATTTGTGATCTCAACACATTTTATCCTCAATTCTGTAAATACAGTCAGTTTTGCAGCATATTAAAGTGTCACACCAGATTACTTCCGAGTACTTTGTCTCATCATCGTCCCTTTTAATGTCTGTTGCAGAGCTTTCTGAAGGAACTCCCCGGCAGCCTGTTGGTATCTGAACTTTATGACACCTGGATGACGGCGCTCGACAACGAAGACGCCCAGCAGAGAGCCGAGGAAATCAGAAAGTAAGCAATCGATACCTGCTAACGAGCCCAGACGCTGCCATTTACTCACAACTGTGACCCTCAGCCTCGATTTATGTGTGACATTTATGTAAGCGCGTCTGTTTGGTAGTTACATGATGGTCACATGGTCAAAGTCAACGGTCCATTCAGATCATCACCAGCTTCCTCTGTCTGTAGACTTAACACAAACTACTTCTCCTTTTTTAACTGCGTCTGGGTCAAAAGAAGGAAGAAACTTTATATAACTTTATATTTTATAGGGCACCAAGCTAATGTTTTCTTCCTGTTCTCTCTTTTTTTTTTTTGCTTCCTTCCGTCTTTTTTCTTTTGCTACCCACCATCAGAGTTGTAGACAGTCTGCCGTGGGCGAACAAACTCCTCCTGCAGCATCTGGTCTGCGTCCTCCACTGCATCCAGGAGAATGCTGACACCAACAAGATGGACGCCCACAACCTGGCGGTGTGTATCGCCCCCACGCTGCTGCAGCTGGGTGACATGCTGCTGGACGAGCAGAAGGGAAAGCTCGAAAAGGTGAGGAGTCGCGAGATGACTAAACTTTCTCACTTTTGGTGCTTAGAAGCTTTGTGGTTCACAGTGCAGAAAAACCTCAGGAGGGTTTCGCGTGTGAGTTTACCTTTGCACCGACTGTTTGTGTTGCTTTTTGTTCAGCTAAATGCAAATAAAACAAACAACGCATCAGATAGATTTTTTTTTTTTAATGTGTAAATTTTGTGTTTAGTTCTGAAACTAACACATTTGTTCTCGTCGTGTTTCTTTATCTGCTTTGCTGCAGGTCACAGAGTTAACTCAGTTCCTGATCGAACACTCTGAGATACTCGGAGAGAATATCGCAAACCTGCTGGACACAGATGAAGGTACATAACACAACACTAAAAAAATCCCTGCTGTCTGCTTTTAAGGACTGTATGAAAATTATTGTGGCGAGATGATGGGTTGAGTCTTTTATTCAAATTTTTTTTTAAAAAAGCGAGACCAGATTTCCTCTTCATGTTTAATGACATTCAGCTGGGACTCTCCCCTTGACTTTAATGAAACTTACCTTCTTAATTTCTTAATTTAACCCCAATATTTTTGCTATATGTTAAAGGAAAATACCTTTAGATGGTGGAATTTCCAAAATGATAGCTAATATAGAAGCTTGTGCTCATACCTGCAGCTATATATTTCGTTTGCTTTGAGGAAATGAGCTAATAGCTGTTGTCTCCTCATTGCAACCTCAAAGGGTTCTGACCCTCCTTCTCCTCGATGACTTACCCACAATCCTTTACTGTCTAGTTAAATCAAAATGGCACTTTTACAAGTTGAGTTATTAATAATACTTTTTGTTAAAACTTAGAGATCCTAATCATGTCTTCCTGTCTCCTCTCAGCAGACTCCCTGTCCTCTCAACATCACGACTCTGCGTATGACAGCACCGACCCGGATGGAGATGGAGAGGTTGGAGAGAGTGTCAGCTCCACACATGGAGGGAGTGGCTCGTCCTCCCCTCACAGCCCCAGCTTCACCACCTCCTCCTGGCCGACTAATGGGATCTTCAACACAAAGCCGGAGTTCAACCGTCGCTGCTCCGAGCCCATCATCCTGCTCTCGCCTGATCTCCAGAACCTGTGCAGCCACGCCAGGAGCCATGAGGACTGCTCGGCGGAGAGGAGGGACTTAGAGGAGATGCCTCTGCAGAAGCAGATCTCAGACGACTCCTTCTTGTTCAAAAGACGAGGTGGAGTGAGGTTGTCTTTTCCAAAACTGAGCAGCAGCTCCACCATGGACACGCTGCCCTACATGGCAGGCAAGGACTGCTCATGCTCTTCTTTGGAGAGCGCCGCCTCCAATCAATCAGAAGGCTCAGTTTTCACCAGTTCCCCTGCAGGGTCGCCACCCTCCTCCAGGAAAGCAAACACCACCAGCCAGCCTTCAAACGCTGCAAAGGCTCAGGTGGACATCCCTGCACCGATTTCAGATGAGAAGAGGCGCTCACAGTCCATGAGAGTTGGCAGCAGAGTGCTGATGAGGACCAGGAGCTTAGGAGCTTTCAGCAGGAGCAGCCTGAAGAAGGACACCCAGAAGGAGAGCTCCTTCCCATGTGAAACCCTCCAGGAGGACTCTCAGAGCGAAGCAGATTCACCGGCCGAGCATCTGCACAGACCGCGCCCTCTGTCAGACATTGAGGTCTTCAAACTCATGGACAGCAAACTCCCCAGCAGGCCTCCATCATACGAGCACGCACTGCAGAGCGCCTGCCTTCCTCCGGATTACAGATCAATGACTGTGCACGCCGCCATCGAGAGAAGATCCCGTCCTTCCTCTGTGAACTATGACTTCCCATCTGCCTGTCCAGTCGGTCAGCACGCGGACAGCGCTGCTGCAGAACAGGACGTGAAGCGGCGGCAGCCTTTCCGCCAGAGAGCGATGTCCGAGTCCGTGTCTGCAGGACGTCAGGAGGTTGTGTCACGGAGATGCAGCCAGCCGGTGTTTGAGGAATTCTCTTACGCAAAGGAGTCTTATGTTTGATTGACTTTGGACTTGTTTCACAGATGGGATTTAGATAAACAAACTGGAATTAAACATCAGTGGGCAAAGCCAAAGCACCAGTTCTCAAGCTTCTCTAATGAGTTTTAGGGCTTAGTCAGGCTTTGTCTAACTGAGAGAACTCTATATATATATACGTAAATGGCTGGATTGTGTGTTTTATTTTAATAGCAAAAGAGCTTGGCTTCATAATCGCAGCCACTTCCTCCCTCACACCTTCCCCTTTTTGCTGCTCTTTAGTTTAGACAGAGAAACTGTGGTTGGAGGCTCTGCCCACTGAGCAGCTCTGTTAGAAAAACTTCTTGCATACGTTTATAAAGAAAATCCAATCTGTTCATTTTTCACTGTTTCACTTTTGGATGAATGTCAGCTATGTGCTGCCTGTGTGGTTGCACTTTATTAGTAGTACTGTTTTTCTAGTACAGCATTTATAAGTAATGTAGTTGTTATGATAGATATCTACTCTATCACAATGAAGCTATAAAAGCACACTTTGCTGTGAATGAAATATGCTATGAGTTTTAATTTTGATGTTTTTAGATTGAAAGTTTGTCGATTGTTTGTGCAGTATAGCAAGTTTTTTTTTGGCTTTATGTAAATACTTGGTCTCACTTTTCACTACACTGAAGCACTTTTGTTGATGATCATCTATGCTTTTGTTTATTTGGATGCTATAATGTAAATAATGTGAGAATGCAATAGATATAGTTTGGTAAACTTTGTCAAGTTTTAATGCAACAACATGAGATGATGTAAAAAAAAAAAGTTGCACAATAAAAAAGAGAATTACAAAGTTTGAAAAAAGTGAATTCTTTCTGTTTCTTTTATAAATCTCCCTGGTCCAATTATGAGTGGCAGAATTAATGAGAAAATGGAGGAGTGTGACTGGTTTGGCTCAACTTCTCTTTGCTAGATGTGTTGCATAATGGAGGCAGAAGGGCTTCATTGAGAGCACAGCCTGTTCTGGCACATATGCTAACGCGGGAGGAAACCAGACATGGTCACATGGGCCATTATGGTTTTTCTCTGAATTGCTGTTCCTCTAGTCTCTGACAGTACGAAGAGCTGATGCCACCATTTCCTTCCTTTGTTAGGTTTTTTTAACAAATTGTTTCCTTCCTCGAAAAATCGATGCAGTTCACCCAAAAAGTTGCTTCAAGATTGGCCTGCAGGAATGACTGCACCTGTGTGAGGCACGAACAGTGTTATCTTCATTAAACTTAAAGCATTTTTTAAAATCTAAACTCACTATTTTATGAAAAGGGGAACAAAAAACAGGAAATCTTGCAAAACAAGGAACCACATACCCACAAGTAACAAAAACAAACAGGGAGATTAACCAGCACATCTCTGAAACACTGTTGGCAAACAAAAAACATCATAAGCGTCATCAAGTCACCTGGCTGCAGGGATGCTGTGCCAAATTGTGTTTGTCTTGTGGAAAAATACAGCTATTACCATGTTTCAAACCTTGTTCATAAAAGTTGATATAAAAAAATGAGTGCAGCAGCAGTGATTGTGATCTGTCTTCAAACCACTACTGAGCCAAAAACGTCATTTTAAACATAAAGGAACTTGAATCCTTTAGCTCAGCTGTTTTTCATCTGTGAGAAATATCTGTTGAAGATTCTGAATCTGAAGATCTTTTTGTTCAAACATGATGCTTACATCACAGATGATTTTCAAACCTCAGTTTAAACATGGATGAAAACAGGTTATTTACATTTTAAGATGATCTCAGAACGAACATGTGAAGGTACTATATGTTCCATTTCAGCAGTAAGTACAGCACAGATGCTATTTAGAGGTCAGATTAGCGCTGCGTGCTGCCTACTCAACCCTTAAGGTTTGGAAAGCCAGTCTTTGCTGGTTGAAGCAACAGCAGCCATCACTTCTGGTGCACCATCGCAAGAATCTGCACAGATGCAGATTAAAACAAAAATACTGCAAAACACAGAACCATTAACCTGACAACGACTGGCTCAAGCAGCATTGTGTGAACTCATTTGAAAGGTCTTTAATGTTACAGACATTCATTTATATGTAAAAGTCTGACACTACAGCTTTAATTTAAGACACATCTTTTTATCAGAGCATGTGTTCGTCACCAAACATCCACTCAGTCAGCAAACAACTGCTCGTCAGCCGTTAATTTATTCAGATCTTACAATGAACATATTGTGCGGCCCTCATGTTGCTACTGTTCAGCTCATTGAATATAAAAGGCAGGGCTGTACGTGCCACTTATGTGATGGGCTGCTCGATAATTAGTTGCTCTCAGTGTGAACTGATGTCACAGTGCATTTAGTGATGTTGATGTCTGCCCACATGTCAGGTTTGTTGTCACCGACATAAAAGAGTTGGCACCAGATTATTGGATGACATCATACGAAGGGCTAACACAATAACATGGACCCCTACCCAGAGAAATGTATTTATAGCTTTAAATGTTCTTATTTGGGAATGTTTTTCACCAGCAGGGAGTCGACTTTACAGCAAATTTTAAACGTAGCTGTAGTTTCTTGTGATACTTTTGTCATTTCTCAGAGTCTTAAACAAGAACACCACAAATTGATTTCTAAATTCCTAAATCTGTGCAGAAATATCTAAAGATGATTTGAATTTTTAAAGAATCTTAAATTTTACAGCTCCATCAGGTATTTATTAATGACTTCAGAGGAGACAACCCAAGCCGCTGCATTTGCAAACATTATTTACTTTTATACCTTGGTCTGGGTAAATACTTGATTTTGATTGGCTGCAGGTTGTCCATAAATTCCTTATAATGGACGCCTCACTGGGTGTTATGTCTGATCTATACTTAAAATTACTTTACACTGAGCATTTTAAGTTTTACAAGTGACTTTGTCCTAATGCACTCATTTAATTAAATTCAAGTATCTTGATTTGTTTTTCCAATCAGCGCTGTATATCTTTAAATCATCTCGTTTCATGTTCTTCATGCTGCTTTTTGCCTACTTATTCATGTGTCTCGACATCATTACACCCATTAAAACATGTTAGACTAATACTACTT
This sequence comes from Acanthurus lineatus, assembly GCA_029814665.1. Taxonomy (NCBI): domain Eukaryota; kingdom Metazoa; phylum Chordata; class Actinopteri; order Acanthuriformes; family Acanthuridae; genus Acanthurus; species Acanthurus lineatus. The sequence goes on from JAPZDV010000010.1 coordinate 15,154,542, forward strand.
AATGTGAATGTACATTAGTGTGCCAATAATAATTCATTTTCCCTCTTGAATTCCTATTTCCTTTAATTATGAGCAAGTTTCTGAGCTACTTAAGTGACCTCCTACTGTTTAAAAGACAGCAGGTGGCAAGTAGTCATGTCGGCTTTTGACGACAGTGTGAGTGTATGTTCCTTCCTTATGCCGTGTTTAATCAAAGACGTGTACCAAGGTGACAAGTCTGAAATAAAGCTAAAATAATGGGGGGAAAAAAAGATGAACGTGTGAAAGTATGCCCCGCTGGTTGCATAACCTCATGGCTGTGAGTCAACGCTAATGAGAGATGGCAAACACACTGACATCAGAGCAGTTTCCCCTTTAATAATGCATAATGATTTATGACAGCTGAAAGGTAAACAATAAAACATGCAGAAGGGAGAGGAAAACCCAACCCTTTACAACACAGAAAATCTCTCCGCTCATTTGAATAGAGAGTCATTATTCCTTTTAAAACAGATCAAAAACACATGACGTCGCTCCAACATGGTGCGTTCCTGCAGCCGTGACTATATTTGGTTGTTTATGTTGTGAACCAAGCAAAGTTTTCATGGAAATGTTACATAATCATCCTTTGTTCACTGAAACAGCAAACAAAAAAACAAATCCAATATGCAGAGTTCTGCAAAAATCATGGTAGTATGTAATGGTAGTATAGTAATCATGGTAGTAGTTATATAGTGCAGCAGTTCAAGTAATAGTAGTTGGTAGTTTATATTATATTAGCAGTAGTGGTATCAGTAGTATTAGCAAAAGTAATAATACTATTAGTCAAAGTAGGTATACTTCCGGTTTTGATCAAAGTGAGAGTAGTAATATTAGTTGTAGTAGTACTGTTGTACTTGAAATACATCTTTTATGCAGTTTCACATTCATCAGTGAAGCACTAATAGTAATGGTAGTTGTACATGTAGTGGCAGTGGTGGTACTGTAGTAGTAGTAGTAGAAGTAGTAGTACTGATCCTATGATAACAGTCGTACAAGGTGCAGTAGGTGTAGTCATGGAGGTAATAGTAATAGAAGTGTTGTAGATGAGATTGTAGTATAAATACCACAGTAGTTGTGGTACTTGTAGTTGTTGCAGTAGCGGTCATGGTTAATAATAGAGTATGAGTCATGGTGGTTGTTCAAGCAGAGATAGTAGGAGTTGTAACAATGAGAGTAGTAGTAGTAGAAGTACAAGTAACTCACATAATTAATTGTAAAATACATTAAAGTTTTTCATTGAAATGTTTTTTACTGATCATTTTTGTTATGTAGGCAGTGTATTGTGACATATCTCAAATCAAGCATGAGACATTAGACGTAGGCTTTGTCACATGCTATGAAACCTCTGCTATGAAAACATAAAAAAATACCTGGAAGCATCGACTGAGTTATCGCTTTGACCACAGAGAGTGTGTTCAGCTCTAGGAGAAGTCTGAAAGTGTCAGAGAGAAATAGGGCCTCAAAACTTACACCAGACCGTAAAGATAAAGGTAAGCGCTCTGTGGTTTGACGAGTTTCTGCTTTCGTTTACTAAATGCCTCACATCGCCCACATTTCAATGCCGCCTGTGCAACATAACAAATCTGTTTTTAAGTGCACAGTTTTTGTTATGCTTGAATGATATGCAAAAAAAAAAAAGTGAGATGGCAACAAAAGCTAAGGCCTGTTTTGCAATTTCAAACATTTTTTTGTCTTGTCTTTGCCATGTAACATAAGTGTAACTTCAACAGATAATTTGAGTTGCAGTTGAAAAAAAAAAAGTCTAACTCTTTGTGTTTGAAGTGCCTTTTGTCTGTACAGGAAGTGGATCTTGTATCAACAGCTTCAACTTATGAAATGTGAACAAGAAAAGCTTCTATAGGTGGAGACAGTTTTAAATAGTCTAATAAGCCTTAACACTAATTTAATACTATAAGTAATATTTTTCATAATATTTTTTATTTTCCATTTTGAATGACCTTTAAAAAAACACATAAAATATTCTCATCCTAAGGGCGATTTAACTTTCGACTGCTTACCACTATGTTAGAAAATAAACTTTTTAATCCTTAAACCAACAAGTATTTAGTTTTTAAGTTTTTAAAAGATGGGAGAGAATCGATCTGCGTTAATTATCTTTAAAGAAGTTATGGGATTGTTGTGAAGACTTTAATTTGACCTCACCATCTCACCTGAACTGTGTTTTATTGAGAAAAAAAATCAATAGAAGGAAGAAAGAAAAAAACAAGGAAGTGACGTAACGGCCGTCCATGGAGACCGTTGCTACAACAACCGTTGCAGCCAGCCCGTTGCCAAACATTAACGTTAGCTAGCTGTTGTAAAGACGGCGCCGGACACTTTTATTTAAAAAAATGGCTTTTGTTTCGCAAACACAAAGAGATTCAAACGGAAGTTACACTTTCTCAAGTCGCCCCAGACCTGTTGAGAATCGTCCTAAATACAGAGATCCTCCGTCTGAACAGTAACGATACGTTTGTTTTGTTTCTGAAAAGCGCTAACGTCGCTTCCGTATAACTTAGCTAGCTAATGACAGACAAGCTACGCTACTTTACGTTTAGTTAGCTAATGTGCATTATAATATTTGGTACTTTATACTTATCAGGCCTTAATCAACTTAAGCCACCACATGTCAGGCAAATATTATACTTCAGTTACAAGTTACTTACTGACAAAAATTTTACATATAAAGCTTAAGAAATATAAAAAGTCAAATAATCTAATATTTATAGTTCAAAGTTTCTAAAAGTTCCATGCTGTTAAAATGCTATAAGTAAAATCCAATTTTGAATGCAAGCCTTAATTTTTTTTAAGTTTAAACTGAGCACTTGCAACTGCGCTGTTGTATCACTCACTTTCCTCCATAATTAAATGTCATCTTATTTAAATGTCAAAACCTGGCAAAACATATGTCAATACCTTGCCTTTGTGACTAATCAGTGTTAAGGTCATCCGTTAATGAGCTGCCCACATGACTGCACTGTTTTTGCCTTGACAATAGGACAAACATTAATTATGGAAACATTATGTATGACCGTCGTGTTGTCAGAGGAAACACATACGCCCAACACATCATACCAACTGTGAGTATGAATCATCCATTTCACCATGATTGATGCCTTGTAGGTTCCCCTTTCTTTCACCCATTGTACCTAAAAAATGTGTACTATCGTCCACCTCTGACAGATGGCTCAGCCAGATCCTGCTGAAATACACAGACAAGAGGAGATCAGGAGGAGAGCCATTGCTCGAAAACGAGCCAAGGAGCAGCTCAGACCCACGACTCCAAAAGCCCTGGAGGGCAGAAAACACATCGATGTTCAAACCGGTCAGACATTTCTCTGGATGACGTCAGAACTTGCACCTTTGCTTTATACAGCTCATTATGAATTCAAGCAGGTGTGACTTTCACTTTCAGAGCTTTATCTCGAAGAACTGAGTGACATTATAGTGGCTACAGATGTTGAGTGCCAGACTGATGCTTTCCTGGACAAACCAGCAACTCCACTCTTCATACCTGCCAAATCTGGCAAGGATGTGGAAACACAGATAGAGGAGGGAGAGGTAGGGTGATCCAAAGAAGACCTCTGACCACCCTTTCCTGTAACAAATCTTACTTTATAAATTGCTTTATGTCGTTTTAAAATTACCTTTACCATTTTATCAGCAAAAAAAAAAAAAAAACATGCACAATTTTTTCAAATTTGAGAAACTCAAACCCAACATTTTGAAAAAACACAATTTAACTCCACTTATTCTAGCATCCTGTGCAGTTGTTTGACTTTGACAGGGAGGTGCAGCCAGTGTTGGAGGTCCTGGTGGGTAAGACAATAGAACAGTCCCTGGAGGAGGTGATGGAGGAGGAGGAGCTGGCATGTCTGAAGGCACAGCAGAGGGCCTTTCAAGAGCGAAGAAATAATGAGCTGGCAGAGGTGCAGCGGCTTCAGGAGAAGGAGCGACGCCACAGGGTGGAGAAGGTATGCGGATTATTAAAACATACTGTTTGTTTTACTTCATCATTATCAATAATAATATGGGCATCAATTTAAACGTCCAAAGCCAAGCTACTGAAACCTTTCATCTTACATTTAATCACAAGCAGTGTGATCCTACATGACCATACTGTTGATTAATTTAAAGGGTTGTGACTCACATGATTTGGGTTCTAGCGAACCTGAGTCACATATGTGATGACTCAACTTTTTGTCCTTTAAAATATCTGATTCTGTATGTTCAAAAATGTTTTGTTTGAATCACAACTACGTCAAACTGACAGACTTAATCATTCACATTAAAAAGCCAGAGTTTGTGTTTGTTCTCCTCCTTCTGATCTCAGGAGCGTCGAATTTTAGAGCAGAAGGAGGCGCTGAAGAAATAGAGAGAGACTGCAGAGAAGATCGCCGCCCGGGCTTACACCAAGCAGTACTTGGCCGACCTCTTACCATCGGTCTTTACCTCACTGAGAAGCAATGGCTACTTCTATGACCCGGTGCAGAAAGGTCAGCCTCTCTCTGCTGCTCTACTTTCTAGCTTTCACTTCCATTCAAACTCATTTTCTCCTTCCTGACACACGAGGGCGTCACTGCGCTCCGCTGCACATGGAGGAAGTCGATTGTGTCTGGCAGTAGATGAGTCAATGATAGAAGTTTGATATGAGTGTTAAACATTTTATCTTTTTTTTTTGTGGTTCTGATTTCCAGATATTGAGACTAATTTCTTCCCATGGCTGATGGCTGAGGTTTACAACCGCTTGGAGAGGAATTTCACAGCAAGAGATATGCTGGACAGTAAGGGAATACATGTCCTTTTTCAGTTGTTTGGAAGACAGTTTTCTACTTTAGCTGAGCAGCGTTCTTATGTGTCTGCTGCTTTATGTTTGTTTTCTGACAGAGTTGTATAGAAATCCTGCACAGCAACCAGAAAAAAACAGCCACTAGCTTTAAATGCTCAATCATTCAGCACCAGTATTCATTTATTTTTTCATCACTTCAGTTCACAGTAGTTGCTTTAAAATTGGTCACAAACTGTGAACTGCAATCTGCCACAAAATAGAAAACATTACTTGGAAAAGGAACAGGAAGAAGAATAAGGCCTATGTTTCCTGCCCCCTTAATGGCTGCACAGAAAAGTGAAAAATACCAGAAATCCTCGATGCAGGTCACCATAAATTCCTAGCAACAAATTCTTAAGGAGACTGTTTAAGCTCTCTTTCTAAAATAAAAACATTTCAGGTTTAAACAGCTCGACGTTGTTGGAATTTAATCAACATTTCCTAGAAGCTGGTGATATTTTTGTTGACAGCTAAAAGGTGCTTTACAAGTCCTCCTCTAAATGTCAACACGTCACAAACACTGTTGGAGTGCCATCTAGTGGACGTTTATGAACATTACAGAGGTCAAATATGCCATACTGAATCATCATCTTCATCCTCTCTTTCAGCTATTATCCTTGACATTGTCCAGAGGAGACTGGAGAGTTTCAGAGAGCTGGAGGCAAAGTCAGAAAAACCCGACGAGTGAAAAGACTCTGTAAAAATGACTCACTCAGAAAGTTCGAGAGCATGAATGTTTTCTCCAATAAATAAAATGTTTTTTTCACTGACAAAACCAACAAGTGTTGAGTCTCTGTTTCTTAGAGCATACAACAGCATTTTTTCAGGATCTTATTGATACATCATCCATTGTTGATACCACATTTCACACATTTTGGTCATAAAAATCAGATTCTACCGTTGAGCTATGAATTTGCGGAAAAAGTAGAAAATTCAAACAGTTTTGTATTATCCTTGTGAAGGTCAGTTTTAACGGTTTCTTGAGGCTATAATGTATTTTTTAAAAGAGTTTTAGGGATAGTATTAGAAAAAGCTGAGTATGATAATGTTGCATTATACATAAGATCCTTACTGAAGTCTGAGCTTCAGTTAATAAATGAAGCATTTTGTGATATCCCATTGAACTTGAAATTACTGTAATAAAAAATTTATATATTTGTCAACCTCCCATATTTCTAAAAGATCTAAAGTTCATAAACAATCAAATGATACTGCCTTTACTATTTTCAACTTTAAAAGTTAGTTATCTTGGCTTCAATTAGCCTCATTTTTTTGAGGTGAAAAATTCAAAACAACCTTTTCATGCAGTATATTTGTCCATATTCCACTTATCAGAGGAAAATATCCTGCCTGTTCACCAGTTTTTCAAAACACCCCACCACAGAAAAACAGAAAGAAAACTTTATCTGGAAAAGAATGAAGGGAAGAAGTAAATATCAGAGCAGGTGAACAACAGGTTAGAGGACCTTTCAGTGTGCTGTCATGTGACTTTATCTATTTGCATCTGGCATTGCTCTGCAAACAGTTCATTCAGGTGCTCTAACAGGCAAATTCAGCGATGTTTTGCATTGCTCACAAAGACTCTTCTCCCCACTCAAACAGAGTTTACAGTACATCCAAACTTCAAATAACCACTCAAGGACATTTGAACATATTTTTACTTTCAATAGCCTCAGAGTTGTTGTAGTTATAAACAATGAGTCATTGTGATGATAGCAGAGGTAACAATGGCCGTGATAATAAAGTATACAGCCTCTTAAGTGTTACAAAGCCTTTTACAGGACTGTCACATCACTCTTCAGTTTCGTATTATGGAGAGAAGTTGGTCTAACCTCTGATATATACGGTTCTATTTTAATCCCGTCACCTCATTGGCCGGCTCACCTTTAACCCCGCCCCCTCCAGCTTTGGCAGCGCTTCCTTGGTTCACTGCGGGGCGGATGACGCGGACTTCCCCTGTGAACCGCAGCGTGACAGAAAAGTTTCTGATGTGATGCGTAAGAGCGCGGGACAGGTGACACGCAGCTGATGAATGAAGCTTAAATCTGTTTATCCAGAGTCAAACATTGTCCCAGCTGTCACCGCTCAAACAGTTCAATTCTCATTCATGTTGCTGTCTCAGCTGACTTCCACTCATACTTTTATTCTTTTTTTAAACAAATCCAATTCAGTCAAGTAACTAAGAATTAAAAATGAAATGTGTGGGAATGGAAAACGTTTAGCAGAATCTGTTAATATGTTGTAAAAGTTTAATTCGTAGACATATAGAGTACTTTATGTGATATTGAATATATAAAGGGATTACAGGGCGGATATTGACAGAGTGACACAATCACACTTTTGGTTTGTGGTATGTGTTTTTTATGTTATGTCATGGGTTGTCACAGTGTTTCTAACAACCGGAAAGTGTTTATATGTGAATGAAATAAAATAAAATTAGATTCAAATTCAAAATCTTTACATAAATATATTAAGGAATCTGTAAGAAATAAAACAGTTGTCTATAGTTGTCTTATTTATCACAGCGACAATTATTCATTGGTAGCTTTGAACATACACTTTTAAAAGATAAATATACAAATAAAATCTTACAATTACATGGAAATGATAACGTTTAAACCTTCAGTCTTATCAGTTTTACTGTACATATTTACACGCAGAGTGCAAATGGGACCAGAGTTTAGCCATAGCCTTTATTTACTTCAAGTAGGCTGGCCATTATAGTATGCACACCAAGATATAACAGCACACAAAGACTCAAATTTTAAGATAACAATCTTATTTATTTGTGTTTTGTGGACCCCTAAATCTTTTTTAACTGTGATGCAGGACCTCCAGATGTCATAAAACAGCCCCCCAAACCTAACTCGGATTTTTAAAAATTTTATCTATAAATGTATTTTTTATTCAAAACAGAAAAATCCCCCTACTGTAACAGGGGGAAATTTCACCTTTGGTTAAGGGGCAGCCCCTCAGGGTCCCCCCCTACAGGTCCCCGGGCCCGGTGCTCCAGCCTACCGGTGACAGCAGGAACATACCCGGCCACAGAGGGATGGATGAGCGCCATATTGAGCGGGCGAACAGAGGGAGGGGATATCTGCGGCTGCGAGCTCCGGAGTGCTCAACAATCACCGTCTTCAAACCACATCACCTCCGGTAAGACTCTTAACAGAAGCGGGCACCTCGTTTGCTCGTACCGGCTTAAGCATGCGGTGCAACGGGCTCCACCCAAGCTGTGCAAAAACATACTTTTTCGCACTTTTTCCGCGCACTTTCTGACGCTCCGCACAAAGGAAGCAAATCTCACAACAGGTGTCTGTGGGATTATAGTGAGGATGTGGCTGTCTGCAGCGCAGATAAAGCTCCTGCACAAAGGGACATTATTACCACAGCCTTAATTTAAAAAGGTTGGGCACTTTATTACCATTTGTTTCGTAATGAAGCATTTGTCTTCAACCGGTGCCGATCAAAGAGGTGGAAATTTCTCGTTTCTCTCTGGGTTTGAATCGTTTTCCTGGCGCTGTGGGTGTGTACCCATTTTTCTGAGACGTAACCATCCCAGGGAAATAACACAACCTCGAAAAAACATCACTTTGTTACATCTTCTTACACCGAACAACCTCAAAACAAGGGATAGTAGGTCATTGATGTTTATCTTGAGCTTGATGCAACGTTGTTTCTTTGGCGCTACTGTGCTAAGCGATACAGACCTGTGCCGGTGTAAACGGCTTCCATTAATCCGGATTGGGATTAATTAAAAAATTAAGGTGTGAAGTTAAAAGGCTAACACGCAGCAGGGTGGGGACTATAACTTTATCTTAGTTCATAGGTGAGGCATGTTGAGTACCATATTTAACCTGCTTGGATGATTCAACAATCAAGTTAGAACAGAAATAGAAGACTTCCGGCTGTAAATTTCAGAATAAAATTATTTGGACCAACAGGACAGCTATTTAAACAATATATACATACATTTTATACATTGATACATTTACAGAGTTAGTAACATAATAGAAAACGCTTTAACGCTTTAATTCAGATTTTTATTCATTTGTACTCCAAAGCATGCCATGCCTTCTGATATTAAGTTATTTTTGTTGTTTTGTAGACTGATCTACCTGATGTTACTACCTGCTGATTAATAGAAAATTGATCAGTTTTAAATATAGAATTAATCTCATACACAGAAAAAGTGGGAAACCATCATATTTTTTCTTCTGAAATATGACAATTTGCGTCTTTTTTCTGTGAAATATTATTTGGAGGTAAATAACTCTGAGTTTTTGACTGTTGGTCAAACGTAAACCTTACACACCAGATAAATATCAAATTGTAAAAAAATACTCACAACTTATCAATTAACTGTTCATATAACTTATCATATGTTGGGTCACTAAAGTCATACAACCGATATCAAACCATTTCTCATAAGTTTGGATTTTCTGTTTTGTCTGATTTTATACTATTATAACTTTTATAATTTGGGGTTTTGTACTGTATGAATTTGTCAGTTAAGGTTCTGAGAATTTGTGACAGACATTTATCACCATTGTGAGGCAGTTATGATAATGTAGATATTAGTATTTGTTTAAGTCCTCTCTCAGTTTCAGGTTAACGCCAAAAATTATTTTGAGGAGTGAAAATATCTTGCTCTGTTAAAAAAATGTCCATTAAATTTCAATTTAAAGATGTTTGAGGCTAGTTAGAGATTTGCTGTGTGAGATTATTTACTGTAAGAAAAATAGAAATGAGCACAGATGATCAGACTCGTGCTCTTATTTTGAAGCCCAGACTGCGTCACATCCTGCTGTGGCTTGGCTGGCTGCCGTTGGCTTGTTTGCTTCGCGGTGATTCATTCCGATGACAGTCCCGCAGGAGTGTCGAGCCGTCACCGGGGTTTAAGTAACGCTGAAGCGACTGAAACTCGTTTCTCCTCTTTCTGTCTTTTCAGGAAGGCACAGAAAGAAGTACAGTCACACGGAGCACACGTATCTTCTTTGGAAACCCTTTTTTTTTAATCTAACGGCTCCTCGCACAGAGCAAGGAAAAGGACGGAAAAATGCCCAAAGCGGTAAGTAACGGTAGCTCTTTGGATTATTGATTTTTTTTTTGTTTGTTTTTTAGTTACAGTTTGATGTGTCACAACTTTATTGAGATAAGCTTAACTGAAACTTGACAGGTAACGTAAATGGTAGATAAAGCTTCCAAAATTCAATTTAATTTTCATTTTTTTCCCTTCATTATACTTGCTAACTTAATTGACAGTCCGTGGATTTGGTGAACAGTTTGATATATGCGGTACAGTGAGCGCTAGCTTAATGATACTGATGCTAACGCTTGTACTTTATAAAAAATATCATACATAGTAAACGTTTTGTGAGTTTTTGACTCAAAATCGATTGGTTTAGGCGTGAGAGCCGATTGTATATGTTTGCTAAAAACTGTAAACTGCGTGACTTTTTGTTATTTAATAAATAAATAACAACTTAAATCACTTCACAGGACTGACAGGTTGCCAGTGTTCAAGTGATGCAATCAGAGTAGTTTTCTCAGCCTGCCAAACTAAATGATCACTATTAAGCTTTTATCCATGTCTTTAACATATGGACATTGAATTCAACCTGTCTGTGAATGAGTCAGAAATGACAAAAATGTGATTTAAACTAGAAAAATGTAATTTTTTCACCAGATTGATTATGTGAACTTAGTACATCAGTAGGGCCAGTGTGAAAGGGGAAAGCCGCTCAAATCACATGCTCTTGTCATATCCTGGGGGTGTCCCATATGTTTCAGTGAACACCATCCACTTTGTTTCAAGAAAGAAGAAACTTAAACTGTAAGACTTGTGTTATAGAGAAGTGAGGCACTGTGTAATTTTAAATGTGCTTATAGTAAGGGCGGTCACAGCGGCAGGATGTATATGTTCAAAATCATCCCCTGTAATGTTATACATGTAAAATGTCTTGTTTATATCCAAAGGAGTTTGGTGTATACATGGTTCTCTTTAGATCTTTTGAAGTCATTTACTAGGCTGAGATTTGGGTTTGCTCCCCACTTAATGTTGGGTTACAACTCTCATTTTGGAAACTCGTACAAACCCTGAAATGGTAACTTACAGTATCAGTAACTCTTCATCATCAGAAAAGCAAAACAAAAGGTAAAAAGAAATGCATTTGATTAAGCTCTCCTAAATATTTAAACAAGATTTTGCCTTTAATTAGCCTTGACTGGCTTTACCACACCCAGCTCTCATATACTGCACATTTGCACAGGGCACATGTCCCACCCTCCGCTCACTGGTCGGAAATTTCTAGTATAACAATCCATGTGTTTTTTACAGTGCTAAGAAAATGTCATGGAAATTTGGTACTAAATGAGTAAAACACATTTCCCTCTTTTAAACACTTGAAAAACAAGTCCTGATTTGAAAAATAGGAAATAAAGTCCATTGGTGCCTCAACACATGTATAACAGGATCAAAACTGGGCGGATTTTAGTTGGAAAAAGACAAAAATTGCTGCTAAAAAACTGTCAACAACAAGAAACAGACAGGTTATTGTTAAACAGAGGAGCATATTGTAATGACAATGACCAAAGCCCTGGTCGATGTCATAAAGTGTGTTGTTGGTTTGTTTATAGTGGCCTCATGGTTGTCATGAGTGTCACTGTGGAAATAACATCATTACCATCTGATAGCAGCACCATGCCGAGCCCAGTTGCCACAAGAAAGCTTTTTCGGACAATAATTTCTAAATGTTTTCTCTTCCTTGATGTCAAGAAAGGAATACAAGCTTGATTTTTTATTGTATCCTTTATTTACTGAGTCTTCAGTGCATGGCCTCATGACTCACTTTGCCTATGCAACACAACGCAAAAAAATATCAATGGGACACTAAAAGTCTGTTTCAATTAAATTATTCCTTTGATGTTTTCCTCCAGTGAGCTTTACACTCTTAAATGAATCATGCAAATGCTAACTCTCCCTCTTTGAATAATAAGATATGTGAATAAGGGTTTATATTTTGAGTTCTGTAAAAAGTGTGTAATAAGATTTCTAGTTTAAAGAGTATCAGTGGCTCAAGCTCGTGTATATTATAAGTGGGAGAGTTAGGTGGTGGTGGAATGACATAAAGCAACACCCAAAACTCACATTTAATTGCAAAGTGTTTTATAATAATTGCAGCCTTAATTTAGTCCCTACCCATTTGTCCCTTGAAATTTAATATAGAGATATTCAAGTCTTGTAAAACCAACTCTTTCATCTCGCTTTCATGCAGAAAATAGCCAGAACTCCCCCAGGAGTCTTAGTTTCCCCCAAATAAAAAAAAAGACCCTGGTGATTTTAATTTTTGATGACATGTGAATCACACACCTTTTGATAATTCACTGGTAAATAATTATATTGCAAAAGACAAAGAGAACTTGTAGGAAAGTCTTCAATATTTACCCAAAGTGGAAGCTTTTTTCATTTTTAATTACAAAACATTCAAGAGTTCAGAATTTAAAATGAACACTGAAGTGAATATTTCCTAGGCAAATTATGTGTTACTGGGTGTTAACATGGTGTCCTAGACTTTTATTCAGCATCTCCACCCCACGTCTGACAACTTGTTCTCCTGACCTTGTATTTCTTTGCAAAAATGACCCACAAAAACACTTAAAACAAAAGAAACAGGATTGTTAGTGCGTTAAATTAGGTTAAACAGTTGTGGAAAAACCTTGTTTGAAGTTTTGGACAAGTTCAGGAATATATTTAAGTTTCTGAGAAGCAAAAGATCAAAGAGGATAAAAGTGTTAATTTGCCTTCAATTTGATGCTAACTGGCACAGAAACCTGCAGTAGTGTGAATTATTTCAGCTCAGATATCTGGCATCATATCAAACATTCCAACATTGTGTGCTTGGAAAAGAGAGACTCACTTTTTTTTTAATACAAGGAACCAAGACGCCCAGCAGCAGAGCGACAGCCCAGATTTGAAGAGTAGTTAAGGCTCCCGTTGCTGCTGATGTGACTCATGTTTCACTTATCTGAATGAGACATTGTCAGAAGTAAACGATAGTCCTCCTTGGCTCTCCCAGAATCCTGTTTCCTTCACAGCCTCATGACACAAACCTCACAAGGCGTGGCCATGATCAACATGGATGGGTGTTTCCTTTTCATGTCCAGTCCCATTGTTAGTGTTTGTTCCTTTACATAATTGATAACTCAATCATACCTGGAACACCCTCGAGGTCTGATTCACAAATCCAAAAATGGTAACAGTTCAAAGTACAAAACATCAGTAAGAGGGCCTGGTCTCTCCATCCTTTTTTTTTTTTTTTTTTTTTGTACAGTTACTCCAGAGTCTAGACTCAAATAATAGCTGTTTATGGTTATATTACTCTCAGACCATTTCCGTGGATTTCCATGGCAACTCCCTTTGCAGAAGACCCTTGTAAAAGCCACACAAACTATTCAGAGGGTTAAATATTGATTGGTCCTCACTGAAGAATGCAGTGCAGCCCATTCACAGTTTAACTACCGAAGTGATGACCACCTCGTCTCTTTAACTTGAATCAGAGCGGAGCTTCGCCTCACCATTGAGGGACGGATATCCAGTTCATTATTACATGGCACTTGCGAGGATGGTGTGTCCTCATAGTTTAGGGGCTGGAACAAGGAAGTAATTGGCATTCTTAAGAAGTGACTTGATTGCTTCATTCACAACAACATCTTGTCATTTGACTAATTGTAAAATCTATAAATCATCCATCGGTTTAACTAGTGAGCTTTAGAGGTGTAACTCAGTGATATTTAAAAAAAAATTTTGTTACCCTTTAACAGAGCCAGGCTAGCTGTCTCCAGTCTATCTGTCCATACATGTTGGTTTTAAGAAATTATGTGTACACACATCAAGACGTTTTAGTCCCCAAAACAGAAATCCACTTATTTGTCACCTGCGTTACCATGGAGCTTGTGTTACTTGTTGTTATTGTGTCTTGGTAACCAGAGTTTCGTACCTCCCCCCCGCCGAGCGTGAAAAAGTGCACACAGTCTGTGTCATTACAACACGTTAGATTTGGGAACCAACGCTCATGCAGCTAAAACAGACTGAGTCAGTTAGTACTGCTATGACTTGTGAAGCAGGGCTTTATATGGTTAATATGAACGCCTGTACTTTCCTCTGACTAAAGTTGCTCATTGTGGAACTCTGGGTCTTTGCCCGGTATATTTTTAGCATATGTGTCATGTTTTCTTTACCGCTCTGAATGGCCTCAGTTTATTGTGAGTTACCGTTGGGGGAACTTGCTTTCAGATCAGATATCACTCACTCACTGGTTTCTGTTGGCCTGTCTGATCAACACATTCACATATTCCATTCTCTGCTGGTTAGGGTGTGTTTTTCTTGGCGCTTCAACTGTAACGGCTGTAAACACAGACCTCGATGTTTGAGGAAGCATCCCAAATTTTAAATATAATTTAAAACAAGGTAAATCTCAAAATATCACTCTTTAGAGCAGTTTTTTTTTTAATGATCGCTTCTGCTGCAGTTTTGTGGTTGTGTTTAGGAAACTGGCTCCAGCAGAATGTGGATGATGATAGCGAGGGACTGTTGGGGCACTGCAGCTGAAAGGGGATCTTTGTTTTGCTGAGTGAAGTAAATGCAGTTTTTCCCTTCCTTCCCCCTGCTTTTAAGCTGCGACTTGAAGCTGGTATAAGTTGGACAGCTGAAACCAAAAGTTTCAAATTGTATCAACAGGACAGACCTACAAACTCTATATAGTTCTGAGTGTGTCATCATATATATTTTGTTTGATAAAGCCCACAAAATCCTGAGTTTTAATCCCCAGTGAGTCACACTGCCAACTTCACTAGAAAGCAGCAGACAAATGGATGAAAAAAGTGGGCCGTCCTTGAATATCCACCGTCTAGACTTCTGAGTTCTTACCATATCCTGGACAGCACCACAGTGAGACGCTTTCCATCCAGCGCTGTGATCGGATTTACCTTCTCTCTTAGGCTTTAAGCCTGTCAGTTAGTGGCTCAGCCTGTGTAGCTTCTTAGGCATCGGGGGAGCTCTGAGTCACCAGATAGTCACTTCTGCAGCCCAGACATCCCTTTTCCAGTGGGCGTCATTGAATTTGTTCAGCGCTGAGGCTCACAATGGGCTGAAGATGAAAGATGTCATTGGAGGGCTCTGTTAGCTGACTGTCCCTGCCTTCGCTCTGTGTCCACTGACCTCTTTGTCTCGTTTTCACTAAGCATTAATAAGTTCAGTCAATACTTTGAGAGTCTGTGTCATTTCATAACCCCCGCAAATACCAGAGACTTTTGACATTATACCCACAGAAAGTAGACTCCCTCTGTGCATTACCTCAAAGCTGTTATTGTAAATATTTGTGCGGTGTTGCATGGCCTTTGTGCAACATTCAGATGCCATTTGCTGATTACTAACCAAACTTACAATATGTAATATTGTTTCTCTCTATTATGGGACAAGGCTGACGTCAGCTCTCATTATTCTGTGCAGCTCAGCAGTCATGCTGTTTGTAATGGTTTTTTAAAACGCACATTAATCACTGGGGTGGATCCCTGTGAGTGGACATTGAAATCGCTGCTCATGAAGCAGGTTCGCAGTTAGTTGGACCACCTTTTCTGTATGCACAGGCCAGTCAGATCAATCATTAACCAGTAAACTGGAAGACGTGCCTTTTTTCTGTGAATGGGTATGAACAACTGGAGAAGCTGCCATCTTTCAGTCCTCTCTTCAGTCTGTCCACTCAAAATAACATCCTTGACGTTTTGTTTGGTTAGTAAAATTAACATTAGATAGGAAACTACCCAACACCGTCATGTGTATTAAAATCAATAGACAGAGCTGTCATGGAATATTTTTAGCAAAAACACTTCAGATTTTGAAGCAGAATTCCCTTCAATCAGCTCATCTGTCTCTGAGAGAGCAGAGATAAACACAGAGCCCAGTGTGTTTATTTTGCAAATACACCCCCTTACCAAGCACACACAAACACACACAAACACACACACACTAAAGAAGTGCTCTGCAGTTCAGCATGCTTTACCACATGTTGGTCCTTAACTGTGAGTAGCTCTCTGTTGCTCTGGGTCAGCATTTAATTCCTGTTTTCTCATGTGTTTCCACAGGTCAATGTTCGCGTCACAACCATGGACGCTGAGCTGGAGTTTGCCATCCAGCCCAGCACCACTGGCAAACAGCTGTTTGACCAGGTACAGTGCATATCAGTTCTTTACTGACCTTTTATCATCAGTGTTTTCTCCTGTAAAGATGTTTTCAAAAGGTTTTGATAACAACACAATAACAAAATGATAAAAATTTTGGAATGCAGCCTTTTTGTATGGAAAAGATATTAAAGGTCAGCCAGTCCAGTCTAGTGGTGTTGATAAAAGCAGAAATACGTTTGCAATGCAGACAAAATGAGTAATTTGAAGAGTTAAAAGAATAATGCAACATTTAGATGAGCAAATGGATGATACTTTCACATATGTATAGTAAATATGTACTGGACCCAGAAACCTATTAGCTATAGATTAACTCAAATGCTGGAAACAGGAAAGCAGCTAGCATGACTAGAAAGAGAAAGCATCTGCCCTCTTAATCTTCCCTCCAGAGTTTAACATCCAGGTCTGAAAAGTTATCTTCTACAGACGAGATCACAGGAGCTTTTGGCCTCGAGTGACCTAATAAGTCTCTGTCTCTCCGGTGAGGTTGAGGGATTATTGTAAAAGGTTTCCTGTGATTAAAAAAAACTGCTGTGAAAGTGAACAAAGAGAACTTTTTGCATTTAAAGCAGTCATGGATGATGTCTGTGAGGAAGTTATACAGTGTCAGTGCAGAGTAAAAGGTGTGGCTACAATACTGGAGACATAAAGAGTTTCCTTTTGCAGCTGTAGCTTCCTAGTATAGGACACGCTGTTTTACATGGAACGCTATATATTAGCTGATTCAGAAAGGGCTGGGTCATTCGTTGCTAATAATAGATACTTTTGTCCTTATGGTATTTGGCATTATTTTTAACAAGTTTAACTCACATTTTCATATTATATCTTATTATCTTAA
>JAPZDV010000010.1:15181352-15201710 GCA_029814665.1 Acanthurus lineatus
GGAGTCAACTACTTTGACATCAAGAATAAGAAAGGAACAGAGCTGTGGCTGGGAGTGGACGCTCTGGGACTCAACATTTATGAGAAGGACGACAAGTAAGCACTGTATTTATTGTATTAGTTTTAGTGTCTGTCCTGGCGCTTTGTGTCTGCTGCTAGAGTTGCTGCAGCGTGGTGACACAGAGCTAAACTGGCTGGACCAGGTCCATGTGTGAGCTTAATCGCTATTCCTGTTCCTCTGCAGCCAGTATGACAGGAATTACAATGAGGGCCAAATGGATACAGTCTTTTAAAGGAGTGTCTACAGAGAAAGAGTTAACATCTGCTTTTATAATGAGTTAGAGGTTCTTTGGCACAGATTTGTCACATAATACAGTTTAAAATTTGTGCCTGCTGAGTGAGTGTGTCATACTGTCTGGTCAATATACAGAAAAAATAGGACATCTTTTGTTCACACCTCTGCGTGAAGAGGTGTAATTGTTAAACACTGATGAATGATAAACATTACGGCCTAAAGTACATGTTTTTTGCTGTTTATATTTAAGATGGTGTGTGTTAAAACACCAGCTTCACATTCACAGATTTTATTTTTGTTTTAAGGGGCCCACTTTGAGTTGCCTGTGCTGACACTTATAGGCCATGTCTGCAGTTTCTCCATTTTATCCACAGACATATGAAGAAAAAATGTAAAGATGTTTTTTTTTGATGCATTGTGCTTCAATAGAAACCCACTTTTTGAGATCTGTGGCATTGTGTGTCCAGAATCCAGCCTTTTTGACCTTTGATTGCCTCTTTTTTTTAATCAGGCAAGATACTTTCTGAGGTAATACCTTATACATTTAGTGAAATGAGCTCTGGCATCTCCTGTGGCTGGTGGCCTCATCTGCAGGGTCACTGGAGTGTAGTTCACTGTGCTTAAAGAGCACTTCATCCCAGGTGACTTGCCTTTCAGTCACTGACCCTGTCCTGGAAAATCACTCCAGTCGTTCTCTGATCTGACTGAGTTTTGTTGTCGACTGCCAGATTGTAGCTCTGGCCATTTTAAACTGGCTGCGCTGTGTCGGTTTTCATGCCAGTCTGTTGAAAGCAGCGTGGACTAATTTGTCTGCCTTAGTGGAAGAAATGAACACAGTAAAATTGGTGACAAGATAATTATAAAGTTTAGCATTTCAGCTTCCCCATTAGGCCCCTAATTGAACCTTTACACTTTCCTTGTCTTACTCATGAGTTTCTTTTAAGACTAAATAATTTAATTACTGTAAATGCTCTTATGTTTAAGATCACCCAGTCCCTCATTAAGCCTTTTTGTATCTTTACTGATGTATGAAACCTCCAAAAGAGTGAAAACATTTTGTTGAAGAACCAGGTCCTTGTGTGAGTCTCTCTCTTTATTTGCTCCCTGGGATCAGCAAAGAAATGCCTCTCCTCCACGGTGCCCTCTGCTGTAACCATAGCTACGCCGACTGGTTTTTCAAGCTGTGCGGCACTTAAGAATGTGAGGCTAACCTACAACACTGTCTCTTCAATGAGGGCAGCCGGCCCACAATGCAGCAGTGTAGCCAAGGCTTCGCCGAGAGGCACAGTTTGGTGCTGGTTTAACTCCTTGTGCTCCGCTGCTCTGTTTGACCACAGAACTGATTATTTTGTTGGACATTTAAAGTTTTTGTCTTTGCTTTAACATCCCAGACTAACATATACAGTCATAAAACCAGCCAGACATCAGATATAACTTTTACTTCTGTAAAACCAGTAAATATTTGCATGATTTCAGCTGGTCTGAACAGACTTAATGATCCTGTTGTGTGGGGAGTTTACAGACATAAATCTAAATGTTACCCACTTGATTAGAGTTTACCTTAATTAAAATCTTAATATTTAATGTCTTTTTTTACATACAGTTTCAAATCTGTAGCGTGAAAGAAACAGCGGCTAGAATATTAAGCAGGAACCTGAAATAGCGAATGAGAGAAGGTCGACAGAGAGATATCATCATTAGATGTTAACTAGTCCTGTTTGAAACTAAAAAGAAATTTCTTTCCAAATCACTTTCAGTTTGTGCTGCCGATTGTTTAAGCAGTTCTGTGAATGTTTTCTACGCCGTAACTTCATCCACATTTTCGTTTTTTTTATTTTAAGGGGCCCACTTTGAATTGCCTGTGTAGAACATGATACACAAAATAGTGTAAATTTTTTCAGCTGTTTTAAATTTTAGGCTTAATTTTAGTCCCATCATGAAGTCTCTGCTGATTTTTATCATATTAGTCATCAAGCTATATAACCTACACAAAAAAACAATCTTAACATTCACTTCATTTATAATATAATGAAGAACCTTATAGTTTTGCTATAAATTGTTAACAATAAGTCAAAAAATATAGTCACAGTCCCTGTTTAAGGACATTGTTACCATTTCATAACATAATGGAAAAAAAGGTCGTCGACGAACATATTTCCTCTAATTTTCTTTGACAAAATTAACACTAGCACAAGTATAGCTAGCTAAAGATTTCTCCATATTTGTTTTCTGGTGCTGAGTTTGATCAAGTTAGTTTGTGTGAGCTCCCACAGCTACTCTGAAATTGTTTCATCTAAATACTGAGTGTTGGGGTCCTGTGTCTTGACTGAATGGTCTAGTGTGTGCTGACATATTAAAATATTAAAATTTGGTTGGATCAATTTGTACCAACATAAATCGGTTCAGAAAGTGCAGCTTAAATAAACCCCAAGACTCAAATACCCTCAATTGCTGAGATATGAGCTTCATTGTTTTCTCAATTCCTCGAGCATGTGTCAGGCTCGGTAATTGAGTGAAATTCCAGTTCAGTCAGTACAGTTTCACAGCAGAGTTTCGCTGCGAGATGGATGGCTGCCTTTCTAGATTACAACACTTGTCAATGTTTACAGTGCTACTTTGTATTGTGCTGAATGAGATTGGCATCCGTTCAGTTTGTCTGGCACAAAAGAATGGTGAGCCACACCCCGTATTCATCCTTCATACTTGATCGCTGGATACAGAAATCCATGCTAACAGCGAACCTGAAAGTGTAACTCTGCTAAGGATTTTAATGATTTTTCTAGTGCTCTTTTGTGTCCGACTGTGTCTATGAACACTCAAACAATCTCTATTGTTATAGAAAAAGAGTTGCAACTAATTATTTTTTTCAAGACCTTCAAATTAGGCCATTCCTCATATTACTGAGCCACAGTATTGTCTTTATTTAGCTTTTTAATGTCTGACAAACACTCTAAAACTTAATTTAATTAAATTTACTGTCATGTATGATGAAGAATTGAAGCAAATCCTCTCATTTTAGAAGCTTAAACCAGAAAACATTTGACATTTTTGCTTGTAAAATAAATGAATCAATGAATCGATCACATTATAATGTTCGTGCTCATGTGGTCACTTCCTCAGATTGACGCCAAAGATTGGCTTCCCCTGGAGTGAGATCAGAAACATTTCCTTCAACGATAAGAAATTTATCATCAAGCCCATCGACAAAAAATCTCCAGTAAGTAAAAACTCAGATGCATCACCCAGCAGTTGGATTTTACATTTTTTGGCATTTCTAAACCTAAGAATACTCTATTCTTTGAGAGTGGAGCGGTTTCTTATAGACCTTTTCACCATAAACACAATAAATGGGCAGTCAAACAGCTAATTTGGTGCTTTTTGTTAACTTCCCCTCTCTTTCGTTTTCCTTTTGTCTTATTCTTCTCCACATTTCAGGACTTTGTGTTTTATGCACCAAGACTGCGCATCAACAAGCGCATCCTGCAGCTGTGCATGGGCAACCACGAGCTGTACATGCGTCGCCGCAAGCCGGACACAATTGAGGTGCAGCAGATGAAGGCCCAGGCCAGGGAGGAGAAGCAGCAGAAACAGATGGAGAGGTACGTCAGATGCCAGGAAACGTTTGGAAGTTTCCTTCCAAAGTCATTTGTCCACGTAGCCAAAGTTACACATAACCAAAGCGGTTACTGACATGAATAAAAACTTTCCAAAGTTGAAATTTTAACCCCTTACTATTCTCTTGGGCTGACACATTTATAGATATTTGACAAAAACTGAGCAACAATTATTGCAGTTTAAAAAAATCAGCTAATACATTTTCTTTAATTATCATGCCAAATGAATGATTCTGAGCAGAAAAGATACTTAAAAGCTGAACTGCTTTATTTAAAGGATTACACTCGTTTGATAACACCATGAGACTGTGATTCATGAGGTAGATTAAGGCCACCAAAGCAGTCATGATAGTTTCAACGTCTCTATTGTCTGAAACAGCCTTTTTCAATGCAGATTGCATTCAAAGCCACTTTTATTTCGTACAGTTTCACGTTAAATGAAACCATTCACTGGTAATAATGCAGCATTCCTTTTTAAGTACGGGAAATCTGCTTCCTGAATTGGCTGAACCGGGAGTCAATGGATGTTGACCTCGATCTCAGCTACAGCTGTCGGCCCACTGTCTGCTCTGTACAGCTGTTCAAACACGGTGATGTAACGCCAAGCAGACAACACAGTAAATGCCAGTGGGAGAAGCATTAGATCAGCAGGCCTCAGCAGACAGAGTTAGGGTTCTCACACACACACACACACACACAGTAGCTCTCAGTGGTCGATGTCTGTTAGAGGCTGAGCTGGTGTTCAAACACAGTTACAAAGTGGGTTGTGATGAGTCTCTCAAGATGATTCATTTAAACGTAATTAAACCCTGAGGGAAAAATCAGCCTGTTGCAGTTAAAACAATAGAACGATGTCAGGAAATGTGCAAACCCTTTCTCCAATATAAGCATTTAGCCTTTCATCACTTACAGTAAACTTTTTTTTTAATATAAATCTGCTATATATATATTAAAATACAATGCTAAGTGAACAGTGCATGATTAATTGATTAATAATCGCAGCTCTGTTATTCCCCATGCACAGCAAGCTGCAAAGTTAATCAACCTTGTGCTTCAGTTAAGCTTTTGATGATAGTCTTTCGCTATTTAATCAACCAAACAGTTAGTTGAGAAATAGGTAATAACATTTTTTTTAAGTTTTGAAGTTATAAAGAGTCCTTGTTATTGTTAACTGCACTTTTATCTTAGCTTTTCAGCTTTGTTTTTTAAAGACTTCACACAAATTCTGTGGCTTTTTTTTTGTAAATATGGTGCAGTTTTAAATTGCAAGGCCTCACGCAAATATTAATCATGTGATGTTTACATGAAAGTTTAGTGAACTGTGACTGTAACAGATGACAAAACTGTTGAACAGTGGTAATGGAGCAGCTTCTACATTCATGTGGTAAATCTGTGCCTGTGTGTGTGTGTGTTAGCACAAATGTGTGTGTGGGCTCATCGGCTGTTGTTTGTCGGCCGTAACTATGCATCAACTATGTCAGCTGCCTCTGTTGGCTCACAATGGCTGCGTCTTATCTGCAGGGCCCAGCTGGAGAACGAGAAGAAGAAGAGGGAGGCCATTGAAAAGGAGAAGGAGCAGATGGAGCGAGAGAAGCAGGACCTGATGATGAGGCTCTACCAGTTTGAGGAAAAGACCAAGAAGGCAGAAAAAGGTGAGGCGAGGGGGAGGGAGCGCTGCACCGAGCAGCCTCGGGGGCTTTCAGTCATTCAGGCTCATACGTCATTTAATGCTCAGAATACAAAGTGTGTGTGAAAATAGTCAGAGAATGTGTGAACATGTGATTACGTGCTCAGGTGAACGTGAGGCCAACAGACAGGTGTGTGTGTGTGCAGGGGTGTGTGCAGGTTACTTGTTTTGTAAACAGCTTGGATGATAAATGCTTGATCAAGTTCAAACTGTTAGCAGCAATGTAGTGCGTGAATACAGTTTAAAGACTTGTGATTTCTGATTTTCCTCATTTTAATTATGTTTATTTATTTGTTAATTTGATTATGTTTGCATGTTTGTCAATGATTTGAAAAATCATGCAGTATTTTTTTTATTTTTGTCATAAATCAAAAAAGGAAAGCACTTTTTGTTGGAAAAAAAGATCAGCTAAGCTATTGGCTAATTAGAGCAATAAGATTCTCTGGTGCTTCCTCTTAAGTAATAATGATCATACTTCATGTTTATAAATTAGTGCCAAATGATGTGCAGCGTTTGTTGACCACAAACATGGAAAGAGTTTCACTGTCCATGACTTTAAGATATTCACATCTTATGTAACCTTTGCCTCAAAAAATCAAAAAAATTTACTATTTATTCATCAAATTTTGTTTGAACTTCTTGAACACTCATTCTGGTCTCTAAATTACAGCAAAGTGTTTGTTTAGCTACTGTCAGCAAACGATAAACAGCAAGGTGCTGTAGACAATGATTTGATCCTATTATGCTTATTATTCTTATTTTTTAATGTAATTTTAAAGACATGGGTTTTCTATTTTTTGTAAATCCAGTAATAATATGAAAACCAAAAATGAACTATGTAATCTGTTTAGTTGTAGCCTGATATTGTTTATTTTAAAACAGGGAGCCACACTGTTGCACGGAGTGACCTCCTCCTTCACTAGCATGAACAGAGGTGCTATTGGTTATTTTTAGCAAATCCATAAATACCTCCAAGCACTGAATGCGTATTAATCCATGTCTGAAAATAGTCTCCAACAAATACTCTATAAACTGAGGGTTAAGCAATGTTGGCTGACCGTATCTGAGCATTAAGGCTAACCTCACTCTTAATGCTCAGATGTTTTCAGAAGTCATTTTTTAAAGGTTTATCTAAAAATTTGTGACTTTAGGTAGAAAAGCCAAAAAAGTAGGCTGTTGAGGATACATTTGTTTTGGTTTTTAACAGTAATATAAGTATATTGCCACAATGCAACACTCTTCCTTTTAAATTGAAAAAGCAGAATATCAGAGCTTTATAGTTCTTGTTTAAAAGGGAAATTGTAGTTGGAATATTTCAAAAATGAGTCTCCTGAAAAAAACAATACAGTTTTGTGTTTTCTGTGTGCTGCTGTATCTCTATATGTCTCTCATCTTGTTCTCTCTCCCTCTTTTTTTTTTTTTAATTTAAGATCTGCAAGATCAGCTCCAGAGAGCCATGATGTTGGACCAGGAGAGGAGAAGAGCCGAGGATGAGGCAGCACGTCTGGAGGCTGAGCGTCAGGCTGCCCTGCTGGCCAAAGAGGAGCTGGCTCGCCAGGCTGAGGACCAGAAGAAGTCTCAGGAGCAGCTGGTCAGTATTTCAAAGGCACCTTGAAATTATTGAGCAACTTCAAACCAGGTTTCCAACATTCCCAGAATTACTATTTGAATGTCCTTGTTAAACTTTTCCCAACACAAGCTTTTAAAGATTCCTGCAGTAGCACAACTGAGTCTGATCACTTTCTCTTTAAATGAGAAGAAAAGCAAAACAGGTCCTTTAGTTAAATCCCAAAACCTAGCACCTTGATTGCAAGATAAGTAAATCAAAACCTCCCCTGCAGTTCTGGACTACACTGAGCGGTTATTCTGTTCAGGTCTGTGCCAGGCACGTTGCAAGGTGCTGTTTTCAGCAGTGCCTGGCTACTGTAGCTCCAGACAAAACCACTCTGTAGCGTCAAGCTGGACCACACCCTGTTACTTCAGACTAACCGCCCCCTCACCCCGAGCCACCGGGCCGTGGGACCACCCACAGGACTGTGCACTGCTCCCTCGTTCGCTTTTACAGCCCTGGCAGTAAATCTGTGGTGTTGCATTCAGCCAGAAACACCAGCACGGTTTTATCAGACACCTGCTGCGACACCTTTTCTACTTAAACCCTTTAAGATGCTTAAGTCTCCATGGAACTTCCACCGACTGTGACTAAAAAAGACATCAGAGTCATCGACATGTTTTAAATGTGTGAAAGCACGTTAACATATTGATAATAGTACACTGTGTCCCTGGCTTTTCACTGACCAGTTTTCCAGCTGAACACCTTTTGCATAACAATTTCACGGCCAAGTGCACCACTGTGGAGTCTGTTAGGTGTCTTCGCAGAGGCATACTGAACAATTAAAGCAGGTGTACCAGCTAATACTCAGGCTCCCGCCAGTTCAGTCCGGTGAATGACAATCTGTTCACGATGTTGTGGTCAGAAGGAATGTACCACAACACCCACAGACACCGTGCCGAGTCTATTAATGTTTTTATTTTTACCTCAATACATTTTTCTGCTGGCACTTAGAGCTCTGAATGCTTTTAAGTCAGTCTTTACATATTAATATTTGACTTGATGCTTGTTTGAAGCTTTAAGAGTATTATTCTAACCATAATATTGTTATGTGAATGATCAGTTTGCAAAAGTGCAGGAATGTTCATTTTCTTCTGCAAATTTTCTTTTGCAGTTTTTCAAATATTTGGCCAAATTTTGCAACAAAATTGTTGGATGCAGAAACAAACAGAATTTTATTTACTGTTGTTTTGAAGCAGTAGGAGAGCAATTTGACAGAGTCTTTCCGATGCTCTCTGTTATAGCACTTTAAAAGATGTTTCGCTGATGGATTTGATGAGTAAACTGTCATACAGGCGCTGCTGTGTCTGTATAACTCTGATGTTACTCAGCTGCTATGAGAGGCATTTGATACCGAAAGTCTGCCGCAGATGTTCTTGCCTTAAACAAACATAAACAATATAGACAGACGTAAAGATCTGTGCTGCAAAAAAAAGATGTAAATAAAGACTCTCGATGCAGTTTGCAATTTGATCATTTGCACTTTGATTTTAAGAGCAATATCTTCATCCACCTACATGTATTAAACCTGGAAGTGTAAATAAGCTTGTATCTTGTCGTTTGGTGTCAGGCTGCAGAGCTGGCAGAGCACTCAGCCAAGATCAGCCTGCTGGAGGAGGCCAAGAGACGCAAGGAAGAGGAGGCCGACACATGGCAGCTCAGGGTGAGAGCTTTAACAGAGGGCAAACTGTGCGGCATACTGAGGCTCATTCAGAGGAAGCTCAGTACACCTACAAGGACTGAAACTAGACTAAGTCAGACTTTTTCAATGATTTTTCACATTCTACAATTTTGAGTGTGTTTTCTTTTAAAGAGTTTTGGGTACTTACAACTTTAACTTTCTAAAACAAATCAGCTCAGGAGGAGAAACAGTCAGATATTAAGCCTCAGTTTAGAGACAATTAAGTGTAAACTGAGCGATCCTTCTGTGTTACTGACTCATCTGTTCTCAACCAGGCCAGGGAGGCCCAGGACGATCTGGTAAAGACCAAAGAGGAGCTGCACATGGTGATGACGGCACCACCACCTCCTCCACCTCCCCCCATGTACGACCACGTGGATGACAACAGCGACAGCGAGGAGAACACCAGCACGCACAGCGCTGACCTGCAGACTGAAGGCATCAACGACCACCGCAACGAGGAGGATCGTCTCACCGAGGCCGAGAAGAACGAGCGCGTCCAGAAACAGCTGAAGGTGAGGATAAAAAAAAACAAACTTACACTTCAAACAGTGAATCATCCTCAAGACGCAGATGCTTCAATACATTTGGTTCATGCGATATGACAGATTTTCGTCATTTTAGACTAATGCAAGTCTTCACCTGTAGGCTGGTTAAAGGTGTCATTTGTAAAATCTCAGTACCTGCTCCAGTTATATGGGGGGGAAGTGTTGCCCCCAGTTGTTTTACAATATAATGCAACCGTAGTAAAATTTATATTTTCATCAAATATTTTATAGGAAAGTTACAATGAAGTTTCAAAGCTTCCAATCTTGTCTCATGTCATGTCAGTGAAATGAGCAGGTTTATTAGCTAATGGTCAGTATGTCCATACAACAGCAATTTACAGTCATCGTTTGATAACATTAAATGCATTCAAAAGGCACATTTGGTTTGCAGCTTTACAGCCTTTTCACAAGCCCAAAAGAACTGAACTAAAAGAGCACACACACCAAAGTTACCAAACCAAACAGGTTAGGTGAGAATGCACCCTCATTTTCCCCTGCATTACTGCTGCACACCCAGTTTAAAATTACTCTGACACATCAGCTTCACCCAAAACTTCATGACAAAGTGCATTACTTTCTTACACAACACCTGTAGGGTGATGAAAAATGATAATTGTTCACTTGTGTGCAGAATGCGCAGCTCACTACAGAGTGAACTACCAAGGGTCTACATTTTTAAGCAGATAAGGCCATTTGCATCAGACAGAAAACAGATACAGTTTCTCAACTGTGATGTGCTTTAAATGTGGAAATTGTATCTGATCACTCCTCTCCTTGTCTGCCCTCAGGCCTTGACATCAGAGCTGGCTAAGGCCCGCGATGAGTCCAAGAACACCCAGAACGACCTTCTTCACAGCGAGAACGTCAGGGCCGGCCGAGACAAATACAAGACCCTGCGACAGATCAGGCAGGGCAACACCAAGCAGAGGATCGACGAGTTCGAGGCCTTATAAGAAGCCTTCAGGCCCTCAGCCACTCACCCTTTCTGAATGGTCACTACATCTGGCTCCTCGAAAAACGAACTCATGTATAACACACATCAGTTGCAGAGTAAACTGGAGCAGTATAAACGCAGCAGAAGCATCGCTCACACACAAAGAGACACACTCCTGTTGTGAGTTTGTCTGGCGGGATGCAGGGCTTTGCAAAACCTTTGAAGAAAAAAAAAAAAACCTAGTGCCAAAACCTTTCTCTTCTTAGTGTTTCAGATCTTATTTGTGTATTTGAATGTGTAATTTGATCAATTAAGACCAAATCATTATTGTTTTTATCCAGAGGTGTGATGAAGTAGTGGGACTAGCCAGATTTTACTATTAATATTATTATTTCATGATGTGCACATACAAAATGTAATCAAAGCCTAGCTTCTTTTTGATGTCTGTCACTTGTTGTGTAGGAAGAAAAAGGACAGTTTGTCGTTTATAGCGACCACTCAGAAAGGGGTCAACAGTATAAGCAGGAAAATGTGTTTGTTATTGTTTTACATTATATTTGAACACTTCCATTTATGTTTAATATTGCTATACAGTAGTTTAAAATCATGCCTAGTTTGATATTTATACTGTATATGGGACATAAAAAGGGTATTTCATCTTGGTTTGTATATTTTTGCTATTTTGCTATCTACTAATGATAAAAAAAACATTTAATGTTTCAAAGGTTTTATATATTGACCAAAATAATAGCAGTCTTATGTTCCAGTACGTATTTTCCTTTAGATCACTAAATTAAAGAGATTTAATTGTAAATTATTATTATTTTTTACTGTAGGAAATATCCAGATGCATGCCGTTAAAATCAGTCAAGGAGATTGCTATCCTTCTAGGTACTTTTGATTTTTTTTTTATTATTATTTTAATTTTTTTTCGTTTTTGCCGTGCAGTTCACAGCATGCTGAGCAACACAGAGCACTGTGTTGACTGGGACACTTAGTTTTAATGTATTTTATTTCTCTGTTCTGTCATGTCACTGTTTGGTGAGAGATTAGCATGGGTTTGAGTGCTTTTTTCCCCACCAAGTGGCCTTTCTCTCTGGCTGTCCCTCTGCGGGCTTCAGTCCCAGACAGTTGGTCTTCACTTCTTAGCAAAAGATGCATAATCCAAAAATAAAAAAAAGAGAAAAAAATATGGATGTAACTTTGAAAGCCTTTACGTCTTTTAGTGTTAGACCTCCATCGAGGTTTAAAGGAGGCTTGAGGTGAACTTTTACAAAGAGTCTTGATCTCGCAGCTTGGTCACAATAGACTGACCTGAACAGTGTGACATTAACATCTCACTCTTCTCTCTCTGGAAATGGACTAGAGTAGCAGCTACTGACACTGTAAAGGAAACAAACAGCCCTGCTGGCCTTTGTATATGAGCAGGATTTTATAATGAGGTGTTCAGCATATTGGCAATAAATAAAAATCCATGATTACATATCAGAGTGTTTTTACTTTGTGTGATTATTTTGTTCTCCTTTCCACATACGTCTCTAGACTTGTTTTGCATGTTTCTTTGTATCTGGGTAACATATCTGTCCCAAATGAAACTGATGCTACGAAAAACCTTCATATCTCCCTGAGGATGAACCTGATTGGTGACTTTTCATTTAGCCTTACTACTAAAAAATTTAAGTTACTCTGTAAAATGTTTTAATATCAACTTGAACAAGCACAAAAGAAGATGAACCCAGTGACTTAAGTAATACCTACTTTCACTAGCGCCACATTTTGAGGATAAAATTTGTGATTTTTGGCTGAAATGTCTTGACGAAAAAATACTAAATGTTACAAGATATGCTAAATATGTTCATGTTACTCTCTAGACAAATTGAAAAAAAAAATTAGACGATCCTTTAAGTTTTTATCTAGTGCAACCAACAGGTCAAAACTTTAGCTCCTTCATTTTGTTTTACAACAACACACCTGATGAATAACAAGTGTTAGCATGCTAAAGCTAAGCTATGATGGTAAACTTTGAATACTAAACATTGTAAACTTTAACACACTAATGTTGTCAGTGTAAACATGCTAGCATACTGGTGTTAGCATTTAGCTAAAACTATAAATCATCACAGAGCTGCTAGCTTGGCTAAAGACTTGGAAGATATTCAACATTCACAACAAGTGTAATTTTTATTTGTCCACATACTTACCGTCAAATGTAGTGAATTTGAAAATGACAAAGTTAAAATAAATAGAAAAAAAATCAAACTAATGATAAAGTACGAATATAACTGCTATGAATGACAGCTAGCTTAGTCATAAAAATACAATACAAACTGCTAAAAAAGAAAAAAGTGCTGACTCGGTCGCGGAGACGTTAGGTGACGTCATGTTCTCCTGGTGCTGACGTTGGCGTCAACGGGCGAGCTGACGTCATGCCAGTTGCCGTTGCTGCTGCTGCTGCTGTTGTTGTTGTTGGGCATCGAGCAACAGTTGTCATGGTGACCGTGGAGGACGAGGTTAACAGTGAATACCGGGCCGATGACATCACCGCTCCTTCAATAGAAACGGTTTTTTTTTCCCTTCCCTTTCTCAAGCACGCGCATGAGCTCACGCGGACTAGAAAGGGATTCATTGTGCAGACGGAAACGCGGTGAGTGAGACCGAGTGAGACGCACGAGGCGCTTCACTTCCTGTGAGCGGGCGGCTCCGGCTACAGATTTCATTTGGTGGATTTATCATGCCGGCGTTATTTCCCGGTAATTTCATTTGCATCGATGTTTAACCGCCTGATGCAGCTGAGAGGACATCAAGTTTGAATCTGAAAGCTGCCGTGAAAGCTGAAAATTAGCTTTAGTTTAAAAATTGAACAGGTTTAAACCCACTTTAAACCCACTTATTTTACATTTATAACCAGTTTATAGACCCTCAGAAGGCCATTTCTATGGTCTGCTACTATTCCTCACTAACTGGATTACAATTAAGAAGGAAATACCGAAGTTTTTGCTTTTTTACTCTATTGTATTTTTTTAAACTTTACTCCCCAGACTAACATTTATAATACAAAATATAAACATTAAATGAATTGTGACAGAATTTTAACACTGCTACAAAGCAGTATATAGAGAAATATATGTATATAGTATGCCTAAATAAATTAAGATAAGTCCAATATTTACTAGCTGCAATATATATAAGTGATGTACACATAAATGCATCGATAATCATAATTCAATAATATACAGTAATATATTTTACTTTAATGGACTTTTCTGCAAAATTAGTACTTTTTTACTGATTGTCTTGTGCTTCTCTGTTAGCATATGTTCAATACTGGACTTACACTTATGACAGTATTTCTATACTTTGGTATTTGAGCTCTTTTTCATTAATGAGCAGTATGTCATGACATTCATTAGCAATTAGCTTAATCAATCAATAGCTTAGCTTAGTTATAAGGGAGAGTCAAGAATTTATAAATAAAAGACTTTATTAATAAATATGATGATAAAAATAAGATAAATAAATACATTCCATGCTGACATGATAAAATATTAATTTCATGATTACAACTTTTTAAATTATTTTGTCACTTATTTAAATATAATACAAATGCTTCACATGAAGAGTGCAGTTGTTGACAAACAGGCTACACTGATAGTCACTCAAAATCACTTGTATGTAGCCACAACAAGTCATAACATGTTATAAACTAAAATTTTACATATTTGCTAATGGGACATAGGTGGGATAAACAAAGAAATAGTCATTTGATGAAGGAATTCTCCTTGTTTCCAGGGTCTATTTAACCCCTCCTGAGGGTCCCTCAGAGGGGTGTGAGGGGGCTTTGGTCCCGGAGCTTCTGTCAAACCGTCACCTGTTCTCACCTTCAGAAAATGGGCGTCGTCTGGATGAGCTGTCTGCCCGCTTCCAGAGTCAGACACCTGAACACAACACAACAAAACACATAAAATGGCTGTATAAACACACCCTCATGCCAACAAAACACTTACACTCTTTAATGCACTCGTAAACACACGCCAGAACACACACAACACACCTCGCAGGCCTGCAGACACCGACACAAAGGAGACATGCAGGGCCACAATGAGGCGTATTTGCACTCTGACGCAGGTGTTCAGACCGGTGTTTGCATTAATGGGAAGGTTTGGCACCTTTGATAAGGACAGTTAGTCGATCATTGCCCTGTGGCACAGTGTTAGCCTCTGTCATGCCGTCAAGAGTCGTTCTTCTGACCCCTAGCGCTGTAAAAAAATATAAAACCTGACAGATGTGGACTGTGTTTTTTTTAAATTATGATTTTTATTTTATGTTTTAAAATCATGTCTCTTAAAATAACTCTTAAAAAAACTAGCTGTCATTTATTTCTGTGAAGCTGTTGGCTCATTTTATCTTTTTGAAAAGCTCAAAGTGCTGAACAGCTGCTTTTGACTTGATTTGTGTGTAGCACATCTGTAACACGTTAAACCACATGATAATCACATTACAAAGTACATTATGATCTATTTTAGAGACTTGGACAGTAAATAAAGTTTTATAAGTCTTGCATTTACAACTCTTTCAACAACTAAAACAATGAATGTTTTAATTACTTTGGTGAGATCGGGAATTCCCTAGAATAAAATCTTTTTGTTTTTGTAAATAATATAAAACTGTTGGTGGAGCTCAAGTTAAATAAAGTTTATTTATTAAGCTAATTATCACATAAAATTTCTCAGTGAGCAAAAAAAGTACCACAGCACATGTGATTACCAACAAAAAGCTCAAACTCCCTGAAAAAGACAATAAAAAGAAGCCCTTTTATGATATTTATATTTATTTTAGGTGAAAACATAAAGGCCCTAAAGCTCTGTGTGGTTTTAGGAAGTAAGAGTCAAGATTAGAAAAAAAGGAAATAAAAAAGTGAATTACTCACAAAGTTGATTTGATTTCTTTTTAAAAGCTGACATCATGCAGTGATTTTGTGCAAAATGACAACTACAATATCTTCTTTTTTAAGATTTGAGTTTTACAGATGATCAACAGGCGTGTTATTGTGTGAAAATGCAGATTTGTTACTAATAAATTAACATCACAGTTAATTAATATTAAATGATTTGGAGAATGTGTCCTTAGCTGCAGATTTAAACAAAAAGCCGAGCTGCAGAATCTCACCTCAGTTCTTGAAGTTTCCTCAGACAAGTTCCCCTCCATTCTGCTCCACAGGGCCCCCCTCTGGATAGTCAGCCTAATTGACAGAGACATATGAAAACAAAAGGGGAGTAAGTTTCCAAGCAGTCTTATAACTAAACAATTGAAGTTTGCTCTAAATTCAGCTCAGTATTAATTTTTTTTTGCTTCTTTTCAGAAAATATATTTTGCAGTTTCTATTTTATTACATTGATTTTAATCTAAAACATAATTTTTCCTTTTCTGTTGCTTTGGTCTGAATGAGCAGACATCTGAGTCATCTGACTATTGATGAAAAGTTTTTAAATTTTAATGGTCAGGAAGAAAAATGAATTAAGAAAATAAAAAAATAAAAGAAAAACAAATTTATGTTTACCTTCGGACAGAGCGGATACCAGTTGAAACTCTGGGAGGCCTCGTCCTCAAATCTCCAGCCATCCAGGGGGATCAGGACTTCACCGAGAAACGTCTTCCTTTTCAGGGTTCCTGAATGCCACACAGTTGCACGCAGTCTCTTTCCAAACAGCAGGCGGCGCTCTATATTATACTGTCAAATACAAGATGAATAGTCTTACTTAATAATAGACTAGACTCCAAAAAAAAGCTGTGTAAATACAAATAAAAAAATTTAAAAAGAAAGTGAAATTGTTGGGAAACAAACTGTGTTTATTGCCAACAGTCTCACAAAGTGCTGATCAGGTAGAAGAATTATTTTTTCCTTTTTTTTTTACTGTTTTCAATTTAATAAAGGTCAAATAGGATCAGCAAATTATCCTATTTTGTCATTTTTTGCTTTCTAACAGCATCTCAGCTGGTCAAAAGTGGAACAACAGCTGGAGTAAAATCATTTTTTACCTTTAAAACTTCATTATAAACCGGATCCGTCGTGTTTTTCTTGACTGATGTCTTCATTTTGCTCTTCTCCGGCAGCACGTACAGTTTGACGAATCTACACCAAGACAAGACACGCAGAGGATGCTGCTGAGGTTTTGATGAAGAACCAGACAACAAAATGAGTTCAAAGAGTTCAAGATGCAGAATTCTTGTTATATCAATCATCCTTACGGGTGACACTTCCTCCTCTTGGCGTCTCCATAAGCGAGATTTCTGCAGGCGCCGACGGTGATCTCCAGGCAGCAGGTGTGGATGTTGTAGGCCAGAGCCATCTCCAGCTCTCCTGACACGCTGATGCTCTCCAAGAAGGATCCAAACTCTGTGCTGATGCTGCTGTTACTGCCCTGAGGAGGCCAAACAAGTTTGTGTTCAAAAAGAGCAAGAAATAACTTTCTGAAAGGCTTTTGGTTATGTTACATTCGCAGGAGTGCAGAACAAATGAGAAAAAAAAGGGTATTTTGCACGAGAGCTACGTGAGCTGAAGTGATTACAATCATGTGTGATTTTCATCAGAGGGTGTTTTCCTCCTCTTATCAGCTTGTACTTACTCTCCATCCGCCCGAGTGCTCAGAACCGAAGGAAGTTTCTTCTTCTGCACCGGTGGAGGAGCCTTCGTGGTCGCTGTCTTTGTTTTTCTTGAACAGGTTTGGAAGACTGGGGCCTTTAAAGAGCTGGAAGAAGAAGAAGGATCATTTATTTTTAAGTGCAAAGTGATTCAAAGTGAAGTAATTCTTTCATGTCACCAGTAGGGGCCAGTAAAACATCTCAGATAACTTTTGTGTTGTAAAAGTTCTCTACAAATTCATCTCAGTCCAAAGCAAAGTCTGAGGTGTGATGAATCAGGCTGCGTTTGTCACAACCGACTCAATGTGAGAGTGTTGGTTTAGTTTTTTTGTTGTTTTGTTTCGTATCTCGAGCCGCCGTCTCTAAGGCTGCTCTGCAAGTCGAGGTGTTGCAGCTGACTCACTCTGCTGGCTTTGCTGATGTCGGTGTCGGACAGACTCTTCTGGCTGCTGGTGTTGAAGCAGGACTCTCTGCGGCCGTTGTCGACCTTCAGCAGGTCTCCTTGCACGTCGTTCTGAGAAATGGAAATCTCTACGTCGAGCAAAAGAGAAGCCAGACATTTCAAAAGTCAGAAAAAAAGAACAAAACGAATGCTTACTTATTGTGAGAAATACACAATAAATTATTAGCAAGGAGAGGCTTTCTAATTTCCATTGAACATGGAATACTCTGAAAAGTTGTATAATATCAAAGGGGGTTTTTTGAGCGGTTTTACACATTTTATGTAACATGTTGCTATCTGCTGTCTGTTATCTTGTGTAACTTCTGTCAAAGTCGATGATGTGATGACATAAGAGGAATGTTTGCTGCCTCACATTACTTCAGGCACACTTCCTTTGTGGTTTTAGCTGTCGTTTATTCAGCTCATCAGATTATGTCTTGATAACTTCAAGAGAAAACGATGCCTCTAATCATAGGTAAAATTTTCCCTTAACTTAACTTGACTTGACTTGTAACTTGAGAGAACGTCTGTAATGACACATAAACTTACTTTTAATCCGACCGGTGAAGGGAAACATTAGATCCTCCATTGATTTGGTGAAAGGTTTTGAGCTTTTTAAGTCCTGCAGATCGAAACACAACATCAGTCAGCACTCAGTTCACACATTTTACACTTTTATTGTGAAATAATGTTTAAATAATGGCAGTATTTTACCCCTGATTTGCTCAGAAATGGATAATCCAAGTTGGGTGGAGGTGTTGGAGGAACAACTGATATGTGACTGTGACAAATAGAAGAAAATTACATGTAAATTTTTTGTTTTTTCAAATTAAAGTAGCGAAAAACAGTCAAAATAAACATGTTTATATGGCCCGTACCTCAACACATTGTAGGTCTTTAATAGTTTCTCCCCGACAGTCTCATATTTGTCTGTAAAGAATATAAATATTGTGAAGGAAACATGGCACCACAAGCATGAAATCCAAATGTTTACACACTGTCACAGAGACGGGTGGAGCCGCCATGTTAGAACAGTTTATATCCTTCAGGCTAAGCTGACAGTGACATTAAATAAGACTTTACAGTGACTATTAAACAGTCTGACAGTCATTTTCTATCTTGTGTGGTTGAGAAATTAGCAATTAGGTAACACAAGTCGACTCAAAGAACACATAACAAATGAGACCAGTAAAAAAAACCTGAAAGATCATTAAAAGATTATAAAAAATTGCATTTAAAGATAAAGGAAACAAAGAAATGCCTGTAACTTACTGAAAAGCATCAGTAAACAGTAATGTTTCATAAAAAGCAAACATCCTGAATACACAGAAATCTGATTATCTTATTTTATTACTCAGTGTAGTAAAACTGAATGATATCAAGGGAGTATTAATACTTAATGATGACAGTGGATCTCACTGTGATCACATGTAGTCAGAGGATTGTAAACAAACCTGCGGTGACTTGAAATTTCTGTGCTCTCTTGTCAAAGAACCAATCTCCAGACTTGACCTTCACCTCCCTGTGAGGACAAAAAACATGAAAATTAGATTATTACTCTTTTAAGTTACTAGTACTCATTATTACTTATACAAAGGAAGAAGATGTTACTGTGTCCAACTATTTCATTATTTTTAGGTTAAACTATTTTTCTTGTTACCTTTTTCAACTTAAACTTTAGTTTTATTTTTACGGGAGATGTTTAACATAGAAAAAGAAGTGATTTGAGCACAGCTGAGTCAAATATTTTAGCTCTTTTTTTGCATTAAGCACGTGGTTCCGCTCTCCGCCGCACCTGTAGGCGTGGCAGACCGTGCACTTCCAGCCTGCCGCTCCGGCGCACACGCGGCACTTGCTGCATATGCGGTGGCTGCAGCCGCGGCAGACCGCGCCCGAGTTCCAGAACTTCCCCAGCGGCCTCTGGCACCGCGCGCACGTCCGCTCGCCGTACTGCCGCGCGAAGCTCTTTGCGCCCTTCCTCCGCAGATCCTGCAGCTCGCATTTCATCCTCCTGAGGTGAAGATGGAGAGAAATACAAACTTATTAAACTTCTGGAAAACCTCTGCTGTCAGTGTTAAATTCTAAGTGAGCACCAAGTGTCATTTTTTGACTTTTGAAGCTTCAATTAAGGTTTTTGAATAGAAGTTTTTCAATGACAGACAACATTTGTACATATGTGACCTTCATATAGGATGCAGTCAAATCAAACTGGAGTGTCACTGCCACTCAATATTTTTGTCAGTGACAGTAAATTATCATGCATTGTTGCTACAACATCAACTTGACATGTTGCAAAACTTGTTTGGTCTGAAGTTGCTAATTTGGGCAAAGTGTGGAAAATTAGCCTGATATTGGAAATGTCCTTTCTGCTTAAACATAGTTAACTTAAACTTTACAGCTGAAGTAACCATGTTTTTTTCTTTATATCAGCCGATTTCACTGTCAAGAGGAAGCCCACTGATACAGTGAGTCTTTTATTTCCTAAAAAATGACACATTTTCATTTTTTTGAACATATAACTATTTTTAAAAATAGAAATTTGCATAGCTTATGTGTCTTATAAATCATTTACCAACAAGCAGAACATTTTAGCTGACTTCACCCTAATAAAGCATCATATTCCTGGTGTTTATTCCTCCAGAAGCTCCGGTTTGTGCAGTAATCATCAGCAGCTGTCCCTCTGCCCATCCGACCACCACAATAATCAAATTCCCACAAAATGTCAGTGTTGTGAATGAAGCTTTGAGCTGTTTGGTACAGACCTACCGAGTCTTTCGGTTTAGTGATGCGCATCCTTTCCTTATATTTTGGTTTTCAAATCATAAAATGTACCAAACAGAACATTGGTTACAAAAAGAAGTAGCTTTTTGTTACCAAAAAACATATTTTTTCTCATTTTATGAATGCTGT
>JAPZDV010000010.1:15201810-15213070 GCA_029814665.1 Acanthurus lineatus
ACCCTAATAAAGCATCATATTCCTGGTGTTTATTCCTATAGAAGCTCCGGTTTGTGCAGTAATCATCAGTAGCTGTCCCTCTGCCCATCCGACCACCACAATAATCCAATTCCCACAAAATGTCATGAATGAAGCTTTGAGCTGTTTGGTACAGCCCTACCGAGTCTTTCGGTTTAGTGATGCGCATCCTTTCCTTATATTTTGATTTTAAAATCATAAAATGTACCAAACAGAATAATAGTTACAAAAAGAAGTAGCTTTTTGTTACCAAAAAACACATTTTTCTCATTTTATGAATGCTGTCAGTTGTCCTGTTATTTGTTTCTGGTCTACAGAAAAGAGATGCAGCCTCCTTTCAGCATCAGTATTTTGCAGAAATATTTATTTTATACCAAAAATGTCTCACCTTATTCTGTCCTCTTCTATGATTCGCAGCTGTTTGTCTCTTCGTAAAACCTCCAGGACTCTTTCTCTCTCCAGATCCTGAAGCAAATCCAAATCCATCTTTACCGAACAGTCTTCTGATGATCTGTCTCTCGTCACTGGTCCTCTGCTTTCTGCCTCTGTTGCTCTCTGCTTCACTGTCTTCTTTCTTGTTCCTGTCTCCTCCTCCTCCTCTTTGACCCTCCCCTTTGTGGACCCACGCACAGACCTCCTCTTTACTCCTCTGAAGCAGCTGAAAGAGTAAAAAAAAAAAAAAAAGTGAGATAGTAAAGGTTGATCTTCATGATGCTCCTGATCTGAATCCCTACAGAGTCTCAGTCCACGTCAGAGCCGGATGCAGACCGTCAGTCTCTTTTCACTTGAACGGTTAAACTTGCCTCGCCATCACTTCCTACAACCGTGGAAAAACCCTCTTCTAATATTCATTTCTCTACAGGCCAGTGAGTCGATGACGCAGGTAGTTACTCAGCGAGAGTAACCTCAGCTTCGCAGAGCGATACGGGAGCTGATGAAACTTGAAACTGAAACACACCTTTGAGCGATAATTTTTAAGTTTCAATCCTGATTTGCATCCATTCAGTTTTTTCACAGACTTCTCGTGTACTCGTCCTCCCCTCTTTTTTTAGGTTTACCAGTTTTTTTTTTTGTGTGTCTGGGTTCAAACCACCACTACTTCCTCAGCTGCAGGAAGAGCAGTGATGCTGCACTGATGGCAGGGCTGCAAAACAAACCAAATGCCAACCTTTGCATTATTGATGCCTGATGTGTGTCTGTGTTCTACTTTCTTTCTTTTTTTCTTGTTTTGCAGGGCGGTAGATTCATGCAAGGCTTATTCAATAGAATTAAATATCAATTTCAACAAAAGAAAGTCATAACTGAGAGCTCAACATCTTGTAAATTATCAAAAATATATTTCTTTAAAGAAATATATTTTTGATATTTGGGAAAAATGCCAATTTACTGTCCTGCCAAGAATTGGATGCAAAGATAGACACCACTTTTGTGTCTGTATGGTAAATATGGAGTGATAGTTAGCAGGTATTTAGCTTAGCTTAGCTTAGCTTAGGATGAAACTGAAAGCAGGAGCGAACAGCTTGTCTTGTTTGGATCATCCGTCACTCTCATAAAGCAATAAAATCCAATTTTCAGCACCTCTAAAGCTCACTGATAAACACATCACGTCTTTTTTAGAGGTTTTATAGAGGTTACAGACTGTTTCTCGGGCCAGGTGCAGTAACTTTTCAGAGTCTTGTGCTAAAACTGTAAACATATCCTGACAAAGGCAGGTTACATGAGACATAAGAATCCAGCCTACAAGGATAAAAACAACCAATCAGAGTCAGTTGATTTTTTCAGTCCCATTCCCTATTCTTAAAATACTAATGCTTGATCGCTAATAAAAAGCATATTTGAAAACCTGCAAAGTTTGTGTTCAGGTTTCAGTTGTGTATAGGCAAAAACAAAGGAGACTTTCACCATGTGACATTTGCTGAAATTTTCCTTCTTGATTCTATGTTGATTCACCCAAAGCAGCCAATATGCTGGCTGCTCATATGTTAGCTGTAAGCTAGCTAGAAAAAACAGCACTGATTGTGTTTGTAGGGCTCTGCTGTGTGTTCATCTGAGGTTCAGCCTCTGACTGAACTCAGAACTTTACCAGAAATTCTGGTTCTGTTATTTATCTTTAGTTTCTTTCCTTCTTCCTCTAATCTGTACATGTTGATGAAGCGGATTCATAAAGCCGCCTAAAAACATTTCACACTTTATGCTTGCAGCTTCCTCTGTCTTTTTTGCATTTATCACACCCTTTTCCATTAACTTGTGTTTTTGCTAAGCTTTGCTGAGCTCCTGGCTGTAGTTTAATATTTACTATATGAATCGCATTAATCTTCTTCTCACAGTCTTGTTAAGAAAGCACAGAAAAATGTTGAATTGTTGCTTGAATCTCTCATTTGTCTTATAAGAAGGCCTAATGTTTTGTTTTTTGTTTTTTTTTAAATAGCCCATGTCTCAATTAAGGATAAAACCATTTTCCTGTTCAGCAGAAGTCAAGTGAAGCATGGGGCGTCCAGAGGAAGCGGCCTGATAATTTGGCTGGATGGCAGCCTGTGTTCCTAGATAAGCGCCTGTCCTTGTTACTATCCAGAGCTGCCAGGAGGCCGGAGAAAACAATCAGTGTCAGCTGTAATTAGGCCTCATGGCTCACAGAGGGACACAGCTGCTATCTGCACCACGCCTAAAAGGACTCACTCTGGTGGGAAATAACACTGAGGCGAGATGTGAAATGTTACTGGAAGGAGGCTGTAATGCGGCAGGTGTGTCGTCATGCTCGTCTAATAGATAATTTTTTATTTTGAGACCCCCAAGTTTGTCATGTCAATGTAAGTATACTTATTTAAACTCACCTCCACTATGATATAGTGACTCAGGCTGTCCGTGGTTTAGTGGTGACTGTGAGTTCACATCCGAGAAGCGAAGGTGGGTGCTCATATTAGCCCACCACAGCAGTGACAGGAAAGGGACCTAAATATGGCATCTGAACGCTGTGAGAAAGAGCAAACTGATCACATGGTTTCTGACACAGTTCCCACTCAGGGCAGGGTTAACTAGAAGTCCTGCACGAGCAAAACGCCGCAACTCAAGTCAGCCTCGACTGCACGTCCGAGCTTAAAGGCCGAACACCACAAGTAAATTCCAAAATAAGAAACCAGACCGGCATCGCAGTCTCGGTCCACGCCACAAGCTCTGACACAGAGACACTGCGGGTCCTTTGTTTCAGAAAGAATGACCTGTTCTTCTGAAACCTGATGAGGTCTCATGAACACACTGACTCTTAGAAATACCTTACAGGAATTTCTCTATGTGGTGTTGACAGCTGTGTATTTTGAAAACCACTGAGGTGTGTGCGTGTTTTTTAAAATAGTTTTCAGCAGCTCTTCCTTTTAATAACTAAGATATCAGGTTAGAAATACACATGAAACTCACTTTCTTTACTTCATTTTCACTCTGCTGCTTTTGATTGCTGTTGCAAACATTCATTACAGACTTAATAAGTGAAAAGAAATTGACTCCGGTGTAAAACACATGAAAACACATAAGCCAAAACTGAAGTTATGAGACAAAAGGTACAGAATGTAAGTACACATCATGCAGCCTATATGAGGAAAGTACACACAGAAAGAACAAGAAACTGCCACTTATTCAGGGCATTCAAGGCCTCACACACACAAATTACTGAGGATTTTTCCTTTGACAAAGACTAAAATGTTAGCTGTGATTACAAACCTTTAGTCAGCACACCCATTTGTTGCTTAAACTGAGGTTGACGTTGGATAAAAAAAATGATAATGACAGCCCCCCCAAATCTCTCACAGTGACTTTACGAGGAAAAACCAGCTCAGGTTTGTGAGAATTAGGTCACTGCACAGTTGTGAGTTGCAGAGCAGAAAGCTGCAAGGTCTTACCTTCAGGCTGCACTGCTGGAGTGGTCAACCTGAGGAAGTGGCAGCTTGTATACACAAGAAAGAAACGTACAGAGCACGATTTCCTTCCTTTTTGCATCTATACATCCTTTCACAATCGGGAGGCGGCTGACAGAGGAACTGTGGCTTTTGCTTTGCTTTTGGTGTAACACTGTGTGCAGAAACCCCTTCTGTGCAACTCAATTTCAGCTGTTATTGGTAAGAAATAAAGAAAACAAGTCACAAAGTCAGTGTGGGAGAGTTTTTTTTATGAAATTGTGTCTTTGACCCTGGTTGTCATTCTTGACAAAACTGAAAAAACAAACAAACAGTAACACACAATGGAAATGGATAAATCTGTTGAACTTCTCTCATTTTCCACAAATGGCCCACCGACGTCACCTTCTACACAGTTACTGTGAAACACAAAGATCAAAAGATTGAACAGAAACTGTGTGAACACTAGATAAAATTTCAGCTATACCCACACACGTAGACAACACACACACACACACAATTACACAAACAGTAATGGATGAATTGTTGAAGAGGAAAACCTGGCACAGTCAGCCTGACTTCATCTACATTGTGCACACCAACATCTGCTACAAAGTTTTGCTTAACCTGCAGAAAGTCACAGAGACCCGAAATGACTGCATAGAAAAATAAAATGAGGACAAAGAGACCTTAAATGATCACAGATAGATGCAAAATGATCACAGAGAGATGCAAAATGATGACAAAATGATGCAAAATGATGACAGAGTTGCAAAAACAACCTCAGAGAACAGCAGAATGACTGCAGAGAGATCACAAGAGTACTAGAAGGTTCCTAAATGACCTTGTAAAACTGAGAACAACCACAAGAGACACAGTGTATTTTCAAGGAAGTGCAAGAAAGCCACAGAGAGACACAGTACAAGAAGCAAAACAACTACAGTGATTGAAAACGACAATGACAGGATGCAAAACAGCTCGAAAATGACTTGAGAAAAATGCTAAATGATTATAAAAAGATGCAAAATGGCACCAGACAGACACAAAAAACCATAAATCGACAAAACATCGGCAACAAAGAAAAGCAAAATGACTATGGAGGCTCAAAAGAAGTTCAAAGACGTGCAATTGACCACAAATAGACAAAAAATAAAGACAAAGAGATGCAATAAAACTACATGCAAGCTCTGCTGTTTACAGTCATTCAGTCTGGGGGTCTTGTTCCTCTTTAGGAGGGGTGGGAGGCCTTGGACGTGACTGTGACCAGGGGCAAATACGTCTTATAATCAATCAATGCATACAGCACAAACACATTCACACAGACACACAACCAAAACATTGAATAATTCGCTCAAAACTGCAGTAATCAAACCAAAACAATTTACAAAATACTAAAAAACAATACTGGTGCTGTGTGAAGAAAATACAAAAATATCAACCACGAACAGGTAATGACAACATTTGGCAGGTAAAACTTTTCTCTCCGCAGAGGAAATGTGATTTTTTTTCCTTAGATTTGCATGTTTGGTGTTTTCCCAGCTGCTGCAGCCGGAGCTCCAGATGCATGGCAGCAGACTCAACTGTTTCCAGATTGTCATGTGTTTGACGAAGCGGCGCTGCCAATAAAAACAAATGTAGCATAAATAGATTCTCCTTCCATCAATAAAATGTTTCTCTTCCCTTTTATTTAGTTCCTGCCAAACTTTTTTTTCTTCTTAGGAAAAAATCTTTGGAGCCGCTCAGCAGACATGATGGCATTTTTGGTTCAGAGCTTCGGAGGCTTATTTATTAAAAAAAATGCCCTTTTTCTCTATAAAATCATCAATAAAAACAAGTTAAAAACAAATATATATATATATATATATATATAAACCAATTTCACACTTTGAATTATTTATAAAACATTTTTGGGAATCAGACGTATCTCAAAAAAACCTGGATGGACGTTCGTGGTGGGATCGTTCTGGTTGGAACACAGGAAACTTCTATAAGTGTGGCTCCTCTCCAGCCCACTGATGGTTAACTGTGTCCACGTGGACAGAGGCCTGTTTTGAAGACCAATATGGCTTCTTCTGGACATTAAAGCTATGTTGTATAATGTCTTTGGTTTTACGCAGTCTGTAGAAGAGTCTTGAGCTGTAGCGTCTCTTCCACTGATAACCTGTCGTGGTAGAAGCTGAGCCCCGTCAGGAGCTC
The DNA here is from genome assembly GCA_029814665.1 of Acanthurus lineatus. Classification (NCBI taxonomy): domain Eukaryota; kingdom Metazoa; phylum Chordata; class Actinopteri; order Acanthuriformes; family Acanthuridae; genus Acanthurus; species Acanthurus lineatus. The sequence continues at coordinate 15,207,909 of JAPZDV010000010.1, forward strand.
GACGTCACGGACTCTCGCCGAGTGAAAATGCAGCCAGTCCTCCACCCACGTCATGTCCTGACCATGCTGAAGAACAAGACAAAGGATAGGAATGTTTACTATCAGCAGGTGTCTGCAGACGTGGGCTCATGTGTGGAGGGGTTACTCACAGCACAGCTCTCTGTGTGGTCGGGTCTGTGGGGCAGGATGAAGGACTTGGCCTGCAGGGGACCCTCGCAGTTATCGGGGCTGAAGGTCGAGTTCGCACAGCCGGTCAGGATCATGAAGAAATGTGTCGGGACGGGAGCTTCATTCCTGCAGAAGAACGAGATCACAGGGTTTAAGAAACTGCAGCCTCTTGGTAATCTGCTTCATCTGGACTTTGTGGGTGTGGTTTGATCCGATTTGATTGACCGTAGCAGAAGTAATCCACTGTGGTTGATTAACAATCAGCTGAATCAACTGATATGAAACTATACTTGGCTACTGTTAACCTATAAAGCAATGATGCAAAACTTAGTTTCAACCTTCCAAACTCTGAAAACTTGCAGCTTTTTTTGGTCATATATGACAGAAAGTGGAATATATTTCGAGTTTTTAACGTAAAGTCAGACAGATTCAAAAATGTCCCATTTATCTTGACAATTTTTAGAAAAGCAAATATCAGCTAATCTAGAAAATAATAAGAGAATTAACTGATACCATAATAACTGACCCTGATTGGTTACCTGGATCAGGTATTTGTGACTTACCCTGAGATCGCTTTGAGTGCATCAACGTTTCCATCAAAGTCTTTATCGAATATCGGCCCGCTCATGATGTTGACTCCATTCAGCTGTTGTGAATATTTTGGAAGCAGCACGTCATGAACATGTGTCCAAACATCTGCAGATGAGAAAAAACAAAACAAAAAAAACTTTCAGTTCTCTGATAATCCACTAAAACTGATGATACTGTGGTTTTCAGAAAGAAGCCAGAGAGGTGATTGTTCCCCACAGAGAGGCACGTTATTTAAGATTCATCACACAAACCTCACAGTACCAAAAACAATATATTTATGGCTAATAAAATGTATGACACAGCCAAAGGAGAGAGGGACAGGGATGGGGAGGTAAGACAGACCACAAAGACTATAGGCTTCTATTTAAAAAAGGATAAATAAAATAGATAATAATATGCTATGAATGAATGAAAGAATGCATGAACATATTTATAAATATAGAGTGTGATAATAAGAATAAAGGCACAATCACAAATGATTTATATTGATATATGATATATACTGGGCTTGCGACCAGAGAAGGGAGAAGGTGAATTAAGACCACACAGACTGCATGGCTTTGGGCCCCCTAGTGGTAGCAATGAGCAATTGATGCTAAAGACCGTGGTTAGGGGAAAGACCGAATCAGCTACAATCTCTGCTGTTTCACCCTCATTCCCTGACTTTAACACAATGTAGGTACAGTGATGTGCCACCAGGGGGCAGCATCTGTCAGCTGATTAATATTTGGCCCTCCAACATACACAAAGGGAGTGTTTTGAAGGGGGATTTTCCTCTAGTGGAACCTCATACTGGTGAGTTTCCATGTACAGTTTGGGTGGCCCTGCTGGAAAACTGAGCAGAGCTGAGTTTTCAGAAACAAAATCATTTTTTTTTTTTTTAATGTACCAAACACCCGACAAAGTGAACAAGTTTCAACAAAAAATCCAGCAGACCACAGCGATAAATCACAAAAACGAGACCGAACGCCCACATGCTCTCTGCGTGACACAGGTGGTTTTGCAATGTTGTGTAATGCGGTGAGTGAAGACACAAATGTAATCTGTTATGGGATTTCCAGCAGAGTGAAGCCACTCATCTCCATGAACAAAAGGGCAAAAATCAAAAAGGAGTGAACCAACATTCATTCCACTCTAATTCATGTATAACTTGAGTCATCTACTGCAGTTTTTACAGAGCGCAGTCCGATGAATCAGCTCAGTAACATTTCAAACTGAACCACCTTCAAAGTGAATCTTAATGTAAGGGAAAACTGCGGTGTCTACGGTTCAGTGACAGGAGGGATTAAGTCTGGAAAAGTCTCTCTGACTCAACCTTTAATTGCGCTCTACAGAGAGAGCTTAACTAAACTACAAAATTTCCTACCAAAAAATGCGAGTGTGAATGCAGAGAGCTGAAATGCACTGCTGAAAATGCAGAAATGCAAACCAGAAAAAAAGGGAGAAAGAGCAAAAAACAGAAATTCAAGAAGGTTAATGTTGTTGGAAAAAGTTTAAAAGGTAGAAAGGCAAAGAAGTTGCATAAAATAGCAGAAATTTAGCAAAAAAATAAATGCAAGAAAGAAGAATAATAAAGAGAGAAGAAGCAGATGATAGAGAGATAAGTACAAAGTGATAAAAGGAGGAACAAACAAGTTTTAAGAAGTAGGAAGGCGGAAAAGCCAAGAAAAAGATCAATATTTTTAAAAAGTATAAAAGAAAAAAAGTTGTTGATACCTACGTTAACACCGATCTTGATCTCGTGTCTTGTGAGAGTTTTTGAACTAACATGAATGCAGCTTCTAGGAGGTCACAGTGGATATTTTGGCTAAAAACACAGTGTTAAAATTGCACGGCCAATTCCTCCGGATATTCTTCCGGATTCTTCAATTTTAGATGAACTATCACTTTAACATGAGACTTAATGCGGAGTGGGCTGGAGTTCTTGTCACCTCTGACCTTACAGTGTTAAGAGCATACATCTGATTGATTCCACATTTACACGACTGCGACTGGAACAAATTTTCCTACGATTTGATGCATAAATGATGTCTTTAAAGGAAAATGTGTGGGACATGAGGCAAATTGTTTGAGATATTTCTAAAAAATTTCTGAAAACTTGCTCTCCACTTTACATTCATGTGACCCACTCCAGATGCAGATTTGATCCAACACACACCCATTATAAAATCTGAAGAGGAATTAATGAAAGTATAAAACTTAAACTGCTCTAGTTCAAAAAGTATAAAAGATTTTAAAAAGTTGACTACACTATAAGTCATCGAACTTCTTGTGACTTGTATAAAGTTTGAATGATGCCTGTAGCTTTAAGTATGTGGAAGCAGAAAGGTTTCAAAGAGCAAAAGATTTGAAGGGGATTTAAAGCATTTTCCCATAGACAATCCTTTAAAAAAAGGAATGAAAAAGTACGAATATTATAAAAAGTATGAACAGCAGAAAAAATTAATACGAAAAGTATGCACACTAGTAGCAAAGTAAAAAAAAAACAATATGGAAGAGGAATAAGAAGACGTTGAGGAAGTTTAAAAATAAAGAACAGAAGTGAACAAAGGTACGAACAAACGTGAACAAAACAAAAGTGTGAATGTTGACTCAGTTACACTTATGAATGCTGACCCATCATTCACACTACCTAGATAATGCAATTTTTAAAAAAAACAGTGGTGTGAATGATAAGTGCTGAATAGCTGTTGCTTCACTGAAATGCTGAATTTGAATTTTTTTGCGAGAAGTTTGAATGAGTTGAACCGAGCTGTAAATAGTAAGCGAATAAATGAATGAATGAATGAATACTGGCGTAACCTGACGTATTTAACGGCATTACTTGTTTTTACTTCCATGAAGAGGCAGCTGAAGGTTTATAAACACATGGGAAAGTGAAAAACAGAATAACTACTACGAATTTTACGTGAAGTTGAATAAATCTTGATGTAGTAAAGATGTTAAACATATCAAGATTTTATTAGTTTAAAGAGTAAGTCTTAAAGACTTGAATATGTGTGGAGATGTCTGAGTCTGTTTGTGTCAAACTGTACCAACAACTTCATCTCAACCAGCTTATCATGATGACGGTTAAATGCTGTTTTGATTTATAGCTCAGAGTTTTAACTGAGGTTTAAATCCCTTCTCTCACTTTATATGGGAAAGCTGACTCAGCAATGACACTAATTAAAGCACAGCAGACCCATATAATCACAGCGGTTAGCTCTTTGGACTCCTGTTATGTATATTTAAGAAACAAAAGCCTGCTTTTAGAAAATCATCCTTCAGAGTTACAGTAGTTCATAAAAACTGGCAGAAAAGAACCAGCTAAACCAAATTACCTGCTCTTGTAAAACTCGAGTGTGGGATCAGTTTATCAAAACAGAGCAGACATAATGTCTAGGTTTGATCGAGTATCTCTTCACTTCACTAGTTCACTGCACAAATTGTTCGGCTCTAATTCGGCTCATTTAGTCGACAAATAAACGCTCCTGACAGATTTTTAACTCATGCATCACAGTGATTCCCAAATCCATCTCTGAGTGCAGCTGGAAATAAAAAAACAGAAAGCAATAATTATTTTGAGACTGACTCACCTTTAAATGCAGGGAACATCGGTGCCATGTTGCTCGTGATTAGAGAGTCTGACTCGGGTCCGTTGGCACTCAGATCTATAGAGAGAAAATGAGAGGTTGGGAGAGACTAAATGTGTTTGCAATTTGGATTTAAAGGCAGGTCACGTGTCGAAAAAGTAAGATTAAAAAAATACAGATTGACTGGCTGAAATGCCTCGTCACATGTTGGGGAAGCTAAATGCAAACAAGCCTGTCACTTTCCGATTAAATAATTGATAAAAATTTGTCAAAATGTTAAAAAAAAATGTAATAAAATGTCTCATCACATTTCCTCCAAGTCTTTAGAGATGTCACCATGTTTTTTTCCGTTTTGACCAACAGTCATGAAGCCAGAATTGAATCAAAAACTGTATAAAACAAAAAAAGTGCAAATCCTAATCGAACATTTGCCATTTTTATCCCCCGAAATTACTTAAGTGATAAATGGTGATTGACTAAATAATCAAATACCGTAATTTCCGGACTATAAGCGGCTACTTTTTTCCGATGCTTTGAACCTGCTGGCTTAAACTATGATGCGGCTAATTTACGGACGAATATAAACGAATATAAACAAGAACGTGTTTGACGAAGTAATTCTGATGCTGTTAGATTCCGACACTGAAGAAGACAGCTTTAGTGGTTTTAGTTGTTAAATTTAGTAGGTGCGGCTTATATACAGGTGCGGCTTATAGTCCGAAAAGTACGGTAGTCACTGCAGCTCTAAAGTCAGTCAACTGCACAGATCAGTTGAAACACTTCCTAGCAGAGATGCAATGAAAACAAAGTGTTTATGTTTGATAAATT
>JAPZDV010000010.1:15213170-15224245 GCA_029814665.1 Acanthurus lineatus
GAGTACTGTGCACTTCTACATGAGAACGTGGCTCCGAAACACGTCAACTTGAATTCAACACCCGGCTGGGGATGACCTGTTATGACCCCCCTCCACCACATTCACACACACACACACACACACACACACACACACACACACACACACACTCACTGGGGGGATGCAGCAGGCCGTAGGACAGAGTGGGGTTGTCTCTGTAGCGCACACACAGCTGGCTGGCGGCCGGTGGGACGCGTACGTCAGCACGAACACACGCCTCTGACTCCGGACTCAGGGGTTGGACTCTGGTCTGAAAGAGAGAGGGAGAGAGAGAGGATCAGTCAGTGGTGGACAGTGTGTGCAGTGCGGTGCAGTGGAACTGCAGGCCAGCACGCAGTGTTGTGTAAGATCACTGCCTCGGTTTGGCTTCGATTGTGTATATGTGGGTCAGAGAGGGCAACGCACTGTTTGTGTTTGCTGAGCTCTGTCTAAATAATAATCTCATCTCCCTCCCCTCCCTGCCTTTAAAAGGGGATGACTAATATTTTTTTAATCAGAATAAAATGTGCTGAGTTTCCTGATAAGGAAGCAACGAAATATCGGATCAAATTACAGGGAAAGTGGGTAATGATCATCCCCCACAATTGGGGGATTTAAAAGCATCTTAAAGAGGAAAAACAGCAGCTGAAAATGGCTGCAACCTGGAGAGACAACGAGGTCCAGGAGCTTCTTAACCTTGAAGCAGATCAACCATCACTGAACAGGGAAGGTAAATGATTCCTTCTGCCATGTTTTGTCATTAACATCTGTACCAAAATTTTAGATAAATAGTCATTAAATCAATATCCAGCAATTAATACACAATAAATTATATTACAGGGATATAAATTGAACTTTTCTTTCAAGGATTTTCTTATTTTCTTCTTTTGATAGAAACAAATGGCTCTATACATGAACCTATAAGCAATATTATTGACTGGTAGAGTTAAGTATTAATGACTTATTTTCACCTGATTACAAATAGGAAATTAAGCAAAAGCTATGTATATTTTTAAACATCCTGTATGTACAAGAATATAAATGTTAGCTCGATGAAAAGCGTCTCATCACGCCAACCGAGAGGCGTGATGAAACGCTTGTTGCTCAGCTTGAAGCCAGCTTCGTATGGAGTTGTTAACTTTGACAAGCTGTGAAAAAGCTTTTTGTGGGTTGAGCACAATACTGTACGTTATTCTATAGACACAGATTTTAAATAAACAAATCCATACCACAAAAAGCTTTCGTGCCAAAATGAACCCAGAGTGCAGCACAAGCCATATTTAGCTTGAACTGTATTTGGATGAAGCTTGGAAAAAAAAAAACAACAAAAAACCACACCTACATCCTCACTTCCTCCATCATCCAGACGGTATCATACAACAGTGTCAACTCTCCTGGGAATGTGTCACTTCGCCTGAGGTCATGATTTACACGAAAGCTTAACCGCATAATGAGAAAGTCAAGAAGTGTTTGAGCCAACATGAGCGCTGGAGATGAGTAACAGCTGCTTAGAGGAGGGATTCAGATCCTAAACAACCTCAATCTCCTGCCAAACCCTTTACCACAGAAGAATTATAGCTGGGACATCTCAACTGCGGAGGCCATGTTTAGAGATAAAAGACCGGAGAGCCCGCTCACCAGAGGCTGCACGGTGTACGACACCCACAGGGGCATGAGGCGGTCCTTGCTGTACCCGCTGAGGTAGCTGGATTGGTGGAGGAGGCAAAAGCTGGCGTCCGATTGGACGACTCTGGGTGTGCCGAAGGGATGGTGGCGGCGGCGTAAGCTAGCTTTAGCAGCTGGAGAGAAGAAGTATGAAAATCACATAAGTTGTCCACCAAAAACTGTTAAAAATGCAGGGAAAAAATGAAATAATACTAACTGGAATTAGTTGACACGAGGTGTCTGTTCATGTCCGTCACCTAAAAGGAAAACAACTTGTTAGTTTGCTTAAAGTTTACCTCCAAACAGGTTTTACTCTGCTACGATTAATATTCAGTTTAATGTGTTTTTTCCATATAAAAATTTAAGAAACAAAATAAAAGGAAGTAACAAGCATATTTACTCTCATCAACTCTTATTGAGAAATTCTGGATCTGTCAATCAAAGGCTTTTTGCCCCGCCCGCCAATGCTGCTTTTATTAGATGAAAAAGCAGTGTGCTACAAGACGGCTAACAGTTAGCATAAGAGAAAACTTCAACCATATATGTTAAAAATCAGAGTCAGATCAGGAGTCTGTTGTGCATCAAAATCGTGGACTAGCTTCACAAATGAGAATGCTAAGTGTAGTTAGCATCTGTTGTGTCTTAGCTTGTATCTTGCAGCTGGCACTGGATGATAAATACAATTTTGTTATAAAGTTACAGTGATTACTTATTGATAAAGGGTTATTTCCTGGTAGATAATTGAAGGAAGTTCCAGGGTTCGATTTATATTTTAAAAATGCACAGTCTTCCACGTTTGCTGTCAAAACTTTCATTATACCAATGCAAAGTCTCAAAGGCCATCGTGCTTGCACTTAACCTGTTAGCACGTACCATGGCCTCCGTTTGGGATGTACAGTTGCACTGCAGATCGTCGGCGGGCAGGAGGTCGCTGGTCTCACAGGGGGTGTCATGTGACAGCTGCGCCGGGTGAACAGGCAGGTAAACGGGACGCTTCAGGAGGTGGTTCAGACTGCCGTGAGTCCCGTTGTTCGGAGCCGGACGAATACCGAGGAGATCTGGAGGAAGACGACAGAAAAGGAGTTGAAACAGTTAATTTTTAATCACTCACACTGGAAATTACACAGCAAGTCTGTATAATTAAAGACAATTTCACTTTATAACAACTTTTCTAATATAAATGTGCCCATCATTACTGACATAAAACAAATAAAGTTCTCCAGACTTAAGGGAACAGGCTTATTATTGTAGGGAGAGCATGAAGACTCACATCATCATCATCATCTTTTTATTTTTTTTTCAGTGACAACATAATGCAAACTTTGTGATTTCTTCTAAAATTGTAACTCATCATGACTGAATATCCGTCAAAATCATCACAATAATTTTTTGTTGTCAAATTCTCTCTCAAACTTTAAATAATTTGTGCGTTTCTCTTCTTTTGAAGATGCTTTGGATTAAAATACAGAGTGAAACTAGAGGTCTTTTTTAAACTGTGACCTTATCTGGTTACTTGTGTTACTTCTGAAATTCAGTGGATGTTGCTGCCTGTAAAAACATTTTGTTCTGCTCCTGAGAAACAAAAACAGCAAACTGAAATTCAGGAGAAGTTCACTTGTTTCTTCTAAACCATGTTAACTATGTTCCCGTATTTTTTACAACAATAAACAGTGAAACTCTCTTCTCATCTAAGCTTATTTCCAAAGAGGTTGAACTAATTCTTTCACTTCTAAAATAAAAGTTTAGAGTCACTGCATCATCCTTGTTTTCCTTTGCCAACATTTCAAGGCTCAGACCTTTGTTGCCTTTGACAAGTTTGACATTTGTGGGAAATTTTGTTAGAATTAAACATGTTTTGTGAGGTCACAGTGACTTTGACCTTTGACTTTTGGCCACCAGGTTCATCCTTAAGTCAACATTTGTTCTTAATTTGCAAAAAAAAAAACTCCCTCAAAGGAAAAGACGTTTAATCTGAACACATTTGGCCTCCAGCCCGACTCTCGTCAGCAATAAAAGCAGTAAAGCCACAATACAGCAGTGTGCATTACTCACCACACATGAGGTTATATATCTCAATGTTTTCAAAAGGAGGCACCACAGTGTGGTCTTTAAATCCTGGCCCGTAGCCGATGAAGATCGCCTGGGGAAAAAAAAGAAGAATAGATACACATTAACAGGCTGACATTCATTCAGTTATTCAGAGACGTTTCTAGATACAGCGAACTATCCAAACAACGCCGCTGCGACAGAAAAGAGACCTTCATTTAAACTCTCTGTACACAACAAGATGCCACATGCTTGATTAAGCCATGTGTAAATATTTATAATGAACTAAAACCAGCAAAATGACTTTGTGTAACCTTGTAAATACAAGTCAAGGATTTCTGGGAAAGTTGTTTATCGTTTGGGTGTGATTTACAGATATTTCCAGGTTACCAAACTGTCCATTTTTAACACATTTTGCTCCATGCTGAAAGCAGTTTGTAGAATAGTTTACTCTTCCTGATTTTTTTTAAAGCAAGTCAGGAGCCTTGTAAGGTCATTTTACCGAGCAAAAATTCCAGTGAAACCACGTCTGAAAGCAAACAGACGTTCTGTGACGACGAACATAAAGCTGGCAGACAGAAACAGAGTCAGGCCGGAGTGGAGGAAGTGTAGGTGGAGAGAAACCTCTCACAACATGTGAAATTACTGGACTTCAGCAGAGCTTTTGTGTTTGTTCTGCGCATTTTAGTAATTTTTTTTTTCCCGGTCACAGAAAAATGTGGCAAATACGGAGAAATCTTGCATTTACATGAATTTAAAATTAGACTTGTGTGAGAAATGAATCTTGAGCAGCGTTTGTTGTTCTTCTCTCTGACTTCCTCTGGTCTGAGCCAAACACAACTGAAGCAGAAACGCAGTGAAACACTTTAACTCTCTTTCACACATCAGCAGATCCTGGAAACCAGTTAAAGATCTAAACGCTGCAGCAACATCCTTCGAGATAAAGACTCAAACTTTCTGACTATCAGTGTACGTCCTGATACGCTGATACGCATCTTGTGTGTTGTCTTCTTTTGCGTAAACAGCTGCTTTGAACAAATTAGCGACTAAACCTCAAAGCGCACAGCAGTGACTTGTTGTTGAACCTGTCAGGTCCAGATGAGACCCTGAATCCTGCACATGTTCAACAAAACATCTTCAAAATTAAACAAATGACAGAATGGTTTGTTTATTCAGTCCAGAACCAAATCTTTAGCTTCTGTTGCACTTTTCCAAAAACTATATTAGTGTGATTTTTGACAGCTGGTAGCAAAACTGTGGAGGCTGAATCCAACTGAAAATAACATTTTCATGAGTATTAACTGCATCTTGCTTCTTCATGGCATCTCTGATGAACAAATAGCAGCATTTTCCAGCATTTTTGCACTGTTACCTGTTTGTCCCTTCAAAATTACAATCCATTATAGAGAGTAAATTATTTCTTTATGCATCAGAGGATGTTTTATAAGAATATGCTGCTAAAAACAGAGCAACCACTGCAGTTGTTGCACAGTTTGAGTCCCACTAAGACTCAACTGCCACAGCAAAGACTTCACCAGACCTTAAAGATCATATTATGTGATTCAGGATCTGGTGAGTCGGCTTTTTAAACTTTCTTGCCAACAAGTTTGTTGTGTACTTCGCTGAGAGATTTTTGGATGTATTTTTGAGTCATCTGGCTGATTTTTTAGGAAAACAGTTCACTGTAAATACAAGACTTTGGCCTGTTTTTGGTGCAGCATTGTTGTGTTTGGGAGATAAACAGATATCACATGGTGATCCTGTTTGAATATCTTATTACATGTGAATTTGTAATTATGTTTAACTCATCTTATAAATGTTGTTAAAGTTTAATAATTCTCTAATTTTAAACTCTAGTGACCTTTGCTGCTTTCCAAGGTGCCATGAATGTAACAGAAGAGATCATTAAAGTGGAGGCTCTGTTTCTGCAGTTAAATGTGCTTAAAAAAAAAGAAAAGCATAACATCTGGAAATGTCATGAAATAAGAGTGAAACACTAGAAACAAAGCTGCTCCTGAAAAAAAGTGATAATCTTGTGGAAAAGTTACAAGTCGAGCCTTTGAGAAAAACAAACACAAACGAGGTCGACGATATCAGCAGGGGGGGAAGATGAGATAAAGACTGAATGCTTCCTATTCTGAGCTCATATTATGAACTGACCACTGTGGGTTTATGTATCCTGCTTTCAGCTTCACTAAAGACGTGAAAAAACTGTGATTAAAATGTGTCTCATTCTTTTATATCAAAGTTAAATTGCAAAACAGCTGGTTTGTCATCTTAAAAAATTATTCACAGACTAATTCCTGGATAATTTATTTGACTCTACATCAACTTCCATGTTAATTGGTTTGAAAATGAAAATAAAAAACGTCACAGGAAGTGAAACAAACAGTCCTCCTGATCTCTGTCACACCATAAATATTTCATCCCAGTTACAACACTTCCCTTTGTGTTTTCAAATCTATACAGAATGTCATAATAAATGTGATTTACGTTGGACAAACAAACGTATGGTTTCTTCCTCTGACCTGCATGTTGGTGAAGAGGTTATCGGATCCGTGGAAACCACCGGTGCAGTACTTCAGCTCACGACGGTTTCTGCCAACACAAGAATAAAACATTTTATCTGAGCGGCTAAAGTAAACACAAGGACAGAGGAGAAACGGAGGGGAGGGAGTCACAGTAACACCCGTCAGATAATTACTGAAATATGTGTTTATGTCTTATTTTAAAGGGACGGTCGGGGTCAGGGGTGTTTGGCTTTAAAAAATCTAAAGAGTGACTCCCATCACGCTGCAAACTGCACCGAACTGACTGCGTAAAATCGTCAGACTGAAGCAATTTTTCATGATTACATTTGCGATTAAACAAAGGAGTTTTACGAATGTTCTGCAACATACCAAACTTCATTTAATGCGAATGACTTTTATCACTAAATACCTTAAATGCTTCAACTTTAGTGGAACCAATTAATCTGCACAGGAAACTCGCAGATTCCTGACTGATTACTGTAAATAGTTTTGATAATAAAACTGCATAAAAGCAACATCTGATCTTACGAGACTGTAAATTAGTCTTACAGGAATGATCTGTTAAATCTGTGAAATGCAGCTGCAGAAAGACATCTGGATTATTAAAAACAGCACCATGGCAACGGTGCAACATCAGCTCGCCTCGCTTTATTTTGCTGCACTTCACTTCAGCTTATGTAAGTTTGTTTTACTTTCCTTAAACGTGCGTCACTGTAGCTCAGTTCCCTTCACTTTATCATGAGCCTCATCTAACCGGGCTTTATTTTACTTTTGCTTTGCTTTTCTTAACCTCACTTAACTCTAGTTTATCTCACTTCACTTCACTTTATCTTTTCCTTGCTTCGCTTGACTTTGCTCTGTGACTCCACTTCAGTTTGTGTCACTATGTCACTCGCTATATTAAGCAGCCTGGAGAATGTTGGTTTTTTTTTCTTGCCCTCTTTGGCGATATTTAAAAAAGAACCGACTCCGTTTAACAAAGTGATCTAAGCCCAAAGCTCCTCTGGCTGACTCTCGTGTTTTCGACCAGAGCTCCTGTGGTTGTGGTTGTGGTCTTCTTTAGCGAACGGAGCTGAAACACAAATCCACAGAGCCGCTTATATGTGAATAAGAAGAGTTTTTAAGGAGACGTTTAAGAGGCTGTTTCTTTGATACTTGGATAAGATTTTAAGCTTTTTTTTGTAACACTTCTCCATTACTAACCGGCCAAATCAGCTCACCTGATACTTATTGTTTGTAGGTGTGTGAATGGCCTTCAGTAAAGTCTTTTTAGCCTCCTTTTTCATATCTCGACACAGTAAAAACTAAAAAAGCTGGTTTACTTACAGTGCGGCCTGCCAGCCCTCCTTCATGTACAGGTGTCCTCTCTCGATGCGCTTGTTGTTGGCAAAGTGAAACCTTTTGGGGAGGTTTTCTTTGAGGTAAGGCCTCATTGGCTGGTCAGAGGTCCTGCACTTCAGAACAGACACAGCGGAGGCGAATGAATGGGATTGTTTGACATGAAGCCAAGCAAGCAGATAATTTTTCATCCTTCTTATCAATACAAAAAGTCACATTGGGAATACTTCGCATACCGACAGGTTCTTCACCAGGCCCTCATAGTCGACTGAGGAGAGAAACACAGGACACACACTGGTCACACACACACACACACATTGAGAGATGCTGCAAAGCTGTGAAGGAAACTGAGTGTTTTCCGCAGAAACTCACAGGTGAAGAAGTTCTCCGGGAGGCGACTGGGTCGGATGCGAGCAGCCGGGCCTTGGATGACGGCAAAGTCACTCGTGTCGTCCAGGTAGTTTGACACGTATGATGCCTTGTCACATGACGCCTCCTCCATGCCTGTGACGGAGGAGAAACTATCAGTTTTTTTTAATCATAAATGGAGAAGATTTGCGTTTGAAGACCTTGAAAATGAGGCCACGACAGCCTGAAAAGTGCGTTTCTTTGCCTGAAAGTAAGATCCTTTTAAATTTACAGCACATTTATAGGTTTGTGTTTGCAGACATTGATTTAAGTGAGACGTGTGAACGCCAACGACTCTTTTTTTTTTTTTGCCTTCATGTGTTACGTCGCTAGTCAGCAAAATGAATATCTTGTCTCGGCGATGCCTTTGATTCGGGTTGCTGGGCATCGCCCTGAGCCACAGCTACTCTTTTGATCTTTAATATGCCTAATTACAAGACTAAACATAAGGTCTCCAGATGTGCAGACACACTTCCAGTTCCCTGCTAGCTTCCCTCTGAGAGTAGTTTTTCCAGTTTACTCCAACATAACAGACTAATTTGTCATCAGATTTCTCTCTGGTATGAAGGTTGTAGTTTTTCCCAGCAACAAGTGAAGTGACTCAAACGAGTCAAACATTTGAAGACGATGCTAAAGTCTCTTTCGATGACACATAGTCTTCATATTGTAAAACCACAGAGATTTAGAGAGAATGTAGCTTTTGTTTTAAATCAAATGCAAAGTTTTTATCAAAAGAGGACGTAGAAAATAGAAAAAAGTGACAAAAAAATACAAAAAAACCCTAGAAATTGCTTTAAAAGTGTAGATTTCCGTCTCATTTTTTATTTTAGAGAGTATTGGATTGTTTTGGACACCCTTTTTTCTGTAATATTAAACTTATCAAACAGCCGTGTGGTTTTCTCACCGTGGTCTGATGTGATTACGATGTTGACACAGTGCTGCAGGTCTCTCTGGGTCAGGCCGTCCATCAGCAAGCCCAAAATCTTGTCTACGTTCTCCAAGGCCTCGACAACCTTTAACCAGTTTTAACAGAGTTAACGTGTCAATGTGTCAGCAGAACAAAGTGCACAGGAAACAACACGTTCATCACCTAAAGAACAACCTGCATCAGCAAACAAGAGGTTAGCAAATATGTTAATCTAAGGTGTTTTTTTTGTCAGTTTGGGTTTTAAACGCTGACTTTTTAAATGGGGTTTGGTTTGACAGTTTGAACGAAGACGAGATTCTGCACAAAAACGTCGATGAAAATCAACCTTCTCTTTTAGAGTACAACTTAAAACTCTAGAAAAATCTATTTTAATGGATTTTAGTGGAAGATTTTATCCAGAATGAACTTTATTTTTAGTTCTGACTCTGATCTTCTTCCATGTAATTAAAAACCAGCCTCAAACATCAGTGAACGGCTGACCTCGCTGCTCGCTGGCCCGTAACGATGTCCGGACGAGTCGGGTTCATCCAGGTACAAAGTGTAGAAGTCTGGTCTGAAACCACGAAAACAACAGCAGCTGATTGTAACGTCTAGTGTTTTTGATCGCAGCGTGATCTTTGTGATGATAATGAAGGTCATGTGATACCTTTGTCCCTGAGGTAAACTGAGCCATTCAAACAGCTTGGACACTCTGGCCTCAAATGCAATGCTCCTGCGCACCAAAAAAAAAGGCTTTATGTCATTTATGAACACATGATTTCATCACTACTTTGTGCCGTTTGTCGTGAATTTAAACGGATGTAAAGGAACGGCATCGCTCTTACTTGTCGTACGTCACGTAGAAGTCAGGAAAGGTGCCGTTGACGGCGACATCCGAACCGGGCCAGAAGAAGGTTCCTGTTTTCAGCTTGTGACGCATCGCGGTGAGCCAGACCTGAAGAGACAAGAGGAGGAGGAGGAGAAGGAGGTGAAGTATTTGGTTTTCAAAGGTCCTTTATTAAACTGCTGCCAGGAGAAACCACATCACTGTCATAATAGAGCAAAGACAAAAACAAACCCATCTTTGGAATAAAACTAGAATTCAACAATCAAATAAACCTTTTCCTCAAATTATAAATTAATAATTAGCTCCCAAACTCCTCCCGCAGGAGGATAGAGGAGAAGAAAGGGGAGGAGTGCAGAGAGGAGAAGAAGAGGAGGTGTTACAGGGAGAGGAGATAAGGACTGAGGTTAAAGAGAGGAGAGGTTTTGGTTTTCAAAGTCCCTTTATTGAGCCATTTTTAACCAAATTACAGTCATCAAAGGAGGAAGAAGAAGAGCAATGAGGAGGAGATGAAGGGAAAGGAGGAGAAGAGAAGGAGAGGAGAGGACAAGGGGGGAGGGAAGAAGAGATGAGGAGATGAGGAGAAGAAGAGAAAGGAGATAAAAAGGAGAGGAGTCAAGAGGAGAGATGAACAGAGGAGAAGAGGAAGTGAGGAGAGGAAATAAGTTGAAAGAAAAGACATGAAACAAAGTAAAAGAGGACAAAATGTTTAGAAGATAAGAGAAATAAAAGTGAGATCAAAGGAAAGAATAGACAAAAGAAAAGTGGAAAAGAAAAAGAGGAGAAAGAGTGAAGAAAAGGGGAACAGGAGGAGGATCAGAGGAGTCTTTAAGAGTCATTTAGTTTTAACGAGGACTGTAATTAAACCTAATTCATTTATCTGAGAGCATCAGAGCAGCAGATGATCCATCAGGGTGCAGTGAGGCCTGATGGGAAATCCAGCTGCATATTTTCATGCTGAATCAATACGTATCAGATTGATCTGTACACGTTTTATCCACACAGCAGACTTCTAAGTACTTTTTAACACACACGCACTTAATTATATCACTAAGGAATGCATTGAGGAGGTCATCGCTCATCTCTTTCTCCGTCACTCCTCTCAACTTCTTTCACTCATGTTTGGTGTTTTTTTTTTTTTAAAGCAGCTTGTCACAACAATCAGGACTGAGATTTAAGAGGCATCTCATTCATAACTGGAGCCACGAAGCATCGACGGGAGCACAACTCGCTGCCCTCGCAAGCTGCCATTTAGCACAAGAGGGATCCATAATTATATCAAGAAGCTCGTCACGGGAGAAAGAGACGATTCTTCAGA
>JAPZDV010000010.1:15224254-15237059 GCA_029814665.1 Acanthurus lineatus
CGTCACGGGAGAAAGAGATGATTCTTCAGAAAAAAAAACCAAAAAAAAAACCTAACATGTGTCTCACAGAATGTTCTGACCTCCTTCTTGTTGCTTCATGTCAGATTTTCCGATGAATCAGGGTGTGTTTCACAAGATTTCACAAATTATAGAACAAAACCGTCTGGCTCTTTCTGTCAGATATGTAATGGAAATGTTAGGAAATCAGGAGCCTCACTGCTTATTTAGCAACAGTTGTTCCCCCCCTCCCTAAAGAGGTCCAAACAGCTTTATAAAGGATTTTTTAGGACTTATATTTACCGAACAGTGAGTTTCCACCTTTGTTCAAACCATCATGGTTGAACTGATCCACTCACCGGTTCTCCTTGGTACCATTTTGGGTTGAACTTCTCTTCAGTTTTCAGGCTGAAGAAAGCGTCTCGGGTCACGTCGTACATCTTGTTGTCCACAATCCCATGAGACTCGGGATAAAGACCCTGCAGGAATCAGATAAATACACACAAAAAACACACACACATAATCAAAGTGAGTTTGTTCTGTCTCTGTGGCTGCAGGGCTTTTTAGGTGATTAACTCCTCTCTTCTGCCTTTTCTAACCTAAATATTACTGATTACTGCAGCGGTTAATTCTAATTGCAGGATCTGGTTTCCAACCGAGAGGTGAAATCCACTTTGTGGGCCCTCGAGCTCTGCTGATGTTCCTCTGAACGAGCACATGTGAGCCATTAAGCCTCCACGGTAACATGAAAACTGCTGTGAAAAAGCCCCCGACTCCACAATCACCGGGAAAAAAGCCCCAAATTCATGGATGAACTGTGGTGTGGAAAGTAAGTAAATACATTTACGTGCTTAAGTGCCGTACTTGAGTTGAATTCTGAGGTATCTTGAATTTTAGTTTTATGCAATTTGAGTTCATTTCTTTAGATTTCAGAGAGAAATGTTGCACTTTTTCCTCCCTTACATTCAAGCCAAAGTAAATAATATGAGCTCTTCTTTCTCCATGAATCTGACCAGCTGTGTCTTATAAATAAAGTCCCGATCATAAAACACTCACAGTCACAATGCTGTAATGGTTGGGGAAGGTCTTTGTGGGGTAGACGGGCCTCATGTACGGTGTTGTTGTTCCAGTGTTTCCTGCAGCAGAACAGTAATGTTTGGTTAAACCAGGATTCGTACAGAACCGTGACGAGCCGTGGAGGCGATAACGGCGATGACTCACGCAGCTTGCTGATGACGGGAAGGCGTTCGCCGTGATCCTTCAGGTATCCTGCTCTGAAACCGTCCAAGGACACCAGGATGAGAGGAGGCCTGGAAAAACTGGGGGAAAACGGAGAGGAGGATTAATGCTCCAGGCGGATGCCGAGGTGGGTGTGTGAACAGGAAATGGAATAATTACTCAGCAGGACACTCGGACATCTTTGGCAGCAGCAGGTCGGTTTAGAAAGAAAACAAAGCGGTTCTTTGAGTGAGCGCGAATAGAGTCAAAACCAAAGGCCAAGAAAAGTCCAGAGGAGGAAAACAGGAGGAGAAATTTAGTTTTACTGGTGATAAATCAAAGATTGAAAGAGTCTCTGCAGACTCAGACACGTTTCAGTCACTTCAGTGGGAGCTTTGCATTGATATTATGTGCAAGAGGTTTTTATAATACAGGTTATTGCCTCATTATGTGTGATTTTACAGCCATAAAAACATTGCAGCCACCTTCAGATGGGCACTTAAGACTATACACTTTGCAATATCAGTCAAAAGTATTGAACAGTGTCAAATAACCAAAGTTAACATTAAAATTCAACCTTCACATTCATATTGTTTGAATTCTTTGATCAGATTTTTTATAATGTTCATTAAAAAACCTCTTTTACCTTTAAAGGATATTTGACTCCTTTTTTTCAGGCTTAGATGCACAATGCAGTTTCTAAACAAACTATTTGGAAACAGGAAAAGGAAATGATTTTTAATTTGCTGTTCTTGCAAACCTGTTTTACAAAATTAACATGTAAAAAAAGAGAGTCCTCAACCAGTTTTTTTCTAAAAAAAGTTCCTTTTTCTGTAAACACAGCACAACACATTGAGAAAAAGTGTTTGTTATGTGCGAACAGAAACACTATAAACCAACCAAAACAAGTCAGTAACTGTGGTTTTTTAAAAAAAAAATGCAGACGACTTTTCTTGTTTAAATGATGTTTTGAAACCAAAAATAGCTTCATTTGGAGGAAAATGTTTTCTTGTCCATGATCTAATGAGGCTGTCTGGGGTTCCTCCCTTACCAAAGCAGAAAAACACACACACACACGCATACACACACCAGTGGCCACACACACACATATGTACACCCACTCATCAACACATGCCTGATTAGTCATTTGCCAGTTCTCCCTTAAAATGGCTTTTTTTTCCACTTACTCACCACCATCCTATAAAAAAAGTCATGTGTTTGGGTTATTGAACAGACAGTGAGCCTCTCTATGTTCCTCTGTTGTCACACTTTAACGTCTGCAGAACTGCATGCTGGGAACAAAGGGCTCAACTCAGCAACTCAAGATAAGTGTGGGCGACAGAGCTGAAAAGCTTCATTTTCAGCCCTGAAACATGCAGAAAAAAACGGAGCGAAGACGTGGGAAAGCGGTCCGTTTCATGCGAATGAGGTCAGCTCAGATTGGAGGTATTGTTTGCTATCAAAACGGCATCAGTTCTCACATAACAACAACAACAACAGCAGAAGAAGAAGAGTGTTGTTTTACCCAGGTGGACACTTTGGCTGTTGAATCTCGACGTCGGCCTGCTGAAGCCAGATTCCCTCTTCTGATGGAAAATAAGAGAGAGTCGTCAGTGAAAAATGGTCTGATTCCAGTTGTTTTTAGCAGATCTGAGCAATTTAAGCTAATGTGACTGTAAAACACAACACAACAACACAAAACAAAGCAAAAGACAAACAAATAAAATGGAATTTTTGCATCTTCACACCCTGTTTTCATCCCATCCTCCCTTCCAACCACCATCCAACCCCCAACATGAGGACTCAAAGCAGCTCACACAAACAAAAAAAACACGACGACGCAAATAAATACAGAAAAAAACAGCACATAAACAAACAGGAACAGAGCCACGAGTGCCACCCACCCATCATTCCTGACTGCATTTTCTTGCTGACCAGGAATCCGACAGCCACAAACACATGACACACTAACATTAAAACACACCACACATGCGGAAACGTATACGAAAGTGACGAAACTGTGCAAATTTGGTATAAAATTAGCAGATAAACCTGCAGAGCTCACAGTTTACACACTCTGACTGAGGGATCTACCTTCGTCATGTTCGGTAAGATTCAACTGTGGTCTCTTTTCCTTATCAAAGGTGACTCACAGTTTGTCTTCTCATGTCTTTGTGTATCCTAAACTCGACCTGAAAGTCAACTTTTCTTCCTTGTCACTTTCAGTAAAAGAGCTAGCAGCCTAAATTTAGCCACAACACAACAACTTCTCCTTGTGTTTTGACAGTAGGACCCCATTTTCTTTGCCTGACGCACCTATTTCAACCAAGCACACCTATCGTAACATCTATCCGGTTGCATTCAGAAGAAATCTTGGTTAAAACCTGTTGATAATGCCCCCTGGAAATCAAAAATGAACAGACATGTTAAAACAATTCGAATTTACAAAACTGATCTGACATGCTAGGACAGAAACAATATATTACAATAAAAACAAGAACGCAAGCAAGTGAATACATGAAAAAACTGAATAAAACAGTTAGCAACAAATATTTGTAAAGCTAATTTTCTCTAGTAGCTTCTCACCATAGCATGCTAACATTATGCCAAAACACAGAATATTATTAACTGGTCAAAGCTACTAGAGAATAAAAGTGTTCTACCATATTTCCTCTTAAATCTTTCTCTATAACCATAAATATTCATCACTAAATAAGCGACGATTGATTTTAAAGGGGAACTTCACCCTCAGTTCTGCTAAATCCCTCCCTCCCAGCGTATTTAGACCTAAAATATGCAACAGATGTGTGATGTGAGGGGTCAAGGGTCCCTGACAGACCACCAGTGTCCCACCAGGAAAGAACATGGGCATAGCTGAGATGTTCATCGCCGTTAAACTTCTGTTCCTCAACCTTAAATATCTCGTTCAGCTCTGAATTTAGCTCGGTTATCTGTTGTGTTCGCTGCCACTGCGGAGGTGTAAATGTTTTCCATCAGGCTCGCTCTGGTCAATGCGACCAGCAGCTATGTGCGAGAGGAACAAACTGAGGCTACAGTTAGCCAACGCTCTGCTTTTTATACTCCGTGTGGCAGCTGCTGTCACCGTCAGGGAGTCGACATATGTACTGACCTCAGAGTCTTGCTTTTTATGTCACAGTAAGAAAAAGCGGGAGAGAAAATCCAGCTGAACCAAACTTTTAGGTCCTAACAAGCTTGTTTAGAGCAAAAAAATCAGCTTTTACATGACAACTAACATCTATGTGATTGTGTTTGTAGTGTACAAACAGTATTTAGTGGATGTGGCTCCTATTTAAAGTTCTGAAAAACTCTCTTTTTTATTATTTAGTGCCAAAACTATACTCAAAAACCAATGTGCTTCATCAGGCTTTTGTGGGTTTGGCAACTTCAGCAAGACACCTCCAAAGTGTGATCTTTTTTTTTTTCAAAGTTCTTCAAACTAAGTGAGAAAAGCAAAGGATAAAACCGAGATATGACTGTTTAAGCTTTAACAGAAAATCTTGTGCTCTCAAAAAAAGCTGACAGAAAGGTTGTGAGGATATTAGATTAAATGGAATTAAATCATTTAACCGGCACACAACAGGAAGTGAAAGTGCAGGAAAACCTCTTAATCACTCACTTATTCACAGGATGAGTTAAGATGGAAGGAGGCTGAAAGGTTTCCCCCACTTCCTGGCCAGCAAAGTCTTTCCAACGAACCACATGAGCGTGTTGTGCAAAGACACGACCGGATTAAAATCGCAGACTGACTCATTGGACAAAGACAAAACACTCAAACGTCACAGATGCTGCAGTGCTGGGCAGATGTGCTCACATGCAATAGAAAACATCTGGAGTTCGTTCCCATGGAGACAAAACAGGGAGTCAAAACAGCGTTTCTTAAAGAGGTGTGATCACTGAACTAGCGGCCATCACACTGGAGACTTAATGTGAGATAATGCACAGTGAAACACATATCTGTATATTTTTCTGACACTTGGGGGCAGTATATACAAAATCGCTATAAATTATAATAAAAGTTTTAGCAAACAGCTGCTTATTTTTTCTTTAGTATCTTTATTACATGCCTGTTTGTGACCACGGGTACGTGTGATTGCAATTTTAACTACGGACCTGAAACTTGAGTCTACGGTTACGACTCCGAGTCCGAATTTTGTTTTGCCAAAGTTCTGGTAGTTTGTGCCTAAAATTATCCCTCAGTACATCACAATGGTTTGTTTTTCTGTTGTGTTTTTCTGTGTGTAACCATTGGTTATAACGTGCATAACCAATCTTGATGATACAATATGATTTAGGGTCACTTCCAAACTTCACCCTTATAAACTGCACAATCCAATCAAATGTCAAGGATTTGATTTAAATCCTTTTTCATAACCAAACTCCTGCAGTCATCCAGTTTCACTCAGATCTACGTCACACTGCTGACGTTCAAGATGCTTTTGACTGCAGTTTCACTGTGACCTCAAAAAAAAAAAATTACTAAAAAAAGGGAAGCAAACTACGGAAAATGCTGAGTTTCATTATGGTTTTTGTTGGTATTTAAGTGGTGTTAACCAATGAGGTTTCAGCAGGCTTCGGCTGCACACAGGTACACAGCGAGTGTGCAAAAAAAAAGGCAAAACACATCAGCTGAAATGCAAGCTGAGATCATAATCTGATGGTGATTTAGCTTTTTATTAGCCTTTTTTAAAATTTACCGGCATTTATGTAGCTATCTGTTCATAGAGATTGAAAAACATTTTGAGTTTTTGTTGAGTTTGAAGCTAAAGTTGTTGAAAAGTCATGGAGAAAGTCTGGGCCCCGGATTACGGTTACCCGGATATCCGGATAATCCGCTAACTACACTGGGAGCCCTGAAACATTTGCTGTTGCTCCAAAAAGCATCATCAAATAACAGTTTATGGGTTTAGGAAGCGCATACCTACATAATCAGGAGGAGATGAGTTTGTTTTTTTTTTGTGTTGCAGTAAAGTCTAAATTAAAAGTTTACGCTCGAGTTCTTGTCGTCGCTGTAACACGAAACAAACACAGTTAATCTGCTGCTCCTGCAGCATTTAAAATTAAACTCCTGCTCGAGTTCGCTCCCACGGGAGGTAACTCTGAGCGAGAACTTCAGGCTGTTTCTTTCGACATTCAAGCAGCTGCCTCTCCGATGCATCTGTCACGTCTGCTGCTGCTGCTGCTGACTGGACACATGACAGAGGGAGTCTTAGCGTGTCGGTGAGAGAGGCCCTCCTCACGGCCTCTCGAGGCCAGCAGTGCGGTTTGGACCGAACGTGGGGATGCTGTGTCTCAGGAGATGAGCCGCTGTGGTCTGTAATTCACCGGGAAAACCCGCTCTCAGGCGTTTTTTTTAATGCTGCACGCTGTCAGCCTCCAGGAAGAACCCTCCTGGGGTTATTTTTGTTTCTTTTCATCTGTTTCCAAAAGGCCTGACCGAAAAAACCCTCATGAAAGATGTAAAAGTTCCATAAGAGCTGCATAGATGTGAAAAAAAAATAAAAACCCAAATATGAATCTGGGTGAATGAGAAGTCAGAATTTTTAGCTTCCCCATATGGCTTTCATGTCAGCAGGGAAGGATGGTTAAGGTAAAGGGAAATGCCGCAGCACCCCGCCCAGGCCGGGGACAGCTACCCACAGTCACCGCCGCTGCCCCCGAAATGGAAGAGGGGGTGTTTTGGCACGGTGGTTTGCAACAAAGAGCACACTGACGCCACTGCCCACGTCTAACCAGAGCCAATCTATAGCTGCATGAAGCATGCCAGCCCTGCGTGAACATTCCTGCCTCGCTTAAATGTGCGTTTACGACACGATTTGCAACGGAGGACTTAAAAAAAAGGGAGTCTGATTGCAGCACCCTGACGGACACATATCCGGTGAACAAGTGACATGCAGGGGGTTAACATTCACCCTTGTGGCTCTCTTTCACCGGCCGGTTTGGTAACTTGATCCTCTTTAACTGTTGCTCAAAATACTGGCAGTTTAGAGTTTCTGAGGGATCTATAGTGGGACGCTAGCGAGCTCTGCAACAGCATGTTTGGAGCCTCACAGTAGCAGGATGCAAGTTCATCTTATTCCTACGTACACTGACAACTGGAGGCATGGATTTTTTACCATTTTGGAGCACTTTATGGTACAAGTCCACCAAAATATAACCTGGTATGGCCTTTTCTGTCTGTCTGTTGGAGCTGAAGTATCTTCAGTCTCGTGCTGTTTGTCTTAAATCTCTGAGAATTGCTGCACTGTTTAAAAACAAACAGGGAACTGCAAAGATTTTGAACTCAAAGCCCATATTTGTTTGTTTCTATATGAACATATTTCCAGGTTTTTCTGGTTGCTTCAGTATGTTTTTTGTCTCCAGAAAGATGCAATTAGCTCACTCGAAACTACTCTCAGGCCATTCGCTCCAAAGTGCTCTGCTCAGACATTATGGTAACCAGAATGATGAGTTTTTTTTTACCATCTTTCACCATCTGTTTTGATTCAATGCTACCACAGGGGGCGCCAAATTCAGAAATCTTCAAATTAAACCCACAGACTTTGATACAGTAAATAACTCAGTTTACTTAGAAATAACTGCCAAGTGAAGAGACTTGTCTCAAAGCACTTTGATGTCTTGTGATGCTCAAGATGAGAAACTCCCCAAAGTCTCTTTAAGCTGCAGCTCTTTTGGACGGTAACTGAACCCTTCAAGCCACTAAAAAACAGCTGGTGTCTGTGATGATGAAGACGTACAAAAAGTGGGGGAGAGCACTATCAAAAAACATGCTATGGCTGTAAAGTGTCATCAGCACCTACCGTTTCCATCATCGCCTTTTCTCAGAGAGAGCGCCACGGCCAAGATGACGGCGAGCAAGCACAGCAGCAGAACCTGAAAACCCAGACAGCAAACGTCAGGATGTTTGTTAGCGAAGGTAACAGCTCATAAATCTGTGCAGCTGTTGGCAAACACGTCCAAAGATGTTTGGATTTAGATGCTTGGTGAGATGAAGGTCAAAATAAACAAGGTTAAACTCAACGAAGACAAACACTGGAACAGTGATGAACAGCATTGTTGCGTGAGCTTTTCAAATGACTGAACTTTGTTTTGCCCTTCTTAACTTATAGCTGCCAGAAACCATAATCAAACTTGATGTTTGAATGGTGTTGTGATGAAAATGGTCTTAGCAAAAGCTTCTTCTTGACATACTCTAATGTTGATTACATGCTCTGTAAAGATAATATAAACACAATGTAACAGACTTCTGGAAGAAAAGCTATAAATCAGAGCATTTTGCAGTTCATGAATACCTTTAACCCCAACAACAGAACATGCGTTTTACACTTTTGAGATCAATTAAAGTTGTAATAACACTGATGTTTCACTGACTTTTCCTTGAGCACCTTCGTCAGGTTAAAATTTAATAATCTGGATTACAAAACAAACACCTGATGAACTACTGACATTCCCATAATCCTTAGTTGTACCTCCATTGTGCTTTGTGGTACGGTGTTTAGAATGCTAACAGGCTAAACTGGGATGGTGAAGCAGATAGGCATCAGTATATTAGCATTGCCCTTCTATAGCATGTCACACATCCGGCCAGAAACTTTTTTAAGTTGCCATAAATCAATCTGAATTAAATATTTGCTGCCTTCTTTCACTCGTTTCCAAAACAAAAGCTCACTGTCGCCTTACAAGGATCTTACGAGGAAAACACTGCTGCTTTTGTCCACAGGGGGCGCCAGAATCAACACAACATTCCTCAAGTTGTTTTAACATCAGCAATTACAGCCTTATAGAAATGCTAATGTGGCTTCAAACTTTAAATCTTCTTCTTTACTTGATTCTTTTGCTTTTGTGAGACTTCAGTCTTTATTTAAATGGGATTAAAGTCTTGCGATGTTGAGCGAAGGTGGGCTGTTTTTTTCTTTCTTTAACTCTGCCCAGTGTAATCGAATCACCTCCACCTTCTCCAGCACATCATCTCCAACTGTCCAAATGTTGCTCTTGGCCCTGTGTTATCGAAAAAGCCAAAGGTGGATGAAGGGCCGAGCCTTCTTCTTTGTGGACAGTGCTGGTCATTTCTGTCTGTTTTTTTTCTGATCTGTTTGTAATTTGAAGGGGCGTTTCAAAGAAGTCTGAATCTGTGTACTTACAGAAGACGATGTCCAGCAGTCCTATCATTGCTGCTTATTTTGAAGCCACTGCAACACCCACATCAGGGCCTGCAGAGGTTATAACGCTAGTTTAATTACTGTGGAGCCAGAGAAAGCTGAAAATGAAGATATGTCTCAATGTGCCACAGTTACGTTAAAATTACAACATGATGCATGCATGATTTGCGTAAAGAAAGTCTATTTTCTATCAACATGTGATGCTTATTCATCGCATGACGACATCGACATCCTCCACTTCAAACCGGAGATGTAGGGGAAAAAAACGAACTAACTTAGCACAAAATGTTGCAGTACTTCCTGTCTTTGTCGTGTCCTTTTTTTTTATATCTGTTGCAATAATCCCATTTAGTCACAGGGGTCTTAACTTTTTAACCTCATCTCACTGGATCTCAACAAGTCTTAGAAATCATTAAAGTCTCATCTAATTTAACTCTCCTGCCTTTTCACCGAAAGTGCGTTTAAAACTCTGAAAGCTAGGAATTTAACTAAATCTTAAAATTACACCTGAATCCTATAAAAGCTCACTTCCAGGAAGATGTTAATCCATGATGATCTATATTTTTCTTCTTTAAAAGAAAAAGAAAAACTCTTCTGACTCAACACCAGATTAGATATTTTCATTCAGTCATCCTTTAATTAATTCCCTCTAAAAGCTGTAGTTAGTCTGACAGGCAGGATTGTGGGAACCGCCAACCACAGGTAATCCATTTAGTGCGACTGCCATGCACAAGAATTCCTAGACAGGTATGAAAATATGCGACTGTGTGTCTGAGTATGTGCACTTATTTTCTGCAGCTATAGGTGAAGAGAGAGAGACGGGAGGAGGGAGATCTGGACTCGACTGGCTCTTTGGGAAACAAGTGGTCTCTGTGGGTTGTAAAAAGTAAACTGTCTGTCTGGTGGAAACCTACTCGTCTGACTCCGAAAAAAAACACACAACAAACTGCAGTTTCGTCTCTATTGTCTGCACAGTAAACAGCTGACCGGACTGCGGGGACTCCGGATCAAAGTCTACGGGTCTTTTTTCGTAAAAAATATCCCTGCTTTCTTTCTTTTTTTTGTTTTTAGTCTGATGATTTTGCAACCATCCTTGAAAAACACTGCAGCGGAACATTTACAAATATGACAATTAAGAGCAGAAAATTAACCGGTGAGCACGTTAGCGTCTAGACTTTCCCACATGTGTGTTTAATCAGAACCAAACAGACAGCAGCCGAAGTCGCTGGTTCTTGAGGTTTTCGCTGGAGTTTGCTAGTAAACAGTCTGAAAGGTGTGTTTTACACTCGGATGATTTGCTGTCTGTACAGTTTATGTTTCAGCGATGAGGGAGATTAATGCACTTTTCCACTTGCAATGTACAAAAATCAGCCTTCCGTTTGAATTTATTTCAATCTTTTTCCTGCAAAAAAATCGGATACAACCGCAACCACAGCTGCATGAATGCTGTGTTTAGTGCACTGAATGACGTTTTTCTTTGCAATGCTTTTAATTTTAGTCTTCTACGAAAGCCTCAAAATGTACGACAGATTTAGTTCCTCTGTTGGGTGTGCGGTCTGTGTCTCCAAGCCTCAAGGAGTTGAAAACAATAAAAGATGCCATTGTTTTTCAGTCTTTTCCTCTGTGGCAAGAATACAAAGAAAACAGTCACATTGTCCGAGAAGATTCTCCTCCAGGTCATGAGACAGGCAGACAGACAGACAGACAGGCAGACAGGCAGACAGACAGGCTGTAAGTGAAAATGAAAGCCGGACCTGTTGCTTCGTCTCACAGCAGCACAGAATCCTGATTTTACGCTCATTTAAATACAAAAGCAGCAGCATCTGTCCTGTGAAAGAGGATGTATCACCTCGCCACTGTGCTTTTAGTGTGACGGACATATTTATTAAAAAAAAAACAAACTTGTGTCGTGAATTCATATATATTTTTATAGTAAAGATTCTCTGAATTTGTGCAAAGATGTCAAAACAGCTGCATCATTTCAACTGATCCATCAGTAAGAAAAAATGTGATTGTAACTATTATTACTATTATTATAGGCTGATTGATCACTTGTTAAAGTTACTTTAATGCAAAAACGCCAAAAAATTTGATGGTTTGTGGTTCTCAAATGTAAAAATTATCTGCTTTTCTTAGTTTTACAGTAAAGTACAGTTGAATATGAGCTCTTACAGGGTTAAACTTTGTGCTGTTGGATCATTTACAAGATAACTTTTTGTTTTTCCACTTAATCTAAACTTGTGTCCCTCCCCTGCAGCCCCTCATACACCCACATTAATCATCCGACTACTGTACAGCCAGGTTTCTGTAAAAAAAAAACAACAACACACATTGCTGAACTTTGTGACTTCATCATCTCTCTGGATCACTTTCAGCTCTGTGGTCTTAAAATGTCCAGTCCGGCTTCAGGTTGTACCAACAAAATGCAAGATGATCTGTAAATGCAGAGCGACGCCTCCGGGCTCTGTCTCTTTGCACTGCAGTGTAAACATTTTGTTTCCACTTTCACACTGGCAGCACTGACCTTTCTGACAGCTGTGGATTAATGACACTGAGCAAACAGTGTAGAAACACCTTCATGGAACCAGACGGTGTTTCGCTAAGTTTCCACAAAAGCTATTTTTTGCTTGGAAATGAATGAAATGAGTGTGTAAGTGCAGCTGCAGATTACATTTCTGTATAAACTTAATGATTAAGCTTTAAAGTAAACATCCAGAGGGAGTTTATGGACACTTTTCAAGTTTGCAGATGCAGGTTAAGGTCCAGTGATAAAACTTTAAACCTCATACAGACACACAAGATACAAACTACATTTAAATGTTAACAGAAAGTCTATTGAGGATTAAAAAACATGCATTATATTGCAGAATTGACAGGAATATTAGAGCTGTTTTAAAAAGTGCAGCAAGACACAAATTTGTTGAATTCAAAGCATCTTTTTTTGTATAATTAATAAAACCATCAGCTGAGACAAAGAGTATCAGAGTAAACACAACCATGTGGCCTTCAAGTGCTGTCTGCAGTGTTGAAAAGGTGTGTGTTTTTGAACGTACCACAGTGATGATCTTACAATTATTCCTCTTCTTTCCGCGTCCATTGTTTCTCCTCTGACTCTCCAGGTCTGAAGTCCCAAACAAAGTCGCAGCCTGTTCGGCCGAGCGCTCCTCTCCTTTGCTTACCTCCATGCTGCTGTGCGTGGACAAACTCCTGCCCGGGGCTTTTTTTTTTGTCCGAGCGGGCAGGACAGGGCAAGGCAAGGCGGACAGAGTGAGGGGGGTGAGGTGGGTGAAGAGGGCGAGGAGAGTCCGCACCACCGTGAGTGAGCCGCTTATGACCCCTCTGCTCCGGCGAAGCACCGCCTCGTTCCTCCGCGTTTACGAGGCTGCAGCAGCAACATGTGATTGATGAGAGAG
>JAPZDV010000010.1:15241474-15261046 GCA_029814665.1 Acanthurus lineatus
CTTTATTATTTTTAGAGAAACACAAATACAAACTTTGAACCAGCGTGGAAACAAGACATTTTTCTTTCTTTCTTTTCTTTTTTTTTATATTTGCAACCTCAGAACATTTGGTGATGCTATTTTTATAAAAATAAAAAGTGACGTGTTGAACCCGTTTGCCACGAGGTGGGGGGGGGGAAGGGGGCGAACAGGACGGCAGTGCGATCAATGCAGACAGCGAAACAAGCCAACGAGTGTGACTCACTCACTCGGTCCCTCATGACCAGAACATGTGGGACATTAAAGAGTAAAGAACATGGAAGAAGACTGACAGCCAGTTTGTGGGAGGAGAGGTCAGCTCAGAAAAGAAGAAAAAAAAATCTGCTTTTTAAACACAGACGAGTCTTAAACAACCAGATTTCATAGAGAAACTTTATTTTTCAATGACATATTATGTGTTTTTCCACTGCTTTTTATGTGTTTTCTATTGATGAAATATGAGGTTGGTTCAATGACGCATGAGCTTGTGACTGAAAATGCCAACCACTCACTTCCTCTTGATTATTTTAAGCAGCTTTTTTTTTTTGCTTTCATCGGAAAACCGATCATCACATTATCAAGAAAACTGATGACAGTTTAATGTTTAATCAGCAGATTTACTGAGGGAAAACTTGAGACATCTTTCCAAAAACTGTGGAAAAAGAATACTGCAGTGAAACTGAGTTTTCTAAAAATCAGAAAAATGTTGGAAAAATAAATTTAGCTTCAGTAAAGACTTTTTTTTTAATCCTAATACAGGTGATGTGTGAGTCCTCCAATAAAAACCTTGCAGATAATCATATCAGCTTAGTTATAATATTAACTGTAGGTTCATTATATGGAGGTTAGAACACAAATTTATTTATATTAGTTAACAATGAGTCATCAATAACATTTTAAATGTTTTACAAGCTAGAAATTAATTAAAAATCTTGCTAAAAAACTCACACTTTGGACATTTAATTGGATTAATAAGTTTTAACTACACAATTAACCCAAGAAAGATGATTTTGTGTTGGACAATCAATATTAAAGTGTGTATTATTGCAGCAAATCAAGCAGCAAAGTTTGAAATCTCGGCTCTGACCTTTTTAATTCCTGCAGATTTGTTTATATGCAGATTTTGAGAAGTGATGAAGAAACGTCTCTGACCTCTACAAGTGAAAGCTCAGGTGACGGAGGGCTGATTGTTTCACTGGAAATCAGAGACTTTTCCTTCAGTGAAATTTGTGTTTTCTGGTCAAACAAAAACAGATTTTATTTGTTTTTTAAATGGTCTTTCTAC
The DNA here is from genome assembly GCA_029814665.1 of Acanthurus lineatus. NCBI lineage: Eukaryota > Metazoa > Chordata > Actinopteri > Acanthuriformes > Acanthuridae > Acanthurus > Acanthurus lineatus. Next base: position 15,242,778 of record JAPZDV010000010.1, read on the forward strand.
ATTAAGATCTGCTGGATAACGTTGTCAAACACTTAAAACAACAACTGCAGCCCATCGTTGGCAGAAAAGCAGTTAGAGGGGATGAGGATGTGGTAAAGACGGTTGCAGGTGTCCCAAAAGATTAAACTGCAGCCTTTGCTGTCATGTTACAGCTTCCTCTTACGGGAATCTACTGGGACTGTTGCAAAACTTTTGGTAAGTACCCGTCATTTCCACTCAGAAATGCATTAAAAAAGGGCCAAGTTTTGAAAATACTGGCATTCCTGTGCAAGTCAGTAAGACAAATTACTTATAAACAATGAAACATGTAAGAAATATCTGAACAAGAACAAATATTTTTGTTCTTTTTTGAAGGTTATAAATGACCTGAGAGACGTCCTCGCAGACAGACACAGTCTCATGTCCAGCGGACGGGAAGCTCAGCTGGAAATCTGAGGAGCTGTTAAGTGTCTCATTACCGTTGTGTCAGATGTGTCACTCAGCGGGGAACCGAACCGCAGCGAGATCCCCAAATTTACCCTCTCGATCATTAGCATACGTCAATATTAAAGCCGATCAAACGCTGTGACCTCAGAAAACCCTGAGAGACGCTGAAACCGGCGTCACTTACGTTTGTTTACATTTATTCGCTCCTGATTCTTAAATTGAGTATTTTTAGACTCAGGTTTTGAATGTGGAAAATATCAAGAGCAGCAACTTAAAAATGAGATCCAGATCTTATTATTATTATAAAGTTTAATTAGAGAAATTAAGAGAAGAGGGTGGCTGTGAAAAGATAAATAATTGCTAATAATTTGTACTTTTAACATCTATTTATAGCATATTTAAACAACTTGTCAATTTGATGACATCTTAAGTGAAAGAAAGAAGCTTTTCTTGCTATAATTTGCATTTACTTTCATATTAAGCTCCTTTAATTGCAGTGTATTTTTTGGCTTTATCGTACCTGAGGAGCTCCTGCTGTCACATACTCATGATTTATTTACATATTACTGGTAATTTGTGAGCCATTTATCCATTTTGAGCTGCATCGGTAAGTCAGAGTCAATTTGTGACCTTTCACCCCTTTAGGTTTTAATGAGGGTTGTGCTGTCGATACTTATTGTGGATCTATGGGAAGGAGAGCTGGTGACTGCTGGGTAATCACCGCTTAAAAAGCTTATTTGGAGAGACAAGTGTTATGTAATTACACGTCAGACATGTGACAGTTTTCATTAGAGAGGATGGAGGTAAAACGGGCAGCAGGGACGAACGACACCAAGTGAGATGAACTGTGGGATGTAAACACGAGTGTTTATAGAAAAATAGATCCTTCTGATTGTGTTTCAAATGCGTGTGGAGTGGACATAATGTGGAATTGATCGGTGGTTATTTAACGGCAGATTTTATGGAAAATCAATTAATAATTTAGGTGATTTTTAAACACAACTGGGGTTTTGTGGTGAGGATTTAACTTCCTTTGTTTTTGAGAAAGTCACCTTGAGCTCTGGGCTTTTCCTCATTTATAAGCTGCAGCAGTGCTTTGAGCTAAATGTTGCATCAGCATGGTAACGTTTTCCCAATAAAACCAGTGGGAAAGAAAATATCCAAACACTGAACAGAGCTCCCAACACTTTAGCAAACTTTCGATTTGACTAGTTTTTGAACATTTAATCCTGAATTAATGCTATAGTTTTGCAGATCCTGTACATGGTTTGTCATTTTTATTAGCTTTGTTTAGTGTATTAGCATGCTAATATTTTTTAATCAAGATGAAACACTTGGTACAACTGATTCAGATGGGAAATGTCTTTAATTTCTCGTGTATTTGGTCATGAGCCAAAGGAATAGATCTGAATATAATGATGAAGGAAGAAAAGTTCATAATCGACATGAAGGTTCGTATCTAATTCACTTATATTACTGAAAAAGTGAACATTTTAGGCTGCTGGTGGTGAAAGAAGAGGATGCAACTTGGGAAAAAACAGAAAATCACACACATGAGATATAATCCTTTCAGTCACATGGTTAATGCTATAAAAGGGGATCTGAACCAAGAGCTTTTTTTAAACCTAACATCGTAGTTTATTTGCCTAAATCTAAGCGAACCAACCAAACTGTGACAGAAACCTGGACGTAAAAAGAAGAAACTTAAAATAATAAACAACTAAGTTTAAAAATAGTGAGTCAACAGTGTAACGATGAGCTTCACATGAGATTTGAACCCCACAGTTCATGGAAGAAGTGAAATTAGCAACAGCTTTGTTTATCCACATCCAGTAGAGTTAATTAAATATCTGGAAAAATTCTTTATCTTCTTCATCATGACGTATTTTTCTGCATTAGTGTAAAATATTGAATGATGAAAGAGATGCAGTGATGTGAACTGTGTGTAATCTGTCAAATAAAGCAACCATCTCTGCAATTAGCCAATTTCACGCATAATGATTTCAGGTTTGACCCCGAGTCTCAGTCGAGTCTCAGATCCTGGTGGAGCAACTCGACTGTGACAAAAGACCCAAATGTCTTCAGGTTGGAGGTGAGGACTCTTGATCCAGAACCTGCCGATCCATCAGGGTTGCAACTCTTGCTGCTCCACTTCTGAGAAACCCACCTCGTGTACGTCGTAGCACCACGCTGTCCGCCATCCTCTCATCCTGAAAAGCAGCGCAGGTGTATTGCACTTACTGGGGCGCTGGAGCTAATAAATAGATTCACCTCTAATTGGAGGGATGTTTGGAATAATTATCAAATGACAGCAGGAGCAGCGGCGGAGTCACGGAGGCAGAGCAAATGATGGGAAAATGAAAGGCTTTAATTGAATGTCAGCGGGACGCCGCGAGCCACGTTGAAGCTCGTGTAATGAGATGTAGGCGGCTGAAGGGCACCCCTCCCAGGATGCTTTGCTGGTAGGGATGAGGCGGGAAGAGGCGGCAGGCGGGGGGGGTTTGTTTGGGATGGCTCTTGTCTCCCCGGCACTGCCTTAATGATGTCCTCATATCATGGCATTATGTAATGTGCTGTGCAGTGATGTTTAGTCAGCGTCACACACCCTCCAACCAGAGCAGGAGCTAACGAGAGCAGCTAACATGCTAACTGTGTGTGACAGAAGCAGGAAATTCAGTAATTTTATTAACTTTTTCATTTTATTTCCTTTTTAATGTTTGTTTTATTAATTTTTAGACTGGGTTTAAATTTTTGCTAATAAGTTTTTTAGATCAGTTTACTTAACAACCAACATTAAGGGCTTTATCTATAAATATTTGTGTACATGTGCACATATATTGATTGAAGAACTGGAGGGGTTTTTTGATGGATGGTCTCAAAATCAGATTTTTTTTCTGTGTTTGGATTAAATTTTGAAGTAGGAACTGTGAATTAAATCATCATCATTGTCTGCAAAGCCGCTGTTTTAAAGGGCCTGCAAATAAGGTGCACTAAAGATTTCCACCAGTTAATTTCAGATTTAGCCCTCTACTCACTTGAATAGGAATAAAACAATATAATTTTGCAGCTCTTCTTGTTGTTTGAGATGTTTTTGGACAGAAATTATTAAATTCTGATTGCAGAGAGTCACATGACATGTCACCTCAAAACATTTTTCCACCATTTTACTGCAGCTTCTTTCACAGTAAAAGTTTATGGGAAAAAGTCATTTTTGTTCACCTGTGCATCACATGACATGCAATCACATAGTTTGGCCACTAGGGTTGAAATGTGCACTCTTAACATTAAATGCCACTGAATCCTACAAACTGTACTTTTAGGATTGTGACCATAAACTGCAGTTTGCTTTGACACAGCAACTGCTATTTAATGTCATATATCAACTCTCTTGTCCCTCATTTAACATCTACCAACACTGTCCAATAAAGGCATTAAAAGCACATTGAAAGCACAAAAATATATATAAATATTGTTTCTTTTCATAAGATGGATACCCGGTGCGTGTAATTTTGGCAGGTTAACGAGGCCAAGTTGACGTCAAAGCAAATATTTTGAGCCTCGGCGTCTTAACATCTGAAACAAACCAGGAGGGAAATATGTTGTTAAGTAAAGAAAAAGGTTTGCCAACTTTGCTGCGAGCTCACACTTTCTTCTTCTTCTGCTCGAGTTGGAGTCACATGTGGCGCCTGGTGACCTGGTTGTACCTACTGTTTCCCCTCCTGAACCTTCCGCTGAGTGCCTTTCTATCTGAGTGTCTTCTCAAATCACAGAGGACACGTTTCAAGGAATACGCCATCGAACCGAAGGCTTGTTCATGTGAGAGGAGGTGAGTCACAGCTAAATCACAATTTGGAGACGTGCAGCAAATACACGGCGACACTCAGAGGACTCTGCTGGTTTTTTCCTGTTACCTTGACTTTTGTTGTCTCAGATAAAAATTACAAATATGTTGATGAAATATAAAATTGCAGAGGGCTTTACTTTACTTCGCAATTAGTTGATGTAATTTTGCAGCGTCACATAATTTACAGTTTACAGTCTGGAGATTCGCTCTCAGATGAGGCATTAAAAAATTGATGTCTTGTTTTCAAACACCTATTTTTAAAGCACCAAACCATAAATAAAACAACAACAGAATCAATATCTAACCTACTTTTTTTCCCTCAGTGGATCCTCACCAGTGGGAACTTTAGTTATGCAGCAGTGTACTTTTTGGAGGTTTTTTTTATTCTGAACACCCACCGGGTTCAAAGTACATCAAAGCTCTGACTCCAGTGTGGACTTTGCAGCCTCTCCAAAATCGCAGTAATGAGGGTCCAGGCTCGATCCCCGGCTCAAACCGCCGGCGGTCAGAACCTGCCACCGGAAAATTTGTCTCTGATGGGTCGGTGGCTGCAGGAAGTGCTGCGGCTCATGAGGATGCATTGGTGATTACGCAGCGGAGGACACGAAGAGGGCCGAGCGGCATCAAACGGGAAGCCCTGCAGGTCTGCAGAACTCTGCAGCTGAGACCAAACCTTTTATTTCAGATGGAAAACCAACCTGAGAAGATACACGACACACAACCCCACACACAGAAACACACACAGACACACATAATGTAAATAAAAACAGTTGAGAAAACTTATATTTTAGAGGAAACTGACTTTGCTAAGTTTTTAAATTTTAGGTCGAGCTCTTTAAAGTCTTGTATGTAGGATTTGATGGCCTCTAGTAGTGAAATTGCAGACTGCACCCAATTGAATCAAGCTTATAGGAGAACCTATGGTGGCTGTAAAACATGCAAAAAAATTAAAAAGAGCCCATTTAGAGTCAGTGTTTGGTTTGTCCACTCTGGGCTACTGTAGAAACATGGTGCTTCAACATGGGGGACATGCCATATAAAGCCCAGACATGACATATAAAGTAATAAAACCACAAGGATTTTATTTTTAGGTTTATTATTCACTAATTAAAACATACATGAATATTATTTTATTGATCTGTAATATTGTATTTATTGAACCCTCTAAATCCTGGACCTTTAATTTTTTCAAATGTTTTGCTAACATAAAATCTTTTTTCATATAAATTAGCTTTTAATTTTTAAGAAAAACTTGACCATTTGAGTTTTAAAAACAAAAAAAAAAGAAAATGCAGAAAAACAACAACTGTGCTCTGAATTTAGAATAATCACTGAACTGAAAAGTGTTATTTCAGATTTGCTGTAATTTGAAGAAGAGACTTAATCTCTCAGTATTTTAACTTGATTGTTACATTTCGCTTAAAATGTTTTATTTTGAAAAAAAAAGAAACATTTAAACACATATAGGTGCTATTTATCATGTCCTTTGTGTTTATTTCCAAAGGGCATTTTTTTCAAAAGGCCACGTTTTTTGATCAAAGCGTCATGGATTAATTGACGTATTGATCCGGCTGAGGCAGCACTTCAGTTTGTGAGCGGAGGATTTGTGCAGGATCAGTCACGGCTGACTTGACTGACCTGGTTATTGAAGCTGGAGCTATTTTTGGCTCCGGCTCACAGTGTGGAACTTAAGATTGGCCAGGATCTATTAGTTAATGATGGAGCAGGTGAGGTGCAGTGCAGATGTGTGCATCTGTCACAGGTCGGTTGAGGTAAAGTTTTAGATACGTTTCAGGATGCAAAAATGTGTGTAAAACAACTTGAAATACACTTTTTATCACTCAAAAGCAGAAATTAAAACTACTTTATGACACTGTAACTGTAAATTTGACATCTGTAGCCCTTTTATGTTCATTTTCGAGGAAAAATCAGCAATAATTCTGATAAGTCTGATCAGGATTGCCTCGACCACTCGCCAAACAGAGTCTCCATCTCCCACTGACGTACAAAACATCGGGGAACCACTGAGTGGAAACCAGTGACTCTGAAGGTCATCGAGTTTGGCCCCGGTCGGACTTTCACTTGACATTTTGCCTCGACTGCGTCAAATCATCATCATCGCATTAATTTCACTCCGAGCGCGCTGCTCTTTTGCAGCTAAATCGCCATTAAAAGTAAACAAGCAATATTTTAACAAGGCTGGAAAGTTTCATTTGAGGTTTATTTACTCTTGAGTTCGTTCTGCGGGGGGAAGTATGAGGTCAAAGAGCAGACATTTGAGTTTCCTTCTCTGGAGCCAAACTAACAGCTGGATTCTGTAGGAGTTTTTTTGCGGTGACTCATGTTGAGAGCATCCACTCATAAATGGAGAAGTTTTCCTTTCATTCGAACAAAGAAAACCCCCCTCCTCGCCCTCCCTCTCACAGCAGCCACCGTGGCTTTTTACCCCCCCAGCTGCTCAGCTGAAGTGGCCCAGTGGTCACCAGAACAAGGCTGCTGTAATTCACACAGTCTCGGGGGGGGATTGTGTGATTTCCTTCCCAAAAAAAAAAAAAAAAATTAAAAAAAGGAAACGATTTTATGTTTTAGCCACAAAAAAAGTGACTGTTATACTATTTTTGAGTTCTGGGGAATTACAGTTATGTAAAATCAGGTCAGTCAGTCATTCAGGTCAGAAAACAGCAAGAAAGTTTTTAATAGAAGTTAAATTAACAAATAAATTAACAAATAAATTAACAAAAATTAACAAAGACACAGTGGTTTATGCTCTACAAGCTCCAGATGATTGCAGGTCATGTTAGCTTATGTATTCAATTTTTCTCCAATTTTTTCTCTGAGCATCTTGTTTCTGCAAAAACTGTAGCACCTCACCTGTCCACTAGTGGCCGCTGTTGCTTTTCATTATAAAAGTAGGTGTAAAGTTTCTTATATCTTGGTTTTTATTGATTTGATGTGGAAAATTGTGAAAATATCAGCTTGATTTTGATGGGTTTTAATCTGAAATATGAGTTTGACTGCAAATCAAGAGCTTTAAATTTTAAGAAAAAACTGTTGGAATGTAATTAAGTATATTTACTCAAACACTTTTGATACTTTAAGTACTGTTTTGTGAAGAACTGTACTTGAACTGTGGATGTAGTTTTCTGATAATACTTCTAAATCCTCTTTAAAGTTATGAATGTAGGATTGAGAAGGATTTTTACTTGTTAGTGAGTATTTTTGATAGTTTTACTACTTCTTTTACTTAAGTAATAAGTGAATACTTCCTCCACAACTGCAGCAAAGACATGAAACATGAGGAAGAGGAAGATAGTTACTCAGTATGTTGCAGGGGTTAGGGTTAAATTGAGATACACTTACTATTTTCTCCGAAATGGGAGGGAGGGAGTTTTGGACGGATGGGTGGGGAGGATTCCTCTGGTGGGGGAGGGAGGGAGGTAAGGGTGGGAGGTGAGGTAGGGGAGGGAGGGGTGGTGCTGAATGAACAGCTCCTCGGCTCATAAAGTAATCAGAGAGCCTCTCTGCTCCGTCAGAGCAGCACAGCCATGAGCCAGCCGAGCTCCCCGTCCTCCAGACCCGCGCTGACTCTCCGCCCGTCCCGCTGACGCTCCACCATGAAGAGGCAAAACGTGCGGACCCTCGCCCTCATCATCTGCACCTTCACCTACCTGATCGTCGGCGCGGCGATCTTCAGCGTGCTGGAATCGAGGAAGGAGATGACCCAGATGGGGGATCTTAACCTGACGAAAGAGGTGCTGCTAAAGAGGTTCAACCTCTCCGAGCGTGACTTTGACGAGCTGGAGAAGGTGGTGCTGCAGCTGAAGCCGCACAAAGCCGGGGTGCAGTGGAAATTCGCCGGCTCGTTTTACTTCGCCATCACTGTGATCACGACCATAGGTAAGAGAGCATCACCGGGATCATCTCCGGAAACTTTGGTCTTCATTTAACTGAGGAGGAAAAAGTTGACATGCTGGATTCTTCAACAGTTTTCTGTTCAATATGTGGAGAGATTTTTGACTGTAGAGCTTTTTAAAACATCACAGCAAGTCAGAAACTCCAGAAGAGAAACAAAAGTAGAGCAGATATCACAAAAAATACTCCTTAAATAGACACTAACATGAGCATTTATTCAGAAATAAGAACAGATTCAGGCACAACAGGTGAAAACTGACGTGCCTCTGCGTTTATTGGCTGAATGCAAAGGTGAAGGACGCATCAGGTTGGATATTTACTCAAGTAAAATAGAAATATTGCAATGTCAAATACTCCATTAGAAGTAAAAGTCCCGCATTCAAAAAGGAAGTTGAGTAAAACTGCGTAGGCTCTTAGACGAATATTATTAGAAAAATGTACTGGGAGTAGTCTATTTATAGTAGAAGTACACTTATTTCAGAGTAATTTGTTACTACACTTTATGTAACAGTTTCATTGCTACTGTTGTAATCTTGTGTTTTACTGCAGAATTTAACTGTTGTAGTCGTTTTTTTTTTTGCAGGTACTCTTTAGTATAAGTAGTACACTGAGTAGTTTATTAACATTGCATATTACTTCATCATTTTGTTCGTAAAATCTAAATCTGCTGAGAAACTAGTAACTATTGTTGTCAGATAAAGGTTTAAAATGAATAAAAAGTATCATATTTCCCTCTGAAATGTGGTGAATTAAAAGTATAAAGTAGCATAAGATGTAATTACTTGTATAAAGCACCTTAAAATGCTTAAATGAGTTCAGCACTTGAGTAAATGTGCTTCATTGTGGTCCATCACTGCTCTGGCTACAGTTAACATGCCTTTAGGTACACAGGTCATAATAGTAATATAAACATTACATAAACTCTATATGATTTCTTATTATTTATAACCTGAGTGTTCAGTACAACAGGTGTAAGGACGTGATCCTTTTACTATAAATAGAATACCCCATAGTGTGTCCCTATATTTAGTATCTCATAGGATTATTATGTGATTATTATAGAGATAAAACCTTTAAACAACATAAAAAGAGATAATTTACATTATTATTATTAAACATCCCTGACACAAGTTTTTTTTTAATATAAGCATGAAGTGTTGGTTGCAGCTTGAAAAGCCATTTCAGCAGAATAAACATTGTGTATTTGTTTCACGCTGAGCAGAGAAGAGACCTTAACTAAACAGAGAGAAAATCATTGTCATTAGAGCCTTTAATACTCGAGCATTTTATTTAATTTGCTCCACAGTTTGACCTGCAGCAGCCATGTGAAGGATGATTAACAATGAGCCTACGACTAAATATGAAATACTGCTGCTTGTAACTAAAGTTTGTCATTAGAGAAGTTGCCCAGGGGAAAGTTAAGTTATGAGACATTCATTTGCCTTCCTCCTTTGTGCCTTTACTCATTATCCCTGCTTCAAAAAAAAAAAAACCCTCTACAACAACACAAGGCTCCCAGCCCTTTACTCATGTTATTACACAGCCTTCAACATTAGCTTGTTTGCTCAGATCTTTTGCATAACAAACCACAACTGAGCTCAACTCCATCTTAATTTTTAAGCATTGGGAGAAGAAACCAAAAAACAAGCCAGTAATGCTTACTTTTGTCTTAATTTAAGGCTGTGCATTTAAAGCAACACCACTTAAGTTGTGCCCAGCAGTGACCTCTGTGGTCACGAGTGGTAATTACAAGGGAACAGCACATTTAAATTGGTTCAGTTTCTCTTCCAATTAGTTGCTCTAAAAACTAAATGTTTGTCTCTTTCATGCAAAAATAGTGTAACAGGAGCATAAAAGGGCACCAAGTCAGGTATTTTACCCCTTATTGTCAGTTTAAAAGCATCTGTTTAAAGTTTGCTAGCATTATTTAACATTAGCCACCATTAGCTATTGTTCATATTGGCTAAAGTGGCAAAAAAACTAGAGTATATTAAACAAAAATATGCTTTATATTATTATTTTAGAAGTTCAACTCTTTATTATTTATTAAAGGGTGTCATCTGTGTTATCTGGTCTTACAGAAGTCACACAGTCTCTCTTTAACATCCTCTTTTCATCTGTTTAGAAACCATCCTTATCACCACCTCCCATCTGAGCCTTCCTCCGGTATTTAGTGTCCGGGGCAGTTGTCAGTGGGTGACCTGTGACTTGTAACCCTATCAGATGCAGGCAGCTAATTGCACACCAGCCCAACCCCGGGTGTCTGTAACCGCATTCTGTAATTGTGAGCCCACAGGCTGCTACAAACACAGTGATTGGCGTTTCAGCCTGCCATTAAGTATTAATGACAACACCAGACCCTCGCTGTTCCACCGGCCTCCTGGCACACAACATTAACACTGTAGATGCTGCGCGCTGTGTTCACAACATCATGCAGCCGTGGAAAGTCCCAAAACTGAGCCACAATATGAGGATGAAACATTTAATTTTCCATATGAAGCTAATTTGGTGCTCAAGCTATAATTTATCTAACTTTCTGTGATGATGAAAGAAAGGCTGTCACCAAGTAATATATTAAAATAGACATGTTCCTCTTATTTCCTGTCATATTCTTTGAAATTATAATTAAAGTCGTTTTAGAAATGAGGACTTCAGATCCAACGCAGGACACCCCCAAGGACCAGAGAGCCCGAGCTGATGTGAAAACAGCTTTTCTCTGTATGAGCAATAAAAGAGACAATGAGTCTGAAATTTATAATATCTGTTGATTTTATGAGGATAAATAACATCCAGGAGAGCTATAAAAAAACATGCACATTTATGCACATCTATGCTGCACAAACAGCAGTGGAAAACACATGACAAGCTCTGGCCTCAGCATTGCTCTACTAATAATTAAACACAAGTGAAGAAGGGTGGAGAAGCTGCAGTCAATCATCACTTTCCACGAAGGAAAGGGGAGGCAGAAGGCAGGGTGTCCATTTCCTCACAAGCTGCATGTGAAGTGATGTGAGAAACATCACAAAAGGGGAAAGAAAATGAGCTTTGAGCAAGAAAACGCCTTCACGACGGTGGGAGATTAGGAGGGGCTTCTTTCCAAACCAGTCTGGGGACTGTACATGTTGTGCTCTTTGTAGAAAATACAGTCAAATATCATGCAACATAATTGGTTCACCCCCCCCCCCCAGACATCTTCTTGAGCTCTCCTCGTGGGTAAAAAACTGTCATCCTCCTCCGGGGTGGCACGTTTTGTCATTGCCACGTCAGTGTTTGTGTCTGGCAGCAGTCAGCGATCCTCCTGCAGTTAAAGTTCAAGGTCACGTAGACCACGTAGAGGACGAGTACACAACATGGAAAAACACATAAGACATGGCTCACATCCTCTGTATATATGTATATGTGTGTGTGTGTGTGTGTGTGTGTGTGTGTTGTCTGATGTGCTGCATCATCCGGCATACGGCAGGAACGTGAATCCGGAACATGGGTTATTCTTCTCCTAGCAGCTGGCTCGTGTTATTTTAAACACATGTTGACATACAGTAATCTCTGCGTGACACGTAATATGATATCACAGCATGTTTATAGAAGCTAAATTAAAGGATCAGGTCACCTAAATTACACACACATACCAAAAAACATATTTCTTACTTACCGCTGCAGGAGGTTTTGGTCTTATTCGGTCTATTTCTGACATTTATTCTTCTACTAAAATGCAACAGAGGTGAACGGAGTTTCATTTATGTTCACAGCATAGAAGAATAACACATCTTTCTATAAATAGTCTTGATTAGAACTTCTTACTTGCAAAAAAAAAGTCACTTCAGAGACTTTTGCAACCAATTATCCCATAAGAATCACATTCATGTTGGATGATTATACACCACATCAATTTTCCTCCAAAACCAGAAGGAAAGTGGCCTTTGTAGCGTCATGGAAAGTTAACATTTAACTGACAAGATGGCGGTTTTAGAAAGCTTACCTCACCTTTATTATACTGTTTCTCTAAATTTAATTTACCAAAACCCCACAATTGCTCCTTAATCTTGACTGCACCGATGATTTCATGTCAAGATACTGTAGATGAAAGTTTGTCATAGTCTGATGTTTCTGTGTGGAAAAGAGACGTGTTGCTTTACTCCCTTTGACAGTTTCAACGTTTTAATAAAGTTTTCATTCGGTCTAGTTTAAAAAATATAGAAATCTTGATACATCTTGGGTGGTTTCTTGTGGTTTTGTGTAAACAGACGGTCTAGTGTCTGTATGTCTCTGAGATCTTTGCCTTCACCCCAGTTCAGTGTTTGTAAATGATGTTTTGTTTGTGAGTGTGTGAAATAATATAATAATGCCAGACGTCACTGTAAAGGTTTTTATTAGACCTTCCTACAGCAAAAATAGTCCCTCACAAAGAGCGTCTTTGTCGTTTGAAATAATAATAAGATATATTTTCCTGTAATATATCGAGTCAGAAACCTTACAAGTCAGATATTGTAAACTAAACTTTGCAAATAAAACCCAAACAGTTAAATATCACCAAAAGTTATTGAGATTCAATGTTTTTATGTAATTTGGGTGAACTGACCCTTTAACTACTAACTGAAGTTCCTTTTGCCTTTTCAGCAAATCTAGTTCTTTAAAACTTGTGCAGGATTAGTACATTTTGATCTTTGGTCTAATATCTCATCTCTGAAGTCATTAATCTTCATCTGAGGCTCACAAACAAAACTCTTTTTAAGAACACGACCGTTTCAAGTCGCCATATGGTCGTAGTTAGAAAGACATTCCTTTAAAATCACCTGCTTTGCTTGGATTTTTATTATTGCGAATCACCTCTTGTTAAATAGTTTTTTGCTCAAAGATCATTTGGCCGTTTGCCTCTTGTTGATTCAGTAGACATGAGCTCATCGTCCGTAGTCTATGAACAGGTTTTAGATTCTTTTCAAGAAAGAGAGAGTGAATACAAAAGCATTTGTAGCATGCAGTGTTTGTGAGTCATTATCGTCCTAAAAGTTAGCACCCGGTTTATGTTGTAAACTTAACTGGTGAGGAAAGTCTGCTGACTGGGTTGCAGGCACAACCTGTTCTCATTCCTGGGTCTTAAAATACCCCTGATGTCTCAAACAGACATGCAAGGTATCTTTCTGATGAAGGTTAGCTTTAATGTAACTCAACCACGGTCATATTGGACGCTAAGAGCGACTGCTCCCGTCGTCCGGTCCCTTCAATATTGGCCCGACCAGCACTGTAAGACCAGTACTATCAGAAACCCAAAGATCCAACCTGCAACATATTGTGTTCCAGATGTTCATAACACACAACTGCAGGTCCTCGGCCAATAAAGTGATGGCAGCTAGTTAAGTTGTGCGTAATTTGTTGTTTATAGCCTGAGTGCTCACCAGAGCCAGGAGGTCAAAGAAGGTTCGGTTATTGTGTGCAGATTATCTGTTAGTAAGCAAGAGACGGGCCCTGAAAAAAGTTCTCCTCTTTCTCTGTTTGAATGCCGGTTTAGTGTCAGAATATGTAGAAGACAAGTGGATGAAAGAATCAACCTTTGTCTAACCTTTGTTGTTTTTCCTGCTAGCATGGAAAGGACACTGTAGTCTTTAGTGTAGTCAGTGGTGATGTTCACATGGATGTAGGAAGATGCAGATGACGCTGTGGTGTATTGTGTTATTTTTGAGCCATTGCTGATACTTGATTATCTTATAAAGCAGCCGGTTATCAGGATAACAGGATCAAACAAAGGGTTTCCTACACAGCCTGCTTTAAATATATAGCAGAGAAGCTAAGGAAAAAACTCCTTTAGTGGATACTGTACTGCTAAATTTCTGTCAGTGACCACATTTCATCGCACTTCATATACCGTCATGTTGCCAAACATCACATTAAATGTGGCTGGGAACAGAGAGCCGAAGCATTCGGTACATCATCTGCAATTTACTGGGAAGCTACCAAGTGTGGAAGCACATTATCATCGAATGTGAAGCAGGCCGTCCCTGAAAAGAGCACTCGTGCTCAGCAAATCCTCTCTGGGTCAGTGAATCCAATGTTTCTATATGTGGACCAATGATGAATAAAATATCTGATCTTTTTTTATTTTCTCTATTTTTATCGCCAATGTAGACGTCGCTTTCACGCCAGGCATGAATCCATCTTCAGCCGCTGCCAAATTAGAGGGCAACGTCCTGAATTATTAATGGTAATTACTTACATTAGTATCATGATTATTATTCAGTCAGCTTAAGAGGTTAGTGCAGTAAGTGGTTGAGTGCACAAGGAATATCACTCTCACCAGCTATTCCACATGGCATCGTTCATCATAAGCCAGAAAAGAAGAGAGATGGAGACTTCATCACTTCTCACCGGAGAGGTGGCAATATGAATAAATATGCAGCTGTGGAAATGCACTACATCATCTTGAGATATATTAGCACTTGGCAGTTTCTTAGGAAAAAGGAAGCTTACTTGTTATAATCTGTATTTAATTGCTCACATCCTAAATGAATAAAACGCTTCGATTTACAGTTTAATTGAATCGGATATGAACTGACCTCAGCTCTGCTGCAGAGCCGCTGTTTATTTGAGTGTTTTTTTGAGATAAGGTAACGGTACCTCTTCCTGTTTTGCATAAAAGGGCCAAAAAACAGAACAAAGTCCCTTGCATAACCTCATGTTGTGATGTGCTTTGAAGCGCTGCACTCCTCACTCGTCATGTAGACTCACTAAGTGGAGAGTTGTTTGCAAAAGAATAAATTTTTCATTAAAAGAGGAAGACTCTGCAATTAATGCTTCTCAGAAATTACACAATATGCTTGATATATCTTAAGGTCCTGAAGGTCACAGGACAAACTGTGCATGATATAATCATGTTAGCTGTATGCTAACTAGCATCAGACTCACGGTCTTTGAGTCAGCGGTGCCGCGGGGCCGTCACTGAAAATTTAAGGAGCAGAAAAGATGACGAAGCTGTTTTTGTTTGATTTGGCCCAGTTCTGTGTCACTTAGGTTACAAGGAGATCGCCGACCTCAAAACAAAGGCAGCCGTTAAGTGTGTGGCTGAATGAGAGGCGCTCTGGTTACGGTGGAGACGAGGTCAAGAGAAAATATCGCCACATAAAAGCATCTCTCTAGGTTGTTCTGTGGCTCTTCTGAAGTGATTTAAAAATAGCTCTGTGCAAGTTGCCGTGTTGGCATATTGGCCACGGGGACGTTTGGGGCAACAAAATCTTTACTGCATGGTGAAGAAAGTGGGATGCTGAAAAAAAAAAACAAACGTGGCAGAGAGAGATGACAGCACAAAAGGCAGTCCTACCTTAAAAAGCTACTGACCTCAAACTTTCTGCAATAACATTCGGAGACTTGAACTGCACATGCATGTAATGAGAGCTGTGTAACTCATCTGCTTCTACCTGAGGCCGTGAACTTATCAATCACCCCCCCGTTTCTGCTCACATGATGCTGTGGAGAGTGAAATTATAAAGTAATCTAGCTGCTCTGATCTCATGATGGTAACTTTGTTGATTTGTTTTTTGGAAGTTCACAAACGTCTGTGAGTTTATTAAGTGAACCAGAATGAGCAACAAACTTTAATGAAGACAGCAGCGCTCCAATAAAACAGATTTTAAAGGGATCCTTGTTGTCGGAAAACTTTGTAGTTACTGAATAGAGTTAATATCACAGAGACACACTAATGAAAGTAAAACACATCATATCTTAACAGCTGTTTAATGATTACACACAAAGCAAATAAAACAAATCTTAGAAAATATTTAATAGACTTTGCATGCAACTTCAAGACTTTGAATCAACATTAAAGTGATTTAGCAACTCTTTTTTTTTTTTTGGCATCACAGGTCCAAATTGCACTAAGCTGTAGGTACAAAGTGAGTGTACAGAGAGGAAAATCCATGGCTGTTATTGGCTAAAAAAGCTTGTTGCTGTTCTGGATCTGAGGGGATAAAGTCTGAGAAAGTTGATAGAAGCGACTCTCGTTTCTGCTCTGTTCACATGGCCGGCGAATGTTTACCTATTGTACGTCTGCTTTATGCTCCGCTGCCTCAATGGAAAGTTGAGTGCTTGCCTGACTCACTAAACAAAACATGACTTTGTATTTATTAGACTTTATAATCCAGCGGGGGCCGGCTGGAGTCGGACCAGAAAAAAAAAAAAAAAAGAAGTACACAGTAGTGAGATCTGAATCTCTTTCACTTGAAGTTTCCTACTGATTCTCGTCCAGAGGATAAATACACACTGCGAGACATGTGGAGTCTCAGCTTCACTGTGACAAACTGACTCGTGTGAGGTTTATTTGATTAGAAATGAGAACTTTTCTCTTTTTTTGCCCCCCACCATCTCCAAATGGAAGAATGTCTCTAATCTAACATCCTGCTATATTAAATTATGTGACTCACCACAACCCAGAGCTTTTAGTGAGAGCTGGACAGCTTCTCGCTTAATGTTTTAATCCTTCTAGTGGAAATTTGAGATTAACTAGATGTGTCCCAGCAGTCCAGACACTACGTACACGAACATTACGGAAGTACGCTGGTTCAGTTTACATGTCAGAGCATCTGTATCGTCACATCAGGATTATTCTGGTGTTATTCTATATTTTCCTCAGCGTCAACAAATCCCAAGAGGAGTTAAACCAACCAAATGTTAGCCCGTCTTTGAGATACATACCTTTTCTGCAAGCACATTTGGCTCGAACTGAAGATATAAATATTTAAAAATGAATCACAAATAAGTAGCTTCATTTTTTTTTTTTTTTTTGAAAAAGCTAAACAACTTTGTGAAACAGCTGGGCGCTGTAGATTATAGCAAACATGACTAAAACTTGTGTAAATAGTGCTTTAGATGGGGGGACTATTTTTAGCAGCGGATTAACACACATTTGGTGCTCCGGGGAGTATTTTCAGCAGCAGGCTGGTGAATGTGGGATTAACTCCAATAAAGCCACAGTTCCCATGTTTTTAGAAGTGTTTGAACAGCAGTGGAGCTCTGAGGCAAACATGGAGCTACACCTGGCTTTAAATTCACAGACAAAACCAGTTAGGAGTCTCCAAAGTGTAATTTATTAGATATTACTAGTTATTGCCATTGGAAAGTAATAAGTTACTTTACAATATTACTGTCTATGAAAACTAATAAGTTACAGATAACGCTACTTTTGTGTTTCTTTCACTAAAATTACTGCCAAATATGTCAAGGCATTAGAAAATGTAAACATGTAATATTCTTCCATGGTAAATAATCAGGGCATTAAAATTCAAGTTAAACACAATTTATTACAAATCCAGTGGGGGGGGGGCCTGATAAAGGCTCTTTTGCATTTACAAGCAGTGGTTATTAAAAGTGTGACTTGAATTACAAAAGTGTGATGATATCAAACAATTAGAAAGCCAAAACCTTCACATGAGCAGACAGTTTTCTTGACCTCCTAGCAGAAAAAACTGCACTTTACTTGGAGAAACTCGGAGAAATGCGAGTAAAACCAGGAATTTTGCCATTCTGCCAAATTGATTCTCTTCTGGGAAATTTTCTGTCACACTGGAAGAAGTGGCGTTTCATTGACACACTCATGAAAAAAAACATATGTGAGCATTTAATTATATAATCTATAATCCGTATAAGTTTTTAGTTTAGTCATAAACCTTTTACTTTTTCTATTAGAAACAAAAAATATCAGCTCTCACTGACTGACCAACTAAACAACACACTTTTTTCACTTTATTTTGTTATAAAGTGACAAATTTGGTGTATAAGGTTTGTGTACGTGGACACGAATTTTACTCCGTACGAATGTATTTCGTGGCTGCACCACATTTGACAGCACTGGAGCTGTAAGTAGAAGAGACGGTATATGTTGTAAAGGATCGTACAGGGTTCGACTCTCAACTGTGGTGAAGTTCGTGAAAAATTGTTGTTCTGACTTTCACAAAAACCATGAGGTTGCAAAATAGCAAAGAAGTCTTACTGAAATGATTCATGCTCACAGAGAAAATTCGTGCTGACCGTGAGCGAATTAATTGACATTTCATGCTCGTGTACACAAATCTTATTTATTACATTTTGTGGCTATTTTAAGACT
>JAPZDV010000010.1:15261813-15281920 GCA_029814665.1 Acanthurus lineatus
ATCATACTTACGATCATCATTGAGACTCCGACAGCAAGACCAATTTAAAAATCCATTTCACATAACACACAAGCCGTAAAAAGTACAAAAAAAAAAAGGTCATCTTCCTCATCTTTCCGTAATGGGCTGTCATGTTGGAATGAAGACATGAGCAACATTACCGTAAGAGACACTTACAGTACGTCTGAATGATGAAAAATACTTAAACAGATCCACAAACAACATGCAAAGATGGATAACTGGTAACAAACAAAACCAAGATGTATTTAAATGAGTTAAACTAGTTTAAAATTAACTGTCTGTTAATGTAAGTGAAGCAAGTGGGACTCCAAAGAGTTGAAAGACTTAATTGATTTAATTGGACTATTGGACACATAACTAATCAAACTCACTCTTGAGACATTCAACAAACTGTCTTCCTGTGAATTTAGTCTTAAATTAATTGCAATTTTTTGTCCATGCTGCTTAGATTCAAAGAGCACAGCAGGTCATTTCATATGAATTTACTGAGGGAACATTGTGTGCACTTTATTTAGCAAATTATTCAAAAATGTGGGAGAATGCATCAACAAAAAGCAGCTAATTTTCTTAAACGATGCTTAAGAGACTTGATGTTATGGCCCAATCTGAGCTGTAAATTGTCTGAGTTTGTTTTGTCTGAATGCTGATGGAAAATCTGCACTGAGAAGCTCATTATGTTTACACTGGTATACTTTTGGTGTGAATCTGTGTGTCCTTGTATATTTTACAGCGTTTGAACCCTTTTTTACCCCCTTTGATAAGCATTAGAGCTCCTGTATAAAGCCACGGCAGTGATGTGGCATTTATTTGACAGCGGATCAGTGTGAAATACTGAAGCAAAAGATGGGTAAAGAAGAGCAGCCACAGTGAGCTGTTAGATAAAGAGCTGCAGGCGACAGGCTGCACCTCGGCGGACTGTTTCATGTTTAGCATAAGATCAGATCACCTTCGCTCACAGAATGGTGGAGCCAATTATTGCCTCACTTCTTTATTAAAACAGCAAAAGACTGTTTGGTTACCAAAAATACTCTGGTACCTGCAGTATACAAAAGAGTCCCCAGATCAGCCAGGTCAGAAATATTAAGAAACAACTTTAAAGGTGATATGGGCAAACATTTATACCTAGCAAATCGTCTCTTATGATAACGTAACTGGATAATTCTCCTGATTTTGACAATCTAACCAATAACAACACTTACATTTAGACTGTATGGACTTTGACTGCTCTTACTTGTTGTGTAGTTGGTTTAGATTTGCTGAATCGTACTTTTATACTTTATGATCAGACGTTTTAGCTAGGAAACTTGTGCGCTTACGCTACGGCAACTCTCAGAGGTCAATGATGACACGATACGTCAACATAGTAATGCTACTGGCTCAAAAACTCAAAAATCCCTTGGTCACATTAGATCTTGTAAACTCGCTCAAATGTAAATATTATGATCATTTTGGACCCACCACAATGTTAAAAATAATTATTTCACACTCTGCACATTTCTAAAAATTCTGTGTATGCATTACTTTTTTTAAAAATTATGTGTTTTCATGAAATTGTTGTCTTTATGACCTTTAAATATCTAAAACATCAGCATATTTTTAGTGAAAGCTGTGTGCAGACTGCTTTGCACGCCACAAACGCCAAAAACTACATCTTCCCCCTGCTGCTGTACAAAGCAGATCCCCAGCTGGTCACATGACCACACCAGAGAAATTCTCCCCCCGAGGAACACACAATGTCATGAAACTCAGCTCTCTCACACATTTTCTCAGACAGGAGCCGGGGGGGGCGGGGGGTTTGTACCAGCCAGCTGACTGTTGATTATATGCCCGAAGTCACTGAGCTGTCTCTCCACAGCGCCTCAGAGATGGTGGAGCCTCTGTAGCCTTTCTGCCTCACTACATACATGTGCCAAAAGCAAAACAAAAAAAAATCTTTCCACATCGAGCGTGGACGGCTCCTCAGCGGAGACCAAAAGAGTCTAAACAGTGAAATGGGAGGTGAGAAGCTCGTACTGTATGTTTACGGTTCAAAGACACAACTTAGCGCTCTCATTGCCGTCCTCATCATAACAACCTGAAGTGATTTCCTCACAACTCACCGCCGGGCTGACGGCTCCAACCTTCTGCGAGTCTGGAGATTGAGGGGGGGGTTGTGTTGATTTCTTTGGAAACATGGGTGCTGCATTAGCTTCGTGCTACTCCAACTGGCTCAGAGCGCTGGAATGATTCGGTTTCGACGGTGCCAAGCGACTGTAGATCACCTTCGCACGTGTTTTTACCTCCCAGGGGAATTTATTTTCCAATTTGTTTCCAGCGTCTGCTTAATCTCTCAACACGCCATCCTGTGTGAAGTGCACTGCCACACACGGAGGCCTAATGATTTTAACAGTAACAGTGATAGGTGAGTTGTGTTTACCCCCCAAGGCTGCTTTGGAGCTTATGACTATTCCTACCCTGTGACAACTTTAGGCTGAAACAACAGGCTGCTAACCTATTTTTTTCTCTGGAATAATCCTAAAATCACAGCTGTCAGTGGTGACGCCAGTATTTATTATTCATGGCAGTTTAAACCAGCGGGTACTGAAGCAATCTGGTCGGTCAAAGATGCATTCAAGCTTTCAAGCTGTGTTGATAACACCAATAATCACACTTGCCGTCGTGTTTCCTTCTGCAGTCACCATGCAGTGTTGTGCTTGTTATGTGTGTTTTTTTCCTGTCCTTATATAAACCACAAAGGAGAAATGCTTTTTAAATAGATTCAGCTCAGTATTTTGAAGAATTCTCATGGAAATTTGTGTAATTTCTTTATCTCACATGTTGTATCCAATGCCAAAGACACAGCAGGGGACCTTTGCAATGTAGGAAAGCAGAAAGAAGCTGCATTAGTGAGCAGGTGTTGCTTCAGCTACAGAGGCATGAATCTATTCTAGGTAGTCCAGTTTGGGTCATCCTTGTGCTTTTGACAAAGATCCTTGCAGAATCTTAAATAGTGCTGCCTCTGCCTCAGGAAATCACCAGTTCAGACCTACCAGTGATCACAAAAATGTGCATAATTGAGGCGCTTTTTGGTTGCACCCTGATGATCCAGGAAGTCCAGTTTGAGTGACAGATTGATGCATTTTCAGGCTTATCAGATATAAAAACAAAGAGATTCACCCTATTAAAACTAAAGGGTTTCTCTGTGAAGTTTTCATACAATTTGATCTTTTGTGAACAGTAGAACTAAAGAGTTCTCATCACAAAGTGATATATGAATGTTAACATTTTCTCATGTTTAATCAGTTTATGCAGTCAGCTCCTTTTTCGCATTGCCAGGTTCAACTTCCTTCTGAGGCCGTCTGCATTGGCAAACCCTCACTGTTTGAACAGATTGGCCTCGTTCAGTTGTATGGAGGGGATTGAGTTGGATGTTGCTTGTTGGATGGCTGAAAGGCTTCACAAATCCCCCCCACCCCACCCCAAAACTTCTCTCTGATGTCAGATTTCAAAAAACGACCCGTCCAACATTCACAGCCGCTGTTTGCCCTGATTGGCCAGAGTTTTAACTTCGCTATCAAACCCTCTTTTTTCTCATTTGTTCCATAACAACTTCTGTCAATTTTTTTTTTTAATTGTGCAAAATGTAGACCTAAAAGTCCTAAAAGATAAAGATTCCCAAAGCTTTGCCCAGCATCAGTTCACGGTATCTGTTACCTAATGGATGTCAATATGGGTTTTTTCCTCCGTGAAGAACAACTCAAGAGCTACAGGATCTTTTCCTTCTGTCCAATTTTGGTCAAATTCGATTGATAAAGCCTCTGAGTAATCCTTTGTGTTTGTTTTCGCTACACTAATGAGGCAGCACCTCCCAGTATGGAGGGACCAACATACAAAGCAGGGAGCTTTTGAACTCCTTCTTTGGTGATGAAACAAGAGTTGCTAGTGAAACCAGCTATCAATGAAACATTAAAAGGAAACAGATAGTGATATCATAGTGTTTGGTTACTGTGCTCTATGACACCCATCAGGAAAAAGACAAAGCTGATGCATTCGCAGCTTAGAAAGAAAAATACGACAATATATAAGAACTATAACCCACTGTAATCTTCATACATGTATGTCCCATCACAGGCTCATCTACAAGGTTTTAGACTTAAAGAAATTGCAAAATTTAAGTGCAACGAAATGAGTTTAACACTACTTCTTGTTTTGTTGGACTCTCATCATCATGTAAATCAGTAGTACAGTCTGGATGATTTGGTTGCTAATGAATATCAGGCTGCAAAATACACCGGAGCAAAGTGACATTTCTGTGTTCATATTAAAGTGGTTTGAGTGTCTGAAGGTCCCAGACTGTCTGAGTTTGAATAATAAGAAATATCATTGACTTGCAGACAGTCTATAAAGCCGAAGAAGCCAATTACACACACTTTTTCCTGACACCGCTGTACACAAAAAGATTAATGATACTAAATTATCCTTTTTTTTTGCATTTAATAACCTTCTATGAACATTTATCAAAAAAAAAAAATCACAATTTCTCTGATGAGATAAACCTCATCCATCCAGTTTTCCAAGTAGGTTAAAAACAAATGCTATGGATGGATCTGCGGGTCCTGTGAGGTGAACCTGCAGATTGAGCGGAGGTGGAGCTGATGCACCGCTCCCAGTCTGTCTGCGCCCGCCATATGGGCAGCCCGAGGCGGTGGTTACCTCACCAAGGTGTCAAGGAGACCCAACACATTTAAAACTGGCCGATCATTCAGTGATAGTTTTGGACAAAGTTACAGTAACACTCTGCAGAAATACGTTAGGAGTATGTTGGCAGATGTTTGCATGTTACATGTTTGCATGTTGCATAATGGACTAAAAAGGTGGTGGGAAAAGTAGCCGTCGGGCTTCAAGGTCACTTCAAGGTCATTCAAACAGAGATGAACACACTGCTTGTTATGGAGATTAAAACTTTGACTTTACAGAAGCATAAAAGTCTCTGAGAATGTCTTTAACTCTTACTATTATAACACTTCACTTAAAATGTGCACAGAAGATTAAAAACATGGAGCAAAAGCACAGAAAAAGACCCTTTTGCAGGCCCTTGTTTCACATTTTATTAATTTTTTTAATTTGCAGCATTTCTGTTAAGTTCAAACGAGATTTGCTCTAAAAAAACAGAGTTATATTATGAAATGCCAGTTAAGATTTTCAAGAGCGATAAGTATTTTTGCTATTTTGTTCAGATTGCTTCGTCTATTTTGCATGAAACAGATAAAATATACATTTAAGGACAAACAGCAGATCGCATTTTGTTCTGCACACAAGAGGATCGGGGCGGCAAGAAGTGCATTTGGCCGGTTCATATATCACCTTAATGAGATCCATTACTTTATTTAATTGCATTTAGTCATTAAGCCAGGTGCCAGCGTTAGCTTCGTGCATCACATGACATGATATATGATAGCTTTACAATGTGGCGGCGGGCCCAGCGAGCGGCTCATAGCGAGCGTTGATGTGTACTCATGTCTCCATTAGAAAGCCATTGACAGAGGACCACACACACACACACACTCCTGCACTTGTGAGAGTGTTGATGTGTCCGCAGCGTGTTTTCAGGCTCCCACACATCCCCACATGTGGGTTTGTGCCTGTGTGTAGTTTCAGCGAGAGTTTTAACATTTTCCACTACAAATCTGCCTTAAATGTGTTAATATTCAGCAGCTTTTATAGAGAAAACCTGACAAAGATCTTAGCTAGTTAGCCAAATTTCTAACAACATATTACAATCAGAAAGCTGCGAGAGTAAAAAAGTCTTAACTGGTTTTTTTAAACAATAAAAGGCTGACAAGAACACCCAGTACCCTGTAATACGTACAAGATGTCACGTCCATTTTTTCAATTAAAACACTTTATGTAACCAGGCACTGATGTTTCATCACTGTGCCTCAGTGTGTTCCTCTCTCCCCTTTCATTTAAGCCGTTGGTTTTTCCATATTGTCTTTCTTTTTTGCTGAGTAAACTGATACCTCTGTGTGTTATGTGCCAGACTATGTGCCAACCCCTTCGCCAGCATACGTCAGTTTAGGACAGCATCTGCTCGCCGGGAGCAGCTGAACCCGCTGGACAGGAGGGCGATAGCATGTACGCAGAGTATATTAGAGGAATCAGGTGACACAAACAGGTGAATGTGCTGCTCCGGCTGCAGAGAAAAAGCAAATACATCTCTTTGAATTAGAGACCAGGAGGACAGAGAAAGATGGAGGGGAGAGAGTGGAGGAAGAGGAGGAGGAGGAGGGAAAGTCTGAACTGGAGAGAAAATAAATTTGAGTGAGGGTGAAAGAGGATGGCAAGACAAGCAGCAGCTATTTTTAAAAAGAGCATTCAGCTGAATAAAACATTACCCGGCTGCAGCCCAAATTACCAGAAATCACAAGTCAAGCGTGAGAAAAGGAAAAAAAAAAGCTTGTCAAATTATAGCAGACTTGTCACATATGTTGTTGTTGTTTTTTAATGACTATTTCCACATGCAATTTCTTAAAAGCAGGACCAGAGAGACCCCCCCACCTTTCAATGTGTCAGGATTAACAACTGCAAAATTGTTGTTTATGTCATACAGGATCAGCATAACATGGCAAAAAACAACAACAAAAAAATGCTGCTTGGAGTGCAAATGGATCAAAGGCTGTTAATACTGTGTGAATTTTAGCAATCGTCCTCCTGATTCACACTTGACCCAGTTCCTAGCCTAGATGTAAGTGTGTCTCTGCTCTTTTTATATTCCACAGGAAAAAAAAAATATCCTCGTCATCCTCGCCACCGTCATCAGCGGTGACATCTGTGTCTAATTATTCAAACTGTAGTCTGGGCTAGTGCTTATCAATTTTTATTACTTTCCAATGCACCACTGCGGCCTTGTGTTATGATCATCTGATAGGGTGATGTGGTGAAAGGTGTCGATTTATTGAAACCACATCATGTTCCTCATCTGCTCTTTTGAAATGACTTCAAACAGGATAATGCATTTAACATTAATTATATAAACTTATATGCATATTTTTAATTTAAGCAGTCTCTCTATTTTGTTCAGTTTGGTCAAGTTTGCATTAGTACTACTGGACTTAACATGGCAGAACTTAGATGTTTGAACATTTTATTATGGGCTTTCTCATAAAAAAGTACCCTGGTTTCAGCTATTTCACCATTTATCTGTTACTTTTAACTATTCATTTCAAACATTTATACATAACTTTTAGCACTTTCAAACTGTTTATCCATAACATGCTCAACGGTTTATTCAGTACTGTTAGCTAAACATTTCAGGTGTTAATCCACAGCTATTTAGCTGTTTCAAGTTAAATACTTAAAGTTTACAAAACTTTTAAGCTATCTATTTCAACCATCCTTAACTTGAAGGTATTTAAAATTGTTTATCCATTAATTTTGTCATTTGTTTATTACGGTTACCTTATAGCATTAGCCATTAGCTATTCTTTTAGCTGTCATTTTTAACCATTAATTTATTACTTTCAACCTACTATTTACAATGCTTGTACTTTTACATACTTTAAGCATTAATACTTTTAGCATTTATCTAACCTTGTGTCTGTTAGCTTAAGCTCTATTTAGGGACTTTTAGCTAATCATGGTTGAACCCTTTAGCTTCTTGTAACTGCCTACTTGAATATTCAGTCATTATCTTTAGCTACATTTAACTTAAAGTTAGTTATGTTCAAATAATGTAACTATTTCAACTTCTGAAAACCAAACTTTTCATAATTTCCAACTGTTTATTCAATACTTGTATCAATTTTCAATTCTCCAATTCATTGGCTTTTAGCTAACTTTTAGCTAAACCGCTAGCAGTAAAAAGATAGACGACTCCCCCTAGGTTCAGAGTGCAGTATCAGTCAGAAACCTTGTCCTTTTATTTCATCATATTGGACTTGTGTCAAACTAAATAATGAAAGACTTTCTGCTTCATTTCTGTACAGAGGGAGGAAGTGGAGAAGCTTCCTCCATGATTTTTTGCTGTGTAACTATTGTTCTGCAATTTTTATGTAGCGCAAAAAAAATTGGAACGGTGGATTTTTTTTTCACCGGCCCGGGCTCATTATGAAGACAGCAGTGGGATGATAGAGCACAGCGGTCACGTCATTACTCTAAGTATCTATATTTATTTTGACTTGATGTTATCATTCTTGGCAGCGAACAGAAGGTATGTTTCGCACTCCTGCCTGCTGTTTACCAAATATGCATCTGTTCCCCGAAGAAACAATTTTTGAAATTCCGGTATCATGTAACACAACATGTTCTCACTTCACTCTTGTCTTCCTCCGTGCCCACACAGGCACACTTTTAAAGCAGATAGCCCAAATGGAGCACTTGAAACAGATATGTCTGTTATTTGAGTTGACCTCCTAAAAGCACTGGAAAGAAATCCCAACCCAAGAGTTCCTACATTAGCAATGACTACAAATTAAAGACTTCCTACCATCGAAACTTCTTAGCTTTAAATGTGTCTTCCCTTCTCAGATGGGTCATTTAATTTACTACCGCGTGGAAGTTTATTTTTAAAATCTATAGTTCCCTTCAGTTTTTATGTCTCAGCCTTTCATCTCGTTTTATTTCTCTTCATATTTCATCCCTCCTGTCCTCTCCTACCCTTTTTTTCTCCTTCCTCTTCCACCCACACGTTCAACCCTGTTGTGTAAAGTATCTGTGTATGCGAACTGCATGTTAGTCCAGCTGTGTTGAGAGAAGTTTTAAAAGAAGTCCATATCAAATGTGTATCAGGTACATAAATCACGTGATTTATTTAATTAGCCAACTCTCTCAAAGATCTCACACTATGCCTGGAATGCCTCGCTTACTGACCTCATGGAAAACTGTGGCCTGCCAAGGTTTTCCTCTCATATCCCCTAAAAAGGAACCTACGGAGTACTCTTGGAAAAAGACACTGATAGGGTTTTTTTTTTTTTTTTCGCAGTGAAAGGAAAACATAAGACTAGGATGGTAGGACACACACACACACACACACACAGAAGCAGGCCGATGCTTTTGATGGCGGATGAAGTGCCTCTGCAGATAACGTGTGAATGTCGTGGGTGTGTTGCGTGACGATGAGAGAGGCTTTTACCACAAAGCAGGTACATTCGGGGGCACTCGGCGGCCGAGTCACAGCTCTCTGATCTAACCGCTGGACGCTTTGGTTCTTCTCTCTTGTGATGCTCGAGTGTTCGGGCCTCAGCTGCGAGCTGGATGAGAGCACATGCTCCCAGGCCCCGATTTGGAGTCCACACAGGGGTAACCGAGTTAAAGCGAACCCAGACAGACGCTTTGCCAATGCGCTGTCTCCTCTGGCATTACATCAGATTGCTTGTGATGAATACATCCCGTATCCCCCCATTTTCTCCCCCTTGAGTTTCTCTCTTTTCTCTCGTACTGGCTGGACAGCCTCGTTTGTTCGCTGTCGCGGCGTGTAATGAAAGTTTGATTAGAGAGATTATTCTTTTTTTTTTTTTTTTACAAACAGTCCACTAAAAGCAACGACAGAATAATGCAGGAGTTGACATAGCTGACATCTGTAAGTATTTAATATAACAAAGTACAGCCTTTAAAATTGTCTGATCCAAACTGAAAAGCAAATATATTCAGTGGAGGAAATAAGCATTGAACATGTCAACATGTTTTACAGTAATGTGTTTTTTTTACATTAATGGCAGCTTTTAACTATATACTGACTTGTATCTAAAGAGGTGTTTTTCCATTTCTCTGCTGAAGGGGGCGACATTTGTGCACAAAATCTGAGATTTACATGTACTCAGAGCAGGTTATATTTGTGACATCACTGGTTCAAAAGCCAATCACAGGCGAGGAAACCTGAAACCTTCTTATCAGGATACAAACGGGTGTTAGCATTAGAACAACCGCTAACTCTGCGACAGCCATCACCAGTTACAAGCTTACAAGCTAACAAATAACATAAACAAATGAAAGATGCTAACTACGTTTAGCATTCTGACATGTCTACTAGTCTAGGTCTGACTGAGGCTCAAACATGTGTGGCTAAATATCTTTGTGTCTCCTGCAATGCTAACGTTAGCCACCTTGAAGTGCACTGCTATGTCACCAGTTAACCCAGTGCAAGCAGCTGTGGTGGATCTGTGTGATCGATAGATCCAAAGTTTCTCAATGAGGGAGAAACAGCTGCTTTTAGCACATTTTTTGAATATCTTTTTAAGTTTCAAGAAAACCATGTTAAACAAGCGATCAATCACAGCTTAGCAGATTATTTTCACACGTTTGTACACATTTAAAACATATATTGAAGGGAACTTTAAACATGTTTCCAATGTAACCATTAAAATAAAATTTACACCAGATGCTATATATCTTGTCTGTAATATAAAATTTTGACCCCTCCTTTTTTACTGCTAAGTGCAGTCCCATAATACATTGAAATGAAATTCGCTCATCAGTTATAAAACGAATAGAGATGACCTCACAACTTAAGTTGCACTGAAATTACATCAAGTCAAGAAAAATGCAGGAGAGGCTTCCTTTCCAATCCTTTAAACAAAATAATGAATGAAACATCCGAGTGGTTTTTTTTTCTAGGTTCAAGATTGTACTTGACTTTAAATACTGATAATTTTTTTCCCAATACAACATATTCCCAGAATTCATTGCTTTCACGCACATGGACATAACACAGCAGCTGTCAGCGAGGCCCTATGGGTCAAAAGCCGGACGGGGTAATGGATGGAGGCGGGAGGACCAGAGCTGTGTTTAAGTGCCTGAATAAACAATCACGGGGTCGTCTGGAGTTTGAGGTGTCTGTAACTGAGAATTGATGGAGGTCTGCGGGTTCACGTCTCACATAGAGATGGGATATAATTCCTGGGGAATATATATATATATATAGGATTTTAGTCGAGTTTAAATGTAAAAAAGGCTTTGGTGCCGTCCACGGAAATGCTTGATGCTTTTACAAGTGGACGAGATATGTAATGATATCTTTGGCGAGACGCAGCTGGAGATGAAAGCGAGCTTACGGAGAAGGCATGCTGGGAAGCAGAGCGGGAAGACAGTGGCCGCAGACAGTTTGTACCGAACGCACGACATGATTTGTGTTTATTTGCGCGCTTGTAAGGAACATTCCTGAATCTACGCAGCGTTTTCAGGGTTCACGTAAACGCAGATAAGAGTGACGTCGCGCTGGAACGGCTGCTCGGGCCACCTGTACGCCGAGCAGCTATGCTAGCCATATACGGCTGAATATTGTGTTTGTGTCCAACACCTCTGACACATTTGAGCATTGACGGAGGAATTTTGTTTACTGGCCATTACAATGATGCACTCGGACAGTCATGTTCTCGTAGAGGAGCTGTAAATTATTTACAGTTCTGCTGTTACTCAGATTTAACAGGATTTTTTAAATGACTAGCTGCTGATGTGAAGGAAAATTCGTCCTTGTATTTCAAATATAAGTTGTCGAGGGTCAGGCACATTAAAAGTAATTTATTCCTGTCATAACTCCTCCTGAATGACTTTATTCCATATTTCTGTGAAGTGTTTTTCAAACCTACTTAACATCAGCAGGCTGTTTCTCTCTCGGGGTCATTTCCACTTGCTTTACATGGTTTTTAGTTTGATTCTCTCCTTTAGAGTCCTCGTGGTATATAAACGCCATAATCCAGATGAAAGACGCTTTGAGTTGATTAAACATTAAAATGATTATGTGAGTCACCTTCAGTCATCAACACTGTAAAGAGCTTCACAAACAGCATCCAGTTTAGCTTTTACTAAATAAACCAATGTTTCCTTCTAACCCTAACTCTAAAATATCCAGTATTATAACAGCAAACAATGTTTTTTTTTCTTACCAAAAGTAATTAGTCACATGAGATGCTATATATTATATTATACCTGTGCTGTAATGCAAAGATGGCCGCTGTTTCCACCTTCGCCTCTCATTCTGCAGTGAAACTCTGCACCACACACACACACACACACACACACACACACTGATGAGTGTATTATACAGTGTGGCACTGGCTGGTCTCGGGGGGGTGCAGAGATGTCTGAGGACATCATCAGTCACCACTGGAGCTCAGAGAGGCTGCTGCCACCAGCATTTCTGCTGCTGAATCCACATCCTGAAAGCTTCCTCTCCAGAGACTCCGTGGAGATTTTCCTGTCTTGTTTGAAACACTCCGTGTGTACACAACATGGTTTTTATTTTAAACATTATGATTTGCAATTCAAGTCCCGATGTTGTGCACATCCTGGCAGCTGAAAAACATATATTTTACCTCTTTTTGCTCTGTTTGCATGTTGTGTATATTTATTTTTTTGGGCTCCTATCAGCTTCTTTTGATTAATTAGCTCCTGATAAATGCACTTAGTCTTTGAGAATCCTGCCCTATTAGGTGAGGTGATGTGCTTGATGAATAGGTTGTGCTCCTCGTCTCGTTGGCGGGAACAAATTGTGCCTGCTAATCAATGAAAATTTAATTGAGTGACAGAGAACCGGAGCCCTAATAGGCACATTATGCCATTCTTTGATGTGTTTTCAAAGCCTGTTTTTATCCCCACCTAATTAATCAGCATAATGAAGACTTTGGATGCGGCGGGTGACGCTGTGTTTTGGAGACAGACACCACTTAAAAGGAACTGTATACAGTGAGCTGTCACCTCTGGACACAAACAACCACCGGTCCAAAACGACAGCCTGCACCGGTGATTATCATTTGCATTTACTTTAGAATATCTGAGTGAGAATTAATAAGGCGCAACGCTAAATAAATACATGGGGATTTAAAGTTGTAAAATAAGCGTTATTTAAAGAATCACAAAATAGTGTGTTTTTAGAATTGCAAAGATATCATAAGGGAATATTTCTCCTCCCTGTGAAACGGTTTTTAATTTAGGACTCGCCTGTTGCTGGAGGCTTTAGCTTAAATGATTGGCTATAAATTATAATTCGCTAATGAAAGGCAGCAGGGAGGAGGGAACGAGAGTTTAGATGGTGCACCTGCGTTCTGCTGACATTTATGAGGCTCCCCTGCTTGTTAGTTTTGCCTAATAAGTCTTTTTAAGGCTCTTATTGCCTCTCAGTGTTATGCAATTTTCATATTTTCTCTTGCGTCATAATTGCAGAAATTAGGTAAAAGGACAAATTGGCCCCTGGTAGCAGCAAAGGCTTTGATTCTCCTTTTATATGTTGCAACAATCCTCACACAAATTGAGAAATTGAGTTAATGTTAGAGAGAATTAGGAAAACCTAACAGCCTGTAATTCCCCAGATGTCTCCTCTTTTCCCCGTCTATCCATAAAATGTGCGTAAATAGTTGCGGCCACATGTGCTCGGTTTTAAATGCTTTAAATGCTTTCAGTTTTCAGGCGGCTCGTGCAGGAGTCTGGGGCTCTTCAGGTGTCACTCTAGCCTGTTTTTTTCCACCTTTCACAGTGTTGAAGCTGCATTTCCCCCCCCCCTCTGCCAGTGGCAATGACTGTAATCCATGTAAACAGAGCGAGCGGACCTGGTGGCTTTATCCTCCCTGCGTGCCAGAACAAGCCATGGAGACGTCCTGTCTCATGATAACTTTGTCACTGTTGTGTGGAGGGCGGGGGGTGGGTGGGGTGGGGGGGATTAGCTTGTCACGCGCTGCCTCTCCGCTCTCTCACACGGCGGCGGCGTGGACCGCTGGCCTTGTCGCCTCCAGCTCCTGCATCTGAGGTTGACGAGCGCCGCTGTCACTCCGCGTCGTCCCCGCGTCTCGATAGGCCGCCGCTGACAGCTCCCGTCCTGACAGGCCTGCAGCTCGGCCCCCTGCTCACCTGAAAACACTGCCCTGCTCTTTCCATAATAAATGATTAAAAGGGCTATTTACCTATTCATTAACTAATTATTAACTCTTGGGTGTGGACATTATGATGCTTCTAACCTTTTAAATAAGAAGTAACAGTTTTCCTCTTGGAATTAAATGTTTAATTCTTAGAGAATAAAACTCTTTCTTGCGCAGTTAAACACATTTATGGGGTTTGCACTTGACCTCTAGTTTATGTTAGTGACGTTAGCTAATGTTGGCAAAAGTTTAAGGGATATTTCAGCCTGAGTCAAGTTTTCTTTATAACTCTACAACTCCCCTTCAGCCAATCCTGCGCCATTATTCAGTTTGCACAATTTTTATGTTGAAACTGGAAGTGTTTGATGCAAAAACACTGAAAATGGACTCAAAAGAAACACATCAGCTTCTCTTTGGAAGTAGTTAAACTTTTCAGATGACACATGTTTGCTTATGATTCATTTAATATCATTTAATGATGGAGGAGTGTGTGGAGCTTTAAGGATTTTAACAGGAAGATAGAAAAACATTGCTTTTCAGTGCAGTATGTACAGTGGTAATGATAAACATGTTAAAACATGTTTGGATAGGGTCTTAAACTAACAGAAAAACGGTTAAAAACTTCAGTTTGTGTCACTTTAGGTTGCAGAAATAAACTACCAAAGCAAAAAAATAGTGAAATAATAGTGAAAACCAAACATTGAGTTTAACTATGTGAAAAAATCCATTCAAAACATAATGCAGTGTTGTTGAAAAGGCTACATTAGTTTATTTAACAGGATTGCAGGGTCGGAAGCTCAGTTCTTTACATACTGAGGTCATCTTTAAGGTCATCAATTAGCCAAAAACTGAGCCCAAAAATCAACTTTTAGAGTCCTTCTTAATCATCTCTGTTAACAAAAGAAAAAGAAATAAACTTCAGTAAATTTAGCCTCATCCTTTTGGGGATGAATCTAAAAATAGACAAAGCTCCTTAGACACACAGTATCTCTTTACCTGTCGAACAGGTTTGGGTTTTTTTTCCTTTCACGAGGAGACACATCGGTTGTAATGGCTCTTTTTTTGGCGGCACAACTGGGGGAGCTTTAAACAGATTTGGCAGCAGACAGACAGATGGCTCAACTGTGGGGATCAGTGTGACAATAAAACCAGAGCCCAAAGAATTAAATCAACCCCTCCCGGAGTAATTACATTAAAACCATTGGACAACCTTTTCCATTTGCTGATGCCATTGTTATCAGGGACATCGCCTCTCAGCTGCTGTGTGCAGCCGGTCCCACATGCAGGGTGAAAAAAAAAAAATATCCCGCGGGACGACGGGAGTGAGAAGATGACGACGCTGCGAGACGAAAGGTTGACGCTTTGCCTGCAAAGTGCATCCTGAAAAAATTTAGTGCATGAGCGAATCCAGAATCACTCAGTCAGAGTGAGTCATGCCGTATCTGAAACTGGCTGGTGATGAACACTTGGTGCTATTCTCCATGCGGCCATTACAGTTAATGCACAAGTCACTGACAATACAGCGCCGATGGTTCATCAGCTAATTTCTGACGTGAAATATTATATTTGCAATTGTGCTGCCTCATTAACTGGATTCTGTGGGGGTCTTTTAATACTTTTTGGTTTGTGTCACGCAAAAAGAAACAACACTGCTGACTTTTTCTGTGGTGCTGTAGAGGATTTAATAACAAAAGGATTCAAAGAACTGCAGGGCAAAGGGTGATATCATTGCATTAACAAAATAAGCAGCGATATTTGCAGCGGACCTTATGCTGCCCTGTTTATTTGCTCTGGAAAAAAAAAAATCTAGAGGACTAATTAGGTGCAAATGCACTCATTAGCTGAAGCCACTCCACAGAAACCGATTGTCAATGAATTATTCAAGGCCTCTCCTCCCCGTACACGACATCAATACTTGGCTATTCCGGCCACACGGCTGTGCTTTCTCATCTTCAATTGCATTCAGCCGCTGTGAAAATGAAGAGTGTTTTTATCAGAAGTGCTGCTCGAAGAATACAAATGATTTATATGTGTCTACTCCGGGTTTGACTATCTTTCCCAGCCTGCAGCCTTCTGTTCTCAGACCCCTGTCCTCCACACTGTAGATTTAATTAGTTCTGCCCCAGTAACCGTGCTCCTTTCTCCTTCCTCCCCTCAGGATATGGCCATGCAGCCCCCAGCACAGATGGAGGGAAGGTGTTCTGCATGCTCTACGCCCTCCTGGGCATCCCTCTCACCTTGGTCATGTTCCAGAGCGTCGGCGAGCGCATCAACACCTTCGTCAGGTTCCTGCTCCACCGCCTGAAGAAGTGCCTGGGGATGAGGCACACCGAGGTCTCCATGGTCAACATGGTGAGCATCGGGTTCATATCCTGCATGAGCACGCTGGGCGTGGGGGCGCTGGCCTTCTCCCACTTTGAGGGATGGACCTTCTTTCACGCTTTCTACTACTGCTTCATCACGCTCACCACCATCGGCTTCGGAGACTACGTGGCGCTGCAGAGCGGCCACGCTCTGCAGGACAAGCCGCAGTACGTGGCCTTCAGCTTCATCTACATCCTGACGGGGCTCGCCGTGATCGGAGCGTTCCTCAACTTGGCGGTGCTTAGGTTCATGACCATGAACGCCGAGGACGAGAAGCGGGACGCCGAGCAGAGGGCGCTCCTCGCTCACAACGGTCAGGCCGGCGGACACATCCACTGTACGGTAGACCCGGCTTCCTCCTCTTCGACGCCGACTGGGTGTGGCGGAGGAAACGCAACCGGAGGTAACGGAGGCGGAGCGGCGAGCAGAGGCCTGCGTAACGTTTACGCCGAGGTGCTCCACTTCCAGTCCATGTGCTCCTGCCTTTGGTACAAGAGCAGAGAGAAGCTGCAATACTCCATACCCATGATCATCCCGCGTGACCTCTCCGCCTCGGACACCTACATGGAGCAAGGGGAGGCTTTCTCCAACCCCCTGCACTCCAACGGCTGCATGTGCAGCCTGCAGCACCACTCGGGCATCAGCTCGGTCTCCACCGGTCTGCACAGCATCAACACCTACAGGAGACTCAATAAACGCAGGAGCTCCATCTGATTCAGGAGAACTTCCATGAGGTCCAGCACCATGTGGTGTGGTTGGAGGACCCTTCTGCTGTGTGGTAGATCACATGTGGACACACTCGAGTCCCGTAGAGACACTGAAGAGCCTGGTGCTGCAGTTTTGTGTGTTTGACTTTGTCGGCAAAGCACAAACAACGAAGGACTTCACTGAGAAATCACGCTGATGGTTGTTGAAGGTGGATTCGTCTCACAAAACTCAGAAACTGTTGCTGTTAGAAGACAGAAATGAAAGCGTGCGGCTCTCTGCACCTGAATTCTAATATTAGATCATTTATTATAGAATTCAGTGTTTTATTTGTTCGTAAGACAGAAATTCACGCTCTGATATTAAAAAAAAGGGACAAAATACACTGTGAGATGTTTTTAAGAGCGATTTGGGGAGGAGGAGGGGTGTATTAACTGTATATAATGCCCTGCTAAGAACTATTTTATTGAATACTCTTAAATCCACTTCTTTTTTTTTTTTTTTCCAAAAAGTCTTTCCAAAAGGAATCTTTGGTTGTAAGTATTAAACTCACTTCAGTGAATTTAAAAAATGTGTATATATTTGGACACTTCTCTTGCAGGAGTTCATGAGGGAAAGCCTATTTTTTCAGTGAAAGTTTTCCAAAACAAATGTTCTCAGTGTTTTCTCCTCTGTGTGTGTGAGTGTGTGAGTGCATGTGTGTGTGTGTGTGTGTGTGTGTGTGAAACTGAGGTTCAGGTTCAAGCCAAACTTTCTGGTCTTTTATCTTTTCTTTCCTTCAGTGTGAAAACTCATATTTTTTAAAAAACGGCTGATTGTTTCCAATGAGAACGAACCTGCAGGTGAACATCTTCCTGAAAAGGACGAGGGAACTGTAATTACTGTCTGTCACCACCAGGCGGACCCTTTCAGACCTCACCGACGTAAAAATACGAATTAATTTTTATTTTTTACTGCTTCTTCCTGTAAAATCAGACCATTTTATCGACTCGTTGCTCGTCATTTGTTCCCACATAGCAGAACTAAATTCAAATTAAGAGCATGTAAGCCCACTTTGTGCGTAGAACGAGAGTCATATCTTATTCACTGCTGCACCTTAGACGACTGTTGTATATGCTTTAGGACACTGGAAGTCAGTGCACTATTTTTGTTATTATTTTTGTTTTGTTTTTTTTTCTAATTTAATGGAATCACATTATATTTTGTTTATGTAAATGAAACGCCCTGAATAATTCTCCCTCTGTGTTTTTCAGTCTGTTTGACTTGATACTCTGTGTTATTGATGATTAAGAATAATAGCAGTACACCTCACCAGTAAATAGCCTCAGAGTTTGCACCTCATGCACTTATAGGGGGTCTTTTTTTTGCTACAGCCACCACCCCCCCCTGAAAAAACACACTTGATTCAGCCAACTGAGGTCTTTATGCAGCGTTTGGTCTCGTTTTAGACCTCTGAAGAGTTTTTTTTTTTCTTACATAATCCTTATTTTATTTTTGTAGTTTTACTGTTTCAATATTTTAGTCATATCATGTTATTTTCAGTTTTTATTTTACTTTTTTCTTTTTTTCTACTGGAACCTTCTTATTTACTGTTTTAACTTTGTTCAGTATCTCATCGACAGAAAAAGAGGGACTGCAGTTGGCTGTGTGTGTGTTGCTATACATTTACAGTATGTTTTTTTTTTTCTTTAATCATAATAAAATATGATTTAACTTAAAACTTGTTGTTTATTCATTTGAGTGTCAACTAGTCGCTTCATTTTTATCTTCTTATTGCTGGTGAAATATGTTTATTTTAATTATAAGTGTTATTCTGCATGAAGGGTGACTGTAAGTGCATTGAATTGCTGCTGTTTTTTGTTCAATTTCTTTAAAAATCTACAGTCATGAGTTCAAGAAATTAGGCCAAAGTCTGCTGAAAACTACAAAAACAATCAGGGGACATTATATAATTTCTCATTGTCTCATTTTGCAATAGTTTAAGTACATTAATTGCATATAAATATGAGTTATTTATGATTCCTTCATCAGTTAGTTGATTTTTCTAAATGAAAACTTCCCTGAATATTTGATTACAGTGACCTGTCGCCCGTGTAAACAGCACATACAGTTTTAAAGAACCTTACATAAGCAGCCAGATGTACTGCACTTGCACTGTTAACACCTCGTCCAATTTGTCCGAAACCCTCTCTGCTGGAGGTGAAGACGTTGGAATAACGAGACGAACCTGCGCACAGATGATGCATGAGCAGGTTTCTCCTGGTCCACGTGAACATCGTGTCCCTAATAAAACCAGAACTGGAACGAAGCTCTAAACTGGTGTGTAAACACTCTGAGTGCAGCAGAAAACAGGTGTTCAATATTGTAAACAGTGCTGAAGGTGTATTTGGCTCAGCTTCGGCTTTGGCAATGGAGACACACGCATACACACACACAAAGTCTGCAAAAATCATCAGCAGTTGTTGAGTAATAACATGCAATACTATGATATGCTGATTGCAGTGAATGGAAGTCATGCTACATGCATTTAATATTAAATCCTGCATTGGCTGCAGGTGAGGCGAGCGTCTCGGCCCTTTGTGTCCTCAGATTCAGTCGTGGACAAACAGAGATAGATGCCTCTGACATTTACAAGCGTTACAATACCGACGTTTATTCAGCTGCAAATTCAAGCTCCGTTGAGTTCATAAAAACATCTTTTCACAAACCAAAGAAGGAAAATATTTGTTATCTCTGTGCAGCAGAGTAAAGGTGCTCTTAGCGTGGAATTACAGTATAAAAACATACACTTTGTTTACACTTTCTAACAGTTAAATCCCAGAAAAAATAGGCCTAAAAGTCATCATTTAGTAATCTTACTAGAGAAACAAAACAGTCTGTTAGAGACTTTTTTTGTTGTGTGTTGTCCCTGGTCGCCACAGTAGGTGGCGCATATAGACAACGGCTCATGTAAAGGTATAAGAAGAAGAGTTAATTACTCGACAGGTGTGCTGCTGACTGGGAGGGGCACACAGTTTTTCAACCATTAGTGGCCTAACTTTGAGCCTTTTGTGTTTATTTGCATACAACTTATGAAAGATGAGTGTGTGTAGATTAACGAAGTGTATTTTTAATGGGATTGGTGACCTTTAAATAAATACGTCTTGAACACGAATGGATTCATTGGAAACGCCACAGACGACGCATCAATTATA
>JAPZDV010000010.1:15282186-15299307 GCA_029814665.1 Acanthurus lineatus
TTAATGGGATTGGTGACCTTAAAATAAATACGTCTTGAACACGAATGGACATTGGATTCATTGGAAACGCCACAGACGACGCGTCAATTATAAGTTCCCGGTAGCAGCCCCCTAGTGACTTAGGGTTTTTTTTTATTTTTTGTCGAAAGATCAAGTTACTATACAGTCTAAATCCTTTTTTTTATTATTTCTGCTCCCGTTGTCACTCAGTTTTATTGTTATGCTTCTGTATGACAGGACATTTTATGTAAATTATAAAACATACGTCATAAATAAACTTTAAACCTTCCAGGAAATCCATCTTCTAGTTCAAAGCGAATCAGATACTCACTATGTGATCCGGCCTGTTCTACCATTGTTACAGCAAATCTCCTGATTTGTATCCGGCTCTGCCTCCTTTGCTGTCATCATGGCTAACTTTTCAGTTTTCAGGCCTCGGTGCTGCGTTACATAACCCGGACTATGATGGGGTGACCAAGTTTACTCACCCCTGTTATGATAGTAATTATGTAACTATCACAGTGGCACCTTTGTGCCAAAACCGAAAACTCTTCAGAAACTTCCTCAGCTGAGATCTCGATGTCCTGCATCACTTTCCATCGTTCAGCCCGTTAGGACTGACGTACAGCAGCAGATCAGAGGGTCCTCGGTGTTCCTCTGCAGCTCATCTTTACCTTTACATCACCTGTCGCTCTGATTTAAACGACAGCCACACTGATATATACATATAACCACAGAGGAGGGAAAAACCTTAAGAGCTGTGGATTTTTTTGTGTCTCTAAAAGTAAAATAACCACTAAATGGTTGGATTCATTCACAGATACACCTTTTCTTTGATAAAAAGGGGGGAAAAGATGGTTGTAGTTGCCCCAAAGGATTAAATTGCAGCCATTACAACCACGTCATGGTTCCTCTCAAGGTGATATATTGCAAAAACTGCAAAACTTTTGGTGCCAGTCATTTGCACACCAAATATTTAAAAATAGGGCTTATGTTTTAAAATACTGGAAAACCCCTTTAAGAGTTGGAAGACCCCTGTGCAATGCTTCCCCTCTTAGAAAAACAGTGTGTCAAATGTTCATTTTCCATCATAAAAGTTTGTTATTTTGACCCAAAAGCTGTCAAGTTTAACAACACTGACCCTAAAAAAACATATGAAACTGGCTTTTAAAAAGTCACAAAGTGTCATTTTAGTGTCATTTTATGTATTTTATTTTATAAGTTTCCTAAAACAGCGATCACAACTTAGAAGATCATGTTTTTTGTCAGTTTATTTTAAATCTCTGGTCTCTGTGTTCAGTCACTTTTGGCCGAATGTTGCGACGTCGTTCAAAAGCCTCTGAAGCTGCGGAGAAGATGCATGGATCTGTGAGTCCGCAGACGCAAACGACATCTGACAAGCTGCAGTTCTTCATGCTCGGACGGTCAAAGAATTACACAATGCACTGAAGGAAAAATCCAATCCGAAGTGAGGCTTGCATTGAATCTTTTTTTTTTTTTTTTGCTGTGCTTTTAACTTGTATAAACACAAGAAAAAGGTTAACGACAGATTAACATAGATTGCAGAGACATACGGGTGTATTGCCTGGTTTTTTTTTGAAGGCTTTTCCTCCCTTCAGATAAAAAGAAAAGACTCTTAGAAGTGACAGATGAGTAGAAATAATATCCAAGGCCACTTCAGGCCAAATCTATGTACCAAAGACTAAATGCTTTCCTGTGTAATTAGCTAGTAGCTACACTGGAGCGCTCTCAGCTATGGTATGTCTGCTGTAAATCAGAGTCAAAAAGACATTTCTTTCACCAAGAAACCAGCTGGAAGAGATAATCTTAACTCATCTTGTTAAAGGGGGAACGCTGACTAATCAGCATGCTGTCAAATCGAGGCTCTGATTTTTTTGTGAGAAGAAACAGCACGAGTGTTTTTTAAACTTAACAAGAAGGCTGGAAGGAGGCTGGCGGGAGGAGTAACACTGCGTTCCTCATAAACGAGACCATTCTTCAAAACATCTGAGGTGCCTGAAAATGTGTGAATCCTCTTTTATTTCCTCTTCGCTCGCCAAGTGAACGAACCACCTCCTCCTTTATTTGCTTTATGTTTTTTTTTTTCCCCTTTCCCTTTTTTTTTTTGTCTCCTGAGATTGGCAACTTGTGGCACACACTGTCATTACGGCACAGAATAATCTCTGGATGAGTCCTTTTCAGAGGTAGCAGAGCATATTCACAGGAATAAATGAAAGTGGGGGGGGGGTGATGACGGCGGTTGTTTAGCAGATGATGGGTTTTCTAATCTTTTTCTTTTTTTTTTTTTTTTCAGAGCCTCCACCTCTGAAATGTCCAGCATTCAGTCCCTCTCACATCGCAGCGGCATTGCATCGCATTAAGCCGACTCATTTTTCACATGAAACCGAAAATGCGCCTGTCTGCCAGGACCTTTATCTCACGAGCTGAGAATGCCACTAATGGCCTCACTCGGCTCTCACATGGAGAGGAAACGTCTTTTTTATGTGAAGAAAAAAAAAAAACGACATCTCCTGAGGGGGGAAAAAAAAAAGGCAGCAAGATGTTGTGCATCACGAGCTGTCATGTGAACGTCAAAATTACAAATTGAGCTCTTTCACATCCTGTTTTTTTTTTTATGTCAGTCAGTAAGTTGTTATTTGATCTTTCAAGCACTGAGCTGTTTTTTTTTTTAATTTGCTTTCTTGAGGTTGACAGCAAAAAATATAAAAAAAAACACTTTAATATCACAATAATTGTTCCCACTTAGGAAGAAAGAAAGCAACAAGATGTCAGCTATCAAACAGATCTGCAGGCATCAAACCCGGCTGGTGACAAGGAATTTTCTCCTTCTGTGTTTTTATCATTTCTCATTGGCTGGAAAGTTTTGTATATTTTGTTCTTTTGTGTTGTTTTTATTCTATTTTTTTTTCTCACCCTGCCCACATACTGTAAGCACGGCAGCATACAGTGTATGAGAGTTCACATAATCTAATTCAAGAGAGTGGTGCACCATCGAAGCAGATAATGTCTGCAGAGCTTCGTTTAGTTTGAATATAACTGCAGATGAATAAGCTTTCTTCAGAGCATAAACCAGGAAATTTGGTAATATCTTACATTTTTTATCATTTAACTTTTACTTAACATTTTTACTGAACAGGAAAAACTTGAGTTCATGACAACAAAGAAACTCCATCTGCTGAAAAAGTCAGAAGTTGCGCATAAAAAGCTTTTAAACAGCAGTGAAGTTGAGCCATGTGTTGATCAGTAATTAGCCTAGCTATACACTTTTATTAACAAGCTAAATCCTCCCACAGTTATGAGATAATTAATCCAACTAACCAGTTTTTACTCTTTATGCTAAGCTAAGTTAGCTACTTTCTTGCTCTGGCTTCATATTTTTTATCCATAATTGCAAGAGTGTTATTGATCTTATCATC
Organism: Acanthurus lineatus; assembly: GCA_029814665.1. Lineage (NCBI taxonomy): Eukaryota > Metazoa > Chordata > Actinopteri > Acanthuriformes > Acanthuridae > Acanthurus > Acanthurus lineatus. The sequence goes on from JAPZDV010000010.1 coordinate 15,285,624, forward strand.
TAAGAATGCAAATACACATATTCCTTAAGTGTCGAACCATTCCTTTAGTTAATTATAACCATTTTTCTTTGCATTGTTTAGCCGTGATCGAATTGGTAGCTTCACTGTTCAGATTTGCCTTTTTTTACTGTCTGCTGACAGAAAGCTCAGACACTTAACTAATGCTGGCGTCGTTAAAACTTTTGATGATGTGCAGATGTTGATACAGAATCGAATCTCATTAACACTGAAAAACCGGCGTAACTGCAGCCAAACACCAACCTTCAGGGCTGATAACATGAAGCCAACACAGAAGTGCCAAAAAGTGCAGTTCCTCAAATGGCCACCGGGGGATTATTCCTCATAGAGCCTCATGTTAAAATGCCAAGCATTACAGCAGAAACATCTGCACAGGCTGGTAAAAAATCACAGTTTTTGTCTCTGTAGTTAATTTCTTGTTCATGATAAGTGTGCAATGGGTGAATTTTTATATATCTAATTTATTTAATCATAAGAAGGCTTAAATTTATTCATGAATAAGAGCGCTAGGCCTCTGACTGTCTGCACGCTCAGTGGCAGTGCATGTCCTCTCTGGCTCCGCCCTCTTGTCCAAATATGGTCACTTCTGGCTCAGAAAAACTCAAGACTGGTGACAGCTTTAAAGTCGCAGTCGTCACCTCAGAGGGGGCATCCATAAACCAACGGGTGACATCATGGTGGCTCCATAAAGTCTGTGGTCACTCCTCGTTTGTCATTGTGAAATCAGGATGTTTTATATTTTATTTCAGTTCAAAAACATTTCCCAAAGCTGCTCTGATGTGTTTTTCCACAATGCAGCGATGCCTCTTTTGCTTCTGTAACAGAAACTAATGGAGAGAAAAGTTCTTCACACTGGTCTTTTTTATTATCAATGTCCTTGTTAAGTTTAAATTACTTCTATATCAGGGAAAAATATAGGATCTGTGCTGTAAAAAATGTTATTTTAAAATATGAAATCTAATAACTGAGAAATAATACGTCCTCAATAAAGCATTTAATGGAGTCTCTAAAAACCAGCAGCATAAATGAATGTAAAAACATGCTTAAAAGCCACCAAACCACATCAATTACAGCTAAAAATCAATATATAACAGGATGTTAGAAGTGATCAAGTGTTTTTAATAATAAGATAAAAATTGGGAAACATTTGAAGAACTCTCATTACAGAAAAATCTGTTCTGATTCATCACATTTTAAGACCAAAAAATGTAGATTTTTGTTCCCATTAAGTTTTTTCTCTCTCTCCCTCTCCGTCAGCAGATGAGGTTTTGGGAAAGTCGTCATAATTGTTTCCACATTTCGCACCTTTTCTCTTAAAACGCTTCCAGGGGTTTGACTCAAGCTCGGAAACATGACCGCATCGCATTCCTCACACCGGCTACCTGATGATTCACTTTTAATCATTACATTAAAAAAGCCCTGAGAGTTATTTAACGGATCTTTTATCGCACTACATGACCTCTCACCCCATGAGATCCTCTCATGCGTCATTTCTGGTTATTTCAAAGATCCAGACCTGATACATAAAGTGGAAAGAGTCAGTCAGGGCTCTTTGACTCTGAAACAACACGCCCGAGGAGATGAAAGCTGCGAACTCTGTCTGTCATTTAAATTTCTCTTAAAGACACAAGTTTTTAATGTTGCTCTCTGGTTATTTTATTCGTTTTATGACCTTTGGTTTGTTACTCTCCATGTGTTTTAAATGTTCAGTTTTATAGCTAGTTTGTTTTATTTTTTTTTTTGTTTGGTGTCTTTAATGTGTTCCTTTTTTTTTTTTTTTAATTGTTAAGCGCTTTGTAACTCTGTTTTTTAAAAAGCCGCTACATGGAAAAAAGTTTATTACTACTATTATTCTACTTTTTTTTCTTGGTATTGGAGAAATGAGATACCAATTAAAGGAGGCCTCCACATGCTCATGTGCTGTACAGCTGAGCGCATGTGTGTGTGTGCGTGTGTGTGTCTGAGCCAATCAGAAACAGGCGCTGCAGCGAGATGATAGATGGGATTTAATGGCATTCTTTGAAAAAAATAAAACATTTCTAATGAAGTCCGAACACATTAACCCCATTCCATCTCCGTTTTTACACCTTCAAGAGCCGGCGTCCTCGTCTCAAATCTGCTGAAATGAGATTATTTCAGCTGATGTTGAGAGAAAATGGCATCCGGAGGACGGGGGGGGGGGGGGGAGGGGATGCTGAGGAAGGTCTCGTCTTATGTGATGGTGTTACATAACTGTGACCTCCCGGCGAGGCTCTGCTGCCTCCTCAGCCCCCACCACCACCACCAGCCGCTCCTCCTCCTCCTCCTTCGCTGAGATCGTTCTGCTCGCATGGCTTCATGGCCACAACAAGCTGTTGGCACTTGCTGAGACGTTCTTGAGATCAGATGATGCAGAAAACACCAGACAGAACGTGCAGCATCAGACCAGAAGCCATGACGCTGGAACAAGAAACTCCACAGATGGTTGAACTATGATCTCCAACATGGAGGGGGCCTCGACCGCCATAAGGAAGTGAGCTTTATTTTGAAGGAGCTGATGTTTGGTGGTTTAATTTTTGTCAAAATGGTCTGCAGTTATGTGCTGTTTTCTCACTTCTCACAAGTCGCTGGCAGCCAGCGGGAGAAGTTCGAGGTTCAGCGGCGAAAGACTCGCGGCCAGGACGAGTTGGGGGCTGAACCAAGAAACTGTGAGAAATAGATGACCCCCCTATACCTCTTGAGCCACAGCTGCCCCTAATTAATCCCAAATGTTGGCCTAAAAAAAGTGCAGTGCGTCAGGGTCGGTCAGTTTAACCCCTCTAATACAGCGGGTTCCCAACCTGGGGAGTGCGGACCCCCACAGTGGGGTCACCCAGGATGATTGACCACATACGAAAACAGAAGCTAACGTTTTTCTGCTTCAGTCAATTTCTGAGCCTTTTTTTTTGGTGTTGGTGGTCGTATTTTAAACCAAAGTCTCAAGAGAACGGCCTCAAAATACCTGCGACATGGCATTTAAACCAAAAATGCACTTTAGTTAATAATCCATCTGTGAAAAGATAAGACAGAAAATGATACAAATACTTAAAAATGACAGAGCTGACAAGTTCAACATCTTCCTTCTTCTTCTCTGGTGGATCATCTGATGTTTCTTTTGTTTGCCTGTAAAATTAAAGCATTTAGTCAAGGTAAAAGTTATCCGATGCCATTAGCAGGTGGCTAAATGAAGAAGCACATATGTAAGTACAGAAATTAACACCATAATTAACAAAAATAGATTTATTTTTAGACATTTTATTGTGAAAATGTTACATATTGTGCCTTTGAATGGGTAATCATGACCATAATAAACGATTAACAACGCTTATTTTCACAATAAACTGTGCAAAGAAGATGAAACAATATTTGTATTTGTACTTTTAAGGGTCATCAATTAGCAACAAGAGCCTGTTTAAGAATAGAAAAGCATCATCTGAACCTTTTTAAGTTTTCAAACTGAATTTCTTTTTATAGCTTCATCCCAGCAGCAGTGAGACAGTCTTGGAAAGCTTTTGAAAAAACTCCAAGCCAATGCAAAAACAAATGATCTTAATTTCTTAAAAAGGCTGCAAACATGTAAACACAAGGGAGCAAGCAATTAAGCTGTTAAAAGAGTGTGTGTGTGAGTGTGTGAGAGTGTGTGAGAGTGTGTGTGAGTGTGTAAGAGTGTGTGTTACTGCCTCTCCGTCTGCCCTGCTCTCCTTTCTCCTTGTTCAATAATCTTTTATTTATACTAAACTGTGTTGTCTCTCCGTCTGTAAACGTGCCGCCGTCGCCTCGGCCAAGCAGACATCCTTCGTCTCAACACGCCGATCCTGGTGAAGGGGGGGTGGGGGGTGAATAAATAGTGGAAAAATATACGTGTGGGTCTTCGTGCAGACTCGTGTGTGTGTGTCACTCGTGTGGATTAAAGTTATCTGGTGTTGGATCATCAGCGGGTCTGCGTGTAGTCAGGAGCTCATACGTGACTAATGGGGCCGTCTGCCAGGGTTGATTTAATAATGCAGCACTGCAGAGGGACAATCAAAGGCTTCACATCAGAGAACACTCACCTACTGCATTAACACGAGCTACCAGAGGACGTGCAATCGTGTTACTTAACATCATACGGCGTCTCCATCCAGGACCGAGGCTGTTCAGGAAGAATTCAGGCTCACAAAACGTCTCACTACTCTGCTTTTCTTTAAAAAGTCATTTTGCAAAAGGGGTTTGTTCTTCCAAAACAGATAACATTTTCATCTTTTATTCATAGATGCTTAATGCTCCTCTTACCTCGTCTTTCAGACACTTTCTCCTTCTTTCTTTCTCTATTGTCAGAGTGCATCGAGTTCAAAACTGAAAAAAGCAACACCCTCTTTTACAAGAGTAGACAGAGCTTCAGGGAGGCTCTGTCATATGTCAACCTTGGAGCCTCAGCTCTGCTTTGACAGCCAAAAAAAAGAGAAAAAAAAAATAGTTCAAAACAAAATGTACAGACAAAATGTGCATCTTGAGGATATTTTAACACCAAATATTGCAACAACGCTGCAAAAGAACGAGGAAATCTGATTGATAAGTTCACGGCTTAAGGTGGAGGGAGTCAGTTTAAGGAAATCTAGCACATAACTTCTCGACATAACTCTGCATGCTGCATTTACAGAGTTAATCCAGAGGTTGTTGAGCATACAGATGCAGAAATCGGCATCACGGACCTGCAGAAAGTGACTGCAAATGGTGACTAAATCCTGAGGAGGAGGAGGTGGTCTGAGGGTGTCAAATCAGGTGAGAAAGGCAGCTGTTGCACATGCAAACAACAACAGCTGTGTAACTCACCTCTTTTTATTTTAGGCCACGAACTTATCAATCACCTCTGGTGTTCAGGGCCAAGAGCAACACTCGCCAGAATACAAACAAAACGCTGCAGATGTGAGCTGCTGTGTGTTTTGGCATGTTTCTAAGCTTGATAGTAAATTACTGGGATGCAAATGGTCCAGTTTTTTGGTTTTTTTTTAACTCCCTCTTTGCCAGAGGTGTGCAGATGATTGATATCCGTATCACATCACAGCCTTCGTGGCACAATTTTCAATCATGCCCTTCTTTTTTTTATATATATATCTAGAAAGAACCGCTGAGAGTCTCAGAAATGTTTCTGACTTCAGCATGGATTAGCATCAAATCTGCAGAGTTGCCCCGGTGTCACTTGTGATTAGGTGTCCTCCAAGAAGATGTGCAGGAAAATTTGCCAGGCCCTCCCTCACCACCACCACCACCACCACCCCGTACCCCTGCACGCCCCTTCGCCCTGCCACGAAGCTCCTCGAAGGTTAGATAATCAGCCTGGATATGAGCTGAAGTGACTGTCGTGAAATCCATACGAAGAGCTTGTGTGTGACGTGAGCAGGGAAATGAAGACGGATTGATGATAAGTTTCACTCGTCATCATCTAATTCTTGCTTTCAAAATCATAATTCTAATTAACACGACATCAAGTCTGAAAGAATAAGAGCAAAAACCACTTTAACCCCCCTAATGGCTGCTGATTTAATAACGAGTCCATTCAGGAATCTTGAGATCTTTAGGAAACAGTGTCAAGTTTCACTCAGCGGCAACAGTGTTTGGATCTTAAAATAGCTTTTTACAGCAAAGAATGAGGAGAAAACAAATTACACACTTTTACAGTCAAAGGGAGGGGACTTTCTGATTTAAATTCAGAGAATCACAGTCAAGCCTTAAAACGTGGCACGAAAATATTATTTCAAACTGGAGAGATTCCCTCTGATCATGTTATTTGTTTATAAATCGAGGATAATGCACACCAATCATCCATAAAATATATCAAATTATAGACATGCCAGATTATCTGAAGAGCAAATTTGCACAAGAAGAAAGACAAAACTGTTAAAAGCAACATTTCACGAGTAAGTAGAGAGGGCTGAGAGAGGTCATTCCCTACTTTTAATTATAATTTCCTTTATCCCTCATCTTTACATAATAGCTTTTTATATGTGAAACAAGCTGCACCATCAATAGGCTCCTTACTGTCTGTGAGAATTTGGTTTTATGTAAGATAATCTATATAAACAAAAACTGTATCTTGTATGTTATTTGTTTAGTTTTAATCAAAGTTTTAAAAGTAACAGCGTTTTCATTTTGCCGCCCATCGCTGACTTTCTTAAATTTATTACTTTGTCTGTGAAGTGGAGAAAAGAGAGCCCTCTAGTGGCAGAAATTATAAACTTTGTGTTTACGTGTCTTGTTACAGTATGAGACCGAAATGTTTAATTTCAAACCACCTGAGGATTGAAAAAATATAGAGAATTGACGAGCAGCAGTTTTTACATAACTATTCTGATCTCTGCTTCACTGAAAACATTATAACTGAAGGACGTTAAAATATAAATATGAGGAGAGAAAACAATCAAATACTCTCTGCTCTCCAAAAACAGGCAGACTTTCCCTTTTGCAAAGGTGAAAATTACAATATCTTTATCCTTTCCTGACCTCTGAAATGTGTCACAGCACTTTTTCACAACAATCTTTAACAAAGAATAAATTAAAACGTGCATAAAAACACTAAAGGTCGTCCATAAAAACATATTTAGATGAGAGTGGAGTGAAAAATGGATGGAGGGGGTTATCCAGGGTCACGTTCTCCGCTGAGTGCCATGCAAGCGGCCACCGACACTTCAGAGTCCTCTGCATTAACACCGAGTGGGCTCGATCTGAAAGAAAGAAAGATAAAAAAACGAGAGAGAGAATAACAAACAAAGGAAGTGCGATGCCCAGGTGGCCGTCAGCGAGTGGATTTGTTTTCTGTTGTCAAGAATACTTTACATTTCAATCTGCCTGCCTGAAATCTCTCAAAGGGGACGAGCTACTTTGTAATTTCTCTCAAAGCCCCGTGCGTTCGATGGCCTCTTCAGGCCTCACAGGGACTCTGGAGAGCAGCACCGGTTGCGGCTACGAGCGCGCCGAGCACCACTGGAGAGCGATTGCATAACATGATGACAGCCCTCAGCGGCTGATGCACGATCACGACGACTGTCCTGGTGTGCTGCTGCTGCTGATACAGTAGATAACAGCTAGAGAGGAGCTGATTGGACAGAGACGACAGGGGGGGGTCACAGGTCAGGCGTGTCTGCGTCAGACTTGTCATATTTAAAAAACAATTGCATGATGCATTTTTAATTAACATCCTGCAAAGCAAACAGGAAAGTTGAGACAAAAGGTTGCAGTTTGCAGTTTGTACCAAAAAAACATGCAATTAAGCAGATTTTTTCATGAGTTTTAATTTATTTTTAAGCCGCAGAAGTCGACTCTTACATCCTTCATGCGATGAGTTTTATTCATTTGTTGGATTTTTTTGTTTTTATTTAAGACTGAACGCATTTGTTTCTGTTCAGGGTTTGATGTTATTTTAAATTAAAGGAGCTGCAGTCCATCATTGCTCGTGTGTGTTTTATGAAAAGCTTGAGACAGATTTACACTCCAGCAAATCATGTTGATCTCTCGCTCTCTTCTGTTCTACCTTCCCCTCGTTCGCACAAAGACAATCTGTCCTCGTGTTGCTGCTGCCAAATTTGGACTTTGTGCTTCTGACCTCACTTGCGTCGCTGCAGGCCTCGCTCTGTCATGGAACAATGAAGAATAATATCTCAATCATTTTAAATGCAAACCACCTTAAAATAAGCAAGTTTTGTGTGTGTATATATACTTTGGCTGCATATTTGCAATCCTAATTTGACCTTTATCCCTGAATTAACTTCACTCCTGTCTTAATATAACCTTTCACTCGGGGTGGTATGTAAAGGGACAGCTGTGCCTGGGAGTCTTTGCTTTGCGTCGCTGTAGCTGTTGTTTATTTCTCATGTGGTATTTACAGCTCACGCAGTAAATTTCATTCCAGTAAGATGATATCTAAACAGTGCCAGTGACGGTGCCAGTAAAAAGTGCTTCTTTTACAGGAGCAGGTCGTCCTGCAGTCACGGGACGACTGTTATCATCTCAGAGATCTCACAAACTGTAACAACTGATAATTTTTTGGTTCTGGACCAGGTCGAAAACCGGGCCTACAACACTCGACAGGGATTCCCAACCAGGAGGATCCCTTTGACTCGAGCTCAGTTAAAAACTAGAGATTATGGTTTAAGAAATATATGTGAAAAGCTAAAATTTAGTGCTTGTAGCCACTAATTGTAGCTAAATGTCAAAATCCCTTTAAAGCCTTTTCCACATGTACATGAAGACTTTTAAAAACATAGTTTTTTAATGCAGTTTGGTGTTTTAAGTCACTTTTTTTTGGAAAAAGTCCTGCCAGGGAGAAGATATTAGAGACTCTATTTGCAGTATTTTCTTTGAGGTGAACAGAGTTTTTGACCGTAGACGTAAACGTGTGCTCCTCTTTGCTTACATGCAGAAAATGTGCATAACAGATGTGTCAAAAAAAAAAAGCAGGACTTTTGACATGTTTGCACATAAAAGTCCAGTAATTCCTCCATTTTCCCCCATTTTTGTTGACCTAGCATAACCGTTAAGATGCTAGCTTTTGGCTAACATGGCTGCAGAGTCAGAGTCATGCTGCTGCCTGTATGTTTATAGCTTTTTCATGTGGATGGGCTTTTATTTAAAACAGTGCTTATGTGGATGGGACTCAAGAAGACAAACCTTGTTTTTAAATTTTCCTGTGTTCATATGGACTTGGCCTGAGTTAATCAGACGCTTATTCAGATCACCTGTTGCACAGGTAGCAGCAGACTGACTCTTAATTAACCGCAGTCTGCAGTCATAAATCCCACCCATTTAACATGTGCAATAAAATAAAAGTAAAAGATGGAGTCTGTCATTTTAGCAGTCCCTCCAGGATTTCACGGGCATTTTTCAAGATTGTTGCGGCCTAAAATGCCTGAATTCGCGGCAGCTTTTCTAAAAAAATTGCGATGTAAGTTGCCATGTTTTCAGCGTATTTATTGCGATGAAATTGCGGGAGACAGCGAAAATTGCTAAAAAGTTGCATTTTTTCTTTGATTTGTATACTTCATTGAAAATCAACATCATGAAGAACATCAGGGAATTGTTTTGCTCGGTCTTTAGCAGTAATTTTTGTTGGTAAGTGAGAGACATTACTATCGCACACGTCTGCATCTTCAAACCATAAACAAGGAAGTGAATTCGGTGACATACGTGCATTACGTTTGTGCTGGGGACTGCTATGATTGGTTGATTTTCTTTCTAATAGGGTAGGTAAAACTGGTTAGGGCAAGATATTTTCTCCTTAGCACTCAATGTCAAAGTTTTAGGAAGCTACAGCATATTACTACTAACAAGCACATATTTATTTTACCTTACTGTAAAACTGTGCTCCTTGTTTTAATTTTCATCTGCTTCAGTAGCTGCACATGCAGAGAAAGAACGAACGTAACCGGAATCTGCATTTTCTCTTACACCACACGGAGGTGCTCAACTTCCAGATACCGATAACATCCAAACTATGAAATATCTTCAGAATAAGGTCCTCAAATCGTACATTCACTTTCCTACTGTATTTTTTAAATATAATTTCAGTCATCCTTTCTTTTGAGAATAACCTTATCAGTTATTTTCAGAATTTATTATTATTCGAATGACAGTCCTCATATTTTTGTCACACCACAGTCAGATCATTTTGTTTATCATGTTTTCTTGTTAGTTTTTTTTTCTTTCTTATTTTAAGGTTAAATGGAGATGTAATGCACAGTTTATTTCCTATACTATTCATATATTTTGCATTTAATAGGTTCTGGTAACCGGGAGTTACGCTGGGCATATTACTTTGAACTTTGGTTTCAGTGTTAGAACCTACATGGTTACAACTGTGTGTGGATGTGTGTGCATGTGTATGCGTGTGTGAGTGGGTGTGTGTGTTTGTGTGTGCCGGGGTTGTTTCTCCCTCTCCTTCTCTCCTGGCTCCTCACCTTACCAACACAGCTGCTCCAGCCTGCAATCAGCACACCTGCCTTGCATCTGTCAATCAGCTGCCCAGTAAAAGAGCTTTACTCTAGCTCCCAGACTTTGCCATGTCAGTTTATGTGATGGCTGAATGTGTCCAGCAGTCCAGTATTGGTGGCATTTTTGATTTAGTTATTATTTTTTTTAATGATTCCCTTGTTTATTGTTGACAAGCTTCTCTTTGTGCTCCAGGATTATCTCTCTTTTTATACTATACATTTTTTTCCTTTTCAAAATCTGTTGCCTCCATCACACAGCAACTTTAAAGCTGACACTTCAGTCTGAGATTTGGGTGAGTTATGCTAGTAGCAGCCAATGTAGCTTCTTACCTCTGGCTTAAAGTAGAGATGAGGAGCAGCTCGTAGGACTTGAAGCTTTCAGAAGTAATTGATGCTACCTTTAGTGACATCACTTGAGGACATTAATCATACTTCACGCTGCTTTCCGTGGGCACTTAAGGCTTATTGAGCATTTTTCAAATATGCATTAGCATCCTTCAAAACTTGCTCACAGCTTATGATGCTTAAATTTTGGTGGAGTTTCCCTTAACCGGCCTTGTTTCTGAGAGACAGCACCTAAGCAGACAGACGCTCAACACCACTCACGACTGTGAGCAGACACACTGTGCCACGTTCACACTCATACAGACAGCAGACAGAGTGGACATGCAGGATGCTGCACTGACTGAGTTGCCAGCAGCGGGTTCCTGCTGTCTCAGCTCAGAGAGTAAAAGAGACTGTACTGCTGTCTTGCTGGCTTGTGCTTGAGTCAGCAACGTGACAATGAGAATAAATAGGCTTTGATTTTGGATTTGAGGGTTTTTACAGAATTATCTACCCTAATTACCAGAGGGAGTTGATTTCAGATGAGCACAGTCACAAAAAGTGAGGATTGGACATTTTTATTTTATTGTAGCTTCACTTTTGGATTCAAGCTGAGAGTTGTATTGTTACAAAACATTCTTGTATAGGAAACTTAATTTACTTAATTGTCTAATTTTATGCATTGCAATTAAGAGTGCATAAAATTAGACAGATTTTTTCCATTTTTTTAAGGCAATAACATACATAAAATGGAGACTAAAAAAAAATCACATTCTGTTTTTCCCTTGCAGCTTTGTGGTTTTAAAATACTTTGCATTTATACTGTGGCACTAAACTGACAAGCCAAAGTGCAACAATACTTTCCCCCTCACTGTTTTCCAATTTCGCAGTGTGTAAGAAACACCTAACAAGGTTGCAGCCCGAGACATTTTGAAACTTAACTTCACCATGCTTGTTGTATGGTAGCATAGCAACAGTTGCTCGTGTCTTCTTGCCAGCTATGCCATGTAGCTCTTGTCGTTTTTCAAAGGCTGCGCTCTGATTTGCGACCTGTGAGTAGGTGTCACAGACACAGACACAGTTTGACATTTTCATATTTCTATTCTGTGTGGTGCCAACAGCCTCCAGAAGGATCTCAGATGTTTCCCAACCTGGAGAATCTCATTAGGGACGACACGCACAGACATCTGCATACACACTGGAACACACATTAACATACAGCATGTGTTCAGGTTCACATCTGCACACACAGTACCTGTGGAGAAGCACAGATGTTCATATTTGTATGTCTGCACATTACACACTTTGATGCAGGTTAATGTGTTTATGAACATATAAGGCACATATTCAACAGTGTGTCCTGAAATGAAGATACAAATATGAATTTTACATTCCTGTATAAATTCCAATTTTTAACAGTGGTAATGAAACAGTCAAAAGGAAGTTAATGAACTACAGTGTGAGAATCCATCCAGAATTATCTTGCAGTTACTAGCCTGAGCCGTAGCTCCAAAAGTAAGCATGAGTGGGAGATGTTAGTCCTCTATGTGTTTATTTAAGGCTAAGTTATTTTTTTCTTAAATATTATTGTTGCTACTTTGGAAAGCCAACATCAAGTACATAAATGTGTGCCATAACAGCATTTTCCCATGTGATAGTCTTCAGTAACCTGTTGCAATTAAACGGTTTACTGTGGAGAAAATCACATAAAAATGTGCTCTTTATATCTTCAGATGTCTTCTCATGAGCATTACATTCAGACTTTTTCCTCAACATGAATAAATGAGGTGATTGTTGTCTGTAGTGCAAAGGGAACTGTTAGTAGCCAAAGCAGCGCGTTGCAGTTGTAAATGAAAAGGCAAAAGGGTGGGTTTAGGTTCAATAATCAGGCATTTAGCACTACTTTGTTATCCGTTACATCTCAACTGCTGTTATTTCTACCTCATGACTGAAGTCTGGCCTCTTTAGCAGCTACGTGGAGATGAGGAGCTGCTAAGCTAAAGTTAGACTGTCTCAAAAGTGAGAACTGTTTTTTTTTCTTTAACAACTATTTTCATCAGAGTTTACTGTTTTGCTTACAAATTTTCTTCCAGATATTAGACATATATTTTTTTTTTTAACTTGTTTGTTTTTTTTGTTTTTGTAACTGAAAAGAGTGCTATAGTTTACACATACGTTCTTTTCATAGACTGCTTTCAGCTGCATTTTCAGTTAAGTAAGCTGTGATTAGAAAATAGCCTAACATGCTGTTGCATTTATTCAAATAGTTATAACAACCTAGGACTTCCATGTCATGTGCATCCTCTTATAAAATGCCTGAAAAAAGAGAAACCATCTTGGAACTAGTACCTAACACTTCAGTGATGACATTCCATACTCCTGGGTTCTCATTGGATCCACTCTAACTTTTTTCATTAAAATATTTACACTTATATATTGTGTGTCTTCCAAGGTCAGTAGTTTGTAGAATTAGTTTGCTGTGCTTGCTTATGTAATGCTAGCGTTAGCAGCTTTGCTTGTGGCAGCTGATAAAATTGTCCAGAAGTGATGACATTTTAGTGGGCAAAATCAGCTGTTATCATCTAAAATATAAATGAGTCCTTTTTTTTTTCTTTGAGTGGTAAATGTGCCATCTTTATTTTGTAAATACTATGTGCTGTCTGGAGATGACAAAACTTGATAGACATAAAATTTAGATGGAAGGGCAGGTTCAGCAAACTGTTTAGTCTCCCCAGAACCTCAGCTGTGCCAGTGGACCTTGGTTTAACATTTATATCTTTAAGATATTTGCATTTAAACATGCGCAAACAAAATGGTGGGGAGCTGTTTAGACCTAACTGGCATTCCTATAATGAGGAAGCCTGCTGCTGACAGGTGGGGGGTAGAGGCAAACATTAAAGAGCAGCAAGACACATGGAAGAGGGAGGCCGCAGATTAAAGTCAGTGAAGTGTACAACAGAGAGCAAACTAGTTATCTGCCAGAGAGAAATGAGTGACTCAGATCCAGTGGAAAGTCACAGAGTCCCCATGAAGGAGAACTGGAGTTAGCTTGCTTTAAACTTTCACCAACATTCACACCATCAGACTGACTGACTGTTGACAGACTGAGACACAAAACATGTTTGGGTTGACTTATTTTGGATTGAAATAGCATTTATAATTATTGAGAGTGACATACTGCCTTTTGGACCACACCAGACACCTGGCATATCAAAGGAGATCACATGACCCCCCATAGAAAAAAGGTTGCTGCTACAATCTGTTTTTTCTCTTTGTTTGTGTTTTTTTTTTTTGGGGGGGGGGGGGGGTGTAAAGGCATAAATAAATTTGGTTGGTTGGGTTACGAGTGTAGTTTTAATTTA
>JAPZDV010000010.1:15300248-15311641 GCA_029814665.1 Acanthurus lineatus
TTCTTTTTTTTTTTTTTACATAAGGTCATTTTAGACATGCTAACAAGTCATTTCCAATGATCAGAGCATGTGCTACTGTATTATTGTCACTACTGCTGCGGTAAAGAAGTTTTCCTCATTTATTATGAGCTTAGCATCCTGAGAGCAACAATTTTGGACTTGATTATTATATTTAAGGTGGATTTTCTTGTTTATGGTCTGGGTGGCGATCAGGTACAGTCTCAAAACTGTCATACAAGTTAGCTTACAAGTTAATACATACTAATTTTTATGAAACTAGCAATGTTAACAGACACAGTTGTCCCTCACTCTAACACCAACACTAACTTCTTAACCTAACAGACCAGCACAACAGTAAGCAAATGGCTTTTTTTGTATCAATTAATACATCAGTTGTTGATAAAATAATACTATTTTTAATTTCATTAAGATTTTTAGAGAACTTAATATTTTTGTACTGTTTTAGTTTCTTTTCAGGAGGCAAGGAAGAGGCTTAGATTTGCTGAGTTTAACCATTTATATGCAGAAATTAGCGTGTCAAATTAGATTAATTACGTAATTTTGCTTTTACTCTCTTGGAGATAAATCCTTGGTGTTTCTATTGAGGGTTTTTTTTGCTCATAACGTCCTCAGTGTTTATGTCATTTCCGACAACACGTGAAGGCAGCGTGCAGTCAGCTGACTCTGCGCTGTCATGTGGCGTTTACAGGCAAAAGCAGAGTGTGTGAATAACAACCTGAGCTCCTGAGGACAGAAAGCAACTTGGTGGTCGTCTTTGTCCGGTTAGTTTGTCCCGTTTTAAACGTCCATCATGGCTTGGACGAAATACCAGCTGTTCCTCGCGGGACTGATGCTCACAACCGGCTCCATAAACACATTATCGGCAAAGTGAGTAAAAAAAATAATAATAATAATCCTGTTTTTTCTGTTGAGATCATGTGTTTACAGTTAAGTCCACTGTAGGAAATCAATTGTGTGCTGAAACACAGCTGGATCGATGTTTTAGCACAGAAAATAGCGTCAAAATCACCGTTAACTGTCGAGTTTAAAGCTAAATGTTAAGCTAGTTTGTTTAGCTTAGCAACGTTGGTTTATAACGTTTATAACGGCTCAGTTTATTAGCATACAACTAGCTAATTCATTTGTAGTTTTAGTCATTGTTTCTACTAGCCGGTAACGTTAGCTAGCTAAATACCTAGCTAATTGCTTATTAGCTGTTTGGAGGGTTTTAGCTAATGTAAACATCCTCATTAAAGTGAAAGTGTGTAAACTATAAAATATGCTAATTTGCATGTGAGGACACACATTTAAATGTAACTGACAAACTTGATAAGATTCCTGCCAGGAAGCAACTTTTTAATGGGAAAGTCTCTTCAGATAGGTTTATCTGAAGTCAAATATTAGCTAGTTATCCAAATTTAATTGACTCTTAAGCTGACTAATAATGTTATCATCAAGGTATCTTTGTTTAACAAGTCTGTTTTGAAGGGACACAAGTGAGGCGTTCATGTTTTGCCAGAGGTTAAGTAAAAGTTTAGCTCACCTTAACTTGAAGTTTTCAGACAAATACATTAGCCAGCATGAAAAATTAGTCATTATATGTTTTAGGGCTGTAACCTAGGATAAATTACACTAAAATATGATCCTAAAATGTTAAAAATTAATGAAAATTTGTAATTACATTCTCATAGACCATAAGGAAATTTTAAATTAATTGGTTTTGTCCAACCAATAGATCAATAGTCCAAAAAAAACAGTGCTAAAATGGCTCCTTTAATATTTCAGTGCTGCAACAATATTTTCCTCATTACCTCATTACTTGCAGGGTTTTTTTGAATCAATTAATTAATCCTTTGGTCAAAAAAACGTCTGGAAAGAGGAATAAAACCCAAAATATACATGTTTCATTTGCTTGTTTTAACTGACCAACTTGCAAAAAAAACTACACATAAAAAATGTGAGAATCTTCGCATTTGAAAATCTGCAACCAGATAAAATATATCTTTTTTTTCTTGCTAGATGACTTAAGTAATCAATGACTAATCATTTCAGCCAGGATGTTATTTCAAAGTGCTCTTTTGTAATTGCCACAATAGGAAGATATTTCAGAAATTCAGCTTTTTTTTACTTCTCCAATAATCTGTGATGTCAGCACTCTCCCTCTTAAAACACACTTCTCTGTCCTGATGTGGACAGAACTGAAATTTGTGCAGTGCTGTTATGTCTCGTAACACACGCCGTTTTATGTTGCTCAGATAAGAGCTGAATGACTAAGAGGTGAGGTTTCACTTTGTGCTTCCTCAATGGACATTAAGTGCTACTGCTGGGATCGGTTACGGCGAGCAGGCTGACAGTTTTCCTTCTCAAATTTCATGCAAACAGGCTTCATGAGAACGTGTTTAATCCAATTCATGATAACAAAAACCAAACTTGATATGTTTTGTATCAACAAGCAGTCAGAGCTCCAGTTTTTTTTTCTTATGGCGTTTGAAGGAAGTGCTGTGTCATCACGTTTCAGACCCACATTCCCTGACCTTGCGTTTTTTGAAATGCAGACTGGACGCTCACATGCTCGTCACGCTTTTCCTGAATGTCTGGCCGTAAAAGTCAGATGCACACTTAAGTGCCCATTTACGTCACAAGGAGCAATGTGGGAAATTAACTTTATAAAAATGTGAACATCTGCCAGCCACTGAGAGATAAATGTTCAAATTCATCTGCCACTTTATAAAAGATCCTCATTTTGTCTTAAATCAACCAACTACTTCCAAATTTTAGCAGCAGTTGGCTTGTGGCTTATTGCAGATTTCCCAACCTGACGGATAAAGACATCAGATCATATGACTTTTCATTATGTAACATGAAGAAGTGCAGTGAAGCAAATACACCTTCAGATTTATTCAATGAGTGAAGCAGAATTTCCTCCTCACACTTGTACAGACAGACAAAGTTGTTTTCATTATCGTTCTGGTTTTTTTTTTTTGATTAATTGGTAACTAATGTTTAAAAAAATGTCAGAAATTTGTGTAAAATATGAATTTCCTTTAGTCCACAGTCTTATGCACACCTTACTAGTCCAAACCCAAATATGTTCAGTTTATTATCATACATGAAATACAGAAAATCTGTGAATCTTCACGTCTGAGAAGATGAAACCAGCATAAGTTTAACAGTTTAAAAATATATATATAAGTAATGATTTGATTATAGAAATAATCGTTAATTGATCGCCCTGTCATCGGTGCTCTCTCTGTGCAAGCTCCTTTACATTTTGGTGTTTCCTATTTGTTCTTTTGCGTAATTAAGTTGAAATAAAGTCTCCTTTTCCAACAGATGGGCTGATACATTCTCAGCGAAGGGTTGCCGTAATGACCCTGAACACTCCTTCTCTCACCCGTTTGTGCAGGTAAAGTAAAAACCTGTAAGCGACAGTATTATGTAGAACTTGAGATATCGATCTGCAGCTGTTTCTCTCTACTAAACCAAAATGTGTCAAATTCTGTTGAGCACTTAGAAGTGAGTTCGTCATGTTGTTTACTTATTTTATCACACAGTTCCTTATTTAAACCTGCAGTATGCAACATATATTTGATTCAAACTAACAGTCGTTTTTTTTTATTTGTGCCTGTTGCTGATATTGAAGGGTAACAGCAGTCAGATTGAGGAAGGAAGTCAGCAAACGTTACTTAACACAGTGTTAATAAAACTGTAATTCATCACCTCGTCTGTGAACGTTTGTGCCTGAGTCAATCAGAGAGTTTTTTTTACTTGCATTTGTGGCTTTAAAACAATAAAATCTACCAAGTTAGTTTAGGAGAAGCACTTTCTTTTTATTGCTTTAGGTGAAAAGACTTCTAGCAGCAAAGATTACGCACTGTGCATTAAATTAGGCTCAACATATTTACATAAAGAAGTGCAGCATCTGATGTGACTCATTCTGGAAACAGTAGATTTATTCTGTTTATTTCTGAGATTGAAATCCAGTCATTTAGTTAAAACAAAAATCTCTCCCGTCTCTCCACCCGTCCAGGCTGTGGGAATGTTTCTGGGCGAGTTAAGTTGTCTCGCCGTCTTCTACATCTTACTTTGCCACGACAGACGAAGCCCGGAGCCAAAGATGAACCCGGGCCAGAGCTTCAACCCTCTCCTCTTCTTCCCACCCGCCATGTGTGACATGACGGCCACCTCCATCATGTATGTGGGTAAGTGAACTTTGGCCTTCAGCCTTTATCTGCAAAGCGACACCAGTTAGACAGAAAATATTGCTCGGGAGCTTGTTTGAAGTTGTTTTTATGGTGCTTATGGAGGCCGTGACCTTTTGGAAGCTCATGTTCTGATCTATTCTGCCCCTCAAAGGTCAAATGACTTGAGTCTGATTGGTGCAGCCAAACTAAAGAGATTATCTTCTGTTTGCATAACGTTTTTGTCAGGAAAAAGGGATAATTAGTCCAAAATAATGTTGTTTTTCTCAGTGTTATGCAGCCACTTTTTCAGCTTCAGTGGGCAGAATGAATTATTTTATGTGTCATGGACAAAAAGCATGAATATTCTAGGTGATAAATATACAAAATTAACTAATTCTTATCCTTTTAATCTCTTTTTCTTTGTGTTTTGCAGCTCTGAACATGACCAGCGCCTCCAGCTTCCAGATGCTGCGAGGAGCCGTCATCATCTTCACTGGTCTGCTCTCCGTGGCGTTTCTGGGGCGACGCCTGCAGCCCAGCCAGTGGCTCGGCATCCTCATCACCATCCTGGGCCTGGTGATCGTGGGCCTCGCCGACTTCTTCAGCAAGAGCAACGATGACACACACAAACTCAGTGATGTCGTCACAGGTGAGCCGGAGTTTAGATACCACCTGCTTTGTTTTCTGCTGTTATAATCCTAAATTTTACTCTGAATGTTCATCAGAGCATCGAATCAAACACCGCTGCTCTCGTTTGTCCTGCAGGAGACCTTCTGATCATCATGGCTCAGATCATCGTCTCGGTGCAGATGGTCCTGGAGGAGAAGTTTGTCTACAAACACGACGTTCACCCTCTTCGAGCCGTCGGTACTGAAGGTACAGCAGCCATTCGTCTGTAGTTACATTTAATTTTACGTTCAACATTAAATCCTGTTGATACTCGTCGTGAACCTTTGTAGCTCCTAAACCCACAAACACGAAAAGTCAATGTTAAAGAGGTAAATAATGATGAAGGCAAAGTTCAAATGTCAAAAAACAACAACAACCACAACAACAGAGAGTCTTTTTATCAGTTTCCCTACAGATAGATTCAGAGAGAAATGTCAATAATATAGTATTTTAGTCTTTCTAACTGTTTCTTTGGCAACTTTAATGTGATTTGTTTTTAAATTAAGATAAATTCCATTTGTATCATGTCATTTATCTTAATTATAACCCAATCTGAGAGTTTTGACCCCACTAAAGGGTCAGAAAATTAATTAAGCATTTCAAGATTTCAAGATCAAAAAGAGAAGTTGCAGAAACCGATTTCTGCAAAATTATTTTAAGTTATTTTATCAGACTTTGCTGTAATCTTTGCTTCTTGTGTAAAACTTGAGAGCTACTTCAGGACTTTTTGATTGATCTGGTCACATCCAGTGAGGAAATGTTGTATAAAGACTTGATTTGATTCAAAGCTGAAGCTAAAACGGTGAGGCGCGTATGTTATTGATCATATTAAATTCTGTCCTCTGCTTCCAGGTTTCTTCGGTTTCGTCGTCCTGACACTACTGCTCATCCCCATGTATTTCATCGTTGTGGGCGACTTCAGCAACAACCCTCGCCACGTCCTGGAGGACGCCCTGGACGCCTTCTGTCAGATCGGCCACCAGCCCCTCATCCTGTTGGCTCTGCTCGGCAACACCGTCAGCATCGCCTTCTTCAACTTCGCCGGGATCAGCGTCACCAAGGAGATCAGCGCCACCACCCGCATGGTGCTGGACAGCCTGCGCACGCTGGTCATCTGGGTGGTGAGCCTCGGGCTGGGCTGGGAGGTGTTCCACGGCCTGCAGGTGCTGGGTTTCCTGGTCCTGCTGACTGGCACTGCTCTTTACAACGGACTGCACCGCCCTCTGCTGGCCAGGATACCATGCTGCGCCGCCCTGGCGGGTGCAGAGGAGGAGGGCGGCCCAGAAGAAAGAGAGAGACTGCTGGGTGACGGCAGGGTGCAGGCGGCTGACGGGAGCTAAAACCCGGACTGTTCATCAGAGACGCTGCACTTTTCGTTTACCCTGACGGTGGTAGTCTGTTTTTAAATTTTTCTTTATGTCTCAGATTTTAACTGACCTCAAACGATGCTGGAAGATGTGGGAGTGTGCAAACTCTGTTAAAGGAGCAGTCCAACACTTTGGGAAAACATGGTGTCGAAAAAGTGAAAAATAAGTTCAGAAATTGTTGAACTGTTCCTTTTTAAATAAGCAGAAGTGGCGGTCTGATGGAGCTTTTATATTACAATAGAGATTTTTTAAAGGATTATTTTAGTTTTTAAAGTGGTATGTTTAAAGGTTTTCTCAAAAAAGAAACGAAAAATAATTTATAGTCCGTGTCACATTTGCTCCTGACCGTCTTACATATCCTGTTTTTATTTTTTAAAAAAGGAACTTTTACTGACTTTGACCACAGAATCACTAAAGCACGTTTATGAAAATACTATCACAAGTTTAAAAGATGAAAATATATGTGTTGCACCTTTAAATGCAGATTTCCTAAGAGATGGGTTTTCGTCACATTATCTCTGTTAGTGATTTTAATATCTGTTCAAATGAGCATGATAGCATCTTTTATGTCACATCGTCTGTTTTGAAAACAGGGTTTTATTTTGTAAATGTCACTGACTGTGCAGTTTGATGGTGCCAAAGGGTTTTTTAGTGTGTGAACAGCTCACACATCTAAAATAAGCAGGCAGAAACACTTCTCTTTTAATCAAACTGAAGATCTTTTTCTTTATTATCAGTTTAATTTAGTGCAGAATTTAATGTAAGCAGTTTCACAAGCGTTCGTCTGTATATTCGCTCTCTGATCGGTGTGGGTTTATCTATGCAGGGGGACGTGAGCTCCTACACCAAATGATTTGCACTTGTTCTTGTGAATCCTGTTTTTTCTTCTGTGTTTAGCTGTTTCGGTTGTTGTCTGTAACGCACAGCAAGAAAAAAAAAAGGGAACAGTCATTAAATCTCACTTGTTGAACGGTGTAATGAAACTTTGACTCAGGTGTGTGTCGACATGCTGACATGAAGTGACAAACGTACGTTTTATAAAAAAATATACCACTGAAACAAACTACAAAGTCTGAAAACATGTTTGTGCTGCATGATTTGATTTTTATAGCAACCTGTCAAGTAATGGATTAGCTGTCCTGGCTAGCAGTTGCTAGCCAAAGAAAATGCATCATTACTCTGTAAATTTAGCTTTTCAGATGTTGAGATTTGCTGCTTTTCTGTGATTTATATCAATGTTGATTGAATATCTTGAGTTTTGGACTTTCTTTGCACCAAACAAGATGAACAAAGGCGTCAGTATAATTTTATATCAATACATGACTCTCTTTTATATCCTATGAGTTTAATCAAAAAAGAATAATAACAGGTTAATAGATACTG
Source organism: Acanthurus lineatus (assembly GCA_029814665.1). Lineage (NCBI taxonomy): Eukaryota > Metazoa > Chordata > Actinopteri > Acanthuriformes > Acanthuridae > Acanthurus > Acanthurus lineatus. Next base: position 15,307,852 of record JAPZDV010000010.1, read on the forward strand.
AATATTTTCAGTATTTATTTTAAGCTTTGATGTTTGTTTCTGAATACAGTTTGATTTAATATCATGAGACTTAAAGGAAAGGAGTGACTGATGATAAATGCTGTTAAAACCACAATGATATGGGGTTTTTTTTCAAAAATATAAAATACATACACAACTTTTGACTTTAAATAATATTTCTTTTTCTTGTAGCCACACTGGCAGTAATTATATAAAAATTTATGATGAAATTATGAAAAATTTCAGTCCCTGAGTTAAAAAAAAAAGCCACCAGTTCAGCTCAGTAAAAACCCAGTCAGGACTCCAGTGTCACCAGTCCCAACAGCAGCAGCTGACACCTGCCTTCACTTCCTGAGTCAAACCAACATCCTCCCTGAAGGACGTTTTCATGCTTTCCCGGAGGTCAAAGGTTAAACCCAGGAGTCCCCCGAGAGCCGAACACACGACCCCGTTCAGGAACAGGAGCACGCTGACGGAAAACGTGTTAATTGAGCAAATACACACTGATTTCACACGTGAACACACTGATTATGAAGTTCATGATGATGTTAAATGATAAATTATCAGTTTGTATCTGATAAGCTTAAATACTGTCTGTCTTCATCATTACCTCATTTATACAAGATTTAAATAACCTTAAAAAGGAAAAAAAAGAGCATTTAAGGCATAATGTAATTGAATTTTTTTCGTATATATTTTATTTTTTATTATTTTTGCTTTGTATTCCAGTATAAAATCATTATCTGTACATTAGCGTACACACATGCACACACGCTGTAGTTTTAAGTCTGTCACAGTGAAACACAGTCTGGCCGCTAGATGGCAGTGTCTGCCAGAAAAAGAGACACAGTTCAGCTGGTTTTGGTTTTTGGCTGCTGCCTCGTCAAACGTACTGAGGAATAAAGACATCACATTATGTTGTCTTCAGCAGTACTGTGGTCATAAAGCAGAGTGACTCAGTAAATAAAAAAATATAATGGATGTAAATGTTTCATAACCTAAACGACATGCAGAGAAAGTTTAAATTAAATACGAAATATGTTCGATAAAACAATATCTTTTGACGTTAGTAAATATTATGAAACACTGCAATTCAGGGTAAAAGGGCAACGTCTAATCACATAAATATGTTTCTTAACATAAAACTGAGAATCTTGATGAAATATATTGACTTAATACGATTTTTTGGGACAATTTAAATTTAAAAGACGAACCAATTTTGCAGATGTGGAGCAAATTTCGTCTCGCTGATGTGTGTTAGTAGTGAAGCAGCGACACAGCTGGATCAAGACTTACGGCCTCTGACGTTCAAAAAAGAAATAATAATAAAAACTGAATAAAATAAGCCGGAAGACGCCCCTGGGACAGCGTGGAAAAACATTTTCAGTAGCTGTTTCTGGACAAATTTGTCCCAATGAGATCCGTCCCCCCCCATGAGACAAACGGATCTGCTGCAGAAAAAACAGCAAAAAATAAACCTAGAACATACTAACACAGATATATACAGCACATCTATCATATTAATTTTGCAGAATTCAGAGCAAAAATAATCTCTTTCCTCCCATTTAAGACGCAATAATTATGTTTCCTTAACTATAATCCTCAACATTTGTATATAATTTGCGCCTGCAGACCTGCTGTTTGGAGTTTCTCGCCTGATGAATCGTGTTTTTTTTTTTTTTCCACCGCTGCAGTTTTTTTAAACAGCAGCAGAGTTGATTTGACCGAGATGTGAACTGAAGCTGCAGGCGGAGATGCTCTGCTCTGCATCAGCCTGCAGCGCGGACACACGGCCTGACGCACCCGAGTGCATCTCCTCAAACATCTCAGGGTCGTTTCTCAAACAAAAAAGCTGCATGCACGCTCGGTTTTTTGCAGCTTTTCGCATCAGCATGTTCAAAATAATTATTCAATCCTCTCTGAGGCATTTTGAACCAAGTTTTCAATGCAATAAAATGCTAAAAATGTGATTTTTCTTTGAATCTTATCACCTTAAAATCCTCTTTTGAGAAGAAAATGCAAACCACTCAATTACTCCGCAATTACTGAGATGTTTGCAGTAAAATTAGCGACAAATAAAACCGTGCATGCTTAATTTTTCACTCACTTTCAAAGAGATTTTTCAAACGCATCTGACATAAATGACTTTATGTTTGGGAGCGTGTTTTTCTCAGCGGTTCATGCTCGTCATGGCAGCTCGCCACCGCGCCGGAGAAGCAGCAGCAGCAGCAGGCCCTAATGGTTTGTTATTATGACCTTTTTGCGTTTCCATTAGTCTCTCCTCTCTCCTCAGTATTTAGCTTACAGTATGTGATTTAACCGTGTGTACATTTGCACACTGGAGCTGCAGAAAGGGGGCCCCGAACCTGCCGCACAAGAGGCGACTTTAATCTGTTTTAATGTAAACAGATGGTTTTGCTCAAAGGCACTGGGTCACCGCCATATTTAAAAAAAAGAAAAAAGAAAAAGGCTCCCATTAAAGCAGCTCCTTTAGGTTGTTTACAGCTGAGGGCAGCGCGGGGTGAGTGTGATTAGTCTGCCACTCCAATGTCCAGCTAATGACCACTTAATGTTTTAAACCCTGAGACTGCAGAGCAAAGAGTCTGACGGGAAGAGAAACACAGGGATTTATTCTCCTCCGTCCTTCCCTCACATGAGCTTCATCCAGTTTAGTCTTTTTTAAGATTTTAAAGCTCTAATATCTGATCTTTCATGTGGATTATCAATAAGTAGACAGCCAATCAAGAAATGTTTAAAAATTACGTCTGAGAGCTTAAAATCTTTACCTGTTTTTCTGTAAATCCACATTAAGTCAGTGTTGCACTTATTTTATTCCATTTTTAATTTAAATCGGCACTTTAAAACTTGAAAGTTGTGGCTTTTGTACAGTTTTCTTTGTGGGTTTGGTGCAATTTTTGGCTCATGTTTGCTCTGTTGTTCTGTTCTGCTCAGCTTGTTTTGCACTTGAGGTCACTTTTGCAAAATAACAGACACATTAAGAATATTTATCAGATAAAATGTATAAACACTAAAAGGCCCACAGCTCATCTTTCTTTAAAATTTTTCATTTTCAAATGAATCTACAACTGATTAACGACATGAAGTTGGCAGCAGTGTTGACAACAAGCCTGTAGGTCAAATAAATCAAATATTATACTGCATTTCACAGCTTTAACTGCATTTTAACTGTAAATGTTTAGCTTATTTTCTTCACCTCCTTCATTACGCAATCGCTCCAGTGTTGGAATAACTCATAAACCTCTGAGGGGCAGAATGAATGACATATTTATGCTCTTTTAGTGGGAAAAACAGATTAAAAGGATAAGAATTTTCCTCATTTCTGAGTAACTCTTGCTCCTCTTCAGCTCGTTGTTTTCTCCTCACGGTCTCATCCTGCTGAACTCTGCACAGACTGAAAGGTCATCATGCAAAGATCAGCCTTCAAAGTAAAGAACAACTTAATTTATCCCATCAGAGAAAAACTGGCACATCTATGAGAAACTTTTATAAACAAGCAAATAGTCCCAGTACGAATCAGTTTGTTTTTACTGTGAATTAAAAAATGGTCATGGAGCCACTTAGCAGCCTGTAAGATGAGTTTGTATATAAATATTTTTGCTTTTGGCTGTTGAAATACAATTAAGAGCTTGTACTTCACTTGAATGTTTCCATTTTATGCCACTTTATTCTTCTACTCAACGACATCTCAGCAGGAGATGTTGCACTTTTTTATTTTTTGTCCTGTTTTTTTACTCCACTGTATTCATTACACAGCCATAGTTAAAGTTAA
>JAPZDV010000010.1:15311741-15374674 GCA_029814665.1 Acanthurus lineatus
ATCAGCAGAGAACAAGAAGAGAGAGCATTTTGTCACTGGCGGGAGCTGCTTGTTCATTTAGTGGCTCCATGAGCTCATTAATGTTTTATGGGAATCGACTGTTTTCTGTTTAACTGCACTGATCCACTGCACCCACTGTACATGCTTATAAAAGACAGTTTTCAGCACTTAATACTACTGTTTTACACCACTTTACTCCATTTCAGGGCCAAATTATACTCTGTTGTACTTATGACTTTACACTATAGCTTTAAATTTCAACAAGTAAGCTATTTTTTATATTAAGATTTCACTTTATTTTACATAAATACTGTAAATCTTCACTGTAATTACACTATAATGTTATGTATTTAGTATAAATAGCTTTTTTAAATGGGCTTATTTAATTATTCTGTGTTTATTTCACTCAAACTGTCTCTGTGCTGCTGTAACATGTAAATTTAATATTCTCACAACTAAATACACTCTTATCTTATATGTCTTAGATTTAAAACTTTGTATTAAACTTATAAGTTAAACATAAAATATGATGAATTGTTAGCTTGATCTAAGAGTAAATGCTTATAAAGTCGTCAACATGAGCTCCACTAACAGTTAAACGCTCCTGGAGGATTAATGTGACTGTAATATTGATTAAATGCTAAAACACAGAGTCGCTGGTGCATCTCCTGCAAAATGAGCTCCTGTGTTTGTGATACTTCAAGTATATTCTGCTGATAAAACTTCTGTTCTTCTACTTAAGTGCAGTTTTTGAACGCGGACTCGTCCAGAAAGATGCTTCGAGCGAGCGCAGATGAGCTAATGGAACAAAGATGTTTGTAATTTTGATTTATTTCTCGCTGTTTATGACACAAAGTCAGACGTGTTTTTCACAGATCGCAGACTGTGACACTGCAAATTTAAAAAAAATATATCACTTCGTCTCCACCTCACAGAGACAAATATATTGTGTGTATTCGAGATCACATAAACGAGACCCGTCTTGTTTTGAATTAACTTTAGACAACATCCCTCCGTCCTCCTTTCCCTCCCTCTCTTCTCTGTGGAAATGATGGCAGGGTGCCATACAGAAGGCTGTGTACAATGGCCCAGGTCCCATTAAATCTGCGAAAGTTCCTTCCTGAGGCAAACATTGCCAGAAATAGTAATCTTGGCTTGGAGCAGGAGTCTTCCAGAGGGGGAGCAATAATTCTCAGTGTAATAATGGAAATCATTTAATTCTGTCCTGCAGAGCCTCTGATCCAGCAGAGCTACGGTCCGAGGTGCTCGTTCAGTTTTCCTCCGCCCCGATAAGGCTTCCTGAAAAACACACAGCGAGCAATCAGGCGACAACAATGGGCCCCGTCTGACGCTTTAAACTTCAGGTAGTCACCAGCACACAGCAGCAACGCTTTGTTTGCATCCACGGCGAGTGAGCATGTGACTCATAAATGCTGTTGCCTCAAAGCTTTGATTGCTGCAGAGCGTTTGGGCCACTCGGTTCAGGCTGTAAAGTCGAGCTGCTGCCTCCTCTGAGCTGATAGCAGCTCATCAGTCAGCAGGGTTTTTAGTCCCTGAGTCATTTTATAATGTTTTTAGCTGTCGTTTTGAATAGAAATTGATAGTCATGTCTCTTTAACCACAAAAGTGCTCAAAAATATGATTTTGTCTTTAATAAACTCCAGATTTTAGGTGCATTACAAGCACAACAATGCAAAAATACTCCAAGTAAAACCTTTTATTTAAAAGTACACAAGTTTTAAAGAAAAAAGTTTCAAAATAAAAGCACTTGTTCTGCAGAAAAATTACACATTTCTACATCAATGCATGACCAGCATGTTACTGCTGCACCTTGTTGAGGTGGAGCTACTTTAATTACTTTACATAAAGTAACTGCAGGTAGTTTAATCCAGTTGTTTCCATCATAAGGTCGAGGCCCCTTTGGAAGGTCACATCATCGACCTTGAGGCTCATGGAACAACTGATGTGGTGGGAAATGAGAAAAAATTAAAGTTCTGCTAAATATTTTATTATTTCTTTTAAATTTCTGTGAAAAAATGGTTATTTTACCTGTTAAACCGTTATTTAAATAAAACCAGACTAGGAGTTTGACCAGAAAATTTGAAAAAATTAAAATCTGTCAGTGTAGTTAAAACGCACATCAAGTTTTTGATGTAAAATCTAAGAAACTTTACCCATCAAATAAAAATACTATTGAATTGATTTGCTTATTTATGAAGGAAACAACAACACTGGAAAAACACAGTCATATAAACGCAAAGAGCCGTTTATTATGTCAAGAGCAATATTCTGTTTTCAGACTTAAGAGGAAAATAACTCGGCTCTTTCAGGTTCGACTTTGACTGTGAATTTTCAATTGCTGAAGACAGATTCAAGTCTCAGGTAGTTATTTAAGCAGAGACAGGAGTCGCTGGCACTGGCAGTAATCCCACCTGCCATCATTTATACAGCTCCACTGAGGCCCCGCTTGGAAAAGGGAAATAGAGGTGAATAATAGTATCCAGCAGGGCTCTGGCTGAAAAAGTCATATTTCAGTTTTTACAGGTGATTTGTGGATCAAACTTGTGCTTTTCAGAATATTAAAGTTTCAAACCTGAGCTTCCACAGTGAAGGTTTATTCTTAAAGTGCGTTGGAGAAACTGCACTTCATGCTGCAGGTTTTTTGATGCAATGAAACGGCTGTTTCCTCTTAAGTGGATGCTTTAAAACACACACGCACACGACATAAAACAACCAGAGGATTATTCATTTCAACAATAAAACAATAACTGCATGAGATGTAGCTCTACATGGATCATTTTGTGACTTCTGGTGGTGCAGATTCTCACGTTTTCACACAGTTACCATCTGAATCCTCCACACATCTGCAGACTTCACCGTGATTCTGCCCCGAAAAAGATATCAAGTGTCCGAGCAGCAGAAACTTTCAGCTCACTTTCCAGCTCTGTTTTTCGTTTGTGTGCAAATGAAATTCTTCAGCCGTTCAGCGATTCTGTTCGTTTTAATGCAGATTATTAATTACAAATGTGAGGAAAGAAAAGGAAGGAAACAATCCCATGTTTGTTCCTCTTTAATCAGAATAAGGAATTACACTTTATCCATAAAATCCATCCATTTAATCATGTGTGCCTGCTTGAATATGTGTGTGTGTGTGTGTGTGTGCAGACATTTAAGGTCATTAATAATAGGAATCCTCTGCATGTTTTCTCTCCTCTGATAGACGACTCTTTCACTTCTTCTGGGACTTTCAAATCATTCGGACACTCGAGTAAATGAAAAATATGTTGTTGCACGAAAAGCTGCTTGAAATTAAAGGAAGTGATGACATAAGTGCTGATTTGAGGCCTTAAAAATCTTTAAAAAATGTAGCTGAATGAATATTATTTGTCACGATGCGCCACAATGTGTTGTGTTTCATGCTTTTCTTTCTTTTTATCATCAGTCTTTAATTGGTTGGATGAGGCAAATTACATTTAGAGGCAACAATATTTAACTTTAGTTTATATTTGCATTTATCAAACGCTGTCCTTTGGATTTATATGACCTTGTAGCAGTAAAAGTAAAATCTTGACGCCTGCCCCCTCCTCTCTGCCTGCAGCTCCGTCACTGTCCCGTTGCACAGTGGCTGAATCCGTGCGTGAAGGCTGATCTGAGGCCTGCTCTTCCCACTCAGAGGCTCATCAGCACCTGAAATAACTCGAGGCGTGCTGCGTCTGCTACATCCTTTTCCCTGGATTGTTTTGACTGCGTGATGGAGGGCAAACGTTAAAAAAAAAAAAAAAAAAAAAATCTCATTTCTAATTTTAACCCGGAAAAGTGTCACTCGAAAACAGCATGATAGGAGGCGCTCAGGGTCATCGGCCCTTCCGCCCGCATGAATCAAGACTAAATGAATGCGGACTTCAGAGGCCATTGTTCCAACAGATGCGGGAGAAACATGCGATCGGAGAGTTTTTTTGGGGGGAGGAGGGAAGGAGGGAGGGGAGGCAAACAGTATGAAGGCACGAAAGAAGGAAGGGGGGGAGAAAGCGGGATCATTTTCATTGATTATTTAGAAAAATAGAAAGTAAATGTAGTCACACGCGATGATTAAAGCTGCTTATTATTGCAAATATTAAACTTTGTTTTAAAAAAAGTCAGTTCTGCAAAAATAATTGATGCAGCTGCAGGATTAAAAAAAATATTTTCCATTAATTTTTAAACAATTTATATCCTTTAATCGAACATCTTATTGGCCAGGGCCCAACGTGTGAATCTTGAGGGGCCTTGCGGATGAAGTATCGCCTCTGAAGTTAATTGTGTTTTCGTTTTAGAGGGGGGAATAGGTTTCCTCTGTTTATTATGAGCATGGGGACGGATTTGCGTCACCGTGCAACTTGCAGGTCGAGATAAAGTTGCACAAATATTGAAAAAGGGAAGTTCTAACAGTCATTATAAAGTCCCCCCCTCTGCTCCGGAAGAAATAAGGATTTCTGCTGTATCCTAAAATACTAAAACAGGTTCTATTTTGGGGGCAAATCTAGCAGGAATATCCGCTCATTTAACACGAATCACAGCCCATCAAAAACAGGATGAGATGGAGCTAATAGAGGCTCTCCTGGGCTCGGGGTTATGTGATTGCACGTCTGTTTTGAAAAGCTAATAATGAAAAATGAGTGTTATTCCGTATTTCGCTTGTTTTTTGTGAACGCGTGGTCTGTTTTTTTCTGATTTTATTCTTTTGGGGGAGAGAAATATTGGTATTTAATCTGAAAACTGAAAGATCAAAGAATTTCCTGAAAACACTTGTAGTTCGTGGCTTTTCAAACTCGCCTCTGCTGGAGTGAGATTTAATTTATTTCCACAAAGACAAATCGAAATTAAACCGACAGTTGATGGGTGTGATGTTTTCGAGGGCGGCGGTGGGTGGAGGTTCTCAGTAAGTGATCAATCAATCATCTCAGGCTCAAAATTGCTCCGAAGTGTCCCGGTCATGTGTGTGTGGTTGTGTGTGTGTGTGTGTGTGCGTGTTTCACATCATCCTCATTTACAAGGGCGTGATGTGAGCACAACGCATAACATCCATTGGCCCAGAGAGCGACCAATCAGTGTCAGCGGAGGAACTTCAGAGTGGAACTGCAGGGTTTGGATTTCAGAGTTGGGAGAGCGATTTTGGCACCGACACAAAGAGGACGGTCATCTATCCCCCTAAAACGCTCTCCCTGCTTTTTTTACATGCCTGTCCGTTTGTGCCCTCTTCTGAGAAACAATAAGACGCGTTAGAGGCTGCGGGATGTACACGGCCGGGCTCAACCCGTTTTACGCATCAAACTTTAGCTTCTGGTCCGCGTACTGCGCAGGGGGCTTCGCTGTGGATACGATGAAGAAACCGTCGTTTTGCATCGCAGACATTTTACAGGCTGGAGATGCGGAGAACATCCCGGGATCGTCGGCCCTCATGGTGCATATGGGACACCACCACCACCACCGCGCGCAGCAGGGGCACTCCGGCAGCTCGCCGCTGCGCCCTTCGCCTGTCGCGCCGGACCCGTCGGTGTACGGTGCGAGGGTGAGTCCGGCGTCCCCTTACCACAGACACGGACTACAGCTAACAACTGTCTCCAGAACTGCTTTGAGCTCCCAACAAGCTCCACCGCCTTCAAGCAAAGACCTCAAATTTGGAATTGATCGGATATTGTCGACAGATTTTGATCCAAAAGGCAGAGAAAAGTCGTCGTTAAGAGGTGAGAGGAGAGATTTTTATTTTTTTTTACATGTTTTACTTACAGAGAAGCTTTCTGTCATTTCAGCCAAAGAAAACCGTAAATTTAAGTTTATTTAGGGCCGTAAAAATTCCTTTTAAATGACATTATTAAATGAGATAAGACATGTCCAAACTTTTAGAGACTGAAAGCCACAAACTAGGCTAACTTTACTCATGAGCTGAGTCTCTAATCTGCCAGTTTAAAACACTGACACACTTGTTCAGCGAGCAGTAGGAGCGCAAATAGCCCCATAATGTGCACTTTAAAGAGTCCTGTGGGGAAATCTTCTGCTCTTTTGCCCCCTAAACCAGAGAGGTCAGAGGTCAGGATCAGCTACAAACAGCAGCAGCACAGCTGGAAGTTTGCATAATGACACTTCAGCGGTCACACATGGACTCTAGGCTTTGACTCTGTAGGATGGTCTCTCTCTTTAATAACAAAAACAAAAGACCATCTTTGACTCATCATCTCTCATCGCTCTGTGACAGATCTCACATCCATCGTTAGCTCGAACCGTCAGTCAGGGATCCACATCCCCGTTCAGCCTCCGGCCAGCCAGTACTTCTCCTCCATAGACCCCGGGATGAGCGACGCGTCCTCCATGATGAGTTCACTAGGCAGCAGCAGCAGCAGCAGCAGCAGGCAATCAGGCCAGCATCAGTTTCAGGACACCTTCCCAGGTAGCCGCCACATGTAGGACTGTAAACAGACAGGAAGCTGGCCCGGTACGGCTGTCTGTTTGGAGGTGTATGAGACACCTGCACATGTGTGTGTGTATTTGTGTGTGTGTGTGAATGCTCTCCCTGGTTTCTGTTCTCCTTTTTTTTATATAATAAAAAAAAACTTTAACCTCACGTCCTCGTGTCTTTTTTTTTTTTACCAGGTCCATACGCCGTCCTCACCAAAGACACGATGCCGCAGACGTACAAGAGGAAAAGGTCGTGGTCGAGGGCGGTGTTTTCAAACCTGCAGAGGAAAGGGCTCGAGAAGAGGTTCGAGATACAGAAATACGTGACCAAGCCAGACAGAAAGCAGCTGGCTGCGATGCTCGGACTGACAGACGCGCAGGTAAGACGCAGCACGCGCATGTCACCTTGAGAGACGTTTGAAGGTCTGCTATAATTAGACACAAAGAACAGAAACAGAAAAGACAAAGAGAAAATGTTTTAAACAGGCCTGTAGAAACAAAATGCTCCCTTAAATCACTACTAATATTTTTATTATTTTTATTTTAATTGCTATATTTCCTACAAGGCCTTACTGTTACATGTAGGTATCAACTATATTTTTACTTTATGATAGAATAAATATTTGTCGATTATGTGTATAATCTTTTTATTTATGATCCCAGACAGAATAAACTAGATGTTGGGATCCACATGAACAATAAAACAATAAAACAACATGGCCGCACCCAGGATGTTAAAGAAGTTAAAAGCTTCCCAAGAAAAAATTGACCAGACATTAAAAAATAGTTTTTTTTTAAACCTTGACCTTTAAAATTTGCTATGTTTATTAATACAGTTTTAATAAATTATTTTATTCTCCCTATATATTATTTTTCCCATCATGGCATGCCCAGTCTAAATGTTGCCTTTTTGACTCTTCCAGCCTCTTGAAGTGTTTGAAAAATCCTTTAAATTAATCTGCTGGTGTAAAATTAACCTCATGTCCCCAAAACCAGGAAAATACTAAAAAACAGCTTGTTGTCAGATTCTACACTGACCTCAGTTTACTCACTTGGTTGCTTAAGTCCTGACAAACCAGCAACAAACAGTATGAAAACCAAAATTTGCATAATTAAGTGACAGTTGCAGTCACACTCTTTAGGATATTAAACCACAAAAAGGCCTTTTTTAAATAGTGATTTAAAAAGAAACTTATATTTTTGCATCAATCTTTGCACAGATTCAACCAGGAGAAGAGCTTTGTTTTTAAAATTCACTACAAAACTCATAACAATGAACAAAAGAAGTAATGAATCTCTAATAAAATCTCATAATCCAGACCTTCCACTGAAGTTTGCGCAGCAGCGTCGTGACCTGACGGCGCATCCTGATTGGCTGAGACGTAAACAGTCCAGCGGATGACAAATCTCATCATTTGAGCAACACTTTGCAGTTGTTGTTTATATTTCGTCACAGTGTGCGCTGCGTCAGTCAAACTACGTCAGAGCAAATGTCAGCAATAATGAAAACTGACCCAGAATCTTATTTTATTATCATTTCTTAGTCATTTAAAATATTTTCAAGTGTTTAATAAACTTTTTGCACTTTATTTACACTATTTGTGCTGATGTCTTGGCCTGGTCTCGTTTGCAAATCACTTCAATGAGACTTGGCAGATAAATAAAGGTTAATTTCAATATTTCTCGACAGTTGTGAACTTTAGCCTTATTTGTGTGAAGCTGTAGCCTCAATGGAGACTTTCTTTTTTTTTATTCCTTGCAATAAAAAAGCATTTTGAAAGCAGTTTACCCAAAACATAAGAGTCTGATTTTGACTCTAATGCACCAGGTTTCCTATTATAAAGTCCACTTTTATTTTAACCAGAGATTTTAAGGAAAGTTTGAGGAAAAATAAATAAAAGGAGTGCATGCATGTCACTGAATCGTGGAGAGAAAGAGTCTCATAAACAGTGTGTGCATGTGTGTTTTCAGGTGAAAGTGTGGTTCCAGAACAGACGCATGAAGTGGAGACACTCCAAAGAGGCCCAGGCGCAGAGGGACAAGGAGAAGGAGCAGCCGGACAAGAGTGTGTCTGAGTCGGGCAGCGGGGAGTCCAAGGAGCCGGCGGAGTCCGAGTGTGAGAGCGAGGGAAGGAGCGAGTGTGAATCCGACGAGGCCCAGGAGGAAAACTCTGACGGACAATTGGACGTTTCTGAGCTCAACAAAACCAGCGTGATCATGAGCGGGAGCGGGCCGGCGAGCAGCGCGCAGGCGGCGGCCACAGTCACGGACACGCCGGCCTCTCAGATACTAATATGAAGGCATAAATGAACTATAACGACGAGTTTTTTTTTTGTTTTTTGGTTATTTTGACAGAAGAGCGACAGTGATATTAAACACATCTGGAGGGGCAGCAAGTCCCAGACTGCAGGAATTAGTCAGGTCCCGTTTAACTCCTGGGAATGTGGAGCAACAAGACAATAGCCTATTATTTGCTCAGTATGACGCATTATTTTAGCCCGGACGCAAAGGAGCACATCCCAGCTATTTGGGGAGTTTTATCTGACTTTTTTTTGTCAGTGTTCTAGTCTCTTTGTGATGATTAAAACACAGGCTGTTTAAATTTTAAAAAACAGGACTTCCGGCCACCTCCAGTGTTCCCTTTACTGTCGTTTTCCTGTCAAGAGCTTTCGTGTGTATCATGTTTTCCTCATGTGAAGGAAATATGCGGTTGTGAATTTTAAATCTAGGTTATGAGCCACTCTTTTCACGTGTTTATGTCTTTTGTTTTTTTGTTTTTTTGTTTTTTTTGTCTGGATATATATATAGTTGTGCTATTTTGTTAATAATAATTTGCACTGAAAGTATTGTAAATAAAATGTTTCTTACTTTGAAAATCTGCATTATTATTATTATTATTATTATTATTATTATTATTATTATTATTATTATTATTATTATTATGTGGTCAAGCTGCTCGCTCATCATGATGCAATCAGTCATTTACTTGAACAGCTTGATGTAGGTGTTGAAATAAAATTTTATTTTATTCTATTATTTTATTTGCGTTTTAAAAAGAAACAAAATCAGAAATTCAATGACAAGTTGCATGTTCATACTGTAGGTGGGAAACGTAATAAATAAATTTAAGCTAAATACAAATTAAATGTAAGTGAGAGAAGCTGCTGTCCAAAAACTGGCGGTTTCATCCAAAAAAAAATTTAATAACACAAGTCATTTGCATATATAACACACAAAAACGAGAAAAAAGAAAAATTGCAGCAAACTGATTCACTTTTGTCTTGTATTACATAAAGAGATAATATCGTTGTTTTGATTATTACCTCACCAACAAATTAAAAATATATACTTAATGGGAGTTACAAACTAAGCATTTTCTTAATTTGGCTCAACAGAAAAAAACTCAGTCTAAACGTTTAAGTGAACCAAATCTTTATACCTCAGTGATAAATATAAACATCTTCTTCTCTTATAAGCACATTAATGTTACTCAGCGTGACCTACGTTGAAAGCGAAAGAGACGAAGAAGAGAGAAGAAGAGGGTAATTTATAGTTTGTATACATTTACTGGCTCCAGATAGCAGCGACGACCCGGATGAGAGTAGAGGCCCATTTTATGCATCCAGACACAGATACAATCAACTTCTCCTCCATTTATAGAGCTGCTCAAAACCTCAGAGTCCATCTCAGATCTGCTGGTTTTTTTTATTATTATGACTCTCATGCACAAACATAAGAAGACAGCGTAGTTTTTTTAAATCTCATTTTTCTTAATCAGCCTTATCATCAGGATGGTCACTGGTAACTGTTCGTGATTTATAAAATGAAACAAATCCACGTTATCGCAGCATCTAAACGCTCATGTGCAGCCAAGTGAAAGCTGTTTAAGGATGTTTAATGACATGACGTAATGACGCACTCCCTCCCTGTACATGTCTATTAAGTCCACCTGCGTCTGTCAGAGTAATTATATTTTACAGGAGCCTCATAAATCTGGAATAAGTCATGATGGCATCTGCTCAAGAGTAAATTTTCATTATCATTTTTCAAACTTTCTGTATCAAAAGTCAGCTCTATGAAGTCATGACGAATGTCAGAAATGTTCCCTAAATTAAAACAAAAATTGGGGTTGCAAATACATCATGACTTATCCTTAAATTTCCCACTGGATAAGTGGTTTCCAAACGCAGCAGCAGCACAGTGTCAACTGGTTGTGTAAGATAAGAAGTTTGCACATACGTGTGTTTACAAAAATTAGGAGCTTCATGACTCATACAGGACATTGTGCATCATATTTGGGTTAATCTGTAATAATCTGACTGAGCAATCAGGATGTTTACTGATGGGGAGAAAAAGTCTGAGTGAGCTTCATGCAGCTTTAACTCAAGTTTAATCAGGTTTGATTAAAATTAACATTTCACCAGTGATGGAAGATGTCAGCAGTTTCACTAAAGTGTAAGTAGCAAAAGTACAGTGTAAAAAAAACTCCATTACAAATAATAATCAAGCAGCCATATTTTAACTTGAACAAAAGTATAAAAACACTAGTTTAAAGAATTAAAGTGACGGTACTCAGCAGGGACATGGGCAGGATTTTAGAAAAACTGAGGTCATTATTACCCCCCAAAATTGAAGCAGTTGATGAAATATAGATTACTGTTCAGTTTGATTAATTTATAGTTTTTCTACATTTCTGTCAGAAGGAACAGAAAAAAGATGCACGCAGGTCATTTAATTACATTAAAGTAACTATGGGACAGTATAAACATACTTCATTACAAGCTGAAGTAAAAGTAAACATACAGACATATTGATAAAGTAAAGGAAAGATAAATATTGAAGCAAGTTTATTACACTTCTTGGTATTTTTATCTCTAAAGAATTTATAATACATAAAACAGACTGAGTGTTTTTAACATAAAGTCTTAAATAGCACAGTTAACAGTTACTACAGCTGGAGAAAACATAGTGAAGTAAAATATTCAGCGTTTCTCTCTGAAATACAGTCATGTTTGTGGTAGGCTGGCATAAAATTGAAATACTTTAAATGCCTGTAAATTTTACTTATTTACGGCAGCTTACTTTAGCCAATGCACTTTGTTGCCGTTCACTAATGCTAAACATTATTTAGCACCGAAATAATTACATTTCACACATTAACACCTCTGCCAAAGCATTAAAATCAAAATCAGAAAACTTCATTGATCCCTGAGGGGTAATTGCTCTGCAGTCGCACCAGAAATTATAAGGAAAATATAAAAACAGAGAACAGGAAAAATGTAGCATGTAGCATAACATACAGCGTGATGTGATGCTGAATGAAGGCCGGCGCTTTGCATAGCATTACATCTCAGTCAGGAAACTCAAAGCCCTCTGGTATTTGTTGTCATGTTAGCAGTAACATCATAGTGAGTGACCCAAAAATGCAGACCACCGCAAACACTCTCCACTACGGGGTCAACTTTCCTCTCCTCCGGAAAGAGGACTGACCCCCGGAGAACTGCATTTTTTATTTTTTTTTTCCATTTCAGCTTTGCATCTTGAATTTCACTTTTCATTTTCCCCTCTCCTGGCTTTACAGTACAGCCTACCTGCTGCTGCTGCTGCCTTTTGTTTCTTTTCCACTCAGGAGACATTTCACCCCGAAACTCAGGCACGGACCCCTGATAGTTAATGAAATGAATGGCATTCTCGTCGTCTTGATCTTCACCTAAACTAAATTCATTCTGGACGAAAAAGTTGTCATAGTTGTGATTGCCAGTTTCCATGGAAGGCTGTAAAAAAAAAGCCCCGGGCACTTTATCAAGCCAATATTAACCGTTAAATGCTCACATATTAAATGTCTGGGTGGGTTGAGTCTTGAATTATGCTAAAAATGCTATAAATTACATTAGTATTTGCAAATGTACAATAACAATAACAATCCAAACGCTTAACATAATACTGAGAGGCCTTGATTTGTGAACTGTCCTAAGAACTTTTATGAGCAGGATAGGAGAAAGTCCATCTGGCCTGTATTTAATGTCAGCCATTCCCCCGGCCATTAAAAACTGTCCTATTCGTCCCTCTTGGCAACCCCAGGACGGGGCAAGCCATAAAACAAACCAGCCTTTGCAGATTTTTACCAATATTTAACTCTTTGACAAAGTGACTGTGTTAAACAAATGACTTCTCTGAGAGCAGAGAAGGGTGTTTCTGTCTGCAGCCGCTGAGGGATTAACGTGACTAAAAGCCGTGACGTCTCCGGTGCTTTGAGGCGTTATCTGTGAGGTTGTTTGATAGGCTGACGGAGATTTCTCCTCCGTTGCCGTAATGCATCAGAGGAGGCCTTAGAGTCCGTGGCCCTGCAGCAGGAAAAGAAGAGGAGGGGGGTAAACGATGCTTCTCCATAATTCAGCAAAGGCTTGAGAAACTTCAGCCGGACGAGTGTAAAAAGGTTGACGCTCAGTTTTGTAACTCTGCTTCTTCCTCATTTTGGAGATGATGATGATAATGTCAGTAATTGTCATGATGATGATGATATGAACATCTCAAGAACAGGATTGCTGCACAAGTAAAAGTAGAATACCACAAAAAAGATACTCTATTACATGTAAAAGACTTTAAAGTCTTACTTTAAATTCCTCTCTACTCAAAAATGTGTTTCTTTTAAGTTTATTTCCCCTAAATTTCAGAGTGTGACTATATTGACTTGTATTTGTGCTGTTTGTCACCAGAGAAATGAGTTATTACATTCTTTGTATACTTCCCCAGAAATTTGCATTTCAAATGTAGCCTAACTAGCCAAGCTAGATTTGGTCACAAATTCAAAAGTAGACAAGGGAACCTCAAACTTTGGTCACAGAAAAGGATCTGTCAGTAAAGAGTGTGAGAGTTTGCATTAGCTTAACCGCTAACACTGTGGTAGCCTCCGCCAGTTACAAGCTAACAAGCTAACAAACAACATAAACAAATAAAAGATGCTAACTACACTCATCATTCTGACACATCATCTTGTTGCAGATTTTGGTACACAACATCTGATTTTACAGACAGAGGCCCAAACATGTGGCTGAACCTCTTCATGTTCACTTTAATGCTAACGTTAGCCATCAAGCACTGCTTTTTGACTGGCTTAGCTAGCACAACGTAGTGGGAGGGGCACAAGATTTTGTACTTTAAAATGTGTTAAGAGAGGAATTTTACGAAACAAAAGAGCTTTTATTAGCAAACTATGCTTTAAAATATCAAAAATATTACACACCTCACATCAGAATGATCCAATTTTAAATATTCAACTATATGTATTATAAATTACATTATAGCTGTATTATTTATAATGTATTAAGGTGTAAAAAAATGACCAAATTTCTATATTACATATACATAATATTTCACATAACTGCTGAGTTACTTACCAAAAACTATGATATGATTTAAAATATACACTTAGTTTTGAATCCTTTTAAAGTAGAACTTAATCTTTTGTGCAACACTGGGTCAATTAAACACTTCTGTGATGTTTGGGTAGCAAAGTTATCGTATGGGTACCATATGTTTTTTTAATGTAAAATTACATAAAAAGGAACTTCTGAACTGTATTTGAGTGCAGTATCTAAGTAACGGCACTTCATTATGTTCCACAGTTTCAATGAATTTCCAGATTATCCCCTGGCTAACATTTTTTAATCTCTTTGACATAAATTAATGTTTTATGGCTCTGCTTCAAACGGAGGTGTAAACTTTTGGCTAATGTGCAACTCACCCCAAAGCCAGAAAATGTGTTCGTCATCAGTGGAGCATTTTATTCAGTCACTGTAACTACAGGAGTGTGTGTCGGTGCTCTAGAGGTGGCTCTGTTTCCTTCAGAGGTGTGTTTGTTTCATCAAACACTGATTTATGAGATCGGCTGGATGCTCTTTTCCTAAATGAGCTCAGAATCGTCGGCATGAGAGACGACTTCCTCCTGAGACTAGCAAAATATTATTACATGGTAAGAACCTTTAATTCGACAGCCGGCCAAAATGTTTCCAGCCGCCCACGTCATTTTAGTCCAACTCACTGGAATAACCAGTATCAAGTCTTTTATTTATGGCTTTTCATTCCAAATACAGTTGGGATGTTTCTTCCTGAGTGAGTCTGAAGCTGATATGGAGAAACAGTTAAATACACATTTCAAAACCACAAGGTAGTTTGTGTTTATGAGAAAGTGAAATATCAGCAAAACAATCTGCATATTTAAGTGATATATTTCCCCACACCTCATATTTACATTCGGCAAGTATACGTTCATTTGTTTTCCTGTGCAGTTTTATACTGAGGGCTGTTCTGCAGCTGCACACGTACCAAACATGTTCACCAACGCTGAAAGTTGAGCCCCTCATACAGAAGCTGTCGCCACATTTCCAAAAAGCCACATTATTGAGTGCTTTTTTAACATGGTCGCAGTTTCCAAGCGCCTTGGCCTCGCTTTCAAAACCAGGCCCTTGCCAGCAGTTGGAAGTGGAAGAAGAAGTAAAAAAAAAAAAAAGAAAAAAGAAAAAAAAAAGACATCTCAAGTTAAATTTAAAGATGTGTTTCTCTTGGAAGCCGGGCTGCGCTGCCATAAACCAAGGGAGACATTTTCATGCTCCACATTTTTCATGGTTTCTCTCCGAGTTTCCTCCCTTCCTTTCTCACTCCACCTTGGCTCCAGAGTTACCTACTGCTGCACTGGCTGCGGACCACAGCCAGCGGGGCACTGTGGGGTGGCCAGTTCCTCCCTCTCGGCCCCCGACAGAAGCCCTCCCCCCCTTCCTCCCACGCCCACCCGAAAAAGCTCCCCTGGTTGTCCTTGGATGGCTCTCACGGTGGAGAATCCCCGAAGAGTACGCGCCACCTGGACAGCACTACTTAAGCTCTCTTTCACCACCCCTCTCAAATAATACACAGCCTACACACTCAGAGCCGATGGCCAACAGTAATCAGTTATAAGCTGAAAGTCCTCTGACCTACCGCCCTGTTTTTAATGTGGCCATGAAGGAACCGTTTTATTGCAGACTGCAGACTGTTGTCTTGAGCCAACCTTGTGTGGTGTACGCTGTAATTTGTGAAGGGTGCAGAGGTTTGGTATTAATTAGGGCCGTGAAATGGCAGCGGTCCGACCGCCTGCCCGTTTCCATAGAGGCTGAATTCATTGAGTGATGTACACACTGGGAGGGGGATTATGGCCGAGCTCTGGCTGCCCGCTGAGATGCAAACACAAAAGAGAGGATGTAAAAAGTACTTTCATTTCACATGACCTGTCATCAGCAGCAAATTTTCACTCCGTTCGCTGCAACTGGGGTGAACTGCCTGCGGCTTTCAAACTAACCGTTATGTTGGGTCCAAGCATCAGATCAAGTTGACGTTATGTGCGTGCAAATGAGAGAGTTGCTCGCATATTTAACCTCAGCGTCGGCTTTCAGGAGCATAAGATTATTATTCCTCTTGGTGATGAGAGTATCATGTTATGAGGTTAGATTTTTAGGGTTTATGTACAAATATCAGAGTGGTACTCTAGATACTCTAAATTGGGTTGTACTCAAAAGTACATTTAGAAACGGCTTAAGTTGGTTGAGTTTAAACGCACAATATGTAGCTTCCACCACTAGAGGTCTCTCTATTAAAGCAAAGAAAGCTAAATACGTAGTTTGATGATGTCGTAAAGTAGCACGAAATCGTGCAATTTATTTATTTTATTGTTAAACAGCAACCACATGAAAAATCAAACTGACGGACTGAGCAGTAACGTTTACGGACAAGGCGGAGTATTAACGTTTTGTTCGTGTTACATTTTGCCTTGTTTGCTGACTAAGCACACAAGTTAACACAATAAAAAAACAAACATATAGTTGTTTCTAGACATTTTGATGTGGAAATGTTATGTATTATGTGCATGTTTGCCTTAAAAATTTGATTAAACATAGTGTAATTCATGTAATTTGGAAAAAAAAGCTAAATTAGCTTAAGATATAAAGTTTAGTCTGGCCCTAAAGGGAGGACTAGATGAGCACTTTTTACAAATAAATACCATAGTTACACAACGTTAACTGTACTTTTCAAACACTCACAGTTGACACCAACAAAAATGGTTACTACATTCTAAAATTATTTACGTTAACAAGAAAAACACTGGTAGAAATACAGCAAGGTAGACCTTATATTAAAGGTGCATTACAACATTACAACTTTTTTGCAGGCCTGTAAACAAGCAACACAACTGAAAACTCAATACAGGGGAAAGCAGCTTACAAGAGCATAAAAACAAAAACAAAAACAAAAACAAAAGAGCCCATTGTCTTTCCAGACTATATAACTAAAACTGCCCCATAAAAGTTACATAATGCACCTTTAAGTTTCAGATAAAATATTAGATAATTCCACAGTTAAGATCACAAACAGCCATTGTTACAGTGAGACACACAAACAGCTCAGGTCACCCCTGTGGCCTCCCTGAAGATACATTTTAACTCCACTGAGTATAGTTTGAGGTTTCCTCATTTCCTCTTTTCGGGTGCTTATCGTGGCTCGCAGATGCGGCTTAATGGAGAAACAGCTAAAACGAAACACCACTCAGTGTATAACAAGGTGAACTAAACGTCTGCTTATCATGACCAACAAGGTTTTTGTTTCTTCATTCAGTAAATGGCAAGTCACCTAAACATGTCCTCTGTTGATCAAATCAGATGTTATCACTTAAGAGGAAAAAACTGCTCAATTATGTTCCATTTCCATTTATTTAAGCAGCATCAAGCGAAGCTAAATGTTTCCTTTAAAAAGTGCAATTTTCTCCAGAATGTGACAATAAAAATCTACGTTTCACACCAAAGTTCTGCAAAGTACTTAATGCAAATTACAAAAGGAGAAATGAGGTTGAAGCACGCAAACAGAAAGGTAAATACTTTGAAAAACCACATTTAAGTCCTGCTCTCTTTGGTGCGAGACCACCCCAGGGACCAATCACAATCAAGCATGTCACTCAGGTCATTGCTCATTCCCTTTTATCTGATAGTGCCCCTTTGTATCTGACTCCGTGTTGTAGCATTAGACCTAGCGACACTCCATTTTATATCCACATGTGAGTGTGTGTGTGTGTGTGTGTGTGTGGGTGTGTGTGGTGTCAACACTCCAGAGAGACACACACACACACTTTAGTCCGATACTGATGGATTATGTAGGAATTCTTCTTCACGACTGCGCTTGTTAAGGGGAGGAGAGGGCAAGAGCGGGAAAATAAATAAGACGTCACTTGGGTTTATCTTGTTCTTGTTCCAAAATAAACAGAGCGACGGCGGAGAGGACTGTGGGGGGGCTCTCGGGGCCCCGCCGAGCGTTATACAGCCCCTTTGATCAAAACAATTTGGATCGAAAAAAAGCGCCACACGCTCGTCACCACAGCAACCAGAGAGGAGACATGCAAGTGAGAGTGAACAGGTGATTTATAGAAAGCGCTGCTCAGTTTCACATCCTTCCCACTTCCTTTTAACTGATTTAGCAGACAGATTTAGATGCGGGTGAGAGATCATAATTGCTGTCCTTCTTTGCATCAATGTGGTCACAGCGAAGCCATTCGTGCGACTGTAACCTTAATGCACTTTAGCAGAGAATATGATTCATATTTCTTTAACTGGGGGTCACATAGTCTAAGCTTTCACGCAAGCCTGCGAATGCACTGTGACTTTCTTGTTCTGCTGCGTGTGTGTGTGTATGTGTGTGTGTGTGCGTGTAGTAATGTTTGCACATATTTAGGTGCATGAACAAGAGTGTGAGTGCGAGCCCTGTAACCCATATGTGCAAGGGGTGAGAGTTCAGTTCCTGCAGGGTTTGTTTAGGAATATATGACACTGCACAGCTGGCCCAATCATCTGTGCATATCTGACTATAAAACTTTACTGAGCGTCACCAGAGCCAGCTGCCTTTATCAGTGGAAATGGAGTTATTCCCACTCCGGACCGACGGAGGCCTCGGCCCCAGATCTGCTGCTGCTGCTGCTTTCCCAGCGGCCCTCACCAGGAACTGCCCCGCTCGCTCGCTCGGTATTTGATGAGCTTTTGTGCGCAGATGTAGAAACAGTTCGCTCAGAGAAACTGATCTCAATCAAACCTGAAAAGCTGCTACATACGAGATGAGATACTTGAGAGTGAAAACACAATGTGAATTTAAAGTTAAATAGACGCATACTTGTTTATATGTTTGCACTAACACACTTTACGCACATAGACTCGTGCATACGCGCTCACACACACTCTGTTCGATCGCCTCTGTTGTTTTTATCCTGAAATGCTTTAATCCATCTGTTTGTAAGATGTGTAAGAAAGAAAAAAAAGAAAAAATAAGCATGGAAGAAAAGATGGATGAAAGAAAGAAAGAAAGAAAGAAAGAAAGAAAGAAAGAAAGAAAGAAAGAAAGAAAAGGCAAAACAAAGAAAGGAAGGAAGAAAAAAGAAAGACGGTAAGAAAAGAAGGAAGAAAGAAAGAAACAAAGGAAGTATTGAAAAAAGAAAGGAGGAAAAAAGGAAGGAATGAAGAAAAAGAAAGGAAGAGAGAAAGAAAGGAAGTAGGGAAAAGGTGAAGGAAGAAAAAAGAAGGGGAGGAATGGGAATGAAAGAATGAAAAATTGATAAAAAAGGAGGAAAAAAGAAATGGAGAAAAAAGAAAGGCACAAATAAAAGAGAAAGAGAGAAAATCAGCAGAGTTTTGTCGATATCCTGCTCTCCTCCTCACTTTGAAAGATAATTATGGTCTATTAACATTAACATCATTGGTGTTATTTAAAAAGTTTTTGCAGAATCTGTAAAAAATACGTTCTCATGAGCAAAAAAACAGCTTATTCATTTTTATTTGTGAATTAAAATACAAGTAAATTTTAAAATTAAGACCTAAACTGTCAACAAAATGTGCATCACTGCTTGTATTGTATTTTGCAATAACACACACTTTTAACTGAGGGAATTTTATGTTATGATAGCAATTGTACCTTTACTTGAGTACTGATTTTCTGAACTTTACCCAACACTGCTTATATAAAGTACTAACACCCTAATTTTTAATATAGATGGTTAATTTTACAGATATTATTATATACTAGCTGACTTATGAGTGAGCAGGTGAAGTCCTGTTGGAAGTTTCATTACAGTACAATACACTGACACATCCTGGCCGTGTATGACCGCCCACCACCCAAACTCATTACGTCCTCCGTGTTCTCCTCCTGACACCCATCTGACCTCCAACTCACAACATCCATCAGGTGATCATTACAAGCTGGAGGTCACGACCCGCACACACCAATCAGCACACCTCTGCCTCTTCCTGCAGTAACCCTGTGCTGTATACATACCCCTCACTTCCCCTCACACTGCAAAAAAAAAGTCATCTGCTCCATAATGTTTCCCCCCGGCACAAGTTCATGGATGGAGATATAAAGCAATCCTGTCTGACTGCAGGAAACAGTCGCAGGAAATGGAGATGCACTGCTCACTTTGAGTGCCACTTCAGGTTATTTATTTAGACAGATTTTTCGCTTTTTTTTTTTTTTTTTTTCATGGCAATCCCCTTCCCTCCATCTCTCTCCGAATCCCGGAGTCCATGTCTGGGAGCCGGAGCTGGAGGAAAAAAAAGCCTGCAGTGTCATGTAGCTCGTCGAGGCTACAAGGGAGGGATCGCTTCCCTTCCCTCGTGCCCTCGCCACATCGACAACGCCGCCCTCCTCCTCTTCCTCCTCCTCCACCTCCTCCACCTCCTCCAAACGAAAACTCTGAGGGGGAATCCAATTAGTTAATCTCACTCTTGACACACTTCCACTTGTTTGCCGCACAGACACGCCATTCCTTCACAGATCCTCTCATAACGAGCTGTTGGAGAGGAGAGGAAAGAGAGGGAGCGAGGGAACGAGGGAGGGAGGGAAAGTTAGAGCTGCTCTGAGTGAGGCTATTGATTATGAGCCTTAAACAGACAGAGAGACATCTGGCTTCCATTACGGCCTGTGATGGGATGCAGGACTCCTCGGCAGCCGGCAGCACAGGCCACACGATGTACAGGCACATGCTACACAGCCTGTAATTACTGCTCATGAGGACGATCCGGGGGAATACCAGCATGTCATCTAAAGCTGAAACAGGTTTATTGTGGATTTTCCATTAATCAAAAAGAGCTTGACCGCTCCATTTGTCTCGACCTGTCCCACTGGTGAATGACTTAATTTGGTCATTACGACACATGGCTGCATGCTGTAAATAGACAGACTACAACTAAAGCTCCTTTTCCCTCATCAATCAATCTCCTGTACATTTAAATTGATTGTTTTTGATGTAAAATGTCAGAAAATAGTGGAAAATGTCCAGGGTGACGTCTTTAAGTGGATTCTTGCTCTCTGACCAACATTTTAGAGCCTAATGATGTTTAACTTTGTATAATAATGTCACAGTTCCACAGAAGTTTTAAAGACGTTGTCACATCCACCGCAGAGTTGCAACAACGATATGTGTTTTTTTGGTTTTTAGCATCACCCCGGTTCTCTTGTCAAAAAGACTATTTTATTTTTTAATTAATTTTGGATTATTGTAGGAAGTAATCTCTGTGGTGAGCAAAATTTTAAGATATTTATGTTCAGAAATGAATACCACTATTATGATTTGTGTAGCCTAAAAGTAATCACCAATAGTAAAAAAGCTAATGCTAGCCTATAAACAAACCACATCGTGGTCCCATGACTTCAGCATCACCACCTCAAAGTTTCCTACAGCTCCACATTTACACAAATTAAAGCTTGATAAGACATTAGGATGGAAAGTTTGAGTGATAAAAGTTTGTAAGAGCACAAGTATGAAGTCTGTAAAGGCGGATAAGCTAATAGATTAGCTGCTATGTTCATGATGACATTTGTTTTTTCATTTAGCCGCTTGTTAGCAACCACTTTTTTTAGCCATCTGAAAGCTTCAAATGAGCAGCATCAAAAAAAATAAATAAGCATCAAACCATTTTTAAGAAGTTTTGATTTGTAGTCCACCACACAATGAATGCCCATAAAAGACACTGTAATATTTATGTGTATCTATATTAACGTTTAACCTCTAAGAAGAAGCAGTTACTGTTCATATCTTTATCTCATCTCATCACATTGCTCTTGTAACCAGGCAGCGAAGTGTATCTGCAGAGTGAGGAAAGACTTCCCTTTGCTGCTAACTAACCACCAGCGTTGACCAAAGTGTCTGTATTCTCTTTAGCAAAGTGACACTCGTAAAATTTCTCACGCTTCTGTCGCCGTCACTTGCAACACAGACTCTCCGTCTTTCTCAAACATCTTAATGACCACATAAATGCTGAAATTGTCCTCTCTGACCAAGAAATGTAAAGACTAAACTGAAACCACATTGTTCTCTTTTTTTCTGAAGGTATATCTCCCTCATTACTTTGATGTTATTGCTATGAGAAGATGCAAACTGACACAGAAAAGTAATGACAAAGATTCTCCCTGCAACATCACTTCTCACCGCGGCAAGATTATTGACTTAACTGGTCTAAACATCAACAAAGAGTGATTTAAGACCCCCCCTCTCAGCGTCTGAGATTTGTGTATTTTACTTAACCGGAGTTATTTATTCATTCAGGACAAAGATGCAGGCTGTGAGCTGCACAATCGTGTCGTGTCATCCTCTGCAGAACAAGACGAAAAGCTGTTGTGACTTTAATGTGCTTATTTGGGGTTGTGGGGGCGCGTTGATGAGGTGGGAGCGGGTCATGTCGTGGTAGTGAGTAACACTAACAGCACTAAATCACCTTTAAAGTTTAAACTAATCGGACAGATATACGTTGTGTGTGCGTGTGTGTGTCTGTGTGCAGCAGATAAGCTTGTCTGAGTGTTTGTGCAACAAGAGAGGCCCAGATCCGAGGTGATAGTCCTCATTCAATACATGCATTAAACATTAAAGACTTCTAAAGGTTAGTGTTTATTACAGGGATCTTATTTTAAATTGCATTATATTCCACAAGTGTTGCTTTTATGTGTTATGACTTACGGCTCTGCAGGGTTTGACCGCTCTAAGCTGCTCCGGCGAGCATCACGCTGCCAGTTTTACTACAGTGTCTCGTCTCATCTATCACTTCTCCCATAAATAAATCTTTCAAGTATGTAAGTGCATGCACATCCATGTGTGTTCACTTCTCGTCTGCTCTGCGGGCATGACAGACAGGCTAAACCAAGAGGCAATAATTTACTAATGCACTCCTCGGCCGTGCTCGCCGGGCCTGTCTGCGAGCTCCTGATGGATGCTGACGGCTCCAGAGATGGACTGCTGCTGATAGGGAGTGACCAGAGAGGAGCCTGATTAAAAGTGGTGGAGCACGGCGGAGGGCGATAACCCCAATCCAGCGGTGATGAATCCACTCTGGACAGGCTGCTGTCTCATTAGGGTCTAACCTCAGCCAGGCACTGCGTGTCCAAATAAACTTTGAAACAATCCTGCTTTTATCAGCAGGATTACGCTTGTTTTCCTTTCCACGGCTTTCCTTGTGTGGGCTCATGCGGCGCATCCTCCCCCCTACGCCTGTCTTTGTAAACTGAAGGTGTGATTCACCGGCTCTGACTTCACTCTGTTTACACAATTCTGGGTCTATCTACTTGAATTAATGAGCCCAATAGCACCATTAGACAACTATTTGCCTGACTAATCTGCAGCCAATATGAAATAGTGAGAAAAAGTTGAAATAATCTGCCCTTTATTTGTGATAACATAAACAGCAGGGTTGTTTTAAGGATGATAACATTAAATATTGGGCCTGGGGAGGGGGACAAAAAGAGGTAGTTTACATTCTCACTGGAGTAGTCTTGATAACAGGCCAGAGGGAATATGAGCCCCTTTAAATGTGTGCATTAGTGTAATTTATTGGGCTTCCCTCTCAGCCCTGCTGTTCCTCCTGCTCCTTTTTTTTTTCCCAAACAAAAGACAAGCCAAGGCTCCAGGATGGATGGGAGTGAAAAATCATTCACAGTTGATAATCACATAAAACAAACGCCATATTTGCTGCCTAATAAGCACAAAACGTTCCATCGGCCTCCTCCCCTCTGATCAGGATTAGGCGACTCCTCTGAGCAGTCTTCCCCCTCTGATTTACACCCGGCGATCTGGAAATGCTTTGGTTTTTTTTGGAGTGGGTACGAGGAGAGTCAGGGAGGGCGGGGTGAGACCAGAGATTTCATAATTCTTTGTGTATGTCTGGAAGTCATCCACGCGTTCCGATTTTTAACCAATTTATGTCCGAACGGAATGACCCTGGGAATTAATGAGGCTCTGGCTGTGAGTTCCAGCACTGCAAGGTCAAGTAAATCATGCTTTAGGGCTCCAGTCCTCCCAACTCTGCTCGCTCACTCTCCCCGACTCCACATCCTGCGATAACGGAAAGACAAGGGGCCTGAGAAATACCACCTCATCGACACTTGTGTCCATCCAGTAGAACATATTTTAGAGTGCGAGCGCCAACCAGCTGTAAAGCCTGCTTTTAGTGGAGACTGGAAGCTGATGAATGGGTGTGGGGCAAGAGCAGCGGGACCAGAGGTCACTTTCTTCATTTCACATTTCACAGCAGATTGTTGATGTTATGCACATTTCTCTCTCCAGAGGTAGTTTTTTTTTCTTCTATCCGGGGGCCTGTGTTTTATTGGGGTATTATAAAGAGTTTATACTTGATTTAGCAGCGCCATTTCCCTTTGAATGAATGAATATGTGGTGGAGAGCATTCGCATGAGGGAAAAGTTGACATCATTAGACATAATACCTTGAAACCTAATAGAGTAACACCTAAAGTAACGAGCGCTGCAAATCAATCAGCTCTTTTAATGCAGAAAAATTATTTGTCTTTTCATTTCATAGCTGGTAAAATGCTATAATTTTTACACGTGTGTTTAATGTTTCATATTTATAGGAAAAAAGGGTGACAACATTGTCAAACAAGCATGAAACTGGAGCACAGTTCACCACTCATGGAACATTGCGGAGAGGAACTGCCAAGTCCTGCTCGCCTGTGTTTTTTTTTGTCCTTTTGTAACCAACAAGGCAACGTTTATCATCTAAATTAAATCCTGCGGAGCAAAAAAAGTCTGCAAAATGATTTTTTAAAAGAGCCCTCAACTTGTTTGATTTTTTCTCAAATTTCTGTCGGATCAAAAGAGGCCTTAATAAAGATTTTAATTTAACCAGCTTTTCCACATCTACATAAAAACACTTGTGTTTTCCAGCCATGAGGCTCAGCCGGCAAATGCAGCCTACAGATGTAACCTGATCCTCATGAATCCAACCATAAAGCAAAATAACCATAAATTTTGTACATACTACTGTATATCAGTATGGATGGAACTGGATGGTTGCCAGTTCAAAGCTCTGGACTCGCTCAGAGAGTCTGGCAGGGAGAGCGAATGACTAATGCTTTGTCCTGCCTGCACTGCTACCATCAGGGTGCCCTTGAGCAAGGTACTTAACCTCCACAGCTGAACTCCAACCACACATGCTCAACACGGCGTCTCCCGAAAAACTATCATCCTTTCTTTTATTTGTATTTTAAATCCTCAAAAAAGTAAAAGATTATGCAGAAAATCCAGATTTATCTAGTCTGTGAACATTATTTATTTATTTTCCACTATGAAATAACGCAGATCAGATTAATAATATAAAAAGTAAATAAAGAAAAGTCTCAATTTACTTTTAAGGCATATAAAATTATCTCTTCTGACCTCATTTTTTAAGTATTTTTACACAAGTGGAATTAAATGGTATTTAATATTGTGCTGTTTTTAATACACAAGTATTCAAGTACAAGTGAAAATTACCTTGTCAATAAATTACTCAAAGTACAATTTCCTTTACATATATTTATTTCACTTCATCATTAAATTGTTGTCTCCTTTAGATTTTGTATTAATGTGCAGCATCTGGCTCTGTCGCCATCACACCATAGTCAAAAAACAAGTGGTGTCTCCTCTGTGTTTGGCAAATGCAATAAAGTAAAAAGTAGATACTGACTCACAATTATACTCGAGTAAAAAGTACAAGCACAGTTTTACAAAAAGGGAACATGAAAAGAACTCACTCCTTAAAAAACTCATGTGAGTTAGTTTACAAATTGTTTTACAAATCACCACTGATAATATCGACTGTACTGAGGCCCCAAAGAGCTACACCCTACATTTCCCATAATGCAACCCAAAAAAACAGCCTTTCATTAGACCATTTCTGCTTCCTAATTGCATACTTTTGTTAAACCCCACAACTCCTGTACATAACACAAGCTTTCTGTTTAGATATTTAAGTCTTACAAAGTTAACTGTACTTTAGGTGTAAAATCGATGCTTGCATCCATGTATCACTGATACGACTTCAGACGGAGAACTCCCTTCATGACCACTTCATAACCTCAGTTTATGCACACATTCCTTCCTCTGGCTAATACTTTACCTTGTTTATAAGATTATCCCCCCAGTAACAGTTAACTTAATGTATGAATTAGACCAGGGCGATGACTGGGAATAAATCTGGCCCGTCTGCGATTATCGCCATTACATACTTCAGGCTCTGTTAAAACAAACGGCGCAGTGATGTCAGAAGTCCATGTCGGTGAGCTGAGGAGAAGCAGTCTCCACACTCTTGGCTGATGGCTCCAGACAAGCACCTTGATGGCTGTAATTACTGTCATGTTCGGAAAGAGATGAGAGATACCAGAGGCCCAAATAAAACCTAAAACGGTTTTGATATGATGGATTTCTCCAACTTTGTTTAAAAATTCCACGAACTATCTGTCTGGATTCTCGAGGAGATGATGACTTGAGCACTACAGTTGGGCCATTCACCTCCTCAGCACGCAAAAAGCTTTATAGTGTTTAAATCAATAAGACTGGTGAGATTCGAGGTTTGCACGCGGCCACGATTGCTGCATGTTTGCTCCGAGAGTAAGTATGCAGACTGGTTTCAGTAAATGTCTGCTGTGTGTGTTTACATTCTACCTAATGCACTCAGATGACACTGAATCTAAACACATTCACACAGAGACTCTCCACTGCTCGGCTTTACTGGCACATTCCACGTAGGTCCATCTTTATGAGTCCAGCTGTCTGTAAGCTGCAGCTCTCACTGCTCAGCATCTCAACGTAAGCGTTCGCTCACTAAGTCAACAAAGATATGAATTATGTCGAGTTTAAGAATGAGGAATTTTTATTGTTTGAGTATTTAGCTGTGGTGGACCCCCTTTTTTTATAACGTGAAAACTCTCTGTAGCAAGCAAAAGTGCTGCATTTAAAGAATTATTAGTGGCAAGATTTATTGATATTAAAAATAAAACTATGCAATGAGAATAATGACAACTTTGAATGTTATACTGTTGTATATTATTGATTTGGTAATGCTGATTAATAATTTTCTAATTCAAGGTTTATGTAATAGTTGGTCAAAGTTAAGCTGATTTAACTAATTTATACACTATGTGTCATTTTTATGTACTTAAATTTCATACAGGAAAAAAATTAGCATACTGAGGTGACATGTTCTGTGTTTAACTTGGGTAGAAATACCGCAGAAAATGAGACATTGTTGTGTAACAAGTTGTCAGCACAAGTTTTAAGTTAGCCCATAATTGACCATCAACAGCTGGCTTAACATCTGCCCAAATTACTGCACTGGATTTGTGTACATCAGTACTGTATGTACATTATTTTTTTTGAAAACGTCACCACAACTCCTGAGTGAAGAATTTACAATTATTCACATAAATTGTACAGACGAAATTTTGCAGAACATTATTTTTGTGACAGCTTGACAATCTTTACCTAACCATAACCAAAGTGCTTTTGTTGCCTTAACCAGACTACAGATGAAACCAAGATTCTGGTGTGTGAATGCTGCACATTTTAAATACTGTAATGTTGAGTGTTATGAAAAACAAATGAATACAAATGTATCTCATTACTATTTAGCAACATGCCAACAGACTGTATTACACCAAAACTTGACTCTGACAAAGAAATCACATTAAGCTGGATAGACAGTATCTTTTTTTTTTAATCTTATATATTATGTTGACTCAAGCTACAAATTTTAACTGGCCTGAGCTTTGGATTTATGCCTACAAGAATAAGACACTCTTTGTCCAGTTCCAACAAAGTGCAATTAATCAGCAGAGCAATGGCCAGAAATAGTTTTAAAAAAAGAGGAAAAGGGCATCATCTCTTTGTAGAATTCAAATATAAATGGAAATAAAGAAAAATTGGACTACTACGGAGCTGCGGATGTCAGGGAAGATGCAGACAATATGTCTGTCGACGTTCAGTTTTCAGGCATTTTTCCTGCACAGCCCATTAACCCTCCTGTGATCCCTATCAGCTCCGTACTTATTATCCCTTACAGTTGCGTTGTGATGGACTACGGTAAAGTAAATGCGTCACAGTGGGAGCTGCCACATCCTCACCGTGAGCATGCCAGAAACTTACAAATGAATGACTCCAGCGATCACTTGAGATTTCACAGGCAGTTTCTCCCTCCCTCCACGCTGCCAGGACTTAACACACCGAGAGATAAAAATCTTACTTTTGCTAATGGGATTAAGGCACATACAATAACAAAAAGAGGAATGAATGGGCTTACTGTATTAAACAAAAGATGTACCTGATAGTCCCTGTGTGGTTTCTGTTCAACATATTCCTATAAATGGTGGATGGTTTGGAGACGCCTTAAACTCAGATCCATTTAGCTCTGAAGGAGGATTAGTCATTTGTTAGCCAAGCTACTGTTTAAAAAGTCTCTATTTTCGGGACGGGAGTCCCCATAAAGGGTGAAATATTTTGAGGCAATACAATTTGCTCAGGCATAAAACATGCAGCTTTGCGGATAAATTGATGGCTAACCCAAGAATTTAATTTGTGCATCAAATAACAATATCAATCACCTTTATTTTTTTCATGGACCCGCCTTGTGTATTGTGTGTTTGGCTGTAGTGCTGAAATACAAAAGAGCAAAAAACATCTCTAAATCTCGGCCTTGAAAGTTCGCAAAGTTTCATGTGTCAGAAAGAAAACCCAAGGAATTCAAATTTACTAAAATATGTTGTGTTTTCAACTTTTTTTTTCTCTCAAAAATAAAATCATTTGCAGCACTAATGTCGAGTCTAAACCAGAACAAAAATGCACAGTAAACCAAACCATTGAGTGAGCCTCTAACAGCCTCCCTGACCCTGCTGTTGAACCTTGCGAGTCTGTGTTATATTGAGTTGAGAGGGGAAAACTCCATGTGCCTCCTCTGCTTAAGATGAAGGGCAAACGGTGTCGTGAGTTGCCAGTTCTCACCACAGTTTCCTCTCTTAAGTAGCTCTGATTCTGTAATAACACAAATGTGCCAGAAACAAGGCGATACTAAAGCAAGGGATAACGGACACACTTTCAACACGTCCAGACCTCTAAATGTCACATGCTTGAATCAAAAACAGAACTTCAGGACTATATCACATGCATGTGTTGCATTTAAGTGACAAGCATAATCTCGCGGATCATTAGGTAGATTAGAAGAACGAGAAAAAGACACACAACAAGCAGATTGTGAATTAGAGACAAAAGAGAGAGGAGACCCATCGGCCATTCCTAAACCACAGGTATGATTTACAGAGAAGGGTTGGTCGCCTGCTTAAAATTAATAATAGGAAATGCAAGGGTAGTCCGGTGACTTGTCCAAGATATACTTTCCCTGGCTCTCCAGATCCCTGGAAAACCTGGGTGGCCTGCAACCGGGCTTCCTCTGGTTTCTGATGTTAATGTCATTGCTTTTGCTGGTATGACAGGAGCTCCACCACAAGCGTGGTTTGGGTCAGACAAAAGGGACAAGCTGTGATAGCAGGAAACAGCTCCATAATTCAGACAAAAAGAAGAAGAAGAAATTCACTCCGCTGTTTATCGAGGTATTTTTGTCCCACGGAGGAGTTCGTTGCCACAGAGAGAGGGGAGGAATGAAGAGGAGGATGAAATTTTTCAAATCCGATTGTTTTCAAGTACTTCACTTTTCCAGAAATCAGAAACCACACGGTGTATTATGGTTAGTGGATGTTTTGAATTACTTCAACTACTTAATGGTTCCTCCTTACCCAGCCCACAGAATTGTTTCATAGTGGTTTTAAAACTTTGCTTAAGTCATTGAGTTGGATGTTGAGTAATCTGCTTTCTAAACCTACCCTTCACACTGAGGTACGAAGGTCGTTCACTTTATTTAAAGGCTACAGTGTATGAAATACGACGTAAAAATAAGGCCAAAAAATCACATTATTATTATTGGGTAAAAACTGTACATGTTCAAGAGGTCAAAAGAGGGAAAATTAAAAAGAGAGCCTTGTTTTTAGCTTGATGGAAATGTATTTTTTAATGTTCTGGTGGAGTTTTTCTAGCTATAAAGTAAAGAGGTTAAAAATTTTCTCTACCCAAAGAGGGGTGTTTAATTTTCATTGAAATAAAAATGTAAAGCTCAATGTGTACATATATTTTACAAGGGTCATAAATAAGTTTATATTAAGCTCAGAGTATTTTGCTCTGCTTACAAAAAGTGCACTGTGTCCTTAAAATCCAGGCTGTCAAAGTAAGTGAGAACAGCTCTGCTGGTACTGGTCTCCGTGTTAACCGGACTCAAGTTGGCACCATTTTGAGAATCCCCTGTTTTCTGAAATAACAGAGGATCTAAGGCCCATTACTCTATACACAGAGTATTGTAAAGAGGTAAGTGGAGGCGGGTGGAACGTTTTGTAAATCTTGTGTCACCAAAACCACCGCAAGCAGGATGAATGCGTTTACTTCGCCAACAGGATATCCCTTCAGACTTGCTCACTGCGTCGCTGATGAGGATAACAGAGGGGGCATTATTTTAGCTCAACAGCTCGGGAAGGTGATAAAGGGCTCCCAGATCCTCTCACAGGGGTGCAGCGGTATATACACATCCATTCACGTTGACGCAACATTTCATCTCCCCAGACTACAAGGGGGTTCTTTGGATTTAACCCTTAAAACATGGCCTCACCTAACATGAGTCAGGAGGAAAAAGATTTCCAAACACAGAGCTGCCAGGACGCATCTCCCTCATAAAAATTTCTTTATCATAACATCATTTGGCAAAAGTTAGAGATGCAGTTGGAAAGACTAAATAATACTGAATATCAAATGTGTCTGCATTTTTTCTTTTGTACTGACCTTCTTGTATCACTAGTCGTAATTTTTCCTTTTCTGCAGAGAATTAAGTGCACTGCTTATAAATAACCATTTATAGCTTAGTTTTCAATAACTTTCAGTGCAGCTCTCCAGGTTGTATTGTGTTATTGAGGAGTACATGATCGGACAGGCGGTAATTGTGTTTTCTCATGAGTCTGACAATTAATTAAAGCCTTGCATTGTGCAATATGTGTTTTTGCAGCTTTATTAAATTCACAAATTAGTTCAAATAAACAAAATAAGCATAATAATTATTGTATGTAAATTAATGTTAAAAGGCTAGATAAAAAATACACTTAAAGATGTTCTTGAGTCTCATGTATATTTTGTTTCCTTTTGTACTTAAGAGAAGGCAAACATTTTTATTTATTTAGCATTTTGCCATATACAGTCCACTGAAATCACACACATTTTAAAGAAAATGTGGAACATTCACAGACAATAGCCACAGCTGAAGTAACTAAACTTCATTAAATTATTGCCTGCCCGGGGGGCGGGGAAAAGCACAGGTACAAGCATCTATGTGTGTTAAGCTAAAAATTAAATGTACCTGACCACACCTGTGATTGGGAAAAGAGATGTAACAGACGACTTGTCACATTGAGATTCATGTCAGTCATTTTGGTTGTGTTGGTTTAAAGTTACTATTCTCCAATGTAGTTTCTGGGCTAAGCTAGCAAGCTAAGCTAATGCTAACGAAAAAACTAGCTTACTGTCCGTTAGCTTTTCTACGTAGTTGGTTAGCCGCATCGCTAACGCTAAGCTAGCACAGCTGACAACAGACGACCAACAAAAAGATCGGGCTCGCGCACCGGGCGACGGTTGGTTGCCACCCTGCTGTTGCTACGGAGTTACATGTCACGCCGCGAGGAACTGTGTGGAACATAACGGCTGTGTGGTGAGTAAGCAATTTTATATCAACTTTCATGAAAAACAACTGTTATTATTTATGAACAGCCTATTTTTTAAAATAGTTTAAGCGTCAGTCCAAAGTTATCATTCGTGTATTGATTCAGCTGGTTGGATTTTCATTTGTTAAATGTGCATTTACAATGTTTTATAAATAATTCTGACATTCGGAGTTAATTTTGAAAGCCTCATGGTTAGCACAGGATATGAACTCCAAGTGCTTTTTCAGAGGCAACTTTATACTTTTTGGGGAGTGAAAGGTGGATTGTGTGCACTTGATTTGTTGCCACTGTTGAATATCTGTCTTTTAATAAGGGATCAACCTGCCAGGAGAAGTATATTATTCATTTTGGCATTAAATTTTGATTTCATAAAGTAGGCCTATTTTTTTTTTCTTGGACTGAGTGTGGAGTTTAATATTATTGTTGAGTTATTCAAGGCAGAAATTGTTGAATGTTGAGATTTTTAATGTCTGAGCAAACACTTTGCCAGTCTTAGTACTAGGAGTGGCGAAAACAAAAGGTCAAATCAGTTTAGATGGATATTGTTATTAGGTTGATAGTAAACAAACTGCGGTTGCTGCTCATAAGGTCAGTAAAAGCAGGAACTGAGTCTCTTTCTGTTGTGTCAGTATGGGCTGTGAAAGTCTGAGCATTTTCAAACTGTGTCAGCACTGATGACAAAAAGACAAACTCTATTGTCTCCTCTACTTGGTGATCAAAATGAATGATTCCCGTTATGACTTGTAGCCCCGTTTTACTTCCCTTCTATCTACTTAGAAGTAGGAATACTTTCATTGTGGGGAGCAGTTCTCGGTCTTGACCGGTGTTGGATGTATAGAGATTTACGGTACCCAGACTTCCCCATGTTATTGTCTTTTTTGCTTAAGGTCAAAATGATTATATGCTATGTCAAAAGAGTCACTTGGAATAGGCTTCTGGTTCTGCAGGTATAATCCGTTAGCAAAATACACGGAAACCAAGAGGAACATGCACATATGAACCTTGACTTTTTGGGTTTTGGAGGTGACGATACTGTGGCGTGCTGTAGGAAGAGGATTTATTGTTTTAAAACCCACATGCAACCAAATAAAGAAAGTCAGGTTTTTTCCAGGCGTTTCTTTTCGTAATACAGTTTACATTTGCTTTTCCTGTAGAATTCATGTTGAGGTTTACTCCAGAAAAAAGCTAGCTTGGATGGCCTCTTTTTTCTTTTAAGCGATATATGGACTGATAATTGCTCATTTCATAAGTAGATATTCCATCTATGAGTACACATGTCAACGCTCTGCCTCTATCTTTATATCAAACTTTGCTTTCACAGTCAAAACAACTCTGTAACTGTAGGTGCAGAAATATCACACTGAATTTCTTTAGTGGACATTTACACTGGTGAACTTTCTACATTTTCAAATGACTTAACTGTAGAAACTTCAGCACTGATTTACTTAAAGTTCAATAATGAGGCCTCTCCATCATTGCTGTACCTCACATGACTTGTTGAAGGGAGCTGCTCTCAATTATAGCAAAGGTGGTAGAACATAACGCTTCCTTTATAGCTCTGGAATCGTTTCACAGGCTCTGGTAGCGCTGGCATAATTTTAAAAAGTTTGAGTCTGAGGTAGCCCATTAAAAATACTCATGAACATTAATTTTGCCATTGGGATGTGAGATTGTGTTACCGCCTTGGCAGAAATGTGTATGAAATATGTGGTTTTGCATTGGCCAAAATAGTTCCCAGCCCTCGCCTGCTTTGAAAAGTGTATAATCTAGACTCTGACTGTCAACTTGGTCTGAAGAAATTGGACGCAACCCAGTCACCATGTGCCTTGTCATGATGGTGATGGCGGTCTTGTCAACATAAAAACCCTGCAAATCTGAGAAAGGTTACCAAGCCAGAGAAATGTGCTGACCCATTAGTGAGGCACATTTCATTTATAGGCCTACTAAAGCCAAAGGTAAATAGAAAGTTACTGAGAAGCCTCCAGTACAATGACCTGTTTGAATATGGGTTTCAACCATTCTTGTTTTAGGTTTTTGGTTTTGAGAACTTTTCTTAGGCAGTTACTTGTAAAAACGCACACTTTTCCCTTAATCATAATAAAAGATTTGACTTAAGTCATCCAACTACGAAGTAGGGCATGACTGAACAATCAAAACAGAAACCTAATCTAAACAGATGAGTCTTGCCTGGTTCCAGATGTTCAAAACACCACCAACACTGGATTTGTTGAGCGTGTCAAAAAGCTCTGATGTGATCATTGACAGCTGTTTTGGCCAGTTAGAGATACGGGCAAACCAACCAATCAGAGCTTTGCAGGCAGGATGCGCATAATCCTTTTACTTAGCCGATGAGCATCATCCATTAAAAATAGTGACAGAAAACTGGCCACAAAAAATACCAACCATTGATTAGATCAATGCGGCTGTGCAGACAACTTAAGGAGATTCTCTCTTAAAGACACATATGTATTCGATTGTAAGAAAAAACATAAATTTAACCAGCATGAGCAACAGCTACCGCAAATAACGTGTCAAGTAACTGAAAATGACATTGAGGATTGGCACCAGTGTATCATGATAAATTTGACAAAGACATGCTGAAATGTTATGTTTTCAGCATGTCACCGCAATCTTAAAATAGACTTCGTTATTTAAATTTCAGGTGCTGAGACCATGTGGAGAGCGGGTCAGAATGATGTGAGAAGTCGGATATATGAGCAGTTCTGTGGTAAAAGGGGCTTGGCTTCCTGGCACACACTAGGTGCACCCTATTGATGCTGAGCCAGCAGCCTGACCTACACTGGGTCAAATTTATGAGTAGATATTTAGCTTGTCTCTGCCACTCTGTAGGGCAGAAAGAATAACATCATGTGTCTTCGCTGGTTTCTCTTCGAGCCTGCTGATCTTTTTTTCCTCAGAGGAACCAGGCTGGCTGCACATCACAGACCTGCTGAGAGCAAACAGAAAATGTCAAAAACACTCCGTCACTCTCCTCTTCAAAGTTAGCGTGTGGTCTATGGCCCTCATTTTATCTTTGGGTTTGCGAACAGTTTGGTTTTAAGACCTGAGTTTTGAACTTGGGTGGCGACACCGTGCTCATCCCTCTAATTGAAACCAGCAGGGTTTGTCTTATATATCTGTAGAATTAAGTTAAGCTTTTCATGATAATTAATATGCCAGTGATGAAAAGTGTTTAGCTTTCTGTGCTTTTCACCTTGATCTTTCTTTGTTAGTCTTTCTTTGTACAGCCTGTAATGCTGATGATAATAAAACAGGAAACAGTCACAATGTGTCATTGTAAGAATGAGGAAGTAAAGATGCTGCGGTATCATTATAGTTTTCTGGAGAAATAATGACTTACAAGTCACCAGTAAAATGACCTTAAGAATGATCCTGTTTTATCTTGAGCATAGAAAGGCACAGATTATTTAAAGAATCATTTGCAAATACACACATCATTACTAAGTCTTGGCATGTTGTAGATCATGCCACCACCCTCCACTTCTTTTTTATCTAGTATGAAATTACATATAGTATTAAAAATGGGGAAGTACCGTTTTTATTTTCCTGTTACATGAACCTTGGAACATGCTGCTTTCCAGCTGCTCCAGCAGCTCAAACCAAAAAGTAGTTTCACTTCTCTATGGCTCAAGTTTTTCGTTTAAGTTGCAAAATACCTAGTGAGCTCTGTGGTACAATCACTCTCTCCTAAACCACGTTATTCTGACTGTGGAACTTGAAATCATTCACGTAAGGATTCTGGCTCACTTATTTTGAAAAGGACTTCAGTGTTACTGCACTTAAACTGAACTACTGTTTATTCTGAGTTCCACAGCGTAATTACAATTACCTGTAATACTTAAAGTGGAAATCCTCAATCATGGGTAATGCATAAAGTGGAAATCCTTTTTTGCTAAGCATTTACTGTTACTGCTGTTGTAATTTTCCACTGCACTTCCCAGAGCGAACAATTACTGTGTCCAGATCTTTCCTGAGATTTTCTCCTGATGAAGTATGACTTTCAATAAGTGGTGTTTTTTGTTCATCCACTGTGGACGCTGAGGCTCAAACAAACTGTCTACATGTTGCTTTTCCTTTTTGACTATCCCACTTTTAAAGCCCTCAGTGTGCTTAAATCTAATGCTTGTCAGATCATCTAACAGCGTCTGAAACCTCTTTCCACCACACCTTTCCCACATTGGAACTTGAGGCAAATTATATCCAACTTTCATTGTAACTTTCTGAAACAATCACAGCAACTAGACACAGTGCTGATTACATGAGGACAGATTTTTTAAGTTTGTTTGCTGTTGTCCTGATTAAATCTGTCACATATAGCTCTTGTTTTTGACTGCAAGCTTTTTAACCTCACTTTTAATTCTGTCAATTCAGAAAAACTAAACACACTTTTCTTAAAAAAAAAGGCTTAAGACATGCACAGTGGTGCAGGAGCAGATGGTTCTAGCAAAGGAATAAGGAGTTGTCTTTAACACCACAGTTAATGCAACAGAGGATAAAATGATCGCTGCCGAAATAACTTTCCATAGCTGTAAAATCCTTCCTCTTAGTATTATTTTTAACTGCTGTGCCGTGCCTTCCTTGATTGTATTTCATTTTTTCACTATTACTTGAAACAACACACCTCCGCCAACGCAGCTGTGCAATTTTCAGTATGAATGTCTAGTAACCCTAATTTCCCCATCAACCAAGTAAAAAACAAACTGGCCTGGTGTCTCGAGTCCCAGTTTGTGTTTTGTGATTCTAAAAACGGGTGCCCACACGCTCGAAAATAGCCAAATATTACAAAGAAAACACTCCTTAGATTGGTTGTCACCACGCTTTTAAATCAGTCAGCATGTGAAGTTGAGTTTAATTCGTACTTGGTCACTTGACGCATGACAGCTGTCTCTCAACAATAGATATTGTGTTGCACAACGCTCTGCATTTGTGCTTTGGCAACAGTAAGTCAATGGACAGACAGATGATTAACTGTAGGGATCAGACACAAAACCTCTGTTATCCTTCCTCTTCATCCAAGTTCATAAGGTGTGTGTGTCTGAGTGTGTGTGTGTGTGTGTGTGTGTGAGTGAGGGGGGAGGTTTAGGTGTCTGTGCTGGGAAGGTAGGGAAGAACATAAAGCTTGGGAACTATTAGGCTTCTGCAGAGTCCAAGCAGCACATTTGTCAATGTCACAGAGCGTACTAATTTGTAGTACAGCTGTTTCTCTATATGATGTGTTGAAACACTCGATCAGAAAAATTGGACTCGACCAGCTCGTGTCTCCAGCTCATAATAATGCCCCATTCACAAGGTAACCAGGCAGTGCTGGGCCTCCCATGGCAGCGCCGGCCTGTATGAGGTAGCAGTAAACCCCAGCTGCTCTAATTTGTAAACTAGGCGAGAGAAAAAGGCTCGAAGAGTGTGTGTGTGTGGCATTGGATACAGTGGCAGCGGCAGCGTTCAAGGTGGTGGGCAAGTGAGGGGTAGCCCAGCAAGGAACCCCATATGCTCTTGATTGACGATGATTGAATCAAGTGCAGCAGCAAAGAGAAGGTGTTTTCTGGCAAGTAAAAAAAATCTGTGTGCACTGAAACACTGGACAGGGGGACGGGAAAATCTCTCTGAAGCTTAAACAAGCAGGACCAATCGATTAGTGATGACCCATTACTCCAAGGAGTGTGTGGAAAAGCTCCTTCATTTTCAAACAAACTCTTGGTCTCCTGGAAAATGGCCTTGACACGGATACATAAATCTCACCGTGCATGACTTTGTCTCAAGTTTGCATTCTGAAGAAAGAGTCATTTTTATATTGATGTCATAAAAATATGACTAAAAAAACAGCTTCTGGGATGTCTTTGAGCAGGCAACAAAATCTGATCCTGTCCCCAGTGGCTGGAGGAAGATATGAAAGAGAAATTTGGGTGAAAAAACTCAACCTTGAAGTTCCCCAAAATGCTGGCCTGTGACATGATGGCCTCTAGTGGTACACTGGCGATTGACACAGACATCTCAATCATTTCCTTATAGGCGTGTGCTGCCAGGTCCAGCTGGCTTTGACATTAACACCAGGCTCTGACTGACAGAGGCCCTGGCCTTGGGCTGGGCTCCCGGGGCCTCCACAGTACATTCAGCTCTCCTTTTAGCCTGTTGATTTACTGTCCCCGGTGGCCGCTCGTTGATCCATTTCCCCTCTCAGTTTGCTCACAGGGCACCCCGAAAACCGTCCTCCAGCAATATATTTGCTTTATGATTTCCTGAGGAGCGAATGAAGAAAAACAAGCCCCCGCTCACTGCACCTGTTCCAGTTAATGTGCAGCGGGCCGGTCGGCCTCCTCTGGTCTCGGTGGCTGGGGAAAAGCAGAAGGCCGCGGTGTCACAAGCTCCATGTGGATCTTCCATTTCCCCCAACCGGCCCAGTCGGGACCGAGCAGCATGGGGAACAGAGGGGATAGATGGCGTATTATATGTGTGTCAGTTTAACACACGCAGGTCAAATGGGGCCCACGCAGAGTCTTGCTGCGTGTGCATTATTAACATGTGTGTGGGTGTTTATGTAGCTCAGCGCCCAACGTGGAGCTGAC
Source organism: Acanthurus lineatus (assembly GCA_029814665.1). Taxonomy (NCBI): domain Eukaryota; kingdom Metazoa; phylum Chordata; class Actinopteri; order Acanthuriformes; family Acanthuridae; genus Acanthurus; species Acanthurus lineatus. Next base: position 15,349,882 of record JAPZDV010000010.1, read on the forward strand.
ATTAATAAGGCAAAGTGACGGGAACTTGCTTACATCATTTTGGACGACATGCAGATGTGACTGAATGGAAGGTCTTCGCCATCTTCCATTCGCACGATGATGTGACCAGTGTGGTATTTACATATTCCAAATAGAAAAAGTAAAAAAAAAAAATCCCAAAACGATAAAATTGTGAGATTTATTTGCCCACAAGTGAATTTTATAATAAAAACCACGACCTTGTGATTCAGTTTAAAATGAAAAGAAACATGGAAATGTGTTTTGGAAACAAAAGAGTAGTGGGATTCTGGGCAGCGGGTGAAGACAGCAAGGCCTGCTGGGTGATTCAGGGGCACTGTGTCCATTTTACAGTGAAGAGCAGGCTCTTATTTGACAACCGGTTCCTGTTTTTTCAGCCATGCATGTTTCCTCAAGTGTTAATGGACGCTTGAGCTATTTCATGACCCCATTTTGACCTTTGCCACCGTCTAAACTCATAAGCAGATATGCACTGTACTGTCAGTAATCCAAAGTAATAACATGATAGATCTAATACAGCAGGCGCAGTTTTTGCTCATTGTATTAACTTCTTAAGTGGAAGAACAGGCAGAAATCCCCAGCCTGAAAATGTGATCCATTTATTTCACAGTCTGATATTTCCATTGATAGAAATTGCCGTTATATAGTGTATTTTCCAGGTCAGAAAAGAGTGAACTATATTGCCAATTGCCAGGAAATCCAAACTAATAATACAGGCAGATTCCTTTTTTATTGGTAAAGGTCAGTCCTTATTGTGTGTCAGTCCATTTTTTTTCACCACCATTATTAGCTGACAGCAAGAAAATTTGGTTTGACAATTATGAGGCTCATGTCTGGGTAATTGCATTCTGCAGAGTGGGAACAGCCCTCACTTCCGCTTAAGTAAGCCTCTGAACATGGTAGATATCACCAAGAGTCCATCTGAAAGCTGTCAGCTGCCTCGCTGGCCCAGTTCTTCCTGTTTCCTTGGAAGTGGCCCAGTGTTAAAGTGGCCCAGTGGCTTTTAGGTCAAGAAGAGAGGTGAACAGAATTATGAGAGGAAGCATGCATGTGGCAGTGTCTGCTTTTCTCAGTCATGTGTGTTTAAGTAGTAACCTGACAGAGTAAATGTATTCCAGGGTGCCTTTTTTTTTTTTTCCATCTTAACTCACGTTGTCTTCCTGATGGCAGATGCATTGGAGCTCACCCTTGCGTGTAGTTGGTGAGTGTGTGTGAGTCCTTGCGCTTTTCCTCATGTTGTTTTTTCCCCCTTTTTTCTCCGGGCTTAAACAGTGTGTTAACCACCAGATCCCATCGCTATCAATCTTAATGGTGGTGGGTCAATGTAAACGCACACATGTGTAGGCTCTTTCTGCAAGCCACAGTTTAAGAATAATCCCCTCCACCCACCCACCCACCCAAAAAGCAGAGAGAGGGAAAAATACTCTGGCCCCATTAACAAAATAGGTGCTCAGAAAACACCCCAGCCGGTCCAGAGTGATAGCTACTTCCTCAGCTTTTCCACTTCATTGATGCTTATGTGAGTTAAAACAACGGGCTTAATGGAGACTCCGGGCCCTCGGGGGACTAATCATAGCCACGTGACTTCCTCCGGGGCTTCCATGAAAATAACTCCATTACAATGGCCTGTGATATTAATATCGGCTTTGGGAAAGTCAGGCACGGGATCCACAGGGAGGGCTCAGTATGAGCAAACAAAGAGGAATGCACGGCATTCGATGGAGCGAGGGAGGGAAGGAGAAAAGGAGAAACAGAGCAAAAGAGAGGAGAAAGAAAATAGTGAGCCATTTGTGATGAGTGATAGCATACTGCACAGTCATGGTGTTTGCTTTCTCTTTTTGTGTGCTTATGTACTACTTTTTTCTGGTCTGAAATAACTGTTAGAAATTAATCAGGAGTCCCTGTCTCATGCATCACTCGTGCAGACAGATCATCACTTTTTTTTTACAACTACTTCAACTTTAAACATATATTAACTCTATCTTCAGATATACACAGGTGCTTGGCTTAAGGCAGTAGGGAGCAACAAAATAGATTTACTTATTACTGAAGTGGTTTTAATGTGGAGAAAGTTTCCTTATTTTTACTTTTACTATTTGAAAGACCTAAAATGCAAAACAAATATAATGTATCAGTGTATATTTAACTACCAAGAAGTATCTGAAATATAATTTGACAAATGATGTATTTTTTGGGGCCATTCAAATTGTCTGATTGTCTATTTTAATGAAGCCTATTACATACACAAATATTGTGTGACAGTGATATGTACTGAACGAGTCATTTTACAGCGGCAGAAAAGTAAATGTGCCTATGCTTCCTGGTGGTCAAACTATGTACTGGAGACACTGTTTTACAAACTATCTCTATTTCTTGCAACAGCTCAATATAAATCTGCATTGAGCTAATCATCACTGATAAACGGCCCTAGTTGCCACATAGCAAGATCCTGCACTTTATGTGGATCTGTTGTCCAAAATTAGCACCAACCTAGTGCCGAATAAAAGTAAAAATCTACACCCGTTAATAAAATAAATGATAATTAACATATACATAGAGGAGAATTTCATGCCTATGGCAAAGATAATATGCAAGTATGTTGTAACACGCTACCAGAGCAGATTAATCTAATTAAGAAAAAACTAGAAGCATAGAGAGAGTCGGGTTAAAAGGAAGTTTATCAAGATGTGTTTCACAGATAAAGAGGCGAGGAGAGACTGACTTCACTATACACACAGCCATGACATTCAGCATTGAGTAATTCTTAGTGGTTAGTACATTTAGTTGATGTGTTTTTTTTTTTTTTAGAGTCTGTGTGTGTAGGTGCATTATTTTGTTTGCATTTTTTCAGTTTACCGGCATTTGGTAGATATACAATAAAATTTATACAGACACTGCCTGGAACATTTCATTTTTATACATTAACACATTAAATATAATATCACAGTGAGTTCTTTCCACCTAGAATCCACTCTATAATTTAAGATAGCTGTTGTAGTAAAAACTGTTAACAAAATTGTGTAGATTATTCTGACACTCAGATGATGATGATTCTGAAAAGAGAGAAATTTAATTTTTCAATGCTGTGAGCACCACAAACAAAATGTCAAAACATGTACATATCAAACAAAAACTATCTTTGCGACCTTCTTGCAAATCATTTACATGAGGGCTACTAAATAATTTAATGCAATAATCTACATACAAGTAATTTCCCATTTTTTGTATTTGCAATAAATCCAGGTTAGATTGAAAAGATATGAATGTGAGACAGTAATGGGGACATTTATCAGTCAGGGATGGGATGTGTTTCAAAGACACGTCAGAAAGTCCTTGCAGATGATTTTTTGGCCGGGCCTCCATTTTACCATCCTCTCCTTGTCCCTGTAAACCTGCCATGCTGTCACTCTCCTGTCCGAACAGGCAGTAACTCTTCACCAGCTGCATTCAGAACAATTAAACCTCAATGATCGCTGCGAGGAGAAGTCGCCCACCTCAGAGTTCAATACCCACTGAAGACTCCCAGACCTCCTCTGCTTCCTCCCATTCAAACAGACACGTGTGTTTGCTCCTCCAACCTAATGGGACATCTTATAGAGCAGCTGAACTCTTGTATAAGCGTCTCTTGTAAAGAACGAGTTCACAGGATCATAAGCCTGACACTTTTTCTCCAGTTCCTCCTGTTGTGGGAGATTTACTGAGCGAAATAACACTAGCTTGACTTTTACCTCTGCTTTTATGAAAATATATATATATATATATTGCTTTAACAGCGCTTTTAAATTCCTCCTACACTCCGTTAAGGTCACGGCAAGGCCTTTATCTCTTTGAGGTCTCAACAAGATAAAAGATTTTAGACATTATTGTAAATAGTCTGGACAGACCCTTAAATTTTTCTGCTGAAGTATGGAAATGATACGGGTAGAGAAACACTGGGGAGTCGGACAAGTGTAAATTTTAAAATCTCCTGTTAAAAATCTTCAGTGTGTAAGTAACAGGGCTGTGGTCAAATCAGTAGTTTTTTTATTTAGATTTTAGACCTTTAAATATATGTAAATTCTTACATCTTAGAGTTCAATTGTGCTCAAAGAAGCACAATTTAACTTTAACAATGATTATTTTATTACAATCGACAAGAAAATAATTACATAAACAAACAAAATAATTACATAAACAATACTTATCCATAGGGGTTTTCAAGCAGAATCGCTGTCTTCTGCCTCTACATATTGTGGATTTGTTGTTCTTCTTCTTTGTTCAATATCATTTTAGGCAAAGAGAATACCATTTGATTTTGAACATTTAAAGATGTCTCTGTGACTCTGGATATGTGAGGGGCATTTTATTCACTATTTTCCGACATATATAGACCAAGTAATTTGTCTGCTAATTAAGGATGTGGTTGTCAGATTAATCAACACTCACAGTAATTAATAATTGGATTCCTAAAATGCAATTATATCAAACCTAGACATGACAGTTTTGTCAGTTTTGTCAAAAGACCATCAATTAAACAGAATACTGCACAACTTATCAGTTTTTTTTCTTCTTGTTGTTGTTGTTGTTTTTTTTTTGTATACGATGTTCCCAGACTGTTGTTATATAAAGTAATTCATGGATCTGCTTCATATTAAATACCTTGACAGTTTATATTTTAGTTTTGAACTATAATGGGGTACAGACGGCCCTGTGGTTTAATGAAGTAGTTTATCATCCACATTCAGCGTGTAAAGACATTAGAAGCTAAACTGTAGGTGTAAAAAAAGTCAACACATCTCACTAAATGATTAAGACAATCTTAGGTTCAGATCAAGAGTTAAAAGAAAAGGTCGAGTGAGTACTTTGCACTTTATGCAGTTTTTAAACTAATTGTAATTAGCAGAATTACAGTAAGTTTGGAATACATTTGCATGAAGATTTAGGAATTTCCAGCAGCGTACTTACACCACAAGTTGTGATATGGCTTTCACATCTTTCAAGTGAAATATTAGATGGCAGTAGCCAAGCCAAAGAAAAGGTCCTTCTCCTGGGTCCAAATAATTATAAGAGTGCCATAACAGATCAAACGTTATTTCCTTGACCTTGTCTCCAGCTTGAGGAACAGCTCAGACTTTTTGGCTGAAAGCTCTTGCAGCAAAAATCTCCCTGTCTGCTGGAGCTCTCGCTACACGGACCTGACGTTTACACAGGATTAGAGATTCATTCACCATTAAGTAAATGACCCTCTGCTGGCCAGGAGCAACACTTCTCTGGCTGTTTGGATTCTGTGGTACAGAATTCACACAGGGATTAGTTTCTAGCATAAATCAGCTGCTCTGGCAAAGGTATAATAGCACGAGCCAAAAGATTCCTTGCTTACGTGAGTTAACGTCAACTACCTGAGAAAAATAACTTTTTTCCAACCTCTTGTTCTTTGAAGTGTCAGCTATGTCTGTGTGGCTTTTCATTCACGTTTAAGATGTAGGATCCCTCAGAAAACAGTGAGCCTTTCAGCAGCGCAGATGCACTGCGAGCTGCACACCACATCTGAGAAAACAACGATTGTTGTTTCACGTCCATTTTAATAGAATCTAAGGAAGTTAAAGGAAGTCGATGAAAGCCAACATTATGACATTAGGATATATTTTCAGGACATGATGTAACACTTTGTTTTTAAAAGAGTGACAATGTCACTTTCAAGTTTGAAAAATAAAGCAACAATCAAACGACTGAATAAATATATTTTTAAAAAATGGAACAAATGAGCTAAGCTGGGAGCACAGCCACAGGTCTTTTTTTTTTTTTTTTGTTCAGTCAGTTGCCTCAGGCTTTCCTGTCAGGTGTGACCTCACCAGCTCTATTGCATCTAATGACTTAATTTCAGGAAATGCAGTCCGTTAAGAATGCAAAGCTCATAAGTGTTGATCCTTTGCTTCTTGGAAAGTTTGCAGTGTGGGAATTGAAAAAGAGCCCTATAACATGGTGCACCCCACTTAACAGGGCTTAACAAGCCGCTGAATTTTCCCATTTGGCCTTCAGGCAACTACACCTTCTGCCACTTAAATAAAGGTTCTCTAAGTCCACAGAGAGATGCCTGGACCTTAACCTGATCAACTGCTTACAGCTGAATGAAACAGTCAGATTATTTGGATACTTAGATTTCTATGTATTCAGGGATGCATCGCTCTAGTATTAAACCTGTTTTTACCAGTAAATGACGTTCTTAAACTTATTGTACAACATTGATTTTTACAAGCTACAGTGTTTCTAACATACACAAACACCCTCAGGCTTTCTAGTGCATTTTCACTCAAACATAATTTAATTTTTTTTTTTTTTTTTAAAGGTGACGTGATGTTCACACAGTGACAGATTTCCTTTGTAAAATCTTCTAAAAGCCTTTAAAAGTACATTTTCATACTTGAAAAGACCAAAGCAATTCACTGTTTGAGAAGTAGACATTACATTAGTTTATAAAAATACTTCCTGTTGTTTGTAGTTGAAATCTTAAACATGCAGAAATCTGTACCCTCACCAACAGTGCTTGACATTAACATTATCTTAAACCATGAGGCATTATAAAGCTGTTCAGTGTACAGTGTCACGATGTTCTGTTTTGCATATGGCTCCCACAACTCCATCATCACTTCAGCCACCTGTCAGCTGAGCACCATCAGCATCTGAACTTGGCTCACAAATAACCCCTTCATTCACTGGGGATATGACAGATGCATGCTTTAATGTTGATGCTGATACATAGTTGTCCCATGCAGGCTTGCAGCCATTCAGTGTTCAATATTAACAGCTAAAACTCTGGAGAAAAGACAGAGTAGCCGGTGGTGTTATGTTGAGTGATTTAGAAAGGAGCTAGGGCTCACTCTATTTCTTCCTTTTTCTGAAATGAGAGCTTTTCTTATGTGCCACCCTTTAGAGTTGGGCTTTAATTGTCAGGAAGGGGATAGATTTATTTCCCCATAAATTACACAAGTTTTCTGTGGTAGGACCAAGAGCATAATGTAATCCACACATGTGCACATGTGTGCATTGTGAGGGTGGGTGATGTTGCAGCTCCTTTTCCCCTCGCACATTCAGCAGAACTTAAATTGTGGTTTCTGTTGTTTTAGTCTCTGTTTAACAATTTGCTTTAATTTTACATGATGGTGAACAAAAAATCTTATACAGTGTAAGAAATTGCTCTTAAAGACAGGTTAAAATTGCCTTTACCTTCATAGACTTGTAGTTTTATAAAAAATGTAAATGAAAGACAAATATAATGTTGTCGATTATTATTGGAGTGATATTCTTTACATTTAGCATTGAAGTGCAATCACAAAGTATTCCTTTTTTCTGAGCATGAACATGAATCCTTCTTTTCCATTGACTCTCACTCCTCTTTAAGGAAATAATCGTCATCCCTGCATGTTTTCGATTCTCTGCTCAGAATCTGCAGAACATGAATAACATTTCCCGGTAATTACAGCAAAGACAACAAAGGGCTTGATTGATGTTCCATATGAAACTAAGCTACAGAAGTTATGCCAGGGTTTTTGGAATATCCCCTCTTCTTTTTTTCTGCAAATTGGTTGGTTTTCCTCCCTGACCCTGCAGAGTCGCCACTGTGCATGATGAGGAAGTTTCTGCAGGGAGCCGTAACTGCCGCCAAAGGCCTTTTAAATCCTCGATTTGATGGCTTGAGGATTCAGCAGGAGGATTCAAAAGGGATGACGAGAAGAAAATTGCACATCCTTAAGAAAACAAAGAGCATTTCCTTCCCTGTGTCAGGATGAAAAAGGGAGAAGAAAAAATAGAAATACATACTAATTCATCTTTGGCTTTTACTGCTCCTTGATGGTCCATAACTCACTTTGACCATGATTCCCTTTTCCCTTCATACTGTCGGATTCACAGTCCACTAAGCCATGTTTTAATGACCTTATAATAGGCAATTCTACACTGTCCAATAAAAGGTTTACACTTTGAACTGTGATCCATAGTATGACTAACATATTTTACAATATTTCGTGAATTATGCAGTAATGGAATAATGGAGAAAAGAGCCCAGAAGCCATTGCAATGGAGAGTATGAGGAAATCACACGCTGCCTGACAGATGAAACGACTTTGACTTTGTCCTCAAATCCCAAAGTGATGACTCTGGTCTACAAAATTGTTCGGCTTATCTTTTTATATTAACCCAGTGCATGTAGGCTCTATCAAAGCTTTAATGGCAATTCAATGTAGCTGACAGACATGACATATGAGTTAATGCTGTAACCTGTCTCGAGGCAACATTTGAGCACCACGGCCATATGGCAACTTCATTTTGGAAGCGCTGCTTCAGTGGATTCCTGAAAGTTGTCTGGTACTGTCATTGCTCATCCTACAGACAAGAGAGTGTATCTCCCCAACCTCTATTCCTGGTGGACAGTATGGAATTGACTGAATAGACAAGCAGAAAGATACATAGATGGATAGATGTATAAATGCATGCATACATTACATTCATACTCTACCTACAGGCCTCAGTATTTATATTCTAAAACCTCAGTCAAAAAGGTTGAACTATAAATCAAAATCTGAAACAATGGTAGCTTTTACTACCACTTTCGTAGAGATGAACTTCACTGGCAGTATCCTTTGGAAACTGGAGCCATAAATTTTATTACTATTAAATGTTTCTAAAGGGAGTTGACAAATAGTTGAATGGAGTTGATTTTCCCCTCCTGCTCTTGGCAGGGCTGCAGGGAGGAAAATTCCCTGTCTCGAAAAGAAAAAAATGCGCTCACATCAGTGCTGCCAATCCATTCATCTTGATGCAGTTTGAGTGTAATTTAAGCCTTTTTAAAACGCCTGCTGAAAATACAATGTGCTTAAGGGCAGTTGCAAGCATTTTATGAGCACAATAAAATTGTCACTGCATATGGATTAAATGAATTTTGATATATGGGTATGACGTTTTTCACGTGCATGGGTGTTTACAACTAAGTGTTAATGTGTCTGCTGCTGAAGGAGTAACTGGCTGAAATTACTCAGATTTAGGTCTCATTGGCATTAATCATATTCTGTGATTTAAAAAAAAAAGCAATAACCAGAACACATATTTTCAGCTAAAGCATTTCTGTGCAAATCCTCAGATGCAGATGCAGATTTCATCAGTAAGCTGTGAGGATCAAGACAGTAGATACTGGAATCATTTGTTAGCCAGTTGAAACCATAACCAAGCATTGTAGGTCTGTCATGTGATGTTAAGTATCTTAATGGTTTGAAAGATTCCAAAACCAAAAACAAACATAGCAGCATAAGTTCAGGTAGTGGACTAAACAGAGTTTGTCTGCTGCATACATTAACCTCGCTAAACTTCCATGATCAAACAGGATATCATTAACTTACCACTTTATTATGTGGATTTACAGGTTAGATTACAAAAAGCCCCATTCAGGACTGGCATATTTACTGTGTTGGAGCCAAGATGCTACTATATCAATTGAGTTTAGAGTAACATTAGTAGTTTTCTTTAAATTAAGACAGGTTTATACTGCAATAACTCAAGATTAACTACCAGAGATAGCACAAGATTTGGCAGACTCATTAATTTGTCTTAATGCTTAATGTAGTTTCCCTTAAATAGGTAAAAGTTTCCTCCCGTGAGAGAAATATATTACACTGTGAAATGGATTGCATGAAAATATAAAGAAAAAAACAAGCAGAAGTCTATCCTCTCTGTTGCTTGTCTAAGAGTTCTAAAACAATCGATGTAACAGGCTGTGTACATCTTTGTGTTGAGTATTTATAAATTCTTTAGGGTGCTACTAGCTTAAGAGTTGAAAACTCTACATGTACAAGAGCTATCATCTGAAGAGCATGATAATTTAACCCAAGTAATCATCCTTTTACCATCCTCCATTAGAACTGGCTTATATCTAAGTCTTTAAGTATTATGTACGCAGCTCCACAGAGCAATTATAAGACCCATTTACATTCTTGTTTTAAATAAAGTTTGTCAGAGACACTCCAAAGAAATCTGGGTATTCACTGAGGTAGTGTTAGCTAGCTACATTTAATAGGAACTGTTAGCAACAGGTTACCTTTCAGTAGAAAAAATGATTCATTGTTGGCTAGAAGTGAGCACCTGTCTCTTTACTTCTGTCTAGAATTAAAAACACATTGTTTTAAAATTATTATGTTTTTTTAAATGGGGAATCTGCCACCATTGTTATTAAACAATTTGTAGTTGTAAGTCTTTCTTCCCAGTGGCCACTGATGGTATTGCAACAAAAACAATTCCCTGTGGCCCTATAAGCTTTTTTCCCTCTTACCACCTTTTAAAACACTTGTCTCTAAAACAGATGATAAGACAGCTCCAACTGTAAACATGGTCAGTTATTGCACTTTGTATGGTTTATTTTTAAGTCACGGAGTTTTATCTGTGTAAGACTTTTCCAAAGCCCAAAAAAGACATTTTTTTTAAATGACATCATTGCTGTGTATGAGCACGCCACACATATTCATGTCATGTCTCAGGACTGGTATACATATTCCCGCTGGGTCAAAGGCATGATGGGATTAACACCACTGCGCATATGTAATGAGCCACATAACCTTCCCAAGTAACTAGAAACTTTTTTGGCTTATGCACCAGTCAAGCAGTTCTTATTGGACTTAGGCACCATGTTCGAGTCCAGTTTCCAGCTCTTATAATACATCCATGAGGCTTTGAATGTTTCCAGTAGGCAGGGATACAAGACTGTATCTCAGTGCTGAAACTGGTCAGCATCAGAGGATATATACATTTATAACTTTTCATAAAGCAGTTCAGTGGTCTTGTCAAACTTTTTTTTTTTCAGTTGCCGTTTTCACTAAATAACAGTAAAGCTGACATTGGTCCTCTCCACTCACATTTGGCAGGATAAGCTACCGTGGGTGGAAAAATTATGACAGCTGTAGTCGTTGATGCCAAAAGTGATATACAGTATTTAAAATTCATAATTTTTTTCCAGTATCTGTAATGGGGGAAAAATAGATGCAACATTTTTTGACCCACAATCTGTGTATGCACCACTATAATTACACATTTCTGATACATCTCTGTTGTAAAATTGCATGCAGCAGTCAATCTCCAAGTCTTTAGGAGACCCAGGTGTGCAACAGGTGAATTATGGTCGAGCTGCACAGCTGCTTTGGCCTCTGTTGGCAGTAAGCAGTTGTCATGCCTACTCTACTTGAGTGTAAACAAATAGTTTGCTGATGAAAGATGCATAATTACCCGCGAGGTCACTGAAAGAACAAGCTCTCATAATTCATACAGACCAAACATTAAGAATCTGGGAATAGCCTTAGTACCGTGCTGCCGCCAGCCCTGTACTCATCCAACCACAAGATGATTTTGTGGAGAGACTTTTCCTACCATGGCTTTGGGTCAGTGTGATTTATGCACATGTTTACTGATGTCTTTCAGATGGTCCCTCTCACTGGTTATTGTCTTCCACTATTAGTTCCCAGATGAATCACCAGTGGACAAATTGGGGGACGTCTCTGTGGATTTGCAATATTTATTGAGGTTACGCATCACTGTGGACCTCTCCATTGGCTTCCCAAAGTAACAAGGGAAAAACAGATGGTCCGTGGTCATGGCATGTTTGGACATTGAAACACTTAGGTTTCATGGTGCTTTTTATGCTTTTCTGCACATTTGGTTTACATCTTGTTCAGAGCTTATGGCAGGTCTCCTTTTGTTCTTTTAGGATGTTAAATGTATTTTGTCATAATGTTATTCTGAACTTTTGTTCGATTCCCTCCTGTTCTGTGAGACCTCTGAATCATGATCCTCTGACACCCTGCCAAATAACTGGTATATAACATCCTCCTGAAGATATATAATTCCTTAATACATCGCTCTCTGGCCATGAAATAGAGTTGCTTGCTGTCAATGTATTTGGGCAGAAATTCCTCATACCAAAGCAATTCACCATTTCTGAGTTTATACTGCCCTTTTTTGAAAATTCCTCATTCTATTAGCCAGCTGGTAGTACTCCAGCATGTTTATTGTAAAGGGGTAAAAATAAATATACCTCAGTGATTAAAGCAGATATGTAAATATTGTGTCATGCCATTCATTCAGAAGGGAGCCTCACTGATTACCTTTAAGTAAAGAATAATGAACTCAGCCTAAAGTTAAAATGACAATGCAGCTACTCTGTTGATGCATCTGCATTGCAACAATCTCTTCATAACTTTCAGACCATTATGTTTTTTATTAGTTTGCCTTCCAGTGCAGTGACAAAAGTTAACAAGAGCACATAAGTTGCTAAAATACACAAAAATACTTTATACAGTTTTATAGTAATGAGTCTTTTATGGGCAACAGTTCAGAAAATAATTCTGCAGTTTAGAAGTCATACAAGTGTAACAGCTTCTTGGAAAGTGCCTGTTAGATCAATAGCGCTTGTCTGTGACTATATTTCGCAACATTTATCTATTTATTACTCTGTCACATGGATTCTAAGTAGATGACTCCATAAACCACTCGCTGATGTTTTGGATACCATCTACACACTACTACACTACAGTAGTATTCATCTTACCATGACAAGCACTTGGAGCAGAGCAGATGGTGGATGCTTTATCCCCTGAACAGACACACCCTGGTAGTGATTACTAACCTACAGCATGACCGTCTTAGAAACACAATAACACAGAGCAGTGGGAAGAAAGCCCATGAGATCTGTTATAAGCACAGCATATAATTTTCAAATGTATGGTTGTCAGTGAGAACATAAGCATTTATTTTATTTCCAAATCATTTGTAATTCCATGCTTTTCATAAATGCATGTTTCTCTCTCCAGTTCGTTAAACTGAGGCCGTTTAAAGTGAAAACAAATGTAGGGGAGAAAAAGGAAAAAAAAACACATTTGAGCGTCTTTAAATGGCGATACCGGAGTTTGGTTCAAATCTTGAAAACATATGGAAACCCCTTTTGAAGCGCACTGGGAGCAGCTGAGGCGGCTGCAGGACTTCTCATTGTTTACCTTTCAACCCCCAACCTCCTTCCTCCAAATAAAAAGGTAAAATGTTAAACCTTACAGGGGTGCACATCGGCTCAGTTCATTATACCCGGCTAAGTGAAGACTTCCTAATTCACGTACCACCCCACGAGCCCCTGGAGTATCTCCTGTGTGGTTTAAAATGTTTCCAGTTACTTTCTCCCAATTTAATGCTGCAAATTGGCCTAAAAACCCAGATATCTCTATTACCTGAAAGGTTTATCTAAAAAACAGCCAGCAGTCCATAACCTGTAATGTAAGTTTTTAATCAAAATGAATTATGTTTTCAAAAGTGAGTAAGTGTTATAGCTTCCTCCCCGGCTAAATTTAAACCAAACGCCAGTGCCATTATATTGTGTGGCTGGGAGATGACCCTCTGGAGAGAAACAGTACGGGCAAGAGGCCTGGATGTATTTATCTTCCACTTTTTCACCTGTCTTCAGATACCGTTTCCTTTTTAAGTCGAGCAGCAGGGATTTACTGGGCTGCTTCCTTCCGGGACCCAGTGGAATACAACATTAAACTGCAGGGAGGAGAGAAAACCTGTAGCGCACTAAAATAAAGTTATGTCAAAACCATTCTGCTCTTCCTGTAGTCTTTCCTCAACCTTGCAAGTATCCTCCAAGGGCCTGAGAACATTACAAGCCATTCAGTTTATATGAATGGGCACTAACAGACTTTTTCGCCATTTTGATATGTCTAAATTTTGCAGGCATATCCTGTGGTCCATCAGGCACAGCCTTAGTTTCAATTTAGTGTCTCCCCGTGGACTCCTGTCTTCCTATTTCATGTGGAAATTGTAAAGAGTTTTTATCCCTGTGCACTTTCAGCTGCTTCAAAGCTGGGGATCACTTTTTCACCTCAGGGAGGGTGTACAAGCTAGCATTCAAATGCTTGGAGAGAATTGGCAGATCGTTCACAAACAGCAAGGAAAGGACTTGGATGTCCTACAATTGTCTGTCACCTTAGCATGTCTGTCAAAAAATAAATAAATGATATATCACTGCTAAGCTGTAATTGAACAGAAGTCTGCAAAAGTCTTTGAAAGGGGAAGAAAAGCACCTGTATTTTTATTAGGGCAGGCTTGCTTTATACTACTCTATAAAGTTTGGACACTGTCACGGGAGTCATTTCTGATGATCTTTAGAACAGCAGTGTGCCTTACTTCACACAAACTTGGCCCAGAAGGATTTTATCCAGAAGAAATGTTTGAAAATGATGTCAATGAAAAGCATTTGTTCAATATGGCAATTAGGGATACTTATTTTATTCCATAGAAATCCTCTGTGATGGTCTTTTCATGAAAATAAGCCCCGTTTTACTTTGAAATGTGTGAACCACTCATATGTCCTGAATGGTACCTAACATCAGTTTACATTTACAGTTTTCTAAAAGCAGAAAGAGAATTATGCGCAACAAAAGAGTTCAACACAGCCGTGCCACACTGTGAATAGCATTTCCTTCTGGTGTTAAAGCTGAACTAGGCTACAAAATATCAGGCCAAGGTCACATCTATAAATTCTTTCTTTTATTTGACCAACTGCTGTAAGCCAAAAAATATTAAATTTAACATCATATATTAAAAAGCAAATCATCAAATGTAAGAAGCTCGCTACTATCTGCAACCTTTTACCTGACAGTAAGACCCCAGAATGACTTCATCCACAAAACTGAGTACTGTGGTTATCAAAGTAGTAAAAAAAGCCTTAAACCACAGGGATGAGTGTTTCCACCCTTAGTTAGTCGGTAAATATGCATATTAACGATTTCCCACATGGGCTGTAAGCTGAAATGGAGAATCCTGTAATTCTGACTTTGTTAGTAAATGAAAAAGGACCTTATTCCCTAGAAATCATTTTCTTCTTTGTGGGAAACCTTTTCCCCCTTCATCTGACTCACTGGCTGCTTTTTTGGAAGAAAATTTTATGATTCGCACTTAAAGTTCGATCATTCACTTCCTGTGTGTCTGTGCTGAGGTTATTTCCCGCCACTTAAACCACAAGAAGTTAGACAAATAATATAAATTAAGGATGTGATGCGTCAGATATTAATTCAGACCGTTTTTTGTAATAAGATGTGTGTTAGTAATGCGGTTGTGTTGACAGTTGTTACAGAGTTTTCTTGGAAGTATGTTCTGGTGACTTGGGTGGTGATTCAGACTCGTTTTACTTTTTAGTGAAGCATAAAAGAAACCAAAACAGCTCACACTTACATGGAAAAAGAAGCATTTCAGAGGCAAGTAAAATGCTTCATCAGGCAAGTAAATCCAAAAGAGCTGCCTGATTTAATACCAGCTCATTTGTCGATGTGCAGTGCTGTTACAACATGGTACTTTGAAAAGTTTTTACAAAAAATGTTTGCAAAAAACCACAAACAAAGGAAAGTGAATTACTTGATTAGAATAAGCTGTTAAGTTCAGATCAGACTGCGTCAAGTTGTAATGTTACTCAAAACCATAAAGTACCTGTGATGTCTTAATAACATGGACCTACAAGCTACTAAAGACACACGGAAACAGCTTTTAGAGATGACCTCACGTCGTCTTATTACACACCATCCGTGTTTTCCTGCACATCCTTGACAGATCCCTTTCAGCAATTAGCCTTGAACTAGGAAAGACGATCAGCTCCAGTTTCCCACTGCGGCGTCCCTCGTCATCTTGCAGTACTTTGAATCTTTCCCCCTGCGTCCTAATTAAGACCTTAATGCTACCTCCCAAGGGAATGTGGATGCCCTGCTCCCACCCACCACATTCCCGCTGTAGCCATCAAAACTGTTATGATAATAGTCAGCTTTGCACAGGTGCAAATTGCTTACATTTAGTCTACATTTGCTCTCAATCACAGATGATCATCAAAGCTTAACTCCCCCCCCTGGCTTAAGCATCTGCTCACAAGTGGAAAATTTGCTTGGATGTTTTTGGAAAGTTCCACTTGTAGAAAAAATTTACAGTTATTTTATTGCATCCAGCTATTAAAAAAACTGTGCAAGAACTTTGCTGCTGCTGTGCTGCTGCTGCTGCATTCAGGACCACCATCCTCATTCAGGACTTTTTAGGCAAACCTATATTTTCTTTCAAAATGGAACGCAGTTGTCATCATGAAGCTCAACACTCTCACATGACGGTAATTTATTCAGAGCAGGTATAGCAATAAATTCCCATGCTTATGCCATTAAACCTTCCCTTGACCTTCTAACTATTGACTCGGACTGGTGCAGCATAATGTGTATAAGCTACCCAGGGCAATTACAAAGACCTGAGATTGAAAGAGAGCTGTCATTAGGGTGTGCTTTCACATACCAGCCTGCAGAGTTTGGCTGCAGGCCAGGCTAGCAAATGGGACCAGAGTCAGGGGCCGGGGACCAGAGGCCGTGGGGGATAATTAGACAGTTTTATCCCAGCTTGTTGATATAAATGTGGCTGGCTTAGCCCCCTATGCCCTGCTTCGTGGTAATGATCATGTCTAACAGGTGGTAGGCAAACAGACGGGGGGCATGAAATAGATACCTCGCTTCCTGGCCGCGTCTCCTTTTTTTGTTTTGTTTTGTTTTCCGGTCCAATCGGAGCCGCGTTCTCCTCCGCTGTGGTCGCATTTGGGATTGTTGATGCGGGGGAGTGTTGGATATTTGTCACCATCTCATCACATTCTAGCTAATCTCAAACTCCCCAGGGACCCTCATACTGAGGGCCGGCCTCGCAGAGGGTTAAACAAAACACATCAATGTGTTTAACTCAAGTGGGTTTTAGAGTCTGATAAAAAAGAAAGTTGACACTCCTCTTAAATGGAAACACAGCGTCGTTAAAAATGTTTACATTTTTTCTTCCTCGTGTAGTCTTTGGATCTGCCTGGTCTTGCGTTCAACTTTATGACCGAGGTGCTTGAGAATACTTTTATCTAATAGAGAAAACATGTTTATGGAGGCATGGAAACAAATTCCTTCTACTCCTTTCCTCCCATTTCGCCTCCATTCACGATCTTTAAGATGTGTTTTGGAGTTACAAGCCTCTGGATTGAGTCATCTCTGACATCAGGGGCTGAGCACAGCTCTGCACATCCAAATCTCTTGTATCCTGTGCAGGGGGGGCTGTGCTATTGAGGTATGCATGTGAAGAGGCATTAGAGACCACTCAACTCCAGGCTCCTGATTCACTGTCATATAATGGATCATTTGGGGCAAAAAGAACCAGAAAAAATGATGCATGTATTGAAATTTACTATCTTCCCAGAAGTGTGTGGAATAGATCCGAGCCAACGGACAATTCTCATTTTCTCCGACAAATGCCTTTTTAATTTGGATGGTCTGTTGGGCAGAAAATGTTTGATTATTTAGATTTCTGTGTGGATATGGCCGATTTGTTGAGGAGAACATTCACTGAAACATCCACATGGCTCTTAGTGCCCCAGATTGCGGTCAGTTGTGTCCAGCTGATTGCGGAGGCGAAGCTCCAGATTTAGGACCTTGATCCTTTCTGGCCTTTCTGCAGCGCTGGATTTTGTTATAATTTTCACCTAGCAAGTTGTTTTTAAAGCTTACCCTAACCTTAACCCTAATCTTACTCTCATCAGAGGCTTAAAGCTTAACCCTGGCTTTAAATAGACTTGAAAAAACAAGTTTTATGATTGCAAATTTCAAAGATATAGCTTCTCTTTCCTTCTTTGTGGTTTGGCACTGCAAAGTGAAAACCGATTTAGGGTGTTTTGTGGAGGAGTTGGGCTCTGACTGGGTTGCCTACCGTGACGTCCTCGGACCGTTGGGTCACTCCGCCTGTCGGTGGTGAGGATATGGTATTTTTGTAAGAATTACCATGTGCTCAGATTGAGTGATATATGAATGAAGGGACCTGGTGAAAAACAACCAGAGGAGGATGAGGATGGGACAGGACAGCACAGTGGAGACATCAACTGGTGGAGACATCAACTCCTACTGGCAACGCTCACAGATCACAATCCAACACCCCATATTTGTTTGATTGCACGCCACAGCTGACAGCAGTTCATCTGCGTCTTTTGAGACGACAAGAGTTGTGGCAGAGGCTGTCATGAAAAGCCAGCGACTCTGGTCAGTATTTTTAGTGTCATGTTGTAGATGTACACAGAACATTTCTCACACCTCATTGATTCTCCAAAAAGATTTTCCTTCTCGCGCATCTGTTCCCCTTTTCTGAAAGGATCTTGGCTCATTTTGTCAGCGGCGGAGCTGGTTCACCGGTCTCAGGTCACGGCGGCTGTAACAGAGCCGCTGTGAAGCTCCATTGCACTGCACATTGAGCGTCCTATCTAACATTTGTGTTTTGAAGCATTGAGCTTAAGTGATGCAAACAGACCCTGGAATCACACTGAGGCTTTATGTGTAAGATGTAATGATGCAAATAACTAGTTGTTTAATATAAAACAGTTTTACAAAGCCTTGTACCACTGATGTCTTGGTTTGTTGTTTTTTTGGCTGCTACCAGGAGCGTGTAAGGTTTGGATGGAATCTTTTTGGTTTAGCTGTGGTTGCTTTTATGTTAAGTTTTAAAGCATTTTTGATGCATGAATTTCAGCCACATTTCATCTATGATAACTTCACGCTTGGAGGCAAACAAGAACAAGAATTCACACATTTGAGAAACTAGAACCAGATTACCAACCAGTGAATTTATTGACTAATCAGTTCAGCTCAAATTGAATAATTGAAAAGGCAACAGGGCGTATGATTTGTTAAAGCCTGGTTACACTATTTGTGGCTGATTCTTAATCCAGCTCAGATCTGGTAATGTTTGACAAGTAACTTGCATCATTAACTGGTAGCATATCTTGGCTGTGCTGACCTTAAAGGGAAAGGGAAGCTGGAGAGTCCATGAAGTTTTGTTTTCCCTCTGTAATAAAACCCTTTGTTGAATGGGTTAGGGTTATAGGTAATTATAAGCAATCCTAAGAACAAAACAAAAGGGTTTTCTGAATGTCTCAGCGCACAGAAAACGAAGAGAAAGAAGGAAGCTGTTCTGGTTGACTGGCATTGTTTCTTGTTGGCTAGCTTATTAGCAGTTAGCTTGACAGCTAGAATAGTTCACCAGCTTATTTCTCTCAGCCACCTGTGACCTTGCTGCCCTTTAGGGTGCATTTTGTGATCGCCCCCTGCTGGAGTTCATCATAAAATAATAACAGATCGAATATTTATTTTCTTCTTACATTTGAGCATTAATTCAGCCCTAAATAAAAAATAATGTCCAGTGGTGATCAAGTGCTTCCAGATTTTGTGTTTAAGTGTGTGTGTGTGTTTGTGTGTGTGTTGTAGACACACACAGACATTTAGGCAAACACTGATGATAAAAGAGGTACAGACATGAATTTATGCTCAAGGTTTTGGCTCAAGAGCTTGAGTAAATATGACTAAATAGTATATTTATCTCTGCTGTAGCTGTTTCTTCATAGGAGATTATTTATACAGGACAAGAAATAATTCTTAACATCTTAAAAACATGTGGTCAGCTGAGACAAAAAGATACAAAAACAATAAAATCTACTGAGGGCAATAAAATGTGAAAAATCTAAATATGAAGTGTAAATGTCTTTTCACATTTTGTTTGACAAAATGTTAAGCCATTTATACTTCATCATGTAAATGTTAACATGCAGTATACAGCTGTTAATGATGTGTCAACCTCAGCTTTCCTCATAGAGTCGACCTCCAAAAATGCATATTTTCCCACAAGCTCAGTGGTGTCTGAACCTGCCCTGTGCTTTGTTGTGGGGTTTTTTTTTTTTTTTTTAGGGGGGTGTAGGTGAGAAAAGCACTCTATTCCTCCATGTTTGTGTGTCTGTGTTGACTGGAATATCTCTGACCCAGAGGTGACGAATATCATTCCCGCTCTGACGACCTACCGAAGGTCTAAATTTGTCTCTTTGTCTTTGTGTCTGAATCCTGTCCAAAAGCTCTGACGTCTTCATCCTCCAAAGAATATTGCCCTGTCATTGTCTGAAGCTGCTGGCACTGTGTTTATTTTTAGCAGACATCTTGCCCTACGTGCACGCTAACGCACACTTAAGTACATCTGTGTTTATGAAGGCCCTCCAGTCTCTGCATTCATAAGCCATCTATTAATGCACAGTTTTCTGACCTATTTTTGGCAGTTTTTACATCCCCAATTTGTCAGGTTGTCATGTGAAGTCACTTTGAAAGGAGGAACATGAAATATTAACCATATCCTGCTTTTAAAATAGCATACGAAGACGCACAGAAATATGGGATTGCAAACCACGCAACAAAAACTGTTATTCAACCCTGAATAACTAAGCTGGTAAAAGTGTCAAGGCCTCATCACTGCAGCTGTTGAGGTGCCACACTCAGCTATATAAG
Organism: Acanthurus lineatus; assembly: GCA_029814665.1. Taxonomy (NCBI): domain Eukaryota; kingdom Metazoa; phylum Chordata; class Actinopteri; order Acanthuriformes; family Acanthuridae; genus Acanthurus; species Acanthurus lineatus. The sequence goes on from JAPZDV010000010.1 coordinate 15,370,260, forward strand.
TCAGCTATGTTCATCTAAATGTCTGTTTTGTTCATCTAATTCTTTGTTGTGTGGTTTAGTCACGTGTCCTTACAATTCAGCGTCGCTTCCATTTGCATGTTTGTGGTGGGAAAGGTCCTGGTTTAGAGGCTCTATTATTACGGCCATTATTTTACTTCATTAAAACCCTGAGGCCAAGCTGGAGATGTTGTTTCATCCACTCATAGAGAGCGAATCACCTTGCCTTCGGCCAGAAGGAGGTTAACAAAGACAGGAAGATTAAATAATACATTCATCACATTCAGAGAGGCCCAGGGCCAAGTTCATGTCAAATCCATAACAAGCAAAGTATCCTCGGCCCAGCTCATTTCCCCACACGCACGTCACACTCTGCTTGAAATCTACGTAGAGGATGTATTGATCTTACTGGTACTTCCTTTCTCACAAGCGCACAAACAGAGCCGCCGTATCACAGGCAGCGCCGCAAAACAACCCCCCCACCTCCTCCCAGCCCCATAAAACAAAATAATAAACTCACCGCTTGCCAAAATAATCTGAGCACCTTTGTGTGTGCAGACGCTTTTGTGTGCGTGCAGCCTGTGATAATGCACTGTTATTTGCTTCCTTTCACTTCAGTAGATGAAAATAGCCTGCGTGTGTATGTGCAGTACGTGTGTTAAATAAAACTCATGATATTTTTCCTTCTTTTCTCACCCAGTTGATATTCTTTTCATCTTCTCATGTACAGTAATTAGCCTAGCAGACACGTTATGACACGTAATACAGTTTGCCCATGATTCTGTTATACTGAGCCTCCTGGAAGGAGAGGAACTAGGTCATTATGGGCCAGTAGTTAATGATTTTGTGTCATAGTGTAAGAAGACTTTTCTTGAGTTGAGTGTGTGTAGATTCGAGAGCATGAACATGATCATGGTCTAGAAACATGATCATTGAGTTAAAAAAGTCAGAACGTATCCTTAGCAGCTCTGGTTTAGGTTATGTTTACCAGCGCTGTTTTTATAAGTATGCAAACTTCAACTATGCCCCATTCCACTCCTGAAAACATCCTGTATTTTCAATTTTTTTTCTGTAATACACTTTTAATATTCATCTGTCTCTCAAAGCTGCATAATTGCACATATATGGGAACTCTTAGCCTTAATCTATTATGTATCATGACCCAAGCATCCAGTTGATTAATTAGCACCCCCGTTGATATGATTGTTATTGTGGGTGCAGGAGATCATACAAGAGCAGGAACACAGCAATTGTTGAAAACTGAACCTATTTACATCTCCATCAAAGCTATAAACTTGTCTTATCCTGTAAGTTCTCTTTAGTTTTGTCTGTCTTGAAGCAGTCCTGCTACCTCTGATTGTCCTCAAACAGGAAAACAGCATGTTGTTTACCTCTCTTGATTATAACCCTGTTTGTCTGACCTCGAAACGAAAGCCTGATGTCAAGATAATAGACTGAGCGATAATTAACTAGGGTCCTGGGGGGTCATCAACAATGAGACACAGGAAGTCAAACAGTATTTCAGCAGAGTGCATTAAAGTCATGTTAACTACAGTAAATTCATAACAGCAAATAAAGATTTGATCTTTTTTAGGACAAAATTTTAAGTGTATTCTGTATAATTTATAAAATATTCTCTTCTTTTTGCTCTCACCATTATTATCTTTGTAGAGACCTTTAAAAGTCACCGTGGGATCAGTCTAGTAACTGTTTACAGTAATATACTATTTATATATCCACCCTGAATGTGTAGTAATACATTTGATAAGAAAAACTGACTCCTAGTGGATATAGAGAGCCACTGCATTTGTGAATGAGGTTGGTTTTTAGTGAGTTGGACTGTAAAGAACTTACCAGATTTACTGTAGCTCAGTATTTATAAAACATATGATGTTTGGAGGAGGCGCACACATAAAATTACATAGCAATGGCAAATATTCTCTTAATCTTTGCATATGAAAATTTTATGTATCATCTCTATCTAAAACAGTATCTGAATAGTAAGGATTACAAACACTGCTCAGTATCAATTATTAAGAACTGTTCTACTTAGTATTGTATTGTATTGTAGTATTGTATTTTTTACCCCACTACTATAACTTTACAGATAAAATTGCTTTAAATTGTTTCTAAAACATGTGATCAGCTTTTAAGTGTAGATATGTGTTGTTTTTGTTTAAAATCTCTTACAAATTTAAGTTGACCATATGAATTAATTTATAATTATTTGTGATAATTATCCAATAAATAAGAGTTTAACATTATTAGAGGAAAGTATATATGAAATATTTTTTGCCTGTAATAACACACTTTATTCACATAGAATTTTAAAGAAGTAGGACTGAGTATTTTTAAATTGTACTGTTATTTCTTTAATCTACCTAAAATATCTAAATACTGTCTCCATCACTGCAGGATATTCCATAGAGCACAAACTTCTGTCCCGTCTCTTTGTGAAAATGGAAAACCTGCCTATCCACCGCCGGTCCATACAAACTCAGTGGCATGTTTGAGGATGTGACCGGGGGTCACATTTCTGTTATGGACTTTTCATGTAAAAAGTGTCATGGCTGCCCTGTGGGCATTACCTAGAAAAATGCAAAAAATGTGGAAACACACTTGAGTACAATCACAGAAAGCTCCTGAAACACAACTCCGGGAGTGACGGACAGGAAAAGAGAGAGATTTAAGGGGTGAGTAAAAGCGTATGCTGACCGGGTGACTTTCTGCTCTCTCTCTTTCCTTCTGTTCATTGCCTCAACACACCTGACTTGCAGTGCTGGCTGGTGCCGTTCAAACTTTTCCTACATAAAAACACTTTGCATATCAGGTGTTGGATGAATTTCAGATCCCCTGGACATTTTCTGCACAACAATGTCAGAACTTCATGAGGAGTCGTTGAGAAGTTTAAGATGAGTTACCCCTTTTTGCATTTGCAAAAAACAAAAAATATATATATTTTTGCAGATGCAAGAGCTTTTGTTTTCAAGCAGCATCAGTTTGACAGTTAAACAGCGGCCAGCTCAGGGTCTGACTCAACCATTCCACCTCTTCTCTCTAGGCTCCTTATACCAAGTAGCCACGGCCAAGCCGAAGCCCCTCCGCTCTGCAGAAGGTTGAGGCAACTGTGTGTGGCCCTCTATCTTTACTGGGTCTACCAACTGCTTAATTATCCTGCCACATGGGGCAGGAGGCGGGCAGGCAGGGGATTATGGGAAAAGAGGGTTGGATTACCCCATTGGTTGTAATTAATCACAGCTAGTTTTCATCCTGGATTTTGATTTGCCAAGTCAGGTTCGGATATGTGAGGAAATTATGTTTATTATAATGTAATTATTTAAGAATAAATTTGTAAGACAAGTCAGGATATTTTGTTTATTAACAAAAATGCAAACAAGTAACAGTTCTAACGTTATGTGTTTATGTTTACTGAAGTTAGCATGCTAACCAGCTAGCCTCGACCCATCCCGTCTTGGGTCATAACTCAGCTTAAGACCTGCATTAAACACCTAAATCTCCAGCCGAACCCTCAGTAGTAAGCGTTGCACTTTAGCATCAGATTTAGGCCAGAAAGATGCGTGGAATTAAAATGGATATCTCTTTTCAGCTGCAGTGATATTAATACTCTTTTTTATCTCTACTTTGTAAATCTGAGAATCTTAAAGGAGGTACTGTTGAGTAACTTGTTGCTGTTAAAAAGCAAGACGTTATCATTTACAGTAATTTTAGCTCTGGTTATCACCGGGTTGTGTCGTGCCTAACATCGACTCATAGCTATTCTAATTACTGCGAACCGCAGCCTCGAGTGGCTCGTTGCTTAAATGAAAACGGAGTAGTGAGTTATTCTCTGTCCTAATGAGCTCTAATAAAAAAAGCAGGACCCATATAGCATGGATGACCACCAACTCCACCGTGCCTCTTTTTCTCCTGCACACACACACACACACTCACACACACATCCTCAGTACTTCACTGCATCTGCTGCAGTAGAATCCCATCGGCTATCCAGTTACAGGCCGCCTGGCCGGGGGCTTGCATTAGTGGCGTAGGAGAGCTGTGAACAGGGAGTATCAGATGCTGTAATATGGAAATTCCTCTGTAATGCAGAGGCTGCGGGATTGTGCGATTACTTAATTCATTTAGCTGAGTAAATGTTACTGGTCTGCCAAAGCGCAGTGGGGATGGGGGGGTTAACGTGTGTGTGTGTGTGTGTGTGTGTGTGTGTGTGCGCGTGTGTGGGAGTGGATCTGTCTTAGAAGAGAGATAGTTGTACTGAGTTCGTGTGTGTGTGAGCATGTAATGGCATGCATGTGCGGTTCTGGGTGCATGTGTATGTGTGCATGTGTGTGTGTGTGTGTGTTACGGGTAAATGGGCGTACAAATGGGGCCTCAGTAACACCAGGTCAGGTTTAAGGCTC
>JAPZDV010000010.1:15374774-15433401 GCA_029814665.1 Acanthurus lineatus
TGTGTGTGTGTGTGTGTGTTACGGGTAAATGGGCGTACAAATGGGGCCTCAGTAACACCAGGTCAGGTTTAAGGCTCCAGTTTCATGCGTCCAGGGAACAAACCATTAAGAAAGAGCGCGGAGCCCACCAAGCCCACACTCCTCCTCCAGTACCCACATGACCTATCCCAGACGCTGATTTGTGGCTCCTGACACTTTAATTCATTGGAAAACACTGGTCAGGACCCAGGAGTTAAGTAAGTCCATTAACACTATGCAGAAGTAATGCTTTCCAGTGCGGTGCCAGCCCTGCCACCCAGTGTGATCAAGCAGGGAGACCCAGTTATTTCACTGTGGGCGAATGTTTCCTGGAAGTTTTATACTGAAGTTGTTGACAACATAATATAAAACTTTAGTTGAATTTATCAACAGTAAATAATTATGTGCCTTTTAGCGTGGAACATTATTCCTACATTGATTACTCTTTGGGTGGTTTTTAATGTATGTATTCCCGACCACACAATGTATATGCTATTCAAAATGGCTTTTTAAGTAGTCCCTGTAAAACATAAAATCACAAGGATTAGCTACACTCCTATGGTGCATAATAAGTAAATTAGCCTGGATAAATTCAAATATGTATAAAAAGGACACAGAAATTATACTTGAAATGTCACTGAGCATTTTTTTGATTGATACGCACAAGTGCTGGTCACCATTCAAAAGGATACAGATGCAAATTAATGTAAACAGTTCAGCGAAAGTCACAATTAAGATTCTGCTTCACACAGTCTGATGTATTGGGGTTTGTATTAGTTTATAGTGAAACAAATGTCCAAATGTTAATTCCATGTGAATACATTTAGCTGCAAATCTACTCAGAAATAATTTTTCACTATAACAATGAATTTAATTTGGAAAATGCATTGGATATACAGCTAGCAAGAGAATAAAATTAAGTGTGCCAGAATTCGACGCTTTTCTTTTGTTCAAACTGAGTAATGAAGTCGTGATCTTCCACTCCGCTCAATCTCTGTCCAGATTTTCAACACAATATAAAGTCAAAGATGCATTTTATCAGCTGTCGTATCCACCGAATCCATCATTTCCCCAAAGACGTCTCTCAAAAAATGATTTCATTGTCCTCTAATCCATTATATGGAGCAGCAATGTCAGCTGAGCTCTAAATGACTCAAAGCACAGCTGCTGGGGAATGGAAAACGGGGATCCAAATTCAAGTCAAGCAAAATGGAAAAAGGTGGAGTCGAAAAAAGCTGTTAAAACTATCTGACAGATTCGATACGCTCTGCAATGTGGAACAGAATTATTAATTTGGGAACTGGGCCTGTTAAATCTATCATTGCATTATTCTAACAGGAATCCAAGGGACATTTGCAGCCTCCAGCTCAGCGGTCAGTGAGCCCGATCTGTTGTTTTAGCAGTTTAAAGTCGGTTTATCTTCCATTTTAAGACAAGGAAGTGTTACCATTCTGTGCAGCCTGTGTTCAGTTGGAAACTTTGCAGTGCCACCCCATGGACGCTCGGTAAAGTCTCTTTATTGGAATTACAGCAATTATGAGGTTTTTAATGTATCTCACCTCTTCAGTATTATAGTCACAACGATGGCCGGTCATGGTGCACCAGAGAGCCAGAATAAAAAAGGCTTTCTGGGTCATTTTGGCCTCATTTTAAGGTGGAACTGTGTCTTTTTCTAGCCCTTTTCTCCTCTTCTCCCCTAATATTAGCATTTTAAGGGAGTGTTGCTGTGTTGGCTGTTTTTCTTCCACTGAATAAAACAGTTGGAAGGCTAAATAAAAGATCCAGAGGGAGGTTGAATTTATTTATCCAAAAAGTCACGAAAATTACCCCCCTAATATATTTGTTCTCTGTGGTTTGTAAATGGAAAGCTACTGACAACTGGAGTCAAATTTCTTGCGCTGTTTGAATTAACATACTTCAGCAATAACATTGGATTTATTTATATTCTACAGAGGTGAATGCATAAACCTTTTTCAACTCCATTTGTCTGCTTTTCGTAGATTTAAAGCTTAAATTATTGTGCCTGTTTTCCAGCATATCCGGTGTTGTTTAAAATGATGAATTATTTAATGTGAATAATTAAATTGGAAATTTATGATGGATCAAGTTTAAATTCTGACTGTGTATGATGTGATTTATTTTTAAATCTCTAAACACTCTAAACAATCATTGAAATCTGAGGTTTTCTCTAGTATGTAACTTCAGCTACAGACTAAAAACATCATAACTGTCAACTAAAAAAGATGTCAGCTGATTAAATACAACAAAAAATGTTTGAATTTTTCATTTTTTGTCCATAATATGTTTGAAGAAAGTGAAAATGCCTGTCCAAGTTTTTCAAAATTGCATGACGATGTTTGAAAAATGCTTGTTTTAATCAATCAGCAGAGCAGAACCCAAAAATATTCTGTTAATAATCAGATATGACAAAAAAAACAGAACTGGTTAAAATTTAAGAAGCTGCAACTAATTGATTTTTTTCAATTTTGTCTTGGAAATTATAAAAACAAGTAAAATAATACAGATGTTGATCATTTGTCTTTCTATCAACTGATCGATGAACCGACTAATCTCTGCAGCTGTAATTCAAGGCAAATTATACTTCAGTTTTAACTCAAATCGAACCTGGTTTACTAACCTTTCTGCCTTCATAACTGAGGCTGAAAATCTTAGTTATTTATAGCTTCTAAAGGTTATTTCCTCCATTCATTAGAAAAGGACGAAACTCTGATGCAAACATGCTGCTTTGATTAGCATAATAACACACAAAGGCGAGTTAAAACCAAGCATGAACAAGCTCACTTAGCTCAGAAAGACCAATTCTGACTCTCTATTGACCCAAAGCAAAATATACAATTAGATTAATTTGCGTGCCTCATCGAAACAGACGACAGAATCAAATGTATTCTTAATGCTCCTTTGGTATTTTAAAAATAAAGTCCCCAAAACTGTCATGAAACAAAATCCAGGTACTTATCATGAACACCATTTTATTCATTTTTATTGTTTTGATATTCTGTTATTACCGCTCTTTGCAGCTGTTTTCATTGTTAGCGTTGGAGTTCAGCAGAACCAGCATTAAGAACGCTATTAACACCAATAATCTCGGGTGTTTCCCATGTTAACCAGGACTGAAATATAACTCTCCCCCACATCTTAAAATCTTCACCCACGGCAGTTAATAAATTATTGCAACTAAAAGAAAATTGGAATAGATGTAAAAAAGCATTGAATGTGATTAAAGTTCAACTCTAAAACTTCTCAAAAGCTGATGCTAAAGTTGAGCTCTTGGTGCTGGTCGCTCTGTAGCCAAAGTGTGACCCTGTTAGTTAATATTGCCGTTAGTTTAGACTTCAAAAAGCCTGCAGCGTCTTGCCTGTGCGAGTGCTTCAGGATGAGAGGTTGTGGGGTCTCACGGCAATGCCAGCGGGAATCGCAGAGGGCACGGGAGCCTTGGAGGTCCTGGTTTTACAGCGCAGCAGTTCACAACGTACACAGCGGCCCCCGCTCTGCCTCGACTGGAGTTTGTCACTTGCAGATTTATATTCCTCTCTATTAAAGCTCTTTTACAAGCCTGCAGAGATTCCTCAAGATGTAGACAAGGAGAGAGAGAGAGAGAGAGTGGGAAACACATAAGGAGAGGCATGAAATGAAAGAATAAAGCAAGCGAGACACCAGGAACAAAGTACTGTTTAATAGCTGTGAGAGATTTGGGGAAAGTGCGTGTCAATGCCGGTTCACCTTAATGTTGAGTCTGAGCCTTACAAATCCATTAAGTGGCAGTTCAATTATTGTGGAACTAAATCATTGATGTTTAAAGGAGAATACCTCTGAATTTACGTGTTATTCTCCCTGTAAAAGTAAAAAACGTAACAAGACTCTATCTTGTGATTTTAAGGTCAGTCTGAAACTTTGAGGCATGTTTAAACAACGTTTACATTACAAAATAAGTTAGAAATACAGCTTTATAGTGAAAGTGTGTCCTAAAATTAAAAGAAAATAGAAACGTTTTTTTCTTACTTTTTAGTGCTTTTATCCAGCTTGATTGTTTTGATGTGAGTTGCTGAGTTTTGGAGATGTCTGCCTCCACGGCTTGTGGTTGAAGTGCAAAAAGAAAAACATTTTAAAAACTCAACAGCAAATGTCTCTCCAGGAATAATGACCCCGATATTCAAGATAAACCAACCCAACTGCCAGCAGTTTATGTTGGCATAGTAGATTTCTGCAACCAACCACAGAAATGTTGAAATTCATTACAGTTTTTGTATTGGAAATTTACATTTCTGTGGTTAAGGTTTGGTTAGATTTAGGCACAAAAACCACTTGGTTAAGGTTAAGAAGTGATCATGTTTTTGCTTAAGATACCTGAATTTGTTGTTAGAAACCCAATAAAAACACCCAGTTTGGTCGCCAGAAGCCCAGTTTGAAATTTAAGAATCCTATTGTTAAAAATGTCTGTTTTCTTGTTGCCACAAAAAACGTTGTAAAATGTCACTATAATTATTTGATTGAAACTCTGAACCTTAATGTGTTCTCAAACCCTGGTCTCCTGCTTAGCAGTGTTCTTTCCAAGGTGTCAAAGTGTCAGCTCATGTAGGTCTTAATTTACTCAGAACTACGCCACATTGATTTAAGCTGATGTGAAAAATAGAGTGAACAGACAAAAAATAAACAAAACAGTAAGCTTGTAACTCGAAGAAAACCATAAATGAGGGGAAAAGCCCTTTCCAAGATAAACTTCAGGCATGTAGCTTTTCTTTTCAATCCTCTGCTGTTTATTTTTGCAATGTGTTTAAAATTTTCACATTTACACAAGTTGCTTGAAATGATGTGGATGTAGATGACATTGTAATTCAAAGCTTTTTTTGTAGTTTTGCTAATGTGTTACCAAACACAAAAAAGGGAGCAAACAGCACAAAAAATGCTTAGTCTCCCCATTTAGCATTTATAAGTAGTACACAAACATTTAAAAAATGTCTATAACACACTATGATGCAGCTGTAGACAATGTCGTCGTTAGCATATATGAGTGTCTGTTATTGTAGTTTTTGTCAACAATGAAAACTTCTTCAATGAAAATATGTTTTGTAATGATATCACAATGTTTCAGTTCAGTTACCAGCCTTTACTAACGGGTTCCCACAGTAGTTATAGTTGTTTGTTCTTATACCTGCTTAAAAATATGTCTTATAAGATGTTCATTAGATGTACATATGCTGTTTACAAAGACCAAATAGAGGCACTTTGAAAAGAGTGTTGCCAAGAGGTGCTTTCTGTTTGTGCCGTCACAGACATAACCTAAAAGTAAAAGGAGGCCCGTGCTGTTTGTGCAGTGCTCTCCATGCACACAAGAGGGCGTTGTGTTGCCATCGTCACTGCAAAACATTCAGTCACAGGACTGTTTTGGCCTCCACTGTGCATAAGATTGATGAAAGGTGTATAACTTAACAATGCATCACTGCTGCCTGTGTGAAAAAAGAGTTGGACATGAGCTGCATGCATATGGGGAGGCACAGCGAATCTACAGAGAGGAGGCGTCTCACCATCACTTCCTCCTCCTCCTCCTCGCCTTTTTGCTCCCTTGTTCCCTCCGTCCTTCCTTTCTCTTGAAGTGAGCCACCTGCATTATGACAAAAATCTGCATCCCTGTCCAAAGGGCCGGCGGACAGGCTCTTGTGATGGCAGCAGCTTCAGTGAGGTGGACTCTGGTTTTTGTCGCCTTGTATCAGAAACAGGCAGGTTGTGGAGGAACAGCACGGGGGACATGTGTTTGACAAACCCCATGCTGTCATCTGAGTCGCATCAGACACTTTTCCCCACATTCCTGCAGCCTCCGGGCCCTTCATCCCGTTGCGATCCGAGCTTGCGTGCTGAATCACTGCATCTAAAGATAGATGCTCATTTTCCGCAACAGCATGGGTCAAGCAGTGCAAGATAAAGGTGACTCAAAAGTCGCACAGTTAAAAAGTTCAACAGCCTGTTTTGCAAGGCAAAAGAGGCCGGCATATGGCTGCCTTGTCCTCCCACCTTAACCTCCCCCTCCCCATGAGAAATGGAGTTTGTCAGAGTAATAAAGCTGTCCCATAACCCCATAACCTCTGTAATATTCATGATCCAAAGTTTGTGCCTCACAAGACAGCTTGATAAGTGTTGGACCTGAGTCTGTTCCCAGGCGCAACCATAACAAGTGCATTGTCTGCCTGGGTTACCAAGGGACGAGCTAGTCCAGACTCCCAACAACCCACACCACCCTGCTAAAACACGCTCCTCATTGGCTGGGCCGCGGCGCTCACAGGGAGCTGTCCTCCTCTGTTTACTGATGTCACAGGCTGGATGGAGCCCATAATAGGCAATGGCTCATCTCAACATTACGATCTGTTTATGAACGAGGTGAAAAATGACACTTTTATTGCCTGCCGCCGTGTCCCTCTGTCCAGCAGAGCCCCGGCGTTCCCTACCTCATCCTGTCATATCAACAGAGCACTTCTCAGAGAAAATAAGTCAACAAGTGGACAGAGAGAGAAACACATGTACACAGGAGAGAGAGGGGGAGAAGGAGGGAGGCTATCTGGACAGTGACAGGTTAACGCAGCATCTAATAAACACGCATTAATCAGAGCGGAGGGCTGGTATAACCGCTGCCGCATACAAATCAAGACGGAGAGAGGAAGAGACGGAGGGACTGGTGGAGCGATGATTCACAGTTTGTGCTCTGGTCGAGTCTCCAAAGTCATCCAGTGTGGATTTGACAACCAGGAGACGCACATACACAACAACAGCAGCAGCAGCAACAACAGGCTCTGTAATCAGCATTAATCACTTTACTTTAAATAGTCCCGCTAGAATTACTTCTTCTATAAGACATTTTGCACTTTTTCATCACGCTGCCTCGGGGCAGTTAGTTATCTGTGTGTGTTATTTGTGTGTGTTATTGTGATGTACTGCTGTGTGTGATTTTTACTGTTTGTTTTGTCTTGTTTGTGTGGTTCACTTATTGCCGTTCTGTCACTGTGTGAATGTTTTAATCTGAACTTGTTTTGGGACTCCAGATGGAAATTAGCCCTGGGTTAACTCAGTGCAACACATATTAATATTTATATTTAACATTGTACACGGTCTCTAAGGAATAAGATAATTTTAAAAAACTCACATTCTTAAGGAAAATGACTTTAGATTGAAACTCAGCACATAAATAACTCTGATCTACAAGATAGTCCTGAGCTATAATCAGTGTTGAAAAATTATATCTCAAATTCAAAAGCATGTATATGATATGTTCTAAATGTAATTCTAAATGAATCATGAAAAATTAATTGAACCTGAGTTGAAACAGAGTAGCTTGTCAGCCTTTAATACTTAAATCCTGTAAAGAATCAGTCATCTAAGCCTTGATGGGGTTTCCACTGAATCACATTTTTAATAGGAGAACATTATAAACATTAAAACTATGCAACATGATGAAATAAAAAATAATAGATTCCTTAAATGTCATCGTGTGTACATCTATTGTGCAAAAACTATCAGAGACTAAATGGTAATAGATTATTTTTCTGCCCACCAGAGGGCAGCATTCACTCATTTAGCTTCCCCCATTCTTGTAAAGTGTGAGTGTGGCTGCAGGGAGCTTCAGTAGCCCCACTGAGGAGCTCTGTTATGTTATCACAGTCTGTGCTATTTATAAAAGTCCTGATTCAGCTCCACTGATGTTTCCATTCTGAAAAAAAAAGAGAGAATCTAAAGGAATAAAGCTAGCTCAAAGTCACACTCGGAGTAGATTATAGTTTTTACAGACTTGCCTTTGCATGCACAGGAGATTATCACAAAGGGATCTGCCATTGTAGCAGCAGTAGTAACAGCTGATGTTATTAAAACACGATTATATTTAATTAAATGTCTATATTTCCTGTATGTAGAGTGTGATGACCTGTATGTGTTGCACTCTGGCTTTGCACTGCATGAGTTTTGCTGTGAGGGAGTCACAGTGTGGCGAAAAAGGTTGTGACCATGATGGAGTCTAAAGCATAAAGCCTTCTGTTGTTTTATTATGATTTCAGTATGGTTAAATAATTACTATTAAACAAGCCAAAATAAATTTCAGGACAAAAACACAACCTGCCACATGAGCCACATGTTTCTTTTCACATTTCTCACTAGTCACTGATGTACAAAAGAGAAATGACCGATATAAAACAGTCCAGGCCGTCCTGCTACATCATTTAGGTGCCAAATATGCTTTGTTATATTTCAGATCAAACATATGATTGATGAGTATTACAATCTTCTCCTTTCATTTTCCTGTCTGAATAAATTTTGCTAACCCTGAATCAGAGAACTCTCTTATTTGTTCTCACATAAATCAGAATAATTTAACTTCAGGTCTGCTCCACACTCGCTGCGCTGCCTCACAGCAGTGACTCCACGTCTGATGAGACTCTGTATTTTTCATATTATAAACAAACCCTATGAAAAGGACCATGCACTGATCCAACTAACAAGATTTGTCTTTGCAGAGTGTTTCCAAAGCCTGACATAGTTTATCCCTCCGTGCCAAAGAGCTTCACTGTTGTCCAAAAACACTGAAAACACATCATTAAGCAACTCTGTTGTACTGGGTCACATGTTTTATCAGTACAGTGAGCATAGTAGGCTCTGTAGTTCGTCTGGATTCAGTAATGTCGTATCCTGCTGCTGTAGATTCTTAGAAATACACCAAAGTCATAGCTGAAACCTCAGAAATTCACTTTTGCCCATTTGACTAATGTCTGCCAAGGACTGCAGTGCCCAGCTACTGTGGGGATTTTTTTACCCTTTTTTCTCTCTTAGAAAATGACTGTATTTATTTGTTACTCATTTTTAAAGATTTAGGTCTTCAGTAGGTATGAATGGCCTTGGAATTTACTGACACAGACATGTTGGAAGGAGTTAAAAAGTACTGAAAGGAGGACTAACACGTTGAGTTGAGTTGAGTTTTATCTTTTTTTAGTCTCATTTCTTAAGAATCCGTTTCACACCGCTCTTAAAAAAAACTTCTTTTTGTGTTACTCATTCTAATCTTTTGAGATATCTGTGTGCTTTCAACCAAAGAAAAAGCCCCTGAACCCACACACAAACACACTCACACACACACACACACACACAAACACTCACACACAAACCTTTCCAACACCAGAATTTGGATGCTGCAAACAAACAAATCTTGTAACCTTCTAAATCTTCATTGTCTGCACTCTTATCTTTATATTTGAACTATTATCGCGTCTCACCTCCTCTCTGTATTATAGCAGACCTCTCACGCAGTTTGGAAATTTAGAGCAGAAATCAGCACAGCAGATGCAGTTGGGTGACTCCTGGTGAAATCTAGTGTCTTTTTAGCCTTTTGTCACCTTTACAAACCAGCATTTCTCTCATTTAAAGGTCCAGTGTCCAAGACTTAATGTGATCTGTTGGAAGAAATAAAGCATAATAACATTAAATGTGATTTTGTTCACATAAAATCCCCTTGACAAAATAATTATTGTGTTTTCAACACCTTAGATTGAATCTTTTTTATATCCACAGAGGGAGCAGGTCCTCTTTCACAGAGTTAGCCATGTTGCACAACCATGTTTCTATGTGTTTCTAAACAAAACATAACTATTCTAGGCAAATTTCAAGGCCACTATAGGCTCTTATAAATACTTGGAAAGAAGGGATGAGCAAATGGGATATTAATTTTTTTGTAGTCTGTAACCTCACCACTAGATGTCACTAAATCCTGCACACTAGACCTGTAATGGTAGGATACAACGATCAGGTTTTTGTTCATTCTCAGATTAACTCATCATTTTGGCACATTAACTAAACATCTAAACATTATCCTCCGTTCTTTTTTCTAAATCCTGTGTAATTTAAGGTGCCAACCAATTTGGTACAAATAACTTTACTGATAAATTAAGTATGAGTGTAATCTGCGGCACCACTGTCTGAGTGTAGGCAGTGTTAACCACCCTCTGCTTCCTGCCCTCTTCATTATACACTGTCCTCACCGCCTCCTTGTACTTTCATGTGTTTGCCATCCACACTGGAGCAAGTACAGTCACACTTTCACTTACATCTATTTTCCGTTTTTTGGCATTGTGGTCTTTCTGCTCGCTCTTTTCCTGTTTATGATTCCACATTTAGTGCTCTTAAGTGTAGACCCTTATAAGCCCACCAGGCTTTCTGTACACAGCTGTTTTGCTTTTTTAACTTTTTATTTTTATACCTTTTTCCATGCAGATAAATAAAGCAAATAAAGATCTGAGCCGCCACACGCGTGTTGAACCAGTGACTTAAATTCAATCTAAAAGAAGAGAGTCGCTCTCATATCTATTCAAGGACGGAGACTTGAATGAGGTTCCAGTTACCATGGAAAAAATTTACCTCTGCCCCACAACCAAAAATGAAGCCTGCAGCAGCTTAATACAGCGACAGCACACGCTCGACGCCAAGCGACACGCCACCTGATGAAATAACAAAAGGTTTAGGAATGCTGATAAATTTTCCGCCGTCAACACGTGTGTTGGGAGATAGATAGAGGAAGCCATGACAACAAGAGGAGCCCGCTCTCATCATCCTGCTGGTTTTTCAGGCTTCATGATATTTTAGCCCCTGTGATTGAGTTGCACGGCTAGTTTATTAAACTCTGCAGCTGTTGTTTGTGACGGCACCTAGGAAACAGAGGTAATTGATGGACCTATTGAGTTACACTCGCTGCATATGAAACCTGTCTGGCCGAGAAAGTCAAGGATACTAATACGAGCTCAACTTTGCACGTTAACTCGCTGTCCACACGCCGAACCGTCGGTGACAAGCTGAGTTACTACAAGTTATTGCACGTGTGCGCTTATGTACCGTACATGCAGGTACAAATGTATCTCGTGTCAAACTCTAAAAATACCAAGATTGTCAGACTATGTGTCTTCAGTCGCCTTATGAATAGTGGATCATGCAGAAAAAGGAAATATTTTCCCTGCAGTGAGCTGAGGAGAATAAAATACTTGAAATTTGCTGTTATGTGTCTTTTAACACCCAATATTGTTAAAAATACAGAAGTAAAATAACACTTAAAGTCTATGTACATCGAACTGTATGAAAGTAGGTAACTGGCAGAGCTTTTTATTTATGTTTTCATTCCTATTTATTAATAGAAGACTGTCCTACATACTTTCATTAATCAACACATTATATCATTTTGGTCTAATTTGCTCACAAGCAGAAATAAAAATAGCTATCTGTGTTAGTAGAGTGGGTTAAGCGGTCTGACCTCAGTGCATTGGTCTGAACAGTGGACCATTCACGAGCTCAGAGCTGACGTTTTCTCACTATATCGAGCATTAAAGAGCATAAAGGGCGTGACTCTGGAAAATGTGATGTGCTGCTGTGTATCTTTTAACACTACAGGGCGGAACGATAACATTCGAAGTTCAAACAAGTTTCGAGGTTTAGGAACTCAGCTCGTCATTTTTTTCATTTTCCCTGACGACTGTTTTAAGCATCTCGGCGTAAATGTGAGACTCGGTCATTCATCAGAATTCAACATTACAGGGGTGTGTGGCTTCGACTGCTTGTGCGAGCACTTAGCAGATAAGTGCTCCTGTAAAAATGGGGTCTAAATTATTGTTTGGGTTTCTCAGGCCCCCCACAGTGCAATATAATAGGTGGGTTGAATGTGTTATGAGGACTGTGGCGGGGGGTTTCCCAGGGTAAAAAAAGAGGATGGAAAGATGAGGAGGCAGGGGGGAGGAAGGGGTTTTGGGGTGGGAGGTGGGCTGCTCTCTCGCTCTCTCTGTGGTGGTAAGGGGGGGGGGCGGCCAAGCAGGAGCAGACAGCTTCCATGATACCTAGAGACAGCGAAGGTTCAAACTTCCACCGGGTTTGTTTTAGAGACGCCGCGGCAAAACAGGAAGTTGTCTGGGATGTTTGAAGAGTTCAGTGAAATTAAAGATGTGAATCTACTGTAAAAACTTTTCTCTCTGGGTTTAAGTTCTTCATTTTGGTGTCATAAAATTGACATAAAATAGTAACTTAATCTTGCAAAAATACCTTTTGAGATAACGTCTTTTAAATACTTAGAAATGGTTGTTAATGCTTTAGATTTCACACATATATCAGGAAGTCAGAGTTGAGGTAGCACAGGTTTGTTTGTGACACATTTCTTAAATAAAGGTGCATTTTGTCTGGTTTGTAATATTCATGCCCTAATTATACTCGGGCGAAATGACGCTAAGATTTGAAAATTTCCCCTCCACTTGGTGGTTTGACCAGCCCGAGCCACTTTTTCTGCGTGTGTGCATTTTGTTGGGGGACAAAAACAAAACAAGGCCAGCAAATTAAAAGAACTTATCTGGAGCAGAAGAAAGCAAGTGTTTCTGGAGCCGTGTGGAAAGAAGCGACAGCTCAGCTGCACACATCACCCAAATTCACTGGCATGTCCTCAAGTTTTGGGACACGCTCTGCTTTGTGCAGCGGCAACAGTGACGCTGTCAATGCTTGACAAGCGCCATCAATATTTCAAAAAGCGACAGAACTTCCACTGTTCGAGGTTGTATTGCAAACAAAAAGAGTCACAATAGGCTGCAGCCATACAGACCTTAACGATGGGGGGAAAAAATAGTTACAGGCAATAGTTGAATAATTTGTTTTTAAAAATAACAGTTTAAAATAGGTTTGGTTATTTTTCTTGAAGTAATGTTGGTCATGTGACCTTAGAACATCCTGTTAATCCTTGCTGTGGCCCTTCAGCTGACTCCACGTTTTCTCAACTTTACTTAACATGAAAAGTAGCTCTGTTGTAGTTTCATCTTGATATCAAACAGAAAAAATCAGAAACACTTATTCTTAAATGTTTTAGGTGACTTTGTGTGTATTTTCATGTAAACTGCGTTGGCTGGTTTACTTTTAATGTGTCATTGAGGGAGCAGACTGGGTAAGGTCATTGAAACAGCAGCACCAAGAAAAGCATCAAATGTTTCTGAAGTCATTAATTTATGTGGTAACAGTCACTGCGTGCCTGCTCTCCTGAATAACCTACTGGGACATTTCAAGGATTATGAGCTATTTTTAGTGCTATTACATAAATTAATTAAATCATTTTCACCTGTGCTTTCCAAAATGTCTGCTGTGAAAACAGTCCGTACATGTACCGGACGGAAAAAGAAAGGAGATGACCGAAGCCCATTAGGTCAGAATCCTAACAGAAATATCCCTCATGCTGAGCTCACGGCCACTTGACTTTTACATTACTTCACTTACATTAGTCATATTTAAACGTATTTGAGTTGTCATCTGATTTCACTGCAGCTGACTCGTATGACACAGCTGTGTGAGCTGTTATTCGAACCAAAGCTCGCTGTATGTTCCCTGGTTAGGATCTGCCGTCTCAGCGGTCCATGATTGCATTGTACCATCACTGTATATGAATCATGAGGCAAATTGGAGCAATTACACCACAGTGAATAGATACTTTAATAGAAATGACGTGTTATGTTCAGACGCAGTGACTCTGTGGTGGAGCAGAAGCTTCACCTCAAGCAACCCTGGTGCTGAAATAAATGTTGGTTTTTTACGTTTTCTTCAATCCACAGATTCAAACATTTTATTCTGGCAACTGTGCTGCGATTTTATGTTGTGACAACACTGTAATTAATGCCTGGTTATCATTAGGCACAGAAAACACTCGGCTATGGTGAGGAAAACATCATGTTTTGGCTTAAAATACCCGATTTGGTCATCACAAACACAGCAAATATGTGTAATATGTCCTGACGTGCTTTCAGATATACCTGTGTTTGTCGGACTGTGAGCCTCATACTGATGTGGAAAAGGGGGGTGCATCTACAAAAGGAGGGAAGTTGAGACAGGTTTTGACCAGGATGTGATGCAGCGATGCTCCTGCTTGTTTCCTGACTCTAAATAAGCATAAGTCCTGCATGTGGGGCAGGTTGGCACCAGTGATTTTCCCTGCTGTTGTAATTGTTCTTGTCTTGTTTAGAAGCCAGTTCAAACTAGAAAACAGAGTGAATTAATGCAGATTACAAATGAAACAGCAGCTCCTGAGGCAAGTTGTACTTCCTGAGCTGGCACAGGAAGTACATCCTCTTTAGGCCTTGTTTGATGATGGTGTCTATGTTGCACCTCAAAATTTCAGACCTTGAATGGCTCTTAATATAAGGG
Organism: Acanthurus lineatus; assembly: GCA_029814665.1. Lineage (NCBI taxonomy): Eukaryota > Metazoa > Chordata > Actinopteri > Acanthuriformes > Acanthuridae > Acanthurus > Acanthurus lineatus. The sequence continues at coordinate 15,388,986 of JAPZDV010000010.1, forward strand.
GGGGCTTCCACATTAGTCTACTAATGGTGACGAGGATCCATAAAAACCCTATTTTAAAAAGAAAAGTGAGCTCATATGCATGCATCTCTTTGAATTTGTTCTGAAGAAATGTTGGTTAGATTTGTATGAAACAAAGACACATTGTGTCTATCTGTGGTGTGCATTGCCTTCATTTTTTTTCCTGGTTCACCGGGTTGTCTGAGGCCACCCAACCCCAAAATGTGGCCACTGCAGCAGCACCACGCAGCAGACACTGTCCGACATATGGCTTGGCGTCACCACACTGAGCCCTGGCCTCTCTCTCTCTTGCGCAGTGGTCAGTGTGTGGCTTTGGCTAATATGTAACAAGACATGACACTTCAAAAGTCCAGCATGTGCCACAAGCGATAACAAATCGCCACTACAGCACGCTCACTCTGCAGGCTTGTGGACTCAGCAGCTCCAGATGACAGCGCTTTTTTTTTTCTTTTAGTTTTTTTTTTTTTTTTTTTTAATCTCGCCTCCTCGCCGTTTGATATCTCTTTGATCTTGCACAATGAAATGTTTCTCCGTCCGCGTCCTCTCTCTTTTCGAGCTCCTCGTCCTTCCCTGTCCTCGGCTCATCTGCATCTGCTTATTTGCGGAGACGTCACCGTGGCGCCTGTGTCATCATGCCAGGAGACCTCCTGTAATCTCCTCGGTGCGCTGTGTGAAATGGGCCATGACCTCTTCAAATCTCTCTCTTTCTGTCTACCTCACTCCATCCCTCGCTGCTCTGTTTGTGTGTGTGTGTGTGTGTGTGTGTCCTGCGCTCCTGTATCTCTCCTTCTCTTGTCTGTGATGCAGGAGGATAATTCATACTCGCTAAGTAAGAGCTGACTGCAGCAAATCACAGGCCAGAACTTATTTACAGCAAGAATGCATTAATGAGTGGGACAGCAGACACAGCTCATCCTGAATATTTCTATCAGGATTACATATGTGACTTTCATACGTAAGGCTCAATAACTGAACTGTTGAAAGCTGATTCAAAAAAACTACAGGCTTTAATGTGCTTCTGCAACAGCCTCCACTCTTCTTTGGAGGCTTTCCACAAGGTTCTGGCTTGCGGGGATTTGCTCCAAGAGCATTAGTGAGGCTGAACACTGATGTTGAGTGATAAGGGCTGGCTCACAGGCAGCATACCGCTGCATCCCAAAGGTGCTGGATGGAGTTGAATTCAGGGGGTCCGCGCAGGTCAAACAAGTTCCCTCTCAGCAGGGTCCTTGACACACTTAAACAGCCCATCATCATCGGTAAAACAGCTGCACAAACTGCCTGTGCAAGCAAGTTTTTATGTCCTATTTAGGTATTTATATTTACTCTAAGGCCACAAACTCGACCGGCTGTAATAATAATTACGACGGGAGTAAAAGGAGGAGGTGACGTTGTATAAAGAGTAATAAAGTTCACATAAAGAGGAGCTGGTAGGCCAATTTTGCAGAATAATGGTTTCCACCTGTGTACATTCTCATGCTAACTCATGAACATGTTTTATGATGTTTGTTTAAGCTTTATATGCAGTAACAACACAGTGGTTTTAAGGAGGAAGATTTCTTTACTGGATGTTTGTTGCTTTCTGGAGTCTTTTTGTCATTGTGAAGCCACAGGCTATTGATCAAACCTGGTATTCTTCAGCAGTAGTTTCCTTTCTTTCCTCTTTAAATGAAGACATGTCAGCTTGTTTACCCTCATCACAAGTCACGGCTGCTGTCAGCTGAGCCCATGAGAAGAGAATTAAAGTGGAGCAAAAAATCTAATTTCATGGAACAGAAAAGTAATATTCCCTTTTTTTATATCCTTTTAATTATTTTTCTAAGGACTCTTTTCATGGTTTCCAACCCAAGGTTATGGGCCACCACAAAAGAAAATGCACAGGTTGTGAATACTATTCTATTACATAGAGATAGTATCATGAAATAGAGAGATAAAATACTGTCATGTCTAAGAAAAATCAAACCCAGAACATTAAAAAAATAGCCAAACAGAACAAATAACTAACATGTAATGTAAACCAGTCTGCTGGTACTGGTATTTTGGTATTTTTGTCCCCATTTGTCTGTAATTAACCCAAATCTGAAGCATCATTTTGCATCTTTTGTTATGATGTTGGCTCCATATGAGAGGCATAACTTTATGCATGAGCTGTAAGTGCACAGTGCTGCTGCTGCTGTGGTGTTTCGTGGAGCCTTGGTGGGATGGCGTGAGTGCATCTTCCTGCGAGCAGCTCTGATGGTAACCAGTGCAGCAGTCCTCAGTCTCAGAGATCCCCTCTGCTTTATTTCACCGTCTCCTCTGACTGCTAAGTATGCACACACTTCATTATGTGTACGTGCGTGTGTGTGCGGGTGTGTGTGTGTGTGTGCGTGCACCTGTGTGTGTGTGTGTGTGTGTGTGGAAAAGGTAGGTCCTCTTCCTCTCGTCTCCTGCTTTGCCTAATACGTCCATGCAGGGCTCGCTGGAGAGCGGCGTGCAGCAGCACAAAGATCAGGGCTATTCTGGTGCTGCCAGCCTGCCCAGTGCTGATAGGAAAGGATTAATGAGGCGGGGCACTCATCACTTGTAATTAGAAACAACGCTAAAAACTATTTTTGTGCCTGTTCCTATGGAGAGATCTTGACCCTCAGGCCAGCCCCTCCCCACAACACAGCACACACACACACAGCACCCCTTTGCTGCTAGCCATGAGGCAATAGACGCCTGCAAAGTTGGAGTAAATATAGGCCCATAACTCCTGCAGCTATGTGACACATGGTTCAATGGAGGGGAGTGCAGATAATTCACAACTCTGGCTGCGTAGTCCCCTGGATGCTCAAATGTCAAGAGGCTGAACGAGGCCGTCTCTCCAAATGTGCACTGAAAGGCATGTTTTGTTGTTATTGATCCCAATAATTAAGGAGCCTCCGAGCTTCTGTTGTTTCCTGGCCTCGATCGTATTATGAGGCCTCGAACATGTGAATGTTTCCCTCCCCCTCTTTATCCCTCAATCTGTCGCTTCTCTTTTAATATCTGGTTGGTTTCAACAAGATGTTTTTAATATAATGCTGTCTCTAGTAGAGCCGAAGCAGTCTAATGTCGGATATAATAAACTGTTAAAGACATTTCTCTGGCAGAATTGTCTTTTTCTTGTTTTGGCTTCTGCTTTTCTGTTTCACATTGTTGTAAATTTAATATCATTAGGTTTTTACGACTTCACTTTTGGTTCTAGGATATAGAAATGAACTATAAGCTTTTCTAAATAATTAATAGATTACTCAGTAATGATAGCTGTTAGTTGCAGCTCTTGTCTCTTGTTAGGAATTAAACCTGCATTTACTCACTTACTGACAACTATGGAAAAGAATTATCATTCATTTATAAATATGTCTCCGATCAACTGATGAACTCCTTTTATCTCTGTTTTGGTTTCCACCAACTCCTAATGGAAATATTTGGATCTTAAACCGCCAAATGCAGCTCTATTTTATGCAAAGTACGTGTATTGTGTTTAGTGTTGAGCTTTTTTCATGCTAATGTGAGCTGTGAAGAAGTTTTATTAGACAGCAATGACTAAAAAAATCCTCCAGAGCTGCAGAACAGTGCAATAGTTTGCACCACAAATACTTACTTTAACCTTACATAGTCATTAATTAGTTTTTAATTTAAAAACACTGATTATAGCAGCTTTAAGCATGAAAATACAACATAAAATTTGTGGCATTTTAATGAATAAAAATCTTCTTATGTGTTTCTCTGTTCAGAAATAAAGAAACAAACCAGACCATATTTTTCTATTTTACTCTTTCAGTGGCCAAAGAAATGAGCTCTTCCATGTAGGAAGCAAGAAAGAAAAAAAAAAAAAAACAACTTCCAGGACGCCAAACCAAACTTGAAGCCTCCCTGTTTATTTCAAAGCTCACAAGTGGGGATTACAAAATTACAGTGCTTCAATTTTCAACAGTTCAAGGAGTAGTAGGAGAAGAGTAGGAGAGAGATGACAGACCAGTTGAGGAATTTTGAGCAAAGTCATGCAAAAAGGTGTGGGAGAAGGCCTCCGTTATAATAGCACCCTTTGTGGAAAAAAATAAATCCATCTGTCCGTAGGTCAGTGCAAAAATAGTAATGAATATATGCATACAAAGAAAATAGATATATATATTTATATACTGTATATACTTGACCGTTGACTACAGACACAAAGAGAGATACAGAGACTTGTAGAGCGAAGCCCATTTCCGCCGGAGCCTCTGAGCCCAAAGCAGACTCTTAAACAAGTCTAGTCGTAAAGAGTGCACATCAAATAATGACAGCCTTATATTGTTCTAATACAGAACCGTGTTTCCGAATAAAAAGGGAACAGAAATCCAGATGCCTCTTGGAGCTGTCAATCAGGCTGTGACCTCTAAAGAAAGAGCAGTGTGGGAAAGACGGACAGCACCATAATGACTGCGAGTGTCCCTCGCAGGCCAGGAGCACACACAGCATGCTTTGTTTTCCAACCGGAGAGAGTAATGTACAGTATGACGGTTACATTGTTCAGTCAAATAGATCATTACATACAAAAAGCCATGTGCCGCTGCGGTCGCAGGAACCAGCAGATGGGACGAAAAAGATACATTATTGTTATATAACATTGGCTCAGATGGTAAAACACTCTTTTTTTTTTTTCCCCCCTATTTTTTTTTGTTGCAAATCCCCCGAATATAAATGCACAAGCTACAAATCGTTATCGTTATATACCTTCTTATCATATTCAAATATATTGTGGAGCACCAGTAGACACCAATGACAACAGCAACAAAAAAAAATACAAGTGAGGACACAAACGCTTTTTTCTTTTCTTTTTTTTTTTAAAACTTCTTTGTCGTTAAGTCACACGTAGAAAAAACTCACTTCAATCTGAGGCCGCAAACTGTTAATCATGCTCGAAATGTTTCCAAAGAACCTCACAGAACGATTTACACGACAGTCGGGTGGAGAACCTGTTACGCTTTTTGTTTGCATAGCATGAGTTGTTTTTTTTTTTTTTCACATGAGGGATTTCTGAAGCTTATTGTTGTGAATGTTGGTGTCGTAAAGCCTTAAAGAGTGCACTGTGTGTCCGTACTCACTATGCTGTGAAAAACTGCTCGCATTCTCCTTCGTTTTGCACTTGTGATCATTTTCCAGACGTTAAAGTTCTGATGTACTGAAGATAAAAAAAGTTCTCAAACTTACCAATCACCAAAATAAAACGTTGGCATTGTACATTTCTGCATACCACAAAAATATGCAGCGTTACAGATATTTAACCATCATCTTTCCTGCTGTGTGTATAAAACACATTGTTCAGGTTACTTCTATAGGAGCTCTCACTGAACTGGAGGAGGAGCCAATGGTGGTGCATGACAGCTAGGCGAGATGTTCGCAACCAGCAAACCCGGGTATTTTTAAAAAGGCGTCGAGACATTTTTCCAGCTGCATTTGTGGCGGCAAAACTGTGTATTTAAAGTCGAAACATAATATTTATCCTGACCCTAACAAGTGGTTTTTGTGCCGAGACCTAAACTACAATGCCAACATTTTTTTCTGGTGATTGGATTGTCACACAGGCTGTATTGCAAAGTAAACGTTGGTTTTTTGGTGCTTTGACAATATCAGCGATATTGTTAGCCCTGTGCTTCGTTTTCATGCTTTCAATGAGAGAGCTGAGCACAAACCAGAAGAACATATGAGCAGAAACAGAACAGAAACCATAATTTGTGAAAAAAAACTGCTTCCCTTTAGCTGGAAACTATGAACACTGGATGAGGATCTTGTACTCCTTGTTTTCTGGTTTGGATTTTATGTTTAACTTTCAGTTGAGGGACTTCTGGGCTGTTTTTTAATGTGTTGGAAGCTTTGACAGCCCTTGGATTCAGTAAATCAAAACAAATAAGATCCAAGATGTGCAATTGATGTGTGTCAGGCAAAAAAAAAATCTTTTTAACTTTTGTTTGGAAAGGTAAATGAACATTTTGGAGGTTCAGCTAACGACACTTTATTTTAAAATTTAGTTTAAATACTCGACACAGTCTTTGTACTGTGTGCAAAGTGTTAAAAAAAGGGTGAAATACACTTTAAAGCGCATGCATCCACCTGGGCACTAAAAACGTTCCCTTTTTTATAATTTCCACTTTAACTGCTGACACAGTAAAATGTCCACAAACTGACGAGGCTAAAATGCTAAATAGAAATTTTACTTGGCGACGATACAAAGATCTGCTGTCTGAATCATAATGAAGGTATGAAGATGAGGCCTTTTTCTCTTAATATCTGTCTACATGTAACTGTTGTGATCATAGGTGAGTATTTTCAGATGCAGCAAGATGAGGGTAAACTTTGTGTGCATGCATATAGTTTCTTACTGCACTACTATCTAGTGCGGAGTTCATTTACAATTCTCGGTGATGTTCAGATTCTCCTGCACAGAGACCACCAACGAAATCCAGAGTCATGTAAGGAGCATTTTTTTACTTCAAGGCTGTTTTTTTCACATCTTTGATGGAAAAAATGTTCTAAAATCCTGCATATGAAACAGGAAGAGCAAAAAATCTGCGCGTCACACAGAGACCAAGAGGAGCTTTTCGTCTTTTGAGTTCAATTTTTTGACCTCGATCTGCATTCGTCTGCACGTGATGGTGTAACCATGCGCAGGCCCAGTGGTGACACATGAATTAAGGCATCGATAGAGGCACTAGAACAGCACGTGACAGCAGCACTTGCCTATGCAAGGCAGAAGAGCTCACTTAACTGTAGCTTAGTGTCAGCGACAGGGAGTTGCAAGAGATTAGACAGGGGTCACTCTGCTCTACTGTACCGCCACTACACCAAACTGTGACCCACGGGACGACCTAAATGCTTCTCTGAAGTCTGTTCCTCAACTCTGCTACCATTACAGTGGTCTAAATCATAGCTCAAACTTTAGGGCACTGATACACACACACACACACACACACACACACACACACAGCTACATAGAGACACAGTGGAGTGCATTACAACAGAGCTGGCTGGTGGATAAATGGGAGCAAAAAGAACAGAGGACACAACAAAAGCGGGCAGTGAAAATCCTCCATTCTGTTACATTGAGCATCACCAGTAGCCCTGCTTTAATCTATTCACTTATTATTTCAAAGTGTTCCTTTTAGCAGCCATGCATTAAAAAAAAAGCTCTTATGGCTGTCTTGAAATATATATATAAATATATATATTGCTAAAATATATGCATATGTGGATGCAGGAATGGCAAAACAAAGAAGCAAACACACAAATTATGAATTTCTTTGTTTCTGTGTATTTTGGAAATACACAGATGACTGACATAAAAACCCACAAGCTGCACTCAAGAATAGAAAGCCCCGTTTTTTTTTTGTTTGTTTTTTTCCTTCTTCTTCTGTCTCTTGTACACATCTGCGCCAAAATATTACAGCATGACTGTATGCACCATAAACATACAGAACTGAACGACAGTAATTACATTAACATCAAAATGGCATTTCAGCAAAGAGCTGGAAATGTTTCGTAATCATTACCGATATATACACATAAGATCAAGGTCTCAGTTGCATTCCACTCTGAAATTATTGCACAGTAAGCCGCTGTGGGCTCGTCATGGTCACCCCCATAAACCCCCTTGTATAAAAATAGAACAACAACATTAACACAACAATCAAGTCTTCATCTTTTTTGTTTTTTTTGTGTTTGTTTCTGTATTTGTTTTTTTGTTTTTTTTTTGACAGGCACTGCCGTGGCCAACCCCGCCTGAGTCTGCAAACATGAACTGTGTGCCACAGTGTGAGCTTTAAGAGTTTTCTCTTTGCAGTAATTGCCCCCTAAGCGAATAAGAGTAAATTTTTAAAAATTTTCTCCAAACTGATTTTTTTTTTCCCCCCATCATTTTAACATGCTGCTCCTTTGCAGATCAGTGGAAATCTTCCCACTGACCGCCTCCCCTCTCTATCTCGCCATCTCTATCGCTCTAACTCGCCTTCTCCTCTGGGACTTTGGCCAGGTCCGAACAGTAGGGATTTTTGGCATTTCTCATCACCGCTGACCCAGAGCTTTTTGGCACTCTCGAGAGTCCAAGATGAGCATGAGGAGATTCAAGAAGAACACACAGCTCTTGCACTCCGAACCAGCTCACCGAGCAGCCGAACTCTGTTTAAAAAAAAACAGTGACAGTGAGTACGAGTGTGAGCGTCGAGTCGAAGGGTTCGTTTAGACGACAGTTTCCACACCAATCAGCTTTGGCGTGAGGATTCGTGGCGTTATTCCGTTGTTGAGGTCCTCCTCGAACTCCAAAAGCTGGCCCATGAAGTTGAGGTTCGGGGAGATGATGGGCCTCCTGGTTTTGACGAACTTGTAGGCGTCTGTCATGGTCATCCAGGTGTGCTTCATCAGGTAGGCGATCACGATGGTGGCTGAACGAGAAACGCCTGCCTGGCAGTGGATCAGAAGGCCCATACCTGCTTGGTGTGCTTCCTCTGCAAAGAGGAACAACAATCAGAAAGCAGTACAGTAAATGCTTTGTTCCTGCAGGGGAAGTTCAGGCAAGAAAAGCTATTAAAACTTCCTGTCTAAGTCTGGTTTGACCTGATTTCTTTGAAACAAAATAACACATATCTGTAAGGTGTTGATGTAGGGAAAAAAGTAATTAAAATAATGTACTAGTAATATAAAATTGTAAAAATATGGCATTCAGGCGTTAGTCTGTGCAGAGAACTTTTGGCTCTAAAAAGTTACTTAAAAGCAAAAAGTTTTAGTGTGGATGTTGCCTCACAGCAGACTGACATCATGTGTTGACCAAAAGCACCCTGGGATCACTGTTTTAAAACCGAATTCCCAGACAGAGAGACAAGCTCAACACTACGCAACACTTTCAGGCAATTTGAACTCTTCACTTCAACTGAGTTCAAGATTTTTTTGATTGCCTGAAGAAACATATGCAAACTCAAAAATAACATTAAAACTCCAGAGTGGACCGGCGACCTTTCGGTCTGTGAGGCAACTGTGCGAACCGATGAGCTACTAAAGCGAATGTTAGATCAGTGAGAGCACCAACGCTGACAGTTTCCTTATCTCTTTCTTCTATGCAGCCAAAATGAACAACCACCTCAGATTTTAGCGCTACAGCAATGTGTGCTCTCATGTTACCTTACATAAAAGGTGTCTCAAGAAAAATATTTGCTTATTCGACACCATTGATTGCTTTTATTAAGCCCACAAAATGTATTCCCATTAAACAATCAGATATGTAAGTAATTGCTCCGTGGTTTAATTGCTGAAAGCTCTTGAGTTGACATTTCAACTTCTCACAACAAAAGGTTTGGCAGCCACCGTGTTTGCTTTCACTCCTGCAATGAAAAGCTTTTGTTGTCGAACAAAAATGAAAGTTTTCATACCGATGAATTCAAACGCCTCCTCAAAGTACTGCCGCAGGTTCTGCTTGTTGCTGTCCGTGGCGGGGAGGCGCTTGTAGATGAAGAGGCCCGTGTCGTAGTGGTAGAGCGGCAGGTGGGTCGTCACGTTGAGGATGTAGCCGATGTTGCAGCGCTGAAGCAGGTTGATGTCCTGAGCGTCGTGCTCGTTCCCCAGGTAGAGGAAGGGCAGGATTGGTGTCAGCTCTGCGTTCTCTATGTCCGGGGTGGAGGGCAGGGAGTGAGGTAGAGCCCCCGTCAGGCCAGCAGCTGCACCGGTGTCCAAGCCCTCGTGAAGGTGCAGCGAGTGCTCGCATAGGTTCTCGTGGCTCTGTCTAAAGGAGCTAAGGCCTCCTGTGAACACAGACAGGTTGTGAGAAAGGTGTTAAGGATATACTGATGCACTTGTGTATCAATGGTGATATTATGTTTTCTGATAAAGTTTCATAGTCAAAAACATTTTATCAGTTTTGAATTAGTAGTTTGCACACACAGACTTGATGCTGTGTGATGCTAAACAGTGTTATAATCTACTTTCAGCCACTTGTCTCTTCCACTCCAGTGAAATAATTTATCCTGAGACGGGACAAAAAACACAGAGAACACAGGCCTATAAAATAATATCTCCTTGCTGACAGTATCACAATATACTGAAGTATTTTTAATTGTTAACACCTATACTGTTGCTAATCTTGACATTAGCTCTGGGTAAATACTAGTTCCACCCTTTGTGTTTGGTAAACAGGGCGAGCAGGAAGTCAGAATATTTTCGCAAACGACTGGTAAAACTTTCAGGCAGCATTTTCAAATTTGGTTTTACCGTTTTTTTTTTCCCCTGACAAATTGCAAACTGGACCTTGTTGGTAGCTCTTGAATAGAGCACGGGGCTAACACTGCCAGGGTGAAGGGTTCAACTCCCACTGGAGCCCTCCATGCTAAAAATACACGCCTCTGTCCGCCACATGACACACATTTACGACTGTCAGGACAAGTGAGCTTTGCATACAAATCTGATAATGCAACAGAAATTTCCTCTAAGAGCTTAAAAGCACTTAAACATTTGCACAAATGTCTCGATTTCCAGACTAAACTGACAGATTTTGTTTGATTTTGAATGTTTCCATTTAGATATTAAATCAACATGAAGGGATTGGCAGTGGTTCCCTTCGAAAAGACTGACAGTAAACTATTTTAAGGAGGAAAGAGACAGCCAAAATGGCTACCAATGACAGTTTCCACTAGCCGAATAACACGCGAAAACCCCCCTCATTAACTTGCAGGTTAATAGATGAACTAAATGTTTAATGTACTTCTCACTGGACATCTGCACTTCTCCAAATAACTGGTTTGCACCTGTTGTTGGTGATACAGTCGGCCAGTTTCCCTTCAGCATTGGAGTTGTGGGGAGGGGATGGAAAGTGTCAGACACACACAAACACACACACAGTCACACAGTATCAGTTCATGTATTGTTCACATTGCAAGCGCTGACATCATGCCATGTGAGGTCATCGCACAACTTCCCCTTAGTGACCGGGCAGGTGGGGATCTCCTGTCAACTGTCGGGACAGTGTTTTCAACATAAAACAGCCCGACTGTCAACAATGAACAAAGACATGGACCTGATAGAGTTGAACAGGCTGCAGTGTAGTATAAGCTGTGATGGTAATCATTACACTATATCAAATAAAGAAAAAGGAAGTGTCTATTAGACCGTTGGACACTTAATGTTAACAACATGTTAAGAGGGAATTTCCACTAACAGTGATATTTTTCTTTCGTTTTCAGAATTTATAAACTCAAAAGACGGAGCTATATTATTTAGAGCCACATTTAAATACCTAAATCTGAATTTATGACAACTGTTTTACCAGACTGTGTTTTTCTTTAATTTTATGACAGATTAAAAAAGTCTGGTCTAAATTTAAATCAGTAGCAATAGACTCTTTTTTGGCACTTACTGGCAGTTGAACAACACATTTTCAACATAATAACACTGAATGTGTTGTCGTGCTTGCAAACCTCTGCAGCAGACACAGACCATGTCCATGTTGGTATTTAAAAAAAAAAAAATGTTTTGCCCTCTATTTTCTAAAGAAAAAATCCCATTCACACAAGGTCTGTTTTCAATAAAAGCTTCATAGAGATGAAAATGCAAAAACATAATTTCAGCAATGCGAAAAGCATTTCAGAGCCACAAGAGGGACCAAAACACTAAAGCCATACAGGCCATTCAAACAGCTGGAAAAAAAGCTACAGGTAGGCTACCTGCAACTAGAGGTTTGATTGGGTCTCATCTGAAACCTGAAATGTTGGTAGCAGGGACCGTGTTGTGGAAATATTGGATTATGTTGTGACCTCTATGACACATTCTGATGCCTTTGTTCCTCAAAATAGTGAAAGAATGACTGTTTATTTTTATGTAAACATGTAAGAAGTCCTGTTAGCAAAGTTAGCAACAGCACGATGTAAGCTAAAGAGACAGCAGCAGACACTCTGACATCACACACACAGGGCTCACAATCTGCTGTCAAAAAAACCTGTACGTGTAGACAAGGAAACAGAGGAACAGTATAAGTTATGTGGAGTTGTATTTCTGGCCACCAACAGAGTCTGTTTCTGATTTTCACTCCACTCCTGAGCTCTGGTTTGGTCTCCACCGACTCTTGAGGGGAACATCTGGCTCTTTCGCCGGTGTCACTAGCTGGACTTTAACTCTGCGGTTTGGTGGTGAGCCGGGACTGCACGCAGCATTTATTAGACCTTTTTCCACAGAAAAGGTTTAAGAGAGCATCGAGATTTAACCAAAACAATACATTTGCGTGTTTTAAAACCAAAACAATGAGCTAAACCCACAAGCACACACACGGAAAAACCCTGTAAGCTAATACCTGCTTGCTCATTTATTTAGAGGCCAACATCTTCTCGCTTCCACAAAGCAGCCAAGTGGCCGAGCCAGCCATGCTGTACACTGTGAAAACTGCTTCCTATTTTGGCTCAAACTGAACCAAAGTCTATCTTTTTCAGGGTTGAACTCGACTGATTAAAAAAAAAAAAAAACACCTCTCATAGTAAACTGAGAATAACAGAACCTCCAGAAGCAGCACACTGCTGTGAGATGAGATCTGTCGAGTGTGACCGTCTGTCATTATCTCCGAGCTAAACTCACAGAGGAAAACATGAAAACTGTGTCTATCACTTTCATAAGCCGCAGGTTCAGTTCCTGCTTAGAAAGTACCGCCTTTGCCTTGCAAGGCCTCTCACACCACAGACCCGCTGTTTCCAGTGCTTACCCTAAACCTTCCGACAACACTGACATGTTGTTTATTGCAATTCTGACGGATTAAATGTAACCTATTGCTGCTCTGAGCTGCAGCGAGGCGAGCACGGAAGATTTCGTGTTTTCAGTGGAGCAGAAAAACCACACAACAAGGGTATTACAATAAATCATGACTAAGGCATGAGTAAATTATTCAGCAGAAATCATACAAGCATGTTCCAAATATGTCACCAGACTACTGTTTGTGGTAATCACAATCCTTTTTTCTGCACCCGCTGGTTAAGAAAATCTTCTATATTTAAAGACAGTGAACTGTTTGTTTTGTAAGTTTTATTCCAACATAATGAATGTTGTGTTTAAAACGATCATATAAAGCAATAGAGGCTACATTCAGGCATGCTAACATGGAGATACTAGCTGTTCCAGATATGAAAAAGGGACTTGTGTACAGTAAAGTTGGGATGAGCCGTTTGATTCCCTCAGCTGAGAGGATGTCTCGCATTTTGCAAGAATTAAACTCAGCGAGGGACGAAGCAAGACAGTCTGCCTTGTTCCCCCCACCGAGGTGAGCTTCAGACAGACGCCGATGCAGGATGCAAGAGGACGAAGAGGAGAGACGGGATCAAGGTGCTGTGATCTCACGGCTCGACGGTGACTCTGATGCATTCAGGAGAAAAAAACGCTCGGAGCCCAGCCCCCCAACACAACATGCTGCTCCAGCTTCAAACACACACACACACACACACATACCAAAGATAGAAAACATGGCAGCGACCAACAGACTGCTATCCCAGTAGACCTCCTTATTTACAAACAGCCGCTTCTCGCTCCCTGCAAAGTGCTTCATATGTGTCATATGGAAAGCTGGCGAGGAGTGTGTGTGCGTGTGTGTTTGATGTAGACACGGTTTGCTCGGACCGGATTTTACCTGCAAACGCTGTTGTTTTTGCTATTAGAAGTGCAGACTGGATGATAAAACTAAAGCCAGTGTGTTTACAGGCAATATCAGCTGACCAAAACAATAAAGGGGAGAGTTTAACAGGCTTTGTGTACACACACACACACACACACAAACACATTGTTATGCTACCACACTAGTTTCATATCAGTTTATATTGCCACTAAGCTTCTAGCACTGCTAAATCGGACATTGCTTTCAGATGTCTGAACTGATTTACTCCCTCCAGAGTCAAACTAAAGCCCATGAAATTGTGGTTTTTATCCCTTTTTTTATGCTTGAAAGACTTATTTCTTCCTCTCCCGAGCCCTGAAAAACCCACTGTGGTGTTACCTTTGAGGATGATGGGGTCCTTGCCCTCCCTCCTCAGTGACTCCAGGACCACATGCAGCGGCTGGGAGAATGTCAGCCTGTTGGGGTCTGTGGTGCTCTCGTCGTAAACCACAATCTCTTTGGAGAAGATGCCCTTAAAGGAGTCCTTGCCCTCGCGGCAGGAGATGAGGTCCAGCACAGTGATCTTGCCCTGCTGCAGCCGCCGCCGGCTGATCTTGTCGGAGCAGTTGATGTGCACCGCCCCCCGAATGTGGCTCTTGTTGTACTCCATGAAGGGCCGGCAGTCGATGATGACTGGCACGGGCCCCACGGGGTGTCCCATGGGGCAGCAGGTCATCCGTTTGGCCAGCTCATTGGGGTGGATGACCCTCACAGGTGACAGGGCCTTCGGGGTGCCCGGGGTGAGGCTCGGGGCACTTAATGCTTCATGGTTGCTGACCATAGGGGTCTGGGGCCCAGCATAGCTGAGGTTGGGGCTGCTGGCGCTCACCTGGCTGTGGCTGAGGCTCTGGCTGTCCTTCTCATAAGTAGTCACAGAGCAGCAGCTGGCACTGCTGCATCCACACGACAACGAGCGCGTGGAGCCCTTGGATGAGGGCATATACGTTACAAGATTGGCCGTCGCCCGGATCTTCACCACGGTGGTGCTGATGACTGTCTTGCTGCTGCTGCTGGTGGCGATGGAGTCCAGGTAGCTGGTGTCCAGGCGCAGTTGGAGTTCCTGAGGTCGGATTGGCCTTGGCAGCGCCACCACAATTCTGTCGTCAAGGGGAGATGGAGGCATGGGGAGGCCGAGGGCTGGACGTTTACGGAGAAGTCAACAAGCCGCTCTGTGGGCAGAGACAAGCAACAACATGAGAACAGGAGGGAAAGCTTCGCAGAAACCAGTTTGGCTCAGTGGATTCTGCATAAACACTGATTCAGATCGACACCGTGCATGAACAAGCGCCCTGTCTGTTTGATCAACATGCAAACTAGAAAACGGCTGCTGAAGCCAAATATTAGTAATGTCAACACCTGCAGGGCTACACCCAACTTGGTGGGAAAAATTTAGACATGACAGACCGGCTACTAATAATAAACACTGAAATCATCACAGTCTGCTGTAACTGAATCACTTTGTAATTAATATGTATCATCCTCCACATACTGTACGTATGTCTGTGTGCTACTGAATTTTTCATCCCAACTCCGGTCTGTCTCATCCAAGCCTTTATAACAACAGAGAAAAAAGGGGGAAAAAGATAAAATACTGCATCAACGCTACGCCGCAGTTTGGTCTCTCCCCCAAATGGAAAGTCGGGGTACAAAAAAAAAAGAAAAGAAAGAAAGAGAAATGAAGAAGAAGAAGAGAGAGGGATGGCAATTCCTTTTGATCACCAGCCTGAGCATTTTTTAAAAGCATGTCATCCTGGCATATTATGTAAAGACACCCGCCGAGCTCTTGCCTGTCCCGGCCATTGTCATCCTTTAAGCACGGTGCAGCTTCAGCAAAAAAAAAAAGGCAGGAATCATTCATGGCCAAATTCATTGAAGAAACCGGCATGAGAACGTGCCGAGAATGTGATATGGCTCTCAGGACGAGACGGACCGATCAGATGAGCTGAACACAGGGGAATTCAATTCCACACCGCCGTGTAAGAAGACAAGAAATTAAAGAATAAACATGCGATGGTTGCATTTTTTTTAAAAAAATACAACACAGATTTTTAACTTTGTCGCAGCGGCGGGATGTAATAAAATACATCGGCTGTGATAAAAACACTTAATTTGTGTCATTATTATGAATAACATAACGATTATTATCCACTAATCAGCCATGAACGGTTGCAGTAATTTGATATTCCTTCTTCATAAATAATAAAAAAAAAATCGCGTTAAATCTTTATGACTGTGCAATTCAACAACAACTTGCGCCTTGGACACCAAATTCCCAAACTTGCCTTGGTTTTTTTTTTTTTTTAATCTCTCTCTCTCCTGCTTACCGGTGTGTGTCGCGGTGCGCTGAAGACGGATTTATTATCTCCACTCGCTGACGACGTTGACTCCATTCAGTCCGTCCCGGTGTTGTGGAGCGGCAACATTTTTTAGTACTTTTACCCTGCCTCTGCCCAGAAATAATACTGAAGGAAGTCTGCCAGCCTACAGAAGTTGCGCAGCAGGACTGACGCGAGCGCGAGCCAATGCGCGACTTCATTAATATTAAATTTGATCCTTTCTGTACAGTGAGGTCCGGCCCAGCGATGGGAGGGATTTGGCCGGGCTGGCTGCCTCTGTAGCCGGCTGTGGCTTGAACTGCCTTCAGTTCCCCCACGTACGAGCAGAGATGATGTCACTGGCAGCCAATCAAAAGTCTCTCCAGGAGTGCTGGAGGAAGAAGACGCGTTACCTTCACGTGCTGCTCGTAAAGTCTTAACTTCACGGTAAAAGAAGAGCCGCCAGCATGGAGATAAGGACATAAAAAAAGAGCTACTTTGTGCTGCAGTGGCAGAAAAAAAATAAAGCAAGAAAAGATAAGCAGACATGTAGATAATGTGTTCAAACTTCAAAAGCCAATTATACACATAATATATATTCAAATTTTATCATACAGGTGGGGGAAAAAAAGCTAAATAATGACACAAGACATCAAGAGTAAGCTATAATAATGACAATAATAACATATATGATTTTCCATGACACTGTCATGCTCAGCTGGTACAGGTAAGCCTTCAACAACGTGGCTCTCTGGCACGAGTTGACGGCCATAACGACATAAAAGGCCTTTTTCATGGACGACACTTTGAGATGTCACACTAAGAAAAACACAGGTAGATTAATGATGGCCGGATTCCATTCCTCTGGTTCAGTTTTCAGGGAGCGAGCGTTGTGAGCGTTGGCTCGCTGTCACGCCGGGATTCTTTCATAAGAACAGAGCCATCGGTAATGTTAATAGGAACACCTGTGCTTTTCCTGTTATGACAAGTCAAATGAAACGAGTCCCTTGTTCCCTGGTCAAAAGGCTAACTCTCATGTTTTTGAGATTTCCTGCCAATTACTGGATTTAAAAAAAGAGGCACACAATGTGGAACAAAACTGAGATATCCTTTTGTTTCCTCTAACATTTCTACATAGATGTGTGTTTTTAGAAGTATATTGAAATATCACCATGTCCTTTATCCTTCATTCGCTGTGTTTATATTTCCTCCTTCATCTTTCCAGTCAGCTTTTTCCAAATGAATCATTCGAGGACCTGCTGAGCTTGCGAGACAATATCAGCACCTTTATGAACAAACAAATCACTTTTACATTTTCATATTCCTTCAGCTTCACCTCCTCTGATATTACTTGTCCTTTTTTTTTTAGTTTTTTAGTTATTCTAAGGTTACAGTTTCCACTTCAATCACCAATGAGGAAGTTGAACATTCAGTTTTTTTTAATAATTCAAAGTCACAGTAAGGGTAAACATGACATGCATTTGTTTGGGAGAAACTTTTAGTCTCTTAATAGATTTTCAGCACAATTACTGTCCCGTTTATTCCAGGATTATGTTGATAATTCCCACAACACCTGAAGCTGTTTCACCTTAACTGGTATGACAAAAACCACAAAACTCACCTCACAATACCAGTTCTTGTTGTTTTCAATGAGAAAACCAGTTGGTCGAACTGATTTTAACTGTTTTCAGTGTTAAAATAAACAACTGTGTCAGTGGGATTCAGTTGGATTTGTCATTTTGCTCCAATTATGACCAACCAGTGTTGTTTGGTCTGAGTCATGTCTGACAAACTGCTGCTCCATTTCCTCATTAAGTCACTTAAACATATCAGATGACCTTTCTCCTTTGAGACTCGGAGAAGTACCTAAAGTTACCAAACTGCAAGTGAAACAGAGTGAAATAGGCAGACCCATGAAAGTGAAGATAACGTCTCGCTTGTGTGAGACAACAAGTGACGAGTGACCTGTGTGTGCGATAAGGGAGGTAACATTATTGGTGGTAATAAGTAGGTGTCTTTGGCAGGAGCGGCGTTAACGTTGTGCCAAGTTGGCTGACTCCTCGGTCCCATATGACAAGGACCCATGTTTGCGGTGAAAGGGGTCTCGCTGGCTACAAAGCCCAAATATAATCTGAGATATCTATTTAGCCTCACTGGCAACCTGAAACAATGCAGGGCACGTATCATTGCTGCTATTATTAGACACCTGAAAAGTTATTTTTAAATGGACGCAGCTGATCAAAGCTGATCCACATCGGATTCCCAGCTACTCCGGTTTCACTTGTGATGGAGGGTCAGTGAACAAGCCCCCTGCCCTCCCCCCGCCACCTTCAGAGGAGAGTCTAAGTTTGTTTTTTTGATATAGAGGTCATGTTTTTCCTAAAAAATTAAAAGCATAAATCTAATATTGATCATTTCGAAGCACAAAAAGAAAAACCTGGGACATTAGTTTGTTATTTTGACCTTTATAAACAAAATTTACTTGACAAACAGCAGGACCTGTACCTGTTACGGAGTGTTTTAGACGGTCGTATTAGGACTTTTAACCTTTAAAAATTTTAAATACAATCTTAAAAACCAGTTAAAAAAAGATGGAGAGGATAAAAGTTTTGGAGATTTGTGGTTTTGGCACAACATTTATGACGTGGATCTGCTAACAGTGACAATTACATCATATTATGCAATAAACTGCTTAGAAATAGCAGTTTTATATGAAATGAGACTGACAGTTACATCACAACAGGAAGCATATTTGTGAGATAAATAATAACAACTTCAGTCATCATTTAGATATCGTTACACAACGGAAATGGCAGAAAAGTGAGGCGTTACGTGTTCGAAAAGGAGAAGCAGATGCTTGGAACGACTTTTCAAAGATCTGTTGGGAATTCAAACACAGGCTGCGACGTGACCCGAGCAGTTATGTAAATTCAACCAGTTCTGCCTGTAAAGCTGGTTTCGTTAGGCCGAACGTTTGTCGAGCTGACTCCGTAATATTCTGCCTCACAGGTGTCAGAGCTCTTTTCTCAATGGTTGTGTTAAGATAAGAGGAATAACCAGGTTTGCATCATCAAAGCTGTAAAAACAATCTGATAAAAGATTGTTGTTGTGATCAGGTGTTTGCGGTTCTTGTGATGACATGTTAGCGATGATGATCAGGAACTTTAAAGCAGAATTCAGATGCTAACAAGTTACATGACTGTCATGGCAGTAACTTATGTTTCCTTATAATTACTCATACATTAATATTACCACTAACTAGCTTTTCTTAATGACATAATATGGATAATTGTGTGATGTAAGGGCTAATGGCCGAATGCTAATGTTAGCATGCTAACTTGCTCACAGTGACACAGCTATGCTAAGCAATGCTGACATTAAGAGAGTGTAATGTTTAGAATTATACTTTTTACTGTCTTAGTTTAGCATGTCGCCATGCTAACATTTGCTAACTAGCCCGCAACAAGTACAGCTAAGGCTGATGGGAAAGTCACCAGTTTGCAGGTGGGTGGAAGCAAATCAAAGAGAGAGACAAGTAAAACAATTTGAACTGATGATGATATTAGAAGGGAAAAGTCTGATAAAATATGTTGTAAAATATGTTTTCTGTTGCGAATCATTTATAAAAAATGTAATTCCAAGCAGAGATGATTATTTATATTGTACAGATGCTTTGTTGGACATCACACTTTAAAACTTATGACCACATATGACCTTAAACTTTTTTGTTACTTGGTCAGGGTTGTGTTTGTGTGATCATAATGTACTCATATGTACTTATGATATGTTCTCCTGAATACCACTGAGGTTCAACAGGTGTTTGTCCTGTATTTTTGTTCAAGAAGCTCTCAATTGTTTTTAGGATGAAAAAACCCACCACTTTATTTTTGCTGCAGTGCAAGAGGTGTTTTGTTCAATGTTTATTTCCCTTTTTATGCTCCCTGCTTTAGACATCTGTTTTTAAAACATTTACATGAATAATGAAGGATGATTAACATTAAAACCAGTAATTTTTTAATCCTGTTGTTGCAGGAAACAACAGCAGGTGGATGCTAAAATAATTGCTGCTGATAAAGAATTCACAGCTGTTTAAAACCTTTTATTTTCTTTCTTTCATTGTTTTAAATGCTTGAAAAAAAAAGAGAAAAGTCATTTTTGCACCAATTTTTTCTCCCTTCTGCAAGATCTCGAACTTGCACATTTTCCTTATAAATGTCAGCCCGTGGAAAACATGACACCGTGTGGCTTCGTATCTCTGCTCAGAGATCACGCACTTGATATGAGATAATGTCAAACTTTGATGCTAAACACAGTCATGTGGTGGGAGCTGCTTTTGGGATGGAAAACATGACTGATCGCAGTGCGGTATTCACTGGCCCAGATGAAACACCCAAACCACTTCCTGTCTTCTGTAAGGTGCAAGCTCAATGTCACATTTTAGAGAAGCACAGGAAGATCTCAACCCGACGTAACCTCGCGAACCGGCTGTCACACATACATTCGTTTAGCAGAGACCTGGGAGACTGCGTTTGAATTTCAAATCAGCCCATTTACTAATTGCTGTTTTTATAGTGTTTAATATGCAAAACACTGCCCCTCCCCTCCCCCCTTGCTCCCAGTTTTTCATCCCACCTGGCCATTATCTTCATTTCTCCTTCAACGCTGAGGACTGAAGAAAAAGAAAAATGTTGCATGATGGTTTTCTAAGAGGGAATGGCACAGATGGGCCTACTGCAGACTCAACAGCTTGAAAAGCAACATGTCCAGCGATGGCACGGAGGGACGCTGCCAAAGATTCAACAGCCTGTCGACCTATGCCCTTTTATTTATTTATTTATATATTTATTCTTGCGCATTTATCAGCTTCCACTCCGTTAGACTGCAACACAGCACAACACAGCCACGAATGTGCCTAACCTCTTGAAACTTATCGGTTGATCGTCTACTCCGACTGTCATTTTGAATCTTATCTCATTAGCTTTTTATTAGGCGGTTTAGACGGACGAACGGGACCCGAACAGAGGAGCGACGCAGCTCTCCAAAATAACATTCTGTTCATCATTAATGCCTCGAGCTGTGTGGCTATCGGCGCACAAACTGTCTGAGCTTTGAGAGCCCAGTCTGTCGACGCATTATGGTGCCTCCTTCTGAAACACTGTCACACCACGTCTTTTGTTTGTTGTTTGATTTCTTGGATGGAAAGTCTATTTCCTGTCTAAACTTTTGTAAGCACTGACAGTATGTGACAAGAGTGAGTTTCGGAGTTTGACTCGGGAGTTTAGATTTTTTCGAAAAACAGCATGTGGTGAGAGAAACTCGCCAACACACTCACACCAAATAAACAAAGTGTCTTAAAGGATCAGTGACTGTACACAACATGTAAATAAGTAAACACATTTTAGATTTTATCATCACACAGAGAGTCATTTTAAGTCAGCAACACTCCAGTAAAAGTGACTGGATGTAAAAATGTGGCAGAAGTCTTAACATGAGTTGATTTAAATGTGTAAATCTTTGTTTTAAATGAAATAAAGCTCACTTCCAATATTGAAATACTTTTCTACAGAGTAACAATTCAGTGACATTTAAGCATCATACAACAAATCAAAGTATGACATAACATTTGTAACCTTTATTTAACAAAGAAACCTCTAATCTTGATTAAAATGTTTTTTTTCGAGACTGTTCTGGCTCGAGATTGTTGATAATAATAATAACAGCGAGACCCTGTCAAACATAAACCAGATAACATAAACTCTCCTACAACATCAGAGGTGAAGAGATAACAGAAAAAAATGCTGATCAGCTGAGAATTTATCTGTTTTCAGTGGTTACGCAACTTTATTTTAATGTTTAACTTTCGACTGCCTCTCTGAAGTTTTTCAGTCATCAGGTCTTCACCTTTCAGCAACAATTAAAAATAAATTGAAAAAATGAAAAAACTTGACAAAAATATCATTTTCAGTGGAATTTTTGCACATTTTGTAATTAGTAACCTACATGAATTACCACGACGACCACCACGATGATTAAAAAATTTTAAAATACTTTGAGGAAAAGTTATCTGTCGGTTATTTATAGCACGTTTTCTGAAGTCATCTGGTTACCCACCTCCTCTAAAACCACCTCGCAGCCCTGAGGGGAGTTCCAACCGAAGGCTGAGAGCGTCTGAAAAGATCTGATTGTGGGCAGCGAAAGTAAAACAAAGACATAGAAAATAAAAGAAAAAAATTTGTGTTCTTATAGAAGGAGTGTTGCCTGGAGCGAGCAGGCCGGCGGCCGTGACGGATTGCCGGCAGAAGTATAGTTTACACCTAACAATAACAGCCACATCACTGAACTCATAACAACCCTAGTTTCTGTGAGTTGGGCTAGTCTGCTCAGGATTATTCATTCAAGTTGGCATGTCCCTTCGCCTGAAGAGGGGTGAATCATCCTCATGGTCACTTAGCAACAACCAAATATTGTCTAGTTAACTATCATATAATTTAAACATTTGCTCTCACTACGCTCACGCTTATGGCACGTAAGGTCACTGACGCGCTGCTCGACATGTATGTTTTGTACGTAAAGCGGCTGTGTGTGTGTGTGTTTGCGATGTCGGTTTACATCACGCTTTGATGAAATCTGAGATAATGATCTCAAAAATAGCAAATACTGTCATTCTCCCCCGCAGTGGGAGCCCAATTTAATTCTGACCTTATCCCAGAATGGAAGCATATCATACACATGGGTGGATTTACAGGACCGAGGGTATTAGATGATGTCCCTTGATATTTGTCCGTCGCCCGCGGTGAGTGTCTGTTTATTAAACGTTCGCCATAAACCAAACTTCTCAGCCGTGACACCCCCCCCCCCTTGAGTGGAGCAACTTATCAGCAAACGCTCGCTCGCTGCCCTCGACCTCTGGAACAAACACAGGGATAACACAATATAAATAACAATGACTCTCGCGCCCTCTGCTAATCACATCTAAATAGCAACTGTTTCTAGGACATGGGGGGGGGTCACCTGCTGCATGGCTGTGTAAGAGCCAGGTCCTTTTAACTGTGCATGGCTGTCCCAGAGGGGGGGCGAGGACCGACAGCTCTGTTGGCAGCTGCTCTGGACCAGGACTGCAATGATAATACTGTAAATGAATGAAAGAGGGTGTTTAGCGTGGCGCAGTGAGGAGTTTCACAGGTCACATTGTGCTTCACGAGGCTAAAACGTGAAAATACGAGACTCATAAATAAAGTGGGATTTTCTTTAGTTGGTGCTCTTTCCTTTACCTCCTCAGTAACAGATGCTAATATTACACAGGCTAAGTTTTTCTCGGTCATGCACGATAATTGTTGTTGCCAATAAATTATCATTTGACAATGAGAAATTTATATTATTGTTCACATTCTGCTCCGGTAATTTAATTTGAGCCGGTAATTAAAACCAGTAACATGAAGCCAAATTGCATTCATAACCGCATCCTCTTAAAGTAGCAATGTTCTCCATTGCTTTACTGTATTTAAAAGTGTACCGTCAGCCTTTTGTCATTGTGTTTTATCTGCAGAATAAGCAACCTCGAGCTTTAAGTCCAATAAAAACCTTATTTTTAGAGTAAAGCATCACATAAATTGACATGACTGATGTTACAGATTCAGTCAAAAGCATTTATTTTGATTTAATTCTGATTCAGTGAACTCTTTAAGACAATATTCTCTATCAAAATGTGGTTTTTAAGTTTTTACTCTGCTTGGCTCTGTAAATAAATGAACATTAGAGGAGTCAGAGGTGTTTGTACTTGTTGTAATGATGATGTAAGTTAGATTTGGTTGGATTTGGTTCGGTCATTACTCTGGAAAACTGACTGATCTGTCTTTGCTCATGACTTCCCTCGCTTCACTCAGGTGTGCAAGAACTCCAGATTATAATTCAATTTATTTCTTTTTCAAAACACAAACATGTAAAATCATCACAGTTTTTAAGACTCTGAGACATTTTTTTAGATGTGAAGTTTGTAAACTTGAACTAAAACCAAACTGCATCTTCAGTTAAAACAGGCAAAGATAGTTTTCAAAGGCTCATTCGTCCCCTAGAAGTCACACAAGATGTGGATATGCAACATGTCGTAGCAATAAAACACCATAAACTCTGCATTGTATCCCGATGGTGAAGCTCACTGAGGCTGTGCTCTTTCAGGCCACTCTCCTGATACGTTAAAATTCATTTGCATTCAGTGGAATTTCCCTCTTTTATCGACGCTGTGTAAACCAGCTCAGTGTGATAACATCATTACAGGTGCTTTGCATACGCCGGACCGCTTTGACAGGGAGGCACGTTAGTAAAGATGCTGTGGATATAAACCCGTCATATCGGCATAAGATGACTCTCATATTGACGCCATGCTGCAGGCACACCTCATTTGCTTATACCATACTCTGCTGCAGGTTATGTAAACTGTTATGTAAACAGGAAGTGATGAACAGGATGTGACAAACACGTGAAACGTACAAAGTGACAGCAGCAGGCCGGGACTCAGATCACCAACAAAACATCTGCATCTTTTGTCCCTTTGGTGTAAATTAAATATTATTAACTGGTCGGTTCGCATGTGTAATTATCTGGTAATATGTTTGATGATTAAGTTTTACAGATGTGTTACTCTTGTTATATTGTCATCGTTATTTTTACAAAACAACACCACCCACTGGCTTTTGTTGCAGCTTTTGACTGAATCTCTTGGTTTTCAACAGCAAATCGAGTTTGTCATCAGATGTGACCACTTTTTAAAGGACGGTTTAAACCCAGATTGGGTATCGAGTTGACTTCTAAAACAGTTTTTTATTACTTTTTTAAATTTTCCTGGCGTGTGAATCTGAACAATGGAAATCCTTTACCGAAACATGATTAAAAACGTGAGAAAACAGCAGCACGTTGTGACTGTCGACCCCTCACACAGTGACATTTGGTCAGGATCTCCTCGGCCTCGCTTGTTTCAGCTCTGGGTGCTCTCCAAATGTCTGTTTGTGACACATTAAGTCTTCCTGCCACTGGCCTTTCTGCTCTGTGGTTAACCCTGTGAAACAGTCACAGTTTCAAACGAGCACGAAATGATGTGAAAACAGTTGCAGTTTGGTCGACATCAAAACTCTCTCTGTCTTTTCATTTACGTAACAGAAGTTCTTGGTAAAATGAAGTTCTTGGTTAGTTTAAGACATAAATGAAAATCATTTGGTTTGGTTTAGAAAAACATTTCTGATTTTTGCTTTCACTGGTAATCAAACTTACTTCTCCTGACTGAGAGTCTTGTGTGTCGCTAACAGAGGCTTCTGCTTTAAGTGACACCGGGGGGGTCGTGACTGAGCTGCTGTATGTGATGAGTTGAAAGGGAGAACGTGTTATTGTTGTCCTTTTAAAATTATGTATCTTTAAAATATAATTTTTTTCAAAGAGAGTTCTGTTTTTCAGCTTTGTAACAACACATTTTTGGGGTTTGAGTGGAATTTTCTCAGCCTGTAAAGGTACAGTTAAGTCTTTATGATGATGGGATCTCACCTCGCTGCTGCACTGCAAGGTGAGATCCAGAAACACAGTTGAACCGGCTTCAAGCTACACACCTGAGCCCCAGACACAAAGGTTTCAGACAGGAAACCTTTGTGTTTACTTCCTGTGAGGACCTTCCTGCAGCAACAGGTGCAGTTCAGGTTTGACAGCCAGGAGATGAACAAAGTTAACCAGATACTTGGGCCTCATATGTGTGTTTTTTTCAGCTGAAGTCAAACATGATTGTCAGAGACGACTTCTTCCACATCTGGAGAAACTCTGGCACAGTTTTCCCTGAAAAAAATCGAACTCACCTAATTTAGGGATACATGACTTTCACCGAACGCTGACACTGACACTGTGTTAATGATATGAGCTGAATCCAAAACACTGATGCCTATTTTAGATTTTTTGACAAGCTGTAAATCCTGAACTATTAAAATTCGACTTATTTTGTTTATTCTACCATCTGCAGCCAACATCAGTAAGCACTTGTGCTCTTTTAGAATAAAAAAAGAAAAAAAAAACCCCTCCTGAGAGCACATCGCACAAACCGACATCTTTGTCTGTCCGCAGATTTTTCTCTCCCTTTATCTGAGTCTCCTTGGGAGGACTAATGATGTCCTTTCATGCTCTTCTCCTCCTCGTTTCACAGACTGACACAGTGGAAGCCTACAGTGCAGGAAAGCTGATGAGTATGCAAATGACTGGAGTGAGACGGAGACAAAAGGAGGGTAATGAAAGCAGAGGCAGTAGTGAAGAGTGATATGTGTCACTGGTGATGTCATGCATGCAAGCGTCCAGGGTGACAGCGGCGGTGGTAACGGCCTGAGTCAGAGGATGACATCAACGCTACAAGCTGTCAGACAGGTTGTGAAAGGGCTTAGTCCCACGCTCCCATTGTTCCCTGGTTAATGCTGTTATTCAGCCTGCCACCGGCCTTACCATTTGTTAATCTGAGCTAACACACAGTTAAACACGGGACAAAGACACACAAACAGCAAATTTTTTTTAAAGGCCAGCATATGGGGGGGGGGGGGGGTAAAAAAACAAAACAACAAAAAAGAAAAAGGCCAGTGGAGAAATGTCAGCCTGTAATACACTATCACAGCTTTTTTTGAATACAAAAGAAGAAGCACAGAGTTTTGAGTGAGGTCAGGCCATGAAAATTTACCAGCAGACTGATTCAGCTGAGTTTACAGAGCTTGGATTGATTACCTCAATGTTTGGGTTGTAGAATTGTTGGAAAATTTGATTATTAGAGGAAAATCTACTTATATTCTTTTTCTATTTGTTAAAAAAAACTGTGTAAAGAACAAAACCAAAGTCTGATATAACTCGTTTCTCTTGCTCATATAACTGCATTATGTCCAAAAAAATACCAAGATTAAGGGGACTCTGTTATTTATTACTATTTTTTTTATTAGTCTGTCACCTAAAACCAATGAAAATGTTGTTTTCAATACTGTAGACCTTAATATTTACAAAGAAAGCAGGTTCTCTTCCAGGGAGTCGGCCATGTTTGGGCTTAGTGCCACAAACAGTGTCAGGAAGTCAGAAACTATTCAGAGATGAACAAACAGTTAGTTTGGTTTAATTAGTTAGTTTTGGTTCCTTTTAGTGAATTTTAAATAGGTAAAAAAAAGAATATTCCCAAACTTATCGTTTAAGAAAAAGACACACACTTTATCAGTGTTTTGAGCTGAATGCTAGCATTAGCATTAGCATGCCAGCTTGCTAATAAGAGCAGGTATGATGTTTACAGTGTTAACAATCTTAGTTAGCATGTTAGCATACAAACTTTTGTTAACTAGCTTTAAGCTTAAAATACAGGTGAGACTGATGGGAAAGTGATTTGTTTAATCTGATGATAATTCCAGATTAAAAGTCAGTGGATCACTTAAGTTATTAAAATTAATCTTGAGGTTCAATTTTCAAACGTAACTAACCAGTTGGGCAAATATTTCACAATAATCCATCAAACATGTTGATACATTTCTCTCTAAACCACAAATATGAACCTCATGGTGGCGCTACAGGAAGTCCCGGAGCTAAACAGGTGGACTAACACTCCCATCTCGAGTGCCAGCATGACTAATAATCATAATAATAATAATAATGGGTCCAGTTACCTGAGCGTCTGGATGACAAAGAGCTGATTAACGTAAATCCATTATTTCCACAGTTTGTTCAAAAAGGGTTAAAAGCTTTTTTTTTTTAAATTTATTCACTAATGCATTTAATCACTCGCCACCTTTCAGGCGTTACGCATCCAAATTACAAATATCAACGTTACATCACAATGAAAAAGATCAACCACATTATTTCCACTAATACTCAGAGAGGATGAGAGGAAGAGCTGAGTGAGTGAAGGATGAGTAAAGGTGGAAACATAGAGACAGACAGGCAGACAGACAGACAGGCAGGCAGACAGACAAACAGGCAGGCAGGCAGGCAGGCAGGCAGGCAGGCAGACAGACAAGCAGGCAGGCATATAGACAGACAGACGGGCCACGCTCTTCAGCTCTTCAGCTCTTCAGCTCTTCAGCTCCCACCTTTGTTCAAAATGAGCCGGGCTTTGTTGTTTTTTCCGACCACACAGCCCCCCCACCATGGAGACAAACAGGGCTTCTTTGGGGTCGGGGGTCTGTTGTTTGCTCATTGCTCACTGCACTTACATAGAATTACAGTGAAGCAGAGACCACATGAGTCAGTGGGCACGTAAACGCCAACATGAGTCAGTGTGGTGTTCGTGGGCACCGGGTCGCTTTCAGAGGAAAAGGAAACAAAAAAAAAACCTTTTCAAAGAACCATCTAACCTACCTGGTGTCACACCTGTGTGGAGTTTCAGAGGATTTTCACCAAGTGTGAAAACGCACCTCATCAGGAAACTGAAGGTTTGACAAGTGCGTGGGCTCGTGACATCACCGCGATGATGTCACCTCTAAAACGGGATAAATATCCATTATGTTCGAAAATCTAAGATTACATGTTTTCTGAAAAGGGTCATTATCCTCCTCTGAGCAGTCATAACAGCCACCAGGTGAAGAAGAAAAGACCTGAAATTAAAACATTACATCATGTGAATCCACGAAGAAAAAAAGACCCTCATGTTGAATGAAAGGAAATCAGAACTTTCAGAAACTTTATTCATAAAATCTCTTTGACATACACTGAAAATAAAACAAGGAAAAAAAAAGGAAAAGACACAACATTGAATACATGTTGTGTCTTTCAGGTGGCTGGAGTGCCCCCTGCAGGAAAGGGCTATAATAACCTGAATACATTATAAATGCTGTATTTATATGGCACTTTTAAAAAAAAAACAAACTGTGTTTTAAGATGGTTCATGGTGACAAATAATATAATTTAAGAACAACAAAAACAAAAAGGATGAATAGAAAGTATTTGAATAAATATATAGAATTATTATGAGCATGTTTTGTAGAGCATGGTTTCCACATTTTTACAACTCAAGACCAAAAAAGAGAAATTTAACGTCTTTTCAGGACTCAGACGTCACAAAAAATCATCTTGATTCACCATTACATCATTAATACACAAACTTCTAATGAGGAACAAAATAAACCATCATGCATATAAAATGCATAGAAAAGTAGGTATTTTATTTTGGAAAAGCACAAGTTTCTGGAAGTTTAGGTTTCTCAATATATTTTATTTCATGTATATAAACAAGTGTGTTGATCTTTTTGTAAAGCTCTCTTCCTCCAGTTGGCCTCACAATAAAAATGGGTCATTGACACATTTTTGACGCTGATTCATAGTTTGGGAAAAAGCAGAAGGATGAATGGCTGCAAGACAGCAACAATAAGATGTGTTTTGGAATTACTTTCTGTTTTCTTGGCCACTCGAGGAGCCTGAATGAGCTTTAAACACACATTCCTTGTCACATGATGAATGTTAGCTCAATATTTACTCTCCTTCTGGCTCTCTGTGTGTCTTTAGCTGCTAAACGCTCCACCATGTTTACCAGCTGGTCACTGACTTTGTCTGTCTGTCGAGCAGGTTAGCGTACAGAAGGTTTAATCCGGCTTTTTAAAAAAAAAAAAAAAAAAAAAAACAGCTGCCAAGAATGAGAAGATAAAAAATTAAGAGAGTGAACCAAGACAGTAAAGTTACAGGCCAGGAAAACAGAACAAAAAAATGGGATTTAAAACCCTCGGCAGGGTTTGATGATGACCTCCAGAGGGAGCCAGGACGGCAAAAAGCTCAGCCTCCATAAATCTCAAACTCAAGTAGGAATGTCACTCGTCTTTTTGTGAGAATATTCACTTTTGGATTGTAATATTTCATTCTGAGTCAAACCATCCCAAAATAAAAAAAAAAAAAAATTGCATCTCGTCTCATCTGTAGATTGTGTCACTGCAGCCTGGCTTGTCTTAATAATTGATGCCTGCCTGGATTTCTGCTTTTCTTCTTTATTTCTTCAAAAAATTTCAGATCATTCAGGAGTTTTTTGTTCTTTTTTTTCCACACTTTTTCTCTCCAGTCGTCCGGCCTCCACGGAGCTCGAACAAGAAAAAAAACCCACAACGTTCCAATTGCCACTTATCACACTGAGGCACACATGAAATTAAACCTCCCCACCCCCCCCATAGCCTCAGGTGGATGCTCTGTCGGTCAGGGCACTTTGCATTTCAGAGTCATTACATAGCTGTTCTGCTCTGCTTGTCTGCTGCTCAGAGGAGGGAAAACAGCGTTTGTCCATGCAGCCGTGTGCACGAGCGACGTTTCCTGAGTAATTGTCCGGCCTGCAGTAGAAATATGAGCTCATATGCAGATTTATATGAAGGATCAGATGTAAATATATATAGATATATATAGATATACGGGGTTGAGCTGAGGACTTGAGTCCGAGATTTTATTCCACGCCAGATAAGTAGAGCAATTTTAAGTCAGGAGGATCGGTTTGTGTTCGCAGGCCTGATCTTCCCTCTCACAGTCGCTGCACAGCAGAGCTTCTGGTCTTTTGCACCCACAGAGCCGAGCGTCGCCTCCCCCAGAAATCAGCTCGCAGTCTTTATTCTCCTAATACATTATTGAAAGCTATTTTTTGCAGCTGCACTCCAAGAACAAAGGTATCGCAGTCGTCACTTTCAACTTCACAGACAGAACTGGGAGGATATTTTGGGAATCTCTTTTTTTTTTCTTATGTTGTTGTTGTTTTTTCCCTCAAGTTTCCCCAAGACTTGACTCCCCTCGAGCAGTTTTTGTCCCCCACGTCTGCCAGCATCATCAGTGTGTCGAAAGGTTTTGAACACACTCGTTATTCGCTGACCATTTTGCACCAAAGAAAAACTGCAACAGTGATGAAATTTAAAGGAGGCCTTTTTCGTTCTCATTCATGATTTTTTGACTTTTATTCGCCTCCCATTGTTCAGCTTGATCTTCAGGCACATTTTTTGAAGACGATTCAGACTTTTAGCCTCGTGTTTTCCTGCTCGTAGGATGCATCGACGGCAAAACACATTAGTATGTTAAGTCCAAAACTGCATGGCTGAATTATCACGCCTCTCTCCCTCCACATCAGAACGGCACCAGACTTCAAATGTCTCTCAGAGTCACTGAGATGTTACGCCGTCCCCCCTGTGCAAGGCTGGATTTTAGGTTACAAATCCTCAGAGCCCTGCAGACCAACCAAGCGAGACCCTGAGTCACCAACTGCAGTGTGTGTGTGTGTGTGTGTGTGTGTGTGTGTGTGTGTGTGTGTGTGTGTGCTGGGAGACGAGGCAGCGAGACTGTAAGAGAAGGGAAAACTCAATTAATGTCAGCCTCACACAACAAAGCAACATCCAGCACCTCTCTCTCTCTCTCTTTATGCGCCATGCATAAAATTAAAACATGGCTCCCTACACGTACGATTTGTTTGTTTGTTTGTTTGTTTGTTTGTTTTTCCTCTGCAGCGAATAGATCCAGACTGCAACCTGCAACCGATGATTAATTACACAACAGTCATTACGCCTGTCAGGTCGCTGTGGATTCAGGCCGAAGACGTCAGTAAATTTCTCCCTGAGCTAGAGGAGGCATGGAGGGCCTGCTAGAGTCGTCAGAGGAGCCCACAGAGGACGCGCTCTGTTTTTATTTTTTCTTTACCTGATAGATTTTACAGTGCAGCATGTCCCGACAACCTTGGGGTGCGTTCCCAGATGAACATACATCATTGCTTTTCATCTTGGGCTGAACTCTGGGCGAGCTGGTTGTACCAACGCAGCCGCTCGGAGGGGGGGGGGTGGGCAGCAAACTGGATAAATGTCACATCAAATATTCAGTCAAAAAAGCTTTATTACATTGAGGAAAAGAATCAGCGGCAGAGTTCGTCATTGAAGGATGTTTGTGTTAAAATGATGCTAAACTATCTGAATTTTAATCTGACTGATTCTTTTTAAGGCCTCAACTAATAAAAACAACATTTAAACATTTAAACTTACAATATGTGTTTGAAAAAGATTATATAATTCTGTATATTTCTGTGAGTTGTCAGCTGTTGCTAATTTCCAGGTTAACATGAGTCAGAGAGGGAGGGGGGACGAAGGCAAACCTGACTAAACATAACGTGAATCAGACTTTCAGCCTGAGTCAGTCACAGAGAGTTTTATCATAATGTTGAGCGATTAAACAAACAAATCCCATAATCCCTTCAGATGTCATCAGATTACGTCTTTTTGTTTGACTTGTGTGTTTGATCGAGTGACCTCTAGTAGCCGAAAACTAAACATCGCGCACAAATAGTGAAAGAAATGATTTAATATTTTGTTAAACACACTCGTTTTCTTCTTTGTCGAGATTTAGATGAGAAACTGAATACAACTCTTGTGTCTGTGCACTAAATATGAAGCAACTGCTGCAGCGGCTAATTAGCTCTTCAAACACAAATACTTAAAAGGCCTCAGCGTAGATGAGTTTATATGAAGGTTTACAGTCACAGTATATTCTGTGTACACGACTTGATAAATTAAAAAACAGACATTTCTGTCTATTTTTCCCACAAACTTCATTAAAAATTCTAAAAATTACAATTCGTGATTTGTGTCTTTTACAGTATAAATGATATATACTGTGATTGGGCATGTTAGCCATATTCCCCTCTATTATCTGGGTGTTTTTAAACCTGAGCGTCAGATTTCTGGTTGCAGTCTTGGTAACAGTGAGGACAACCTGCCCCAGACTCCTGCTGCTGCACCGCGGAGCCACAACCAGCTAATGGGTGCATTAGCAACACTTTGTTGTTTTGTGCGTCTCAATGATCCCCGATTACATCTGCCTCTGAGGTCAGACTGCTCTCTGGTTTGTCTGCTGACTGCGACAGAAATCAAAACCCACACCAGTCAAACCTTCTAAAGCAAATTCAGGTTACAAAACAAAGATAAGAACCGGATAAGAATCAAACTGTTCGAAACATAAAATCTCGAGTGATCTATGGAGGAGCAGCAAACCACAAGTTGCACAAGAAAGCTGCTTTGTGGAGGAGCTTTAAAGTACAAGAGGGTGAGACGGGAGAGTCTGCACTTTGAATCCCTGAACAAAAATATTAGCTTTAACTGTCTCAAGGTGCCCTTGAGGGAAAAAACAAACCCCCCCAGCAGAGCCGAGGAAACAGTGCAGCGACTGCCCGGACTGTGAGCATCTGTGTAGGTGATTAAAAAATTCAAAGCCCTGAGAAAAAAAAAAAAATCTTTAAAAAGGTCACAAGCGGGACAGAATCTGAAGCAGTGACCAGTCCCTAACTCCATCCTCTCCACTGCTCCCAGAGTTTTAAATTTTCAAACGACATGTGTTGTGTATTCCCAGATCCCTTCTGCAGCTGCTCCTGTGGTCGGGCAAGTGCTTTGGGCTTTGGTTTATGTAATGACTGCAAAGCAACTCACACACACACACACACACACTCACACACACGAACACACGGTGCACACACCGAGCATGGCTGACTGAGTTGCTGCTTGGCCAACATTGTAGAAAGCCGAAACAGAATCATTACAAACACTTTCACTTATTAAATTGGCGTGCTGCTGGACGCCAGACTTTTATTTTATGGTTTGGTCCGGAGAAGCCCAGGCACGACTTCTAAAGGTCAAGATCCTGAAACACCGTTATGTCTCACTTTTTTTATTTTTTTACAGAAAAATAATAAATGGTATCAAAACAGACAAGGAACAAGACACAGAGAAATGTCAGAACTTTGTCAAAATCAAGCTTTACAACTACGGATACGATGCATGTACAAAATAATGGCAAATATAAAAAATAAATGTTGATCTTTTACAGGTTTCTTTGACAATAAAACAGAAAATATGACACTATTTCAAAGCTAATGGCAGCAACGACCTGTAAATGGTTTGTCCCGTTCACTTAAACTTCTGCACATCACGTCGCTCAAAGGTCTGTGCTGATTATTCTGACACGACAACAGATCTGACAGAGGGAAAACCCCTCAGGCTGTGTGTTGTGCACACACACACACACACACACACTCCTGACCTTAAAACAGCGGTCAAAGATCAGCTGAGGGGCAGCGTGAGACTCAGCTCCCATTAAAATGTTTACAGAAACCATGAAAGCAACATGAGCACTGACATTCAGAGCCACACTCGGTCCCTGTCTCAATTAGGTGGTCGTACCCTGCAGACAGTCGCAGCAGAAAGCACAGAGCAACAGCTCCACATAGTGGACAATCAGGTCTGTGCCTTCGTAAAAGAGCTCAGGGGGGAAATATTCAAAACACAGAGGAACAGACAAAACTTTAACACACAGAAAAGACCTTTTGTTGACACAATCTTCAAGTAAAAAGTGTAGTTATGTCGACTCCTGCTCCTCATCGTCACTCCTTTGCTGAGGATTTTCAGTCATTTCCCAACAGCGTTCTGCCTCCTTCATGATTGTGAAGTTTTGAGATACAATCTGATTTTCTCTCTGAGATCTTCATTCAAGTTCACACCGCACTGGTTTGCTGTCCAGCTGTGTATTTCAGCATTAGATCTGCAAGGAGAAAGACAGTGATGAACTGTAAAGCAACACTGCATTCAGATCTGCAGTAGTTGTGTGAATGTAATCAGGGTTTAACTGTTTTAAGATGAGCTCAAAGACATAATTGTGCCACCAATGCAAGACAATAAACCTCACTACCTTGTTCAGCACAACATGTCATTTTAATTTGAGGAAAATCCATTTATACTCGAGTTGTGTCGCTGGTAAAATATCCAGGAATAACGTGACATGTACGTACCTGGACAAAGGATTTTCATCAGTGATGCCTTCACTTCCATCAGCTCCGGGTTCTCCTCAGAGTCTCTGCTGGCGTGGAAGCTTGTGAAGTGCAGCGCAGGCCACCAGTCTTTTCTCGAAACCATTTTTTCAAGGACAACATCCTTCCAGTTTTCTCTATTTTAGCACATAAACATACAGAACAACAGACTTAAAAAACAAAAGTGATTTTCAAAAAATGCTCAAGTCTATTTAAAGTTTAGTAAAACTTGATACAACTTCAAATTTTGTAAACATACTGTAACTGTAATTTTTGAATGATAGCCTATAAACGCTTCCACACGTCCAGGTTGCTCCTCCAGCAGGCAAAGTCCAACATTTCCAGAACGACTCCTAAAGCTTTGTGGAGGTCAGTTTTTTTCTCTAAACAGAGCAAAAAAAAGCACATCAGTAATGGTTAGTGCTTGTCACATCACAGCTAGAAGGTTCAGGGTTTGTTTCCAGCTTTTCTTCATTTAATTTGTATTTGTGTATCATTAATTATCTTGTTATAATGACCTTTTTTGCCAAATGACATACATTTAATAAACATCATATTTGCTTTTACCTGAGTGAAGCAGGAGGGAGCTGTACTCCAACATCAACTCATGGCTCGGCACTAATACACGAAGGACCTGCAGCAGCAGGGAATCAAGTTTTAAGGATGAATCAGACAAACATTCACAGTCATATATGACACTTATTTAACAATATATGAGTGAAAAGTCCATTTATTGTTTTCTTATATTAAAATTGAATCGTATTTTCTTCCTTACATTAAAATATGACAAGTCATTACATCATTACATTGGCTTAAGCTGAAGCTGAGTTTAATTAATAAGCTAGCTAGCATAAAAATGGGCCATTGGAGTATCTTTGGATGTTTGCCACGTCACACTTTGTTTCGTTTCCCCCGAAAAATCTCTCCATGATGGATACTGTAGGAGGAGGAGGCTCTGAATCATTGTTATTCTACATGTTTGCTATGACACACACTTTCTAAAATTCATATCAAAACTCCTCCAAATGTTACCTCGGGCCAGCTTATCCAGTCTCACTCGAGAGTATGTCATGATATTGGAGGCAGTTGCTATAAAATGCCTTGTGATTTTTAGCCACAGTGCTGTGAGTTTTCAATTATACCTTCAATACTTTCATTAGTTTCTTGTTCGTAGTATCACGCCGCTTTAAGTACTGGTACAGATAGACATGGGCGTTGGGATTGGGTGGAAAGTCGCTGTCATAAGCGTAGTCATTCAGGACTTTCAAGGCTTCGTCACGATCGTCGTAGAACTCCAGCATCTGTTGAAATAAAACAATAGTTTAACAATAAGTACAATGGAAATGTTTTACTTGAGTTGAGCTGTTTATTCTATAATAATAATCAAATATTTTTTATTCAGTCTATTCAATCTTGTGATATTAAAAATGCACACTTATTTAATTGGATCAGGCAGTTAGGGATGAATACTCACCTCCACATAACTTAGTATAAAAGGATCCCAGACACCAGGACTTTTTAAAATCTCCTTTAGATTCACAGAGGCCTGTCTGAAGTAGTTGTGCAAGTCCTGGTTGTCATCAGCGTCGCGCTCGTCTGAAACAGAATAAAGTTTGCATATCATTCAGACAGACAACAAAGAGACTGTTAAATATTCAATCACACTGGAGGCGTTTAGGGGAAAGACTTTGCATACAAGCAGGTTTTCTACAAGCTCAGCAACTTTTGGCTTCATGTTTTACTCGAGTAGTTACTGTGTATGACCAGTAGGAGGCAGCGTGACATCACACAAGAGCTTGAATTATGTGTGAGGGATACAAGTGAATAATAGATGCTGTGGTTGTGAAGACATGTATTATCTTACCGGTGCTGGAGTGTGTAAACTTTTTGTCACACCAGACGATGTAATCCAGTAAACTCCTGTAAGCTTGGATCAGTTTAGATCTCTGACTCTGAGCCGCTGACTCCCTCCCGTGCCTCCAGCTTTCAGCAACGGACAGCTGACGCTTTGCATCCTCAGTGTGACCGTTAAGAAGCAGGTGGAACGAATGCTCCAAACAGATCTGGAGACGCAAAGTAACAGGATTTTTTTAAAAAAAGGAATTATCATGAAAGCAGTGCACTTTGTAGTTAATTCTTCACGCTAACTTACCATCAGATAATGTCTGACTCCTGAGTGTTTCATCCGTTCGTATATGTTGTTGTAGTCCTCCATCTTTGAGTTGGGGTGATGGTGAAGGATCTCAGTGCTGATTCTCCAAATGAGCTGAGGTGGACATTGCCAAAAAAAAAAAAGTTAATATCAAGGTTGTAGAAACTTCAGTACAGTGTTTTATCTTTTTTTTTTTACACACAATTAAAAGTTTATGTATGGCAGGACTGAAAGAAAATGCTTAATCTCTGAATGTTTATATTGACTTGATGACTGTACAATTAGTTTTTAGAAACAGGGATTTTGTAACAAAATTTTGTTTTTTTTTTACAGCTTGGTAATTTATGTCCTTAAGCAAGCCTCAGATTGGAAACTGTTGGTGTCTTTATTAATGCCTGCATGTCACAAAAACAGACTAACACACAAAAAACAAACAAACAACAACTTACTTCCTTGTACTGCTGAGCTGAGCTGGTGACGCAGTCTTCTAATATTTGTGGGTAACAGGCCATAAATTCTGCAGCTTCTTGCCATCTATGATGCAGCAAAGCTTCCCTGATCTGCTCCAGACACATTCTGGTACTCTGGTGGAAGCCACTTTCATGGGGTGTCTCTGAAGATTACGGGGGGAAAAAACGTTGGATTATATTGATCGCATGAATACATTTGTTATGAACCTTAATAACAAGGTCATACAGTTAAAAAGTCTGACTTTTTAAGGCTGAAACCAATACTGGTGTTTGTTTGAGTCACTTTAAGATGACAGAAATAACAAACCAACTCATTTAAATTTGTTTTAAAACAGAAATGAGACTACTTTGCTCTGAGTTGTGTTAGGTGAAATATTTGTAGTAACAATTTTTTCTGGTCACAATATATGCTATGGAGACTTTCTGAGTTACTTCTAACATATTCACATTGTTGACAAAAGGATAAATGTAGATACTGTGCAACTTACCCACACACATGGGATTAACCAGAGGGAGCTTTGCTTTTTTCTTTTCTGGTGTTGAGTTGTCATCTGAAACTTCATTGTCATCCTCTGAGTCTCCCAGAGGTCTTAGCTCTCTTTCCAAGTCATCCATAATCAACACCTCTGTTAGACTCAACAAAGACAGGTGACTCTTATGTTTCTTCTGGTGCTCAGGGTCCTACTTCCCACCTGCAGGGGGAAAAACATCTGAGTCAGGAGGCAACTTACTCACAAGACATGAATTGCAACTCTCCAAGTGTCAGAATTAACCTCTGAACGATTAATTTAACTATTAAATAATCGGCGGATTATAATCTTGAGTCATTATTTGATCTTTAAAACATCAGATTAGTGAGTAGCGAAAAATGTCTCCCCAGGTTGATGTCTTCAAATTAATTTTTCAGAATGGCCAACAATCATAATCCGAAAAAAATAACACACCTGTAAGACTTAAGTTTAAATGCTCAGTTTATTCTATAGTTATATGAGAGAAGTTGTTGTAATTTAAAGCTAACTCATTAGCTAGCTAGCTTACTTAGCTGTGTTTTGAATAAACACCCCCACTGATAAAACTAAGCCTAATGTATTATTTATAACATCAAGGTAAGATCTCTTTAGTTAGAGAGTAAAGCTTGTCGACTTGAAAAACAATATCTTATATATTAAATTCATACCTAACGTTATTGAGCAGTAATGTTAATGTTTCTGAACGTAAACAACGTGTCTTCGTTAAATTAAAAGCTAAGCAAACCTGCTCCGGTGATCTGACGTTCAAGTCCAACGCACAATTACTCTCTAGCTCTCTGTTATTTCAGAAAATTAATTTTTTTTTCAGTTTCTAGTATCGTGGATTATTGGGACTTCCACATGTTGTTAACAAATTTCCATCATCACGCTTGAAGTGCAGCTGCTACAGGAAGTAGAAAGAGATGCGACGCGGTGATTGGTTGCTGTGGCCGGAAAAGGCGGAGCTAAAAAGTTTTTTATTCGGTTGTTTCTTCTGCTGCTGCCAGCTGGATGCAGCCATCTTTCTGCAAATGTTCTTGTGTCAGGAATTTGGTTTCTGTTTACAAGTATTTCTGCCCTTGTATCTCGTTTTTTTGTGCGTTTTTTAAAGCATTCATGTTGTTTTTTCATCTGCGTCTTCAATTGTTTTAACGTTGTTTGATTGGGATTTCTATGTGTGAACTATAGTAGTTTAGACAATAAATTACTATTTTTTAAAACTCAAAGTAGAAACTTTCAGCAATCAGTTGGTCTTTTGCAACCCTGAATCACATTTCCATCAATCTGTCTG
The DNA here is from genome assembly GCA_029814665.1 of Acanthurus lineatus. Classification (NCBI taxonomy): domain Eukaryota; kingdom Metazoa; phylum Chordata; class Actinopteri; order Acanthuriformes; family Acanthuridae; genus Acanthurus; species Acanthurus lineatus. The sequence continues at coordinate 15,428,167 of JAPZDV010000010.1, forward strand.
TCTGTCTCTCTATCTGTCTATCTATATATCTCCAAATTGAATAGATCAGGTTTTATAAATTAAATGAGCCTGGTTTTCAGGATCCAATGTTTATTTAACAGAGTTCATTGTGTTGAAACAACATTTTACATATGCATACTGCTTCAATGACTTTTGAATTTGCACCTTTTCTTTAATAGGCTGCAACTTTATGTTTTAGCTGTTTAAACTTGAAAAAAAATCTAATCACTCCGAATAAATTTTAAAAAATGGTCTATTTTTCTTTTATTTGATCATTATTTTTGGCTGTAAGGCTAAACTAAATGTGTTTTAGGAGCGATCTGGGAGGATTTAATGCCGTTAAATCCATTGCACCAATTCAAATCCTCGAAGTGAAAACATTTCTCTAACAGGGAAGACCGGTTTTTCAATGCCTTTGGATGTATGATGGATTGTTTCACATGCAATTTCACCCACTGTATAAGGAGGCTGAATCTTTGTGCAGATTCCCTTTCACCTCATCTACTTTTCATCGTTTTTCCCACAACAGCCTGACACTAATCTTGTCCTCAACATCCTGTGAAAGCCTATCCTTGCCTACACCCAGCCGGATCTGATGTGCTGACGTGTCGGCTCCTTCAGCCCCAGTGCTCATGCTCCGACGGCAGAACCGAGCAAGTCAACAGAACTGCCAGCATGGCAGCAAAACACTTTTACCGACAAGGCTTTTTATTACTTTTATTTAATTTTATCTCAACCGCAGCCTTGGAAAAACGGTTTTCCGACTTTAAAAGATGCGCCGATGAGGAATGTAGCAGTAAGTTGTTTTTTTGTGTGTTTTTTCCTGGCTCGTTTGTTGACTCACCAGGACTTCAAGGATGCTTCCTCCCACATCCCGATACTACCATCGCTAGCAATAAACTGCGCCTTATCTCTCTCCAGACCTGTTGCCAATCGATATTTCGGGACTCGGGATTGCCTCCTGCAGCTTCCCCGATGCTGTTTAGCTGGATGCTACCCATTAATATGATAATCTAATATTAAAAATAAAAAAAATTAGCCATTAGCCCGGTGGGAAGGTTATCCGTTCGGACGCAGCTTGTGTTGGCCGGTTGCCTGGCAGCTCCGGCCTGCCTCGTTCGGTTCTCAGTTAGCTGGATGCTAATGCTAACAGCTAATTAGCCAACGGCCGGCTTATGTAAAACCTCTGCTGGTGCCTGAAGATACACCAAAACAGTCAACATTAGCTAACAAAGCACAGGCGTTGCTAGCTCTTGTTGCTAAGTAACATTAGCTTTGGTTGTTACTTTTCACCTTTGTTTTGCTAATGCTACTTAACATCAACACAGAGTGACGCTAATTCAGACTGTGTTGGTTAGCACACTCCTTGAATTTAAGGTTAGCTTCAGGCCAAGATCTGGTGAAAAAAAAAATCATATTAACATAATGTTAAGCCGGTTTGCATTGCTTGATTTCAGCTAACAGAAGCCAAGCCTGAGGGGATTGTTAACAGCTGTTGTTATAGATAATAGTCCCAAAGTGTTTACCTCAACTCAAAAGGCTGGTGTGGATGATAAGAAATTGTTAGATTGGTGACATATCAGGAAAGGCAAGTCATAAAACACTAAAGATTAGACTCATTACAGCATAAAACTAATTCACAGCAAGTGAGGCATTAAAAAATGAATGAGGTACTGTATAATGAGGAGATGTTTCAGACAAACTGAAGAAGGATAAAACCACAACATAGGTTTTAATACATACAGTGACAAGCCAGTAAATGCAAATTTTTAACACTTGTCTGTTATCTCCTTAAAAACATTGGTTTCAGATTAAGTTTATGTGGTGTTTTATTGTAGAAAAAAGTTAATTGTCGTAGAGACGGAGCAATTTTTTTTAGGAAAACATACATAAAAGTCATTGATTCCAGCTTTTTAAGTGTAAATTAGAAAGTGCAGATTTCTTAAGGTGGTGTTAGATTAAACCATATGTCTTTAGGAGTGAGACTGCCTGGCAGACAGAATGAACCTTTTGAACCATGAACCATTTTTACTGATTATTAACGAAACATAATCCATTTTAGAAGTAAATCTGAAAAATGTCTCAATGAATCTTGGAAAAGAAACTCAGTTTGAAACAAATCATTTTTAAAATCCTCCCTTTCTTGAACAAAGTCTAATGCTTCATATTCTGCTCTCAAAGTGCTTCTCTGCCGGGGAAAAGCTATCCGAGATTTCTCCGGACCAGACTGTCGGTTCCTGTCTTTCAAGAAATCAGAAACTATCTATGTATACTACAAATTGTCAGGCAGGAGGGCTGATATATGGGCTGGAAGTGTAAGTATACTATGATAAGTTAACATGCAGTCAGCACTGCAGATATTCAGGTTTGGTTATGTACTTTTAAATCTCATCACATGCTCTTCCTGTATTTGTTTATAGGTTGGAAGTAACTTCGGCTATTTCCCAAAGGACCTTCTTGCAGTTAACCATCGTTATACTGATAAAGAATTTGAAATTCAAGCAGAGGTATAAAAATACTTTGAATGTAATGTAATGTGATACCCTGAAATTACCATGTACATTCTCTGCAATATCTTTTTTTTTTCTTCTTAATTTCAGGAAACAGATTTTGTCTGTTTTGACACTGGGTTTGATAAATTTGACAACTACAACATAGATTTATTATTGGGCTCTTCATTGGAAGGGAATGATAGTGAAGATAAGGGAACATCTGACCAAAACCAAGTGACAAAGGATGCAGAGAAGCAAACACAGCCGTCAGCAGATGAGGAAACAGACGGTGAAAAACAAACCGAGCAGCTTGATAACTCTGAGGACCTTGATAAAGTCCCAGATGATGAAAGTGCCTCTTTACATGAATTTGAACCTATTGAATCGCCTTTTACAGAGGAAATGGAGTCAGAAAGAGACGCTGCACCTGATGCCACTGAAAAAGCTGCAGAAGACACAGAAGTTAGACAAAAAGATGAAATGGAGCCCGTTCTCGAAAACGTTGTATCAGAAAGGAGTGAAACCAAAGATGCACCCGCAGAAACTGACGTTGAATCTGCGGCCAAAGTTTATGTTGTTTCAGAAAACGAACCTGTTTCGATTTCCGAAGGAGTAAAAATCCCTGAGTTGAAAACATCCCTTGGAACAACTTTTGATGCTGTAACCACAGATGAAGACATCACAAAGAGTGTCACCCCATACGAAGAGGAGGAAAGTGAAAATATTGAGAAACCACCAGAGGATGACAGTGACGATGATGTAGTAGGGACTCCATTGTTGTCTTATTCTGACACTCCAACGTCTGATTCCCTCGAAAAGCATGAAAGTCCCCCAACAACACATGATGATAAACCAGAGACAGCAGCAGAAAAGAAGGGTTGGACATCATTTGGAGATACTGTTTTTTCAGTCATCACAGGGGGAGAGACGACGGCACAAGATTTAGATTCAGAGGAAGACGAAGATGATGATAATGCAGAAGAAGAAGCTCCTTCAAAAACTCCTCAGAGCTTTGAGGAAGCAGAAGAAGTTGTAGAAGAACCGATAGTGGTAGAAGTACCAAAAGAGCCAGAAAATATAGAGCCAGTTCCTGAAGAATCTCCATCTTTCAGCCCCAAACAAACTGATAACAAAGAAAAAATCAGCGCCTCAGAGAAACTCCTGTTTGACCTCGATGAAGAGAGTGACGGAGAAGTAATCGGACCTGAGGAGACTCATGAGGAAACATTAAAACCGACAGAAGCAAGTACAACACCAGAGGATCCAGTCCCAGAAGATGCTGCTCCTGCTGTTCCTGAGGTTCAAGAAGCAGATCCTGAAGTGGTGGATGAACCCATTGAACACAAAGAGCAAGAGGAAGAAATAGAGAGAGAAGATAATAATGATGCAGGAATGCAGGACAGTAGCGTCACAGCAGAGCTAAGTGAAGATTTAAACAATGATTTGGTAGAAAATACGACAGTGACAGATCAGGAATTAGCTGGCAGTGAAAATGAAAAACATCACGACCCGTCCGCTGAGGAGATGCAGTCAGAAAACTCAGACGTCGAGGATGATGAAAAGACAGCAGATGATATCCCGCCTGATCAGAAACACGACCGTTTAATGGCAGATTTAGAGAGTAATGACACTGAACCAGAGTTTCCTGTGAAGAAACCAGAGATTCATGAAGAACTTCTTCAAGAGGAGTTGGAAGATGAGAAAGACACAGAAACAGAGAAGGAGGAGGAGGAGGAGAAGGAAGAATTACTTGAAGACGAAAATGCACTTTCTTTCTCAAACGACACGGACGAACCCTTGAAATTGCCCCTGCCCGTCGTGCCGACCCCCGAACCAGAGTACAGCGACAGCGTGATGAGGCTGACTCTGCTTCGAGACCATTTCACGGAGGAGAGCATGGAGCGGGTCCAAAAGCTTCTGGGCCTCAGGAACCTCTTCAGACTGGAGGCCATGTTCTCTGACTTGGACACAGAGCTGCAGGCTACCCGCCGCTCACACACAGGTACTACACAAGACATAGAAAATGCACTGGAGGGCATCCTGGAAGCCTCGGAGAACACTATCCTGGACGAGATTGAGAAGATGCTTGACAACCAGGGCACAAAACACAATCACTACCATCAGATGGACACTAATAGTTTGGATGAGGAGACTGAAATACTCGATGAATTCCAGGAGCTTGCATTCAGCTTACGACAGAAATATTCAACAGCCAGTGACAGCACACCTTTGGCCACAGAAAAAGAGCCAGATATTGACCGAGGTAGGTCTGCTCCTTATTGTTCAGAGTATCTGATTTAAGATAAGGGTTGCAGGAGTGACTCTGCTGTGATTGGTAGAGTCGGGTCACACCGTTGCATATTTTGTTTTAGCTGCTGATAGGGGGCCTTTTACAAGTAGAGGCATGAGGTGAATGCAGAATGTGATACTATGACACAGCAGATATGCACCCACATTGGCACTGTTACGAAGAGTATCTTGTATCCAGATCTGTTTTACCCGAGCACAAGAGAGGACAAACAGTAGGCTAAATATATCAGTAATACAGTCCAGTCTAACTAGAAACAATCTTCACAGACTTTGAATTTTACCTTGTAAATATTTATATTAGGGCTGTCAATCGATTAAAAAAAAAAATTAACTAATTAATCGCACAATTTTCTGTAATTAATCGCATTTTTTCTACTTAAGACTGTAGCGGATATTTATTTATGAAAAATCATGAAATTAATGTAGAATCAAC